>RYFJ01000180.1:0-600000 GCA_003991445.1 Oryza meyeriana var. granulata | reverse complement strand
AATTTTGAGCAAAGAGAGCAAAAGAGAGGAGAATAGAGCAAAAGAGGAGAGATTGGGAGGTTTGGATGAGGAAAAAATGTGGCTGGGGGTTCCCCTATTTATAGGAAAAAAATTTCACAATTTTTCGGATTTTTTTTGATATTTTTTCGGATTTTTTGTCATGCAACGGCTATATTCAAAATCTAGCCGTTTTTTCGGACCGTTGGGACAGTGTGTCAATTTTTGACTGGGCCAACGGCGAACACTGTAGCAACGGTCATCAGCAACGGGCAGATGTCAGTGCAACGGTCGCCTGCCTCCTCCTCCCGCACGCACCCGGCCAGGCCGCCTCGACCTCCTCCCGGCCTCCCTCCTCGGCTCCTTGGCAGCCCTCCGCCTCCTCCCGCCGCCTCGGCCTCCTCCCGGCCTCCTCGGCTCCTCCACCTCCTCCGCCGCCTCGGCCTCCCGCCGCCTCCTCGGCTCCTCCGCCTCCTCCGCCTCCTCCGCCTCCTCCCGCCTCGCCTCCTCCTCCCCCGCCTCCTCGGCTCCTCACCTCGGCCTCCCGCCGCCTCCTCGGCTCCTCCGCCTCCTCCGCCTCCTCCCGCCGCCTCGGCCTCTCCCGCCTCCTCGGTCCTCCACCTCCTCCCGCTCGCCTCCTCCTCCTCCGCCTCCTCGGCTCCTCCACCTCGGCCTCCCGCCGCCTCCTCGGCTCCTCCGCCTCCTCCGCCTCTCCGCCGCTCGGCCTCCCGCCGCCTCCTCCCGGCTCTGGCTCCGCCGCCTCCTCCCGGCCGCCTCCTCCCGCACCCGCCTCCTCCCGGCTGCTGCCTCGGCCTCCGCCAGCGCCCTCCGCCGCCGCCTCCTCGCCCGGGCGCCTGCCCGGCCTCGGCCGCCGATGCCTGCCTCGGCCTCCGCGGCCGCAGACGCCTGCCACGGCGGCGCGGCCTCCGCCGCCGCCCTCCGGGCGGGCCGTGCCGGCCCGTGCCCCGTGCCCCGTTCCCGCGCCCCGTGCCCGTGCCCGTGCCCGTGCCCGTGCCCCGTGCCGTGCCCGTGCCCGTGCCGTGCCCGTGCCGGCCCGCTACAGTCCACGGGCCGTGCCGTGCCGGCCCGCTGTGCCGCACCGCCGGCCCAGGCACGGCACGGCCCACGGCCAACCGTGCCGGGCCGGCCCGGGCACGGTTACTGTAGCACCGTGCCCGGGCCGGCCCGACGGGGCACGGCCCATTTTGACATCTATACCCGGGACCGAGGGCCCGAGGTGAATGCGGGCGCGCGCCTAGAGAAGGTGCACCCGGGCCCGGGCAGTGCTCGGGCCCCAGGTACTTGACGGGAAGACGGCCATAGCCGACCGTCACCGGTGTAGAATGTGGGTCCCGGAGAATCTAACGTGGCCGAAGATCCACGCGTCCCCGGGGTATGTGGGGCTCCCAGTCCCGTTTCGCCGACAACATTTATTAAAGAAGTGAAAATACAATAAAAATACAGAAATTTTCTAGAATTACATAAATTTATGGAAAAGAGGAATTTTTACAGGATCATGAATAGCAAAAAATAATCTACACCAACATGCTGAGATCATAATGGTAGATTTTATTTAAGAACATATAGGTAAACAATAGTGTCCCTACGACTACGAAAAACTCCAAAATTAAACAGTAGAGCCAACCCTTCCTAGCTAAAATCCCAGTGCTACGCATGCATGCTTGAGAGCTAGTAGGTTGGTCAGACATCAAGTTCATCTCACCCCAATCTGTAAGTCCTACCAATGGATTCCTCCCCCTACGTGTGGTCCAGTACAACACTACAGACTCGACCACTGCACTGAATACACCTCGCATTGATCCGCGGCGACGGCGTCGGTCTCACCCCTCCATGCATTCGCACGCGATGCCCCCATCCATTGGATCAGCAGCGCACACGGTTTCTGAATTCTCTGAACCCTCCCGGCCGAAACCGGCCGGCCACCACCGCCTCGATCGCCGTCGCCGGAGGCCGTCCTCTCCTCCCGGACCAGTGATCGCTGACTCGCCGTGGATCGGCATTAACTCGGCCGATGCGATCGGCCCCGTCAGCAGCCGGCAGTGCATGTGCCAGATGCTGTTCTTGGCCTGAAGGACTCAAAAGTCTGAATTTTACTCCTCCTAGCCTGCTGCTGCAGCTCTGTACTGATGTGCAGGGGCAGGTGCAGCGATAAGCTAGCTGCAATGTCCTGCGTGCTGGCTGGCCAGACTGAACGAAAGGGAGCTTTCAATTCGACCATGCATGCGATGCAATTGATTCCTCTCTTCAATGTGGTAGTAGTAGTAACTGCTCGCTTCGCCGTGGTTCCGATCGGTCTTCACAAACTGTGTGCCGGAGTTTACCTTTTCGACCGGTTTCCGCGAAAACCACTTGGTTTACGTGACATCGTTGGAGTAGGTTTGTGAAAAACAGCGGTTTTACAGTGTTCGATTCGGTTTTTTCATCTGACTTACATGCCGTATATAATACAATAGATATCATTAGTCTATGAGTAATTAAATATTAATTATTAGAAACTTAAAAATAAATCTATTTGATTTTTTAAAGATATTTTTATATAGAAAATTTTTATAAAAAACACATAATTTTACATTTTAAAAAAGTGCTAACAGAAACCAAGATAAAAGCCAAAAAACCAGAAGCCGTTCCGAACGATAACTGGTGTACATATAGAGTTATCAAAGTTATCGATTGGTTTTCATTAGGTTTTACCACAAACCGATAGAGAGCAGTTTTCACCTTAAAAAATGATAAGGTAAAAGTTACTCTGCACCAAAATTTATTTTTAAAAAAAGATCATAAAAAATTCATGCGTTGTGAGCATCATCGGTCGAAGAATCTGACTAAACCGTTAGTTGTAGCTCATTTTAGATGTGTATATTGAGTCATTCTCTTCTGTGTTTAGTTTGGTACAGTTTTCGAGTCGTTTTTTCACTGTGTGCCAGCTTCAGCTCAACTAATTCAACGGCAATGGCATTGCTCAACAGTCACCTCGATAGGAGTTGTCTGTTTGGTACAAGAAGGGTACAGATTTGCGGCAATTAAACAAGTTAGTCGCGTCATTGAACGGCTACATTGTCGACGGCTGTGCCCTTTGGCCATTGCTACAGCCTTGTCCCTACATGGTGATGGACCACGGAAAATGAGGAAAATAATCTTTAAGAACCAAACCCTCCGTACCAGAAAGAGAGGAAATTAATTGTTTAAATTCATAGTTATGGATTATGAGTATTATTTTTTTTATGGAGGGAGTAGTTTCAGACATACGAAATTTGGACCAAGATCTTACAGGGATTATTTTCCCCCAAAAATTAATGCATGAGTATAAAATCTAATCGCACAAATTAAGCAATAATCATGGACTGCAAACGAATGACAGAATCAAACATGAAGAAGGAGAACTTTAATTGGTTTATTTTTAAAGCCGATCGAAGCTTAGGATTAATTTTAGTTATTTCGTTGTCATCATTTTTGTTGTCCAGCTTTCTTTTCACTATCGCTAAAAGTAAAAAAATAAAAACTATCCAAAATCCAAAAATTCAAAGTCGGCAGAAACTCTTCCAACCACCCCCATGTATCTTGTGCTTCTCAAACTTTTTTTTAAGAGTTGTGCTTCTCAAACCTCTTTTTTTTTAAGACTTGTGTTTCTTAAACCTTTTTTTGTTGTGGAAGACTTGTGCTTTTCAAACTCTCACTTCTTTTTTCCACTACGTGATTCTTCGTTACTACTCCTAGCAAGAAAACAAAATGGACGGTCCCTTCATGTGTCATGATCATGTACAGTGCTGAGAAACTGTTGAGGCGTAAGTAGCGAATAGCCAAGCCAGAACCCGTGCACTGATGCAGTACACTACTCTGACTACTCGATGTGAAAGCAGGGTTCCGTGGTTAGCGCAGGGATAACCGTCGGTAGAGTTTGATAAATTTTATTTAAATTTAATTTTTTTTTAAAAAGAAAAAATTCCTATAAGTAATAGCTAATTTCTATTGCTATCTAGTTTATGAAAATGATGTAGTTTATTTTATATTTTGGTGCTCCATTGAAATTAAAAAAAATAATAGATAGGTTAGAATATATCCATAATTTTCCTGAATTTTTTATAATTTTCTAGAATTTTTACTATATTTTACAATTTTTTCTTTTTAGGTTCAACATATCACGGCCTATCGCATAGTAACCGTGGGCTAACCTCGATCTTACCATGAGATTTAAAAATTTTAAATTCAAATTTTTTAAAAAGAAATTCATGCGGACTTTTACAGTTCCGACGATAACCGTCTTAATGTAGGGAGAGGGTAACCTCCCGAAAGTAGTAAGGAAACCTAAGTGAACATACTTTGCATGCCCTGATCCATAGAGCCCTAACAAACTTAACTATCTAGTATTTGCTATAAAAGCTCTATTTCAAATTTATAAAATTGCATAGAATTTTAATACGCCGACGAGCCCAAAGGGTGGATCCGCCAGTGGTGTACAGTGTACTGCAGGCACACATGGTACTCCCTCCAGTGGATTATGTGACGTTTGGGACAGTCAAATAGTTCCTCTGTCCTAAACAAATTTTTAAAGTTGGGCATAAATACTAAGGAGAAAGGTAAAATAAAATAAGAAATAGTTGTGGTAGGTTGAGATGAGAAAGTTGGTGGGGTTATTAAATGAGAAATGGTTATGACTGGTTAAAATGAGAGAATAGATGGAAAGATACTATATTTTGGGACAAAATTTAAATGCTGAAGGTAGCTATATTTTGAGACGGGGGAGTAATATTTAGTGAAGTTGTTTTCATTGTCTAAAACATTAAATAATTTTGTCCCGAGGTTATCTTAACGTTAAGCTTAATGAGCTAAAACCTTGTTTGGCTCACGAACTGGCTCGGTAATAAGCTTTATCTCATTTATATCATGTTTATAATTTTAAATTTATTAATTTATTATATGTTAACAAAAATAATAAACTCTAACTAGTAAAGCACTCACTAAACACAAATCGATTAAAAGTAAACAAAGGACTCAGTAGTAATTAAGAAGCAAAATATATGATGGCTTTATGTATTAACAAGCTAAATAAGTAGCTCGTGAGCTAGCTCGTTAAGCCCATGAGCTAAAAGCTCAGCTCGGCTCGACTCGCTATGACTACGAGTTTGAGCCGATCCAAGCCAAATTTGATACGAACCAATGCGAGCCATAAGCTTCGAATTTTTTTCCATCCCTATTCGGAGGTAGTATATAATTTGTGAGCTCAATAATTGAAATAGCTATGTGTGCCGATCATAGTATAGGCTTATTTGGTGGGAGTTCAACTCCTAAATTCTAATTATAGAGTGGAGCTACTTGAACCCGGTCCACCCCTTTAGTTTATTTTTTAAGATCACTTCAGCCAACTCTACTTAATTTTTTGGTGGATCTAAACCGTTTGATTAGGGTTTAGGTTCAAAAAAAAGATCTTGAAGCTAAAATGTTGCCAAACATGCCCTGTATATGTTCATGTCGAGTACGGTCGATCAGTCTTGTACTGTTGAACTGTAATTTTCAAGCACGTACAATCACATCAGAAAAGCTGAAAAGGGATAAGATTACTTTGAAACACATGAATTTTTGACGAATTTATACTCTCTATATTCTTGTTTAACTGACAATTTTGACAAAAAATGTTGTTTACAAATATTTAGCATTGTACTAAATTCAATGCTTACTTTCCCACTTTACCCCTCTAGCAAATAATCATATTTCGTCCACGCTAATCTAGAAAATTCTTTATGATATGCCTACAATTACTTGCCATCTACACTAATAAATAATAGGGGCAATTGTAAATTTACCACAATTCTGAATTGTTATTGTAAAATAAAAAATTACAAAAATATCACTAGAAATGTTATTATAATGGCATTCTTGAAAAATATAAAAAAAATAATGGTAAATTTGCAGATGCCTCTAAATCTCCCAGTTGTAAAATAGTCATATCTAAAATGAATAATAATTGTCAAGTTTTCTGTACATAGCCAACTTGTCAATTGTCAACTAAAAGAGAACTGAGGGAGTATTAATTATCCTACTTTCTATGATAACCCTTTAGGACTAATTATATTACTCCGTTCCAAAGAGTCAAGGAAAGCACACAGAAAAAACTATATATATCATGAGCCTCCAAACACACCCCCCCACATACACAAAATCTAGCCGGAATAATAATCAAGAATGAACCATTAGTAGATTAGCTCCGGGAGAAAGATACAGATAACCGATCGACGCAGCGCAAGCACGCACACGGCACACGGCACACGCGCGAACCGAAGGCGTGCATGCTGCTTAGCCTTAAAATCTCCCGAAATCTCCGCGGATTCGTGGCGATCTCCGCATGCATGCCGTGCTCGTTTCCTGCCTCGGCCGATCGAGCTAGCACGCCACCGTGCACGCCGAGCCGCTCACCCACGTACGTGCTGATGTGACGACGACGACGACTGACGCCGCCGCGCAGCCCGTCTATAGCTAGCTAGATATGAGCTAGGGCCTTCTTTTTTTTTTTTGCCCTTTATGAGCCGGTTTATAAACCAAAAGCTCAAATAAACATGTAACTTTTTGTATTGAGCTTTTTTAAATTCATAAATCATTTTTATAATGTTAAAGCCAAAAACTAGCCTCGGTAGCTTTTTTTGGCTGATATAAAGTAGGAGTTGGACTCCGCCATTAAACTTCCGACTTATCGTTGAAAAAAACAGTTAAAAAGCCTAAATCAATAATAACCCTAAGCCAAACCGAAGCCTCGTTGGTAGCTCTTGATGCTTAATGTGACCAAACGCCAAAGAGCGGGAGAAACAATGAAGCACTTCACAAAGCCTTTTCATGCTACATTAGACAAAATTAATAGTGCAGCGACTAATCTGCAACCAGCTACCAGGTCGAGTGTCTTTCTTTAGACTATCTCCAACAACTGTTACCTAAATATGAGACCTATTTTGGTGTTTGGGTCATGCACAGGAAATGGGTCACAGACCTAAAATCTTCGTTTTTCAACAGCGCATAGGCAAAAGAATAGCCCCCGAGCGGACAGTTTGTTTGGCGGGCGCGCGCTGAAAATTTCCGCGGGAGACGGAGAGTATCGTGCGAGCGGGGTGCTGTACTGTGGCTTCGCTCGATGGCGGGGTTATTTTGCCGCCCCGGCTGCGTGAAGGGACTCGAGGTGGCAGCGACGTAGCTGTCGTTGCCGTAGCGACAACAGAGTCGATCAGAACACATTCTGTGGGAGCGGCGGCGCAGGCAGGGGGGCGCAGGCCGGGAGGGAGCGGCGGCACAGGCAGGGGGGCGTAGGCCGGCGGGAGCGGCGACGGCGCAGGCCGGGGGGAGCGGCGGCGCAGGCCGGCGGGAGCGGCGACGAGCTCCTCCTCGACGCGCTCGGGCCCTTGCCCGGGACCTTGCCCGCGCCCCCGGGCCCCTCGCCCGCGCCCCGCGTCCACGCCTGGGCCCCGATCGGACCGTTGCCCCACCCGGATCGGACCGTTCACCGTAATATGGGACCGTCCGAATCCCCCATCGGACCGTTGCCCCCACCTGAATCGGACCGTCCGCTTCCATATCGGACCGTCCGACAACCCAGGATCGGACCGTCCGTATATGGATCGGACCGTCCGCTGCTATTCATTAATGTTTAACTGTCGCGGGCACGGGCACGGGCGCGGGCGCGGGCGTGGGAACGGGGGCGCGGGCACGGGCACGGGGGCACGGGCGCGGGCACGGGCGAGGGGCGCCGATTGGAGGCTCCTGTCCGCCTAGGAGCTGGCCGGCCGGCGGCAGCCGAAGCGTGGAGCGGGCAAGCGGCAGCGGCTGCGCCGCTGGGGCAGGGACGCGCCGTCGCGGGGCGGGCTGGCCAGGGCTCCGCGGCGGCTGGCGCGACCGCGTGGTGGTGGCGAGCGGCGAGCCTGGAGGACGCGGTGGCAGGACGGAGGGATCCATACCTGCGAAGCGTAGCTCGGTGCAGATCTCGCCGACGGCGACTCGCCGGGTGCGCTTTCCTCTTCTTTCCCCTCCCGCGAAACGGTTGTGCGGGCGCGGCAGAGATATGGGTCGAGGAGAGAGAGCGACGCAGATTTGGGTTCCCACTCCACACGGACACAAAATGGGTCTGTGGTTTGCCTACTCCGTTGGACCGTGTTTTTGTCACCTAAACCAACTGTGAACGACGCATATTTAGGTTTGGGTGCCGTTGTTAGAGATAGTCTTAGGGTACTGCATATAGAGATCAACGTAAAAAGTACTTTAAAAAGCTTAATTTTACTATGAGGCCGTGTTCTTATGCAAAACTTGAGGCCGTACCTATGAGGCCATGTTTTTCTCTGCCTATAGACAAATAATTTGTAATAGTTATTTAAGGGGACAAACTAACGAATTAACTATTGTCGGCGAAATGGGACTGGGGGTCCCCCAGTCCCCGGGGACGCAAGAGTCTTCGGCCGCGACAAATACTCCGGAGTCCACATTCTGCGCAAGAGAAGGCCGGCTACGGCCGCTCTCCCGCCAAGTACCCGGGGGCCCGAGCACTGGCCGGGCCCGAGTGCGCATTCCCCGGGCGCCTCACGACGGACATCCATGGCCACCTCGGATCCCGGGACCCGGGGGCATTCTCGCGAAGGAGCACTCCTATGTGCCCAGTCCCAGACCCACAAGCTCCACTCCCGGGCCTCGGATACCGCTCCCGGGACCGGGACCCACGTCTTCCTTCCCGGGGCGTGCCCTGAGAACGTTATGGGGACTTCCCGGTCCCGGGACGTTCTATTCCCGGCCCCGAGTCTCGGCGCCCGGTCCCGGGCCCCGGGTTCTCGTCCCCGCTCCCGGGACGCTCCTTTCCCGGGCCCCGGGTCTAGGGCCCACAGCTCCCTTCCCGGGGCGTGCCCCCGGGAACATTGCGGGGACTTCCCGGTCCCGGGTCCCGCTCCCGGGACCAGGGCCCATAGCTTCCTTCCCGGGGTGTGCCCCCGGGAACATTGCCTGGACTACCTGGTCCCGGGTCCCGCTCCCGGGACCGGGGCTCACGGCTTCCTTCCCGGGGCGTGCCCCCGGGAACGAACCTGACTTGAGCGGACCAACACTCCGGCTACCCGCATCAATGACTAGGCAACGGGGCGCCTCCCGCCTATCTCCCGGCCGATCGGCTTCTCCCGGACTGATCGGTGATCGGCTTTTCCCGGGTGATCGGCGTCGGCTTCTCCCGGCGTCTGGAGAGCGCGGATGGCACGGGGAGCTCTCTCCCCCGGGCACGAGGTTGACTCGACTCGGACCAGCTCCCTAACTACCTACATTAATGACGAGGCAACAGGGCCTGTCGCCCCTGTCGCCTGCTCTGCCACGCGTGGGCGCCTCGTGATGGCCCCCCGTGGACACTTGACTGTGCTGTCAGAAGCCTTTTGACTTCGGTGGCGAGGGCGTGCGCCGAAGTCCAAGCAGCAGACGACCTGACACGCCGAACCTACTTCGGCGTGGGCTTAGCAGGCGGAGACGTGCGACAAGACAGCGCTTTCTCTCTCTCGGCATTTGTACTCGGCACCATGGACCCCCTTGCACGATAAAAGGAGGGTCTAGGCCACTAGAGAAAAAGAGAGATGGACTCCGGTCCGAGAGGTTCCAGGACTCCCCGGGCCTTCTTCTTCTTCCTCGGCTCCGAGCTCCTGAGTGCCCCGGGAGAACACCTTGTAACACCAAACCCTATTCTCTCCCACATAGCAAACCACACACAGGAGTAGGGTATTACGCCTCCGAGCGGCCCGAACCTGTCTACTTCCTCTTGTCTTCTTTGTGTGCCATCATCCACCGATCGATCTTTCTTCCACACCGGACGCCGCATTCACCTGAGAACCACTCCCCTGGCCGAACCTCAAACGGGGGTCTCCCGACCTCCCGCCGTCGGGGTTTTATCCTTCGACAACTATTATAATATTAAAACAACTTGGAATTAAAAAAATATTTAAAAATTCACGTATAGAAAGTCTTTAAAAAGCGAGAACTACTTTTAAGCACGTGTAGCACGCTACTTATCGTAAGTAGCACATCTCCGATCTTTTCAACCACTCTATGCGTATGACGCCAACCGCGCATAAACATTTTACTCGCGCCTTGATCGTTGCAACTGCCCTACGCACATAGCGCCAACTGCCTGTAAAAATTTTACTCGCGACTCAGATCGTGCCAACGCCCCACACATGTAGAGCCAATTGCGCATAAAAATTTTACTCGCGCCTTGATCGTTGCAACTGCCCTACGCGCATAGCGCCAACTGCCTGTAAAAATTTTACTCACGACTCAGATCGTGCCAACGCCCCACACGTGTAGAGCCAATTGCGCATAAAAATTTTACTCACGCTTTAGATCGTTCTATTTTTTATGTGGTAATATTTTTATTATCCATCGATGCCGCATTTATATTGACTTTTACCAGTTATCACGTCACAAGCTCACAACCCTTCCCACCACCACACCATGCCCTTTTTCAAATCTAACTGGACGCCAGAGCAGTTGATGTGGAGGAGCACGGAGTGGCACCTCCACTGCAATCCTCTAGAATTGGTGCAGTTCCGCCGGCGATGAGAGAAGCAGATCCCGGCGGCAGCAAGTAGCAGGTGGCAGAGGGAGCTTGTCAGGTAGAGATGGGCAACGGGGATCTGGATCGGGCACCTCTCTCCGATGGCCGTAACGACGGTGTGCTCATGGGGCGGCTTGGGGAAGCTGACGACTTCCATGCATCGCCGATCTACCTCCTCCAGCGGTGATCTGGTGGTCGGCCCCTCCACCATGCCGGCCAAGGGCGGTCGTGGGCGTGGGATCTGCGTTAGGCGGCGAGCGGCCAGATCCTACCGTAGTAGGGATGAGGTGATTGCTGCCTGTTCTAGGGCCCTACCGTCCTCCACCAACGGAGAAGCCAAGTGGAGAAGTGGGCGCTAGGATGGAGGAGGCGGTCGGTAGTGGGATCCGGGGTGGAGGCATCGCTCAACGGGATCGAAGGAGGACAAGGCTGCAGACGCTTGGATCTTGAGCTTCTACGCCAACCGGCAGCGCGGAGGAGGGTGGCTGCCGTGGAACACATCTAGCCTCTTCCATGTCTCCTCGTTAGCCGGTCAGCGGCATGGATGCTGGGCGGCGGCTTCCTTCTCTGTGGACAATGATAGAGGTGATGGAGGAGCCACAGCGGCAGCCGGCGAGGCTCAGATCCAGCAGCAGTGCCCGAGGCGTAATTGTTTTACTCGTATCAAACGGTGTGATTTTGTTGTATTGTGTGTAAATTTTTTGACTCTATACGGATTTGTATGGTGGATTTAGTAAATAAATTATTATCCGTATTATAGCGGTGGAAAAATTTATACTACCACTTTGATATTATACATAATACCCTTGGTGTGGGCACTCCGGAAATGCATTATGGAGAGTAATTACTATGACAACGCGAAATATCTAGATGGATGGGATCTTGGATAAAAACCAAATAAGTGCAGTAACCATCCATCCTCATCACAGCCTTGCCATAATATTTACCCATACATAATACAAATCCAAAGCGCCGAATTCAGAAATAAAGAGATATTTGGAGAGCTGATTCACCAGTCCGAAACGGCGAAGTGTGCCTGTCAAACACACGAAGGTGCCGACCAAACACGATACATACTTCTGGGGACATGGTCTACGGTTGAATCAACATCCATGCATCTCATCATTTCTAAATTCTTACTAATGTGAGACTAGCCCAGGAAAGCTCTAGTCCCACACGTTCATCTTAGCAAGTAATATCCAATATATAGGGTATTTAGCTAATTAAACAAAAAGTACAGATATAGGTACATATTAATTAATGTTTACATAAGCCGTACAGGTTAAATAGTTAGTCCGTCGGAAGCTTGGCTACCCAAACCCCTCAGGCAACCGACTAAGGGTAAACCCTTAGATAGGACCATCCTAATCTACCTGTTCACCCACACATTCATCATATAGATCTTCGTCTTCACCTGTGTGTGGATCTACACGAGCATTCACAAGAAATAAAATACAACTCAGTACGCAAGGTACTGGCAAGGCCACAATCAAACCTAGTTATACATGTGAGCTGTAATCAAGGTAAAGGCTGTAAGAAGAGGCTCAGTTTTATTGCATAAAGCCAATTTTATTTTGCAACAATTTAAAAGAGGAGTTCATAAATCAAATTGCATAATACACTAATAGAGTAACATCATGGCATCGATTTTCATAAATAATAACTTCACTCCCCTCCTTGGTAGCAAGACTATAATACAACTTAATACTTCAGCTCCATTCCATTTCATCATCATATCATCAATCACCGAGTATAAACCAATATAAATCTTCACCCAACCATCCCATTTCATAAAGCATTTTGAAACATAAATCTATACTCAATGGACACAACCATGCCGCTCATTACCGTGAGCACGCCTAACCGATTAGTTTTGACTCTATAGAGTTTGTACAACTTTACCCACATGATATGATCGCTCTAGTTTGTCCGATACCCGTCGGTACCACCACACTCTGCGCATTGAATGCGGTCTAGAGATCATAACACAGCTTTTACATTACCTAACATTTAGCCTTGCACCAGCACGAGGTGTGTTACTCCACATCGGGGTGCTAACCGATGCCGTGGGTGGCGGGCCCACGCCTTAACCCAGTGCCGTGGCGGCAGCCTACCTGGCTCCTCACGAGGCACACAACATTGTATTGGACAAACTTAGACACCTATTCCGTTACGGGATATAGGTAGCTCCTCTGAACAGCCCTACGGTACGTTTGTAGGCACTGCCCATACTACTCAGCCTACCAAAATGCAAGGCTAAACATTAAGTAACTTAATCCACTATGGCTATCCCATACTAGCACATGTGGTTGTACTGTTTAACATGAGAAATGACACTGAGTTCGGTCCTTAAGCAACCCAGGCAAACACTCCCCCTATCGATACACAACTATCACATATGTGTACCACTTGCTTGCCCAAGTTTTAAAATGGTTTTTCTTCAATTTTAGTTCACAAATATCATAAATATTCATCTCTGATCAGAAGTAAATAAATTCTCATTTCAAACATAATTAGATGGCCATGATTTTTTTTCTAAGTAACTAGGCATGTCTAAGCACATATATGAGTATATACCTTATAATAAGCACTTAACAAGTACTTACACCCGTCCTAGTGTTACAAGCAATAGGTTATCAATATTTCAAGGTGGATTATGCAGAAAAAGGGATTAACTACCATTGCCCACAATCCATATAATATACATAGCAAAATAATGATGCAAGTTAAAACGAAATCATTGATAATCCCAAAATTTAGGAGCAATATGTTCAAAGGTAGGATTCTTGCCTTGATCTAGATTTGCTTCAGGTTCTTCAATATATTCTACCTCCTCAAACTCCAACTGCTCTTCTTCTAATTTTAAATTTTAAAGTTAAAGCAAAATCAATAATTAATGCAAAAATGCAAAAATGCTCTAATATGTATGATTTTTGTGCAGTGATTTGGTACTAGTTTCAGATACTTTCTAGTGAAATTATTTTTATTTTTGCACTTACCATTTGTGAGATATGATTTTTGCAAGTTTTATGTGTCCTTTTAGGAGTATAAAATGTGCTGATTATTTGTGGCTTAGTTCTGTGCAAAATGAGTTCATCAATGGAAAGTATACATTTTTCCAAGAATTACAAAATTGGTTTGACATTTTTCTGAGCTAGAAATATTTTCTTATGAATTTTCTAGTTAAAAGTCCTATTTTCACCCCCTTTTTTATTCTTATAATTTTTAGGCAAGTTTTCTGTACAGAAAGTGCTACTTTTTAATTTACCAAATTGTAGAGAATAAAATTACAAGACCAACAAAATTGGTTTCACCCAATTTGGAGTTGAAATGAATTAGTTATGGATTTTTGAAATTTGCAAAATTTTCAGTGAAATAATAAAGCCATTTAGTATTTTCTTTTATGTTTTCGGATTTTTAATCAGTCGGGTCCACCGGTCAGTGAGTGGCATTTTGCAAAAACGTACTCGGGCTTTCCAGAAATCAACCCGCAATCCAAACACGTGTGAGATGTGATTTTTCTATAAAGTACTTAGGTTTCTGGTTATTTGCGTATAGGTCCTTGGGTCCACATGTAAGTCTAAGCACTTTTTCATTTTAGACCCTAGGGGTTTTAAATCTCTTTTAAGTGCATCCCTATTCCTCTGACTGTGTCAGCCGGAAGCTCCGGCTAGGAACAAAATGCCAGCCGGAAGCTCTGGCCGATCAGCCGGAAGCTCCGGCCAGGTAGTTCGGGCTGGCGAGGCCGACTAGGCTACGATCGTTTTCTGGCCACACTAATGCATGCTTATGTGTCTAAGGGGTACCAGAATGCTCACCGAGGGTTACGTTGGTCTTGGCGAAGCTAGAACAGTAACGGCGACGGCGAATATAGTTCGGCGGCGGTGAAATCCTTCGGGACCACGTCGTTGGACTCCTCCAGGGGTACTGCGACGAGGCTAAGGTGCCGAATAGGTTAGATCTCTTAGAGATGGTCTCAGTGCAAAGAATCGGATTAAGGCTCACCAGAGAAAAAGAAATGGACAACGGCGGTAGTTGGCCGGAGAGGAGGAAGACGAGTCGGATTTCAGGACTTGGGGCTTCGCAGTCCGATTCCTTCAGGCTCCGAGGTCTAGGGGTTGAGGTGATGCTGATGGCGCAGTGGCCCAGCCGGCGATGCACCACGGCGGTCGGAACGGCTTTAGTGAGTAGACGGCGACGATCTGGACTCGAGAGCGTGCACGGCGGTTGTCGGCGAAATGGGACAGGGGGTCTTACATGCCCTGGGGACGCGTGGGTCTTCGGCCACGTCAGCTCCTCCAGGGTCCACAATCTACACCGGTGACAGCCGACTACGGTTACTCCCCTCTAAGTACATGGAGCTCGGGCACCGTTCGGTCCCGGGTACCCCATTCCCCGGGTACGTCCCTCGGGCCCGGGAACCGCGGACTCGGCCCCGATCCTAGGTGCCGAGGCCGGTGGCCGATTGACCGGGTGCCGATCGCCCCCAGGCGCCGACTGCCGTGCTCCCGGGTGCCGACTGAGTGACCCGGCCCCGGGTGCCGATTGGGTGACTCGGCCCCAGGCGCCGACTGCCGTGCTCCCGGGTGCCGACTGGGTGACTCGGCCCCGACTCAAGGGACTCGGCGGAGCAGTCCCCAACTACCTACATTAATGACGAGGCGACCTGTCACCTGCTTTGCCACGCGTGGACGTCCCAGGACGGCCCCCCGTGGACACCCGACTGTGCTGTCAGAAGCCTTTTGACTTCGGTAGTGAGAGCAAGCAGCAAGACGACCAGACAACCAGACGACTCGTCACATCCCGTCACATCCCGTCACATCCTCACGTCCCGAAGACTAGGCCGCCCGCAGCCGACCTACCCCGGCGTGGGCGTAGCAGGTGGCAGCAGGCGGAGACGTGCGACAAGACAGCGCTTCCTCTCTCCCCATGTACTGGCACTGTGGACTCCCCTGATTCTATAAAGGAGGATCCAAGCCACCGAGAGGGACAGGCCAAACTGGACAGGAGCTTTCCCCATCTTCTGGCTCTCTGGCTAGCACGCTAGCTACTGTTCTTCTTCTTCGGCTCCGGCCACGAGCTAGGTTCACCCTGTAACCACATTCATCCACCTCATAGCCAAACACACACACAGGAGTAGGGTTTTATGCCTCCGCGCGGCCCAAACCTGTATAAAACGCCTCCTGTCTCTCCCGCGCGATTGTCACGGTTCAGACGGTCCGTTCCTGAAACGGACGGTCCGAACCTCTTTTCCCCCCAGCTCGGGCCTCCAGTCCCGAGCATCCATCGTCTCCAGATGCCGCATCCGCCTGAGAACTACTCCCCTGGCCGAATCTCAGAAGGGGGGTCTCCTGACTTCCCGCCGTCGAGGTTTCATCCTCCGACAGCGGTGATCCCGGTAGGCAAACCTAGGGATGCCGAGTACGAAAACGGGATGGTTAATACTTGTAGATCACGTTCCTGGTGTCGAGAAGGGATGGAGCTCACCGGAGCTAGCTTGGGCTCAATCGAACACTCTCGACAGTGGGGAAGGTGAGCTTGCCGCCGGTGATCCTTGGAGATTTTCTTGGTTTTCTCGGTGGGAACGTGGAGAGGAAGGGAGAGAAGTGCTGCTGGTGAATTTTGGGGTGGAATGACTGAAGTCTCCTAGAATGGAGCTGATCTATGTTGCTCTGTATCAGTGGAGGAAGGAGAGGAGCAAGGAGATGACACGTTTGACATGCAAATGCTGAGGTGCCCCAACTCTACAGTGTCCAAGGTAGGTCCCACATGTAAAACAACATTGTTCTACACATTTTTGGCTAGGTTTGGTCCATGACTAGTGGGTCCTTATAGTTAGTTCCTAGGGAGAAGAGAGAAGTGTGGGTAGAAATTTAGGTGAAACACACTGTCTCAAGACTTGCAGAGGCTTATAGGTGGGCCAGGGTCTTGTGGGGTCCACCAGGAAGTGAGAAAAGAGAGGAGAACTCTCTAGAGGCTGAGTTAAATAGAGTGGTTGGAGGTCACTTTGATTTAGTTGTTTGACTGACCTACAGTGCAGGTAAAATCATGGGAAAATTACTGTGTACAGTAGGTGGTATTGGCTAGCTCTGTGCCAAATTTCAAAGTTGTGGGACTTTTAGATTTCCCTGGAGAAAATGGCAAAGTTCAGCCAAAAATCAGTTTCTGCTGTGCACTAGTCTGAGTCAGTGGGCTTTGTTCTATTATTTTATGTTCAATATTTGTGAATATTGTACTGAAATTTTTACTGTGATTAGTTCACAAACTAATCCAGGTTCTGGTAATTTTTGGTGAGAAGGTGATTGATGGATTAATTCTGGAAAAAATGTCAAATGGGCTGTCTGCAGGTGAAAGTTTTGCATATTTTGCTGAGTTAAGAGTATTTATTTGAGACACTTACTGAATTGATAAAATTCGGTGAAAATCACAGTGGTTGATTGATATAGTTTAGTTTCTAAGGGAATTTTCTTGGGTTTTTATTCCTCTGAAGAGTTCCTTCAAAAATTTGAAATGGCAATTATGGTTCCTAGTATGAAAATGCAAAGGCTCAATCAAAACATGAAAAATGCCGTTACGCTAGCATAAGAGATGTATTTTCATTGCCTCCCGCTTTTCATACATCACTTTTATTTCTTTACAATTTTTTTGGGTATGTTACACTTGGTAAAAATATTACTTCGCAGGAATCTCTAGTAGCGAGAATATTTTTGTCATTAGCAATTTTTACATATAAAATAAAATCTTTTTACTCGTATGACCATACCGGATAATTTTTTTTTTACTCATGAGACCACGGGAGGGAAAACATTATTTTTTTCACTTTCGAGGGGAAGAGGGTGTGGCCCATTGGTGATAATTATTTTAGTAGGTATAGAATTCAGACGTAGGGTAACCGAAAAACTAGAAAAGGGGAGGGAATGAGTGCTGTGAGGCGTGCTACTCATTAAATAGCGCGCAGCGCGCTTTTTAGCGCAACCGTTAAAAAGCTTAATTTTACTATGAGGCCGTGTTCTTCTCTGCTAAACGGATAATATAGGCAAATGATTTGTAATAGTTATTCGAGGGGACAAACTAACGAATTAACTATTATAATGTTGAAACTTGGAATTAAAATAATATTAAAAAATTCACATATAGAAATTCTTTTTTTAAAAGAATTGCACTGTTTAGGTGTTTTAGAAGCGTGCCTACTAACCCATTCATCCATTCCTTGACAAAAGAATAGGTTTGATCGAGCTTAATTTCAGCAGGCGGATCAATCTTACAACTTGAAAAGGATTCAAACATCTGACTAAGTATTTTTTTATTTATACTTAACAAATAGTTTGAAATTGAGACTTCCAATAAATTTTAACGAGTAAATTGCACCGGTTATATATTAACTTGTAAGGTGAGTGTAATTTAGTACACAAACTTGTAAAATACTCGTTTAAGTGTATGAACTTATATAGTACGTGCGAACTAAGGCCAAAATAATACACATGGATAATCTTAATTTGCTGAGTTAGATGCTGAGTGACAAGGGTATTAAGCATGTTATATTTGGAAATAACTCTGTGTACTGGGTTTCTATTTTGTCTTTTCTCTATTTCTATCCTAGAATTTCTGCTTATAAACAAGTTTCTCTGCACAATTAGTGTACCCAATGCATGGGTGAACATATATGTGTACGTGACGTCCTGATCAACAGATAAGCCAGCAAAAGTCAACCGTGGTATGCCATTTTAGCCTTAGCTCGCATGCCCTATGCAAGTTCGTACACTAAAACGGGTGTCTTACAAAATCTTATACTAAATTATATCTGTCGGAGGAAGGAACTCCAACCGCGGGGAGTCTGGGGACCCCCTTTGAGTTCGGTCAGGGGAGTTGTTCACAGGACGGCTGCGGCGCCTGAGAGATCGATGGCACGCAAGGGAGACATGAGAGGTAGACAGGTTCGGGCCACGCGGAGGCGTAACACCCTACTCCTGTGTGTATCTGCTGTATGGGAGATGAATGTGGTTTGATCTTACAAGGTGTTCTTGAGGGGAGCTCAGGAGCTAGCTCTTACTCGGGAACTCGGTCTCTCTCGAGGGCGAACTCCTAAGTGTTCCTTTTTTGGAACAGGAATGAGAGAGAGCCTCCCCGAGAGCCAGAACCAGAGCCAGACTAGAGCCCCAACTATAACCCGAACTAGATCCTGAACTAGAGCCCGAACTAGAGCCTGAACTAGAGCCCCCCTCTCTGTCGGCACGGATCCTTCTTTTATAGCCCAAGGGGAGTTCACAGTGCCTAGTACACATGCCAAGAGAAGGCTTTTCTAGGTATGATTCGTCTTGTCGCACGCATGCGGCCGCCTGCTCAGCCACGCCGGAGTTGGTTCGGGACGTCTTGTCGTCACGTCGTTCGGCTGCTGCGGGTGGCTTGGTCGTGGAGGTGTGACAGCGCACTCCATCGCTGCTGGAGTGTGGAAAACTGAGGCCCTCTCAATCAAAAGTTCTCTGACTGCATAGGGAGCGGACCCACGGGGGGCCATCATGAGAGTCCACGTGTGTCCGAGCGGGCGACAGGGGCGACACGCCCCATCGCCTCGCCATTAATGCGGGCGGTTGGAGAGCTGATCCGCTCGAGTCAGGCTCGTGCCCGGGGCAGAGAGCTCATCGAGCCCTCCGCGCGCATGTGGCGCCGAGTTCCTCGGGGACGGAAGCTGTGGGTCCCGGGCTCAGGGAGCGAGACCCGGGCCCGGGAACGCCTCAGTAACGGGTCCCAGGAATGCGACCCGGGACCGAGTCAGTCCGGGGGCCGAGCCCGTGGTTCCCGGGACGGGGGGCGAGACCCGGGGCCCGGGAATGTCCCAGCAATGTGTTTCGGGGATGTGCCCCGGGACCGAGCCTGTGGCTCTCGGGACCGGGGGGCGGGACCCAGGTCCGGGAGTGTCCCCAGGCTATAGGGCCTGGAGTGGATGTGAGCGGTCGTCGCGACGCGCCCGGAAAAGGTGCACCCAGGCCCGAACAGTGCCCGGGCCCCAGGCACTTAGCGGGGGAATGGCCATAGCCGTAGTCGGCCGTTGCCGGTGCAAAATGTGGCCCCGGAGGAGCTGACGTGGCCGGAGATCCACGCGTCCTCGGAGACTGTGGGACCCCCAGTCCCGTTTCACCGACAATATCCACCTCTCAAAGTTGTGTATAGTCAATGCAATTTACTCAATTTTAATCTACAATTGAAGATTCAGTTGGCCCCGTGGAAACTGAACTTCAGTTCGAAATTTGAAAGCTAGCTAGAGCTTCAACATGAATTTGAAAAAAGCATAAGCTTTCCATCTTTTGACTTTGTACTGTACCACTAGAAAACGATATTTTCAATTTTTACTAATACTATTCAATTAGTAATTAGGCTTCACCTAACACAGTGTTCCCCTCTGTTTTTTTTATTAGAATTGCGTAAGTAATTAATTATTGTTGCGTGAGTACAATAATGCTCCCAGCAAAGGGTTGTTTCGATCTGGTGCCCTAATTCTGTGCGTGCAATCAAGGTGCACACATCATTTGTGAGTTCTTGCCCCATAATTAAGTTAACCGGACGTCACGTACGATTAATTGAAGCATACCTGCTCTGTCGAATCGTAAGATCTCGTATTAACTGGGGCCAGATTAATTGGATGGAGTACGATAGTTTACTTAATTCCTTTTGTTTTCGCCATCAGAATGGCTACATTAAGTATTTATATATTTGGATGGCGATGCGATGCAGTGGACTTACATTGAGAATAAAGAAGAGTTTTACCAGAGATAAGACGACTTGTTTGGGCTAACTAGGTCGGTACAACTACCACAACTCCTATATGAAACTGACCTTCACAAAGGTTAAGGTTTTAGCAAAAAACAAAATTATAGTCTTGTCTGAAGGAGGAAGCTACGGTTCATAGGAAAGTCTTTTCCCCCTCGATGAGGATGTCGCCTCACCTTTTTTTTTTATGTCAGTCAAATAGTTGTCAAATTTATTTTTATAAAATGGTAGTAAGATAGATTAATAGATACAAAATAATAACTATTTAAGAGTAATTGAACAAAGGGGCTATCTAGTTTTTAGTTATATAAAAATACAATAAATTTTAGTTATTTTTGATGGCCTAAACCATATTTGTACGACCCAATAACTTTATTTCCTTCTCACTCCTTCTTCCCCATAACACAAGTACCCGTCGCACGCGAGCACACCTCTCCATCTCGCACCACCGTCTCCTCGTTCCATGGCCTCCTCTCTCCCTTTGCTCCTCCCTCTGAGTAGTGCTGAGGTACCCCTGACCGTCTTTTTCCTCATCTCCGATGGCTCTCTTGCCACCACACCTCTAACCATTGTTGATGGGATGCCCCAACCACCAATCTCATCCACCGTCTTCCTTTAACCCTGTAGCTCTAACGACAACCATTGCCTCACCACCCATCCATGTATGTCGCCTTCCTGATCATCCCTCAAGCCTAAAAAAACCATCCTCTTCTCTCTCCCCTAATCCTCACCACTGTCCTCAATCCCCACCCGAAACCCTAACCGTCATCATTGCTGGAGTACAAGATCCTGGCGTGAACTTAAGGTAAGCAAATTTGACTAAGCAATTAGAAGAAACAAAACTCAAGTACATATGTAAAAGGAATTACTGATTTAGGTAAAAACTAAGCAACATATGCCGTTGATTGAAAGTTTGAAACTCTATATTAGGTGAAAACTCATCAGGGATATCCACAAAACTCCCCCAAAAAACAGAGAGAAAGACTTCATCTGAAAATTTCAAATCTAACTTTCCTTTGCATCTAGCTGGCTTGGAATACCGGTCGGGACGAGAGCTGGAGTACGTAGTCTCCATGGCCGTTACGCTCTCGTCTTATCTCAGCTCTCCGTGGATATTGCTTGGTGAGCCGTATTGAATTGGGACGGACAGAGAGAGCCAAGAGGCCGATAAAGAAGTGTTTGAATCAGCTTTTAGTTTCTATTTTGGTTTTCTAAAACATACAACAGTATATTTTTTATAAAAAATTTCTATATAAAAGTATCTTAAATCAAATATATTTATTTTTCAAGTTTGTAATAACTAATAGTTAATTAATCACACGCTAATAACGTTTTTCGTTTTATGTGCGGTTTATAAGTCGCACGGATAAGCCAATTCAAACACCTCTAAAACATCGTTTTTTAGATGATGGCTTAAGCTTCCACCTTATTTATTGTGAGCATATTTCTCGAACTGTTAAATGATATTTTTTTTATAAAAATTATCTATGTAGAAGTTTTTTTAAAATTAAATAAATCTATTTTAAATTTATAATTATTAATACTTAATTAATTATGTACTAATTATTTGTCGTGTTTTTCATACAGTCTATAAGCTCGAGCTAGTAGCCCAACGAAACGCTGTCTAATGCCATGCACATTCCTATTTATTGGATCTCTGCTCGTCGTAAGTGACCTGTTTAGCAGATTCGGTACCTCAATTTAAAATTCTAGTTTCTTAAAATATAAAAAACATTTAACTTTGAATGAAAGTTGTTTATATTCTAGCTCGGCATGACTCGTTAGCTTGTTAACAAAAATAATTTCAAATAATAAAGAAAATATAATTTTTCCCACCCCTTAGTCGTCGCCCGCCGATCGCGCCAACGCACGCCGTCCAGATCGCGCGCGCGAGCTACCTTCTCTCTATATATACCCCCCTCGCGCCGCGCCCGGACACGAACAAACACCGCGCGCACCGTCGCTGTCTTGCAAAGACTCTGATACATCCACGTCGGCGGCGGCGGCGGCGTCGGCAATGGCGGTGCTGCAGGGGGAGAGGCGGGCGGCGGGGGCGCACCCGGTGCTGAGGGGCGGGACGAGGCGGGACAAGTACACGCACGGGATGCACCCGGCGCAGATGGAGGCGCTGCGCGCCATGTGCGGCGCGCTCATCCCGTCGCTGCCGGCGGACCAGGACGACGACGGCGCCGGCCCCGGCCGCGGGGGCCGCCCCGGCGACAAGGACCTCGAGCGGTTCTACCTCGCCTCCGCCGCCGACTCCGCCATCCCCGACGAGGTCGGCCGACTGCATGCATCACCACTTCCTCTCGTACAAGTGTTTGTTTGTTTCTTTTACTGTTTCTAATCTTGGGGAGGAAACGTCGTCGTCGGCGACGGCGAGCGCGGCGTGCAGGTGGCGGAGTTGCTGGTGACGCGGTGCATATGGGAGGCGGTGGCGCTGTCGTGGGTGGTGCTGTGGGCGCTGAGCACGCGGGTGGGCACGCTGCTGCTGTGCGGCCGGGACTGCCTCTCCGGTGGGTTTCCCTTCGTCCGCCGCTTCGCCGACATGCCGGTGACGCTGCGGGAGTCGGCGCTGCGGCGGTGGAGCAGCGTGCGGTGGCTCTTCCCGCTCCGCATCGCCTTCGGCATCGTCAAGATCCTCTGCCACTACGTCTTCTATTCCATGGTACGTACGTCTTCCTCCTCTCGACAGCTCGCCATGCTGCACCTGCAACAGCAGCATGGCGAGTCATCAACATGCTGACACGCTATTCTTTTTAACTATTTTTTTAACTATATAAAACCTGAACGGCTTGGAACACATGAATTCTTTTTAACAATTTTCCGGTACGATACCTACAGGTACATATATCTTTCTTGATACTTATCCAGAAGGTTTCAAAATTTACATAAAAAATTAGTATCTCTTAATACTTCTTAAGGATCATAAAATTTTATAATCTAATCTATTTGAAATACCTGAATTCTGTAACAAATAGCCCAATTCTCATGTTCAGTTTGCTATAGAATTTCTGTCACACCAATCTTTTTGTGGTGTGTGCGTACGAGTCTTCTACGTTATCGAAAATATAAAGGAATATAATAGCACTAGCAGACATATACGACCACCTAAGCTCACAAATGGTGTGACCACCGAAATATAGCAGGTACACCATGTCACTAAAGTTTAACAATACAACTCGATGTTGTTTGATTGCTTACATCATTCTAGCCTGGTTCTTACTGTGTCGGCTCTTGACATATTTGTGTCGGCTCTGCTTGCACCTTACCTGGATTCCAGTGGGCACTCTGCAACAACATAAAGTCTCACTGGTGAGACTGTAACCAGCACTGAATGACTGTTTGGTACAACGTACTGCTACTTGGTCGTGCCAATTCAGGAGTAGAGCATGGTGCTAAACTGCCGTACTTACTGCACATTCAGAGGTTGGATGGTTGGAATTAATAGGACAGCTCAGTCTCTGAGGAGGACCTGCATCTTCGATATTGTACATACTGACGACTGACGTATCCTCATGTGGCCTGAATTCAACACACAACTGACAGTCCACAGAAGAAGAGAAAGAATTCAGTAGTATACTAATTCACACAACTAAAACTGTCCATCCTGCTGCTTTCAGTGCAGAGCTAGGTGCAAAATCCGTTTGATTTGCTACCACTAAACTCACACTAGTTTCATGGTTACCTCTGAATGGAAGAGGTTATCCAGTTGTACTGTATCTTCTCACAGGTGACAAAAGTCACTGGGTTGTCTGCAAAATAAGCCTTTTTTGTCGCCTGAAACTAAGGAGGTTTGTCTTGTCACCTTTTATAGGACACTGTTTGGCAATTGGCATCGACGGAACATTAGGGTTGTTAGACTTAAGACAATCGCAAATTCACGAGTCAGTCCGTGCCTGGTAGCTTGTCAGTGTATAAGGAAGATTATTGAGTACTTGAGTGTGACATGGCTGCCTTCCTGTCAATTCTCAGCGTTCAGTTTTTGAGCTGCTTTGCTTAAAAAATGTGCTAAATCAAAGTCTTTTCGTTGTGACTCGGTTCATTACGAAAACCTGAAACATCTCCTGCTTTTCTGAGAGCAACTTTGCTCCCGGTTCAATCAACTCAAACAGGGCACTAGTGATGTGATATTCTAGCGTGAGCGTAACTAGGGTCGGGTTTTTGCATGTTTCTGCTGCAGATTATAATTCAAAGCGACTTCAAGTTTTAAAGTTTGGTTTTTTGTAAAAAGTAAAACTTATGGAGATTATTTATTTGTCTTCCTGACAATCATGAAAAGAGAGCTAAGCAATGAAATCAAACTATGAAATTTAAAATCATCTTCTGATTAATCATAGCATTGCCAAACATGGTTGGAAGTGCAAGCAGAATAATTTGTGTCAATTAAATGATCAAACAAATGTCCTCACCACGTTACTTTTTTTCTTAAGAAACAACTAATGCAAACTCTAAATCGATAACAAAAAACCGATTAGCATCTGAATGATCAAAGAACAAATGTATCTGCAAATCAAAGAATCACTTTTGTAACTTCCATTATCCATCCATCATGCAGGTGCATGAAAATTCAGAGAATCCATACTGGAAAGCCATAGGATACAGAGTGGAAGAGCCTCGACGAGATCAAGCAGAACCGACGACATCGCTGCCGTCGCGGCGGCCACTGGACAACGGCGTCGTGGAGACGAAGGCATTGACGGATTTTACCCTCCTCAGGTCGCTCGCGGCGAAGGGCCTCGCCGTGAAGCCGGGCGCGTCGGAGGCGCACCACACGGTGCAGTGCGACGCCGTCATTGTCGGCTCCGGCTGCGGCGGCGGCGTAGCCGCCGCGGTGCTCGCGTCCGCCGGGTACAAGGTCGTCGTCATAGAGAAGGGCGACTACTTCACCAAGGAGGACTACAGCTCGATCGAGGGCCCGTCCATGGAGCGCCTCTTCGAGAAGGGTGGGATCTTCTGCACGTCCAACGTCACGACGATGATATTCGCCGGCGCAACGGTCGGCGGCGGGTCGGCGGTGAACTGGTCGGCGAGCATCCGCACGCCGTCGGACGTGACGCAGGAGTGGTCGCGCGAGCATGGCCTGCCGGTGTTCGCGAGCCCCGGGTACGTGCAGGCCATGGACGCGGTGTGCGCGCGCCTCGGCGTGACCGACGGCTGCCGGGAAGAAGGGTTCCAGAACAAGGTGGTGCGCCGCGGTTGCGAGGCGCTCGGGCTGCGCGCCGACGCCGTGCCGCGCAACTCGTCGGAGGGCCACTTCTGCGGCAGCTGCAACTTCGGGTGCCCCACCGGCGACAAGAAGGGCACCGACATGACGTGGCTCGTCGACGCCGTCGAGTGCGGCGCCGTCATCCTGACAGGGTGCAAGGCCGAACGTTTCATCCTCGAGAGCAACGCCGGCGGCCGGAAGAAGAAGTGCGTCGGCCTGGTGGCGACGTGCATGAGCAATGGCATCACCAAGAATCTCCGCATCGAGGCGAAGGTCTCCATCTCGGCGTGCGGGGCGCTCATGACGCCGCCATTGCTGCACAACAGCGGGCTCAAGAACCGGCACATCGGCCGGAACCTGCACCTCCACCCGGTGTCCATGGCGTGGGGCTACTTCCCGGAGAACAATCAGCAGGAGCCACAGCTCACCGGCAAGTGCTACGAGGGCGGCATCATCACCAGCATGCACCGCGTCACGGACCGCACCATCATCGAGACGCCGGCGCTGGGGCCGGGCGCCTTCGCCGCCCTGGTGCCCTGGGAGTCCGGCCGCGACATGAAGGAGCGGATGCGCCGGTACGCGCGCACCGCGCACGCGTTCGCGCTCGTCCGCGACCGCGGCGCCGGGTTCGTCGACGGCGAGGGCCGCCTGCGTTACACCCCGAGCCACGAAGACACCAAGGAGCTCCGCCACGGCCTGCGCCGCGCGCTGCGCATCCTGGTGGCCGCCGGCGCCGCCGAGGTCGGCACGCACCGCAGCGACGGGCTCCGGCTGCGGTGCAAGGGCGTGCGCGACGAGGACCTGGAGGCGTTCCTCGACGAGGTGACCATCGAGAAGGGGCCCATGCACTCGACGACGGACAAGTGGGCCATCTTCTGCTCGGCGCACCAGATGGGCAGCTGCCGGATGGGCGCGAGCCCCAAGGACGGCGCCGTCGACGGCGCCGGCGAGAGCTGGGAGGCCGAGGGCCTCTACGTCTGCGACGGCAGCCTACTCCCGACGGCCGTCGGCGTGAACCCCATGATCACCATACAGTCCGTCGCGTACTGCCTCGCCAAGGGCATCGTCGACTCGCTGGCACACGGCAAGAAGCAGTAGCGTCCGTCCATGCAGCGCATCGATGAATCGCCATAGCTCATTTCCTCATTTCCATGCATAATCGCCATGTCTCTCCTAGTTAATCAACTCTACTAATTAATCACGTGCATATTTCTCCGCTGCAGATGATTCATCCATGGCAAATGAGTAGTACCGATCTTATGCCGTCAATGGATGAAAATGAAACACACCCCTGGTGAAAAATGAGGAACGTAATTTTATTTCATCTGTTCACAATTATGATAAAATTATGCTTAGAATAACTATGGCTGCATTCTAGCAGTGATATTAATTCCTTCCTTTTTAAGAATGTGCTATCAATCCTGAAGCACAAAGCATTCTTAATTAAGAAGAAATTATATGATATACATACCTTTTGTCCTCAGAAACGTTTTGAGTAAATTTCTTGTTCGAAAAGAAAAGAACTAATTCATATCACCCACTGTTTGGTTGAGGATAAAAAAATGATTACGAAAAAAAAAACACTGAAGAATAGGTGCCATAATATAATTAACCATGCTCAACCACTACTCCTAAACAATAAGTTGGTAACTTACATGTTGTAGGACTGTCGAAATTTGATTTCTTCCGTCCGGTCGAAAGTGGGGTTTGCGCTAGGATACTCGCTCAGTTTATCGTGAGCAGCTTCTCTAAAATGTAAAAAGATATGTTTTTAAAAAAATTTATATACATAAGTTTTTCTAAAAAATCAAATAAATCTATTTTTCATCAAGTTTATAATAGTTAATACTTAATTAATCATAAGCTAATCTCGTACCTCATTCCGTATGCAAGTGATTAGTTTCAGCCAGAAGCCAATCCGAATGTTGCCTAGACGCGGCATCATTTCTCACCTGACAATGGGGACGGCAGTGTTGGAGGAGGCCACATACAGCGTGGACATGCTGAGCCCCTCAGCGACCACCACCAGCTTCGTTCGTCGCTGCCATGCCGCCTTTCACTTTGCCCCGCGCCACACGTCCTTGGCCTCAGCCCCCTCTCCACCGCCGCTGTCACCCACGGCGTGGCGTCGGATGGGAAGGTGGCGGCTGTGGCGAGGCAGAGGAGGGGAGGAGCAGGGGCAACTGCTGTGGAAGAGAGGACCGGCAATGCAGCTTAGTACGTTCGAGGCGCGACGACGGTGGAATCGGCAATGAGGCCTCGCGATCACGATTTGGGGTGGCGATCTGCACGATGAAGGTGGAGGTGGCTCCTCCGGCCCCGGTAGCAACAACCATGGTTAGGCAGGAGCATAGGCCGGACTTGCTCGGCCTTGGAGGGATAGGAACAGGACGGTGGCATCAGCAGAGGAGAGGTCTGGATCAGCGGCGAAGAGGCACGGGTTAGCAGAGCACACGTAGTTGTTGATACCTAAAGTTGGCACTAGGACAAATATATAGCATGAGGAAATCAAATTTGAAAAGAGGACCCGAGTCTTCTGTATGAGACCGGTCCGACCGCCCTTTGGGATCCGATCAAACCAGCAGTGTATGGACGGTTGGACTGGCCGGCCCAATGGTTGGACCGATGGCACAAATTCGAGTCCCGTTGGGGTTTCTCTTGTGTTTTCGTATGTTGCATGGGGTTTTTTGAGTCTTAATTGGTTCATAATCTTACTAGGAAGTGGAAAAGACTTAAGGAATGCAAGACCAACCCTCTTTAAAATGGCTATGGCCGATTCAATTGATCTCTGGCTCTTTTCCCTGACAATCGGCCAATCGAATCGTTCTATCTTTCTACTTTTTAGCCATGTTCTCTACTTTATCTTTTACTCAGTACATAGTTTATCCATTTTTATCGATTTACGCCGTAAATTGTCCAGCTTCGCTACGAGTGCGCAATACCCTTTGTCTCGTAAACCTTTTGATTCACCCACGAGACATGTGTTTATCTTCATATCAATCTAAATTAGCCTAAAAGCTGATTTTGATATCTAAATCGGTCATGAGCTTCTCAAGATCAAGATGGTTAGCGATTTCGTAACACCGTAAATCATTAGATAAATACCGTACTGGCTGAATTGACGACTCCATCGTTGAATCGAGTTTTCGGCTATCCAATCCGGCCAAAATCAATCTTCACATCAATCATTGCCCATCGCGTTTATTTATTTATTGCCAAATCAATTTCTTCGGTATGTTCAGGTCATTCACCAAACCGTTGCCGCTGTTTATTTCTCTGGTCGTGTCGGTCTAATCGGTCAAGCGGAGGAACCACGATCGTTTTCTTGACCGAATTGATCGGTTCGGTGGTGGCGTTGGTCAATAAACAGCTGGACAATCTACATAGCCGACTGTTGTTACGTTTATTGTCCTCCTTGTTGGAACTAATCCTAACACGTGGGAAATTGTCGAGAGTGATCTAGGAGCACACGGGGAGCCCAAGTAACAGGACTGTATATTGGAAAGAAATCTTCTTGTCTGTCTTTACAATGAGTAGACCACGCATATACAGTGATTCAAGGTTACCAGAAATTATATGCCTGTCCCCTACAGGGGATAAGGTAGAATACACTATGACAGGTGGGCCCAGAGTAGGGGGCTTCCTCGTCACTCGCCAAGGAGGGGGGGGGGGGGCCCGGCCCTCCGACCATACTGATAGCCCCTTGGAGATCCTGAGATCTCTGTCCGCCCTGGGATACCCGGCCTTCCCTCGATTGCTGGGACGCCGACGACTTCGCACGGGTGATCTGGCCTTCGGCGGGCCATGACCTCGCCATAGCGGAGCTGAAGGCCTCCGATAAGGGCAAGAAGAAGAGCACCCCGAAGGTGTAAAGGGCGAGCCCGTTCTCCCCTTCTTGTTTCTTTTTTTGCTAAGTGTTGTACGTGGGTTAAGACTCCGCCTCTTTTGCCTTCGTGTTGGGACCTAGAACTAGCCCTTCCTTGCTTCAGGTGTATTTGGCATGCTACTTTTAATGCACTATTCCAACTCAACGCATTGTCTTCCTTTCCTGTTGTATCTCTCTTGTGGTGGGCACCTTCACGCATTCCATATTTGCCGTCTATCTTCGCCAGGTCTTCCATGCAGCCCCTTCCGCGCCCGCTCCGTTGACTCGGGACGCTGTCGCCCCGCTACCGACTTCGGATCGGTGCCTTGCAGGGGACTCTATCATGCCGCCTCCGTGCCTGGACTTTAGCCTGTTCGAGTCTGAGACGGGGGCTTCCACCGTTTGCCTCTCACGGGTGGATGGGTGTGATCTATCGGTTTTGGGGCCCGGCCGCCATCCTTCGCATGGACTTCTAGGCCCACGGGGCTCCGTTCGCGCGTGTGACTGGTGGGGGCCTGTTCTGGGGGCTTGCCTCCCGTTCCCCGGATGCGCAGCGTTTCGCTAGGAGCGGGGAGGCTAGCCGCCAGCTCTAGGACGGCTCCCTCCAGGAGCCAGGGACGGTGCAGGGGGATGCCCTTTTGGCTAGGCCTAGACGATAATCCTTTGTAGCTCTGACTTGTAATGTTAGCTCAGCCTGTATGGCAACTGTGTGCCATTCTGTAACTCATGTAATGTAAACATAGTAAAACTGCTCCGTTGTTGCTGTTGCTATTGTCATTGTGTTCTTATTTTGCGCGCTGGCGGAGGTCTTGACTTGAACAAGGGTACGTGATTCCGATATGTCGTTAGCGATAGGGCTCCGTGCATCGCACCTCTGTGTGCCAGCGTAGATACATAGGCCCGATGTTGGTTCGAGCGGGGGAGAGGGGGGGGGCTGCATGTCCTCAATGCTTGCCAGTAGGGGCACATGGCCTTCTCGTGGTGACTCAGCCTCGCACGTGCTCTTGTGCCTAGATGTGCAATTCCGCGGAGGCTGGTGTTTCCTTTTTTTAATGTGTATATATATCTGTGTGTATGTGTGTGCGTGCCTAGATACGTGGTTCAGCGGAGGCTGGTGTCCAGCGGTGGAGGCGTGTGGACTCGACGTGGCGTCTCGCGGAGGACTTATGTCGCACACCTACGACGCTTGTTAGCGGAGATGCGTGGCCTCGACATGGTCTTCTTATATATATATATATATATATATATATATATATATATGCTTGCTACGCTTGGTGGCGGAGGCGTGTGGCCTCGACGCGGCGTCTCGCGGAGGACTCCTTTTGACTTAGTGTGCTCGAGAGACATCTTGATATGTGTGCGAAATACGGAGCAGCGATCTGTCTTCATTAATGATAACTAACGGCCTGGCCACCGGGCCTAATACATCGTAGGTAGCAAAAGCTGATTTTGTGGCAATAGTTACATAGGGGTCTTACATATAGTATTTATTGATGGCCTCTGCGTTCCACGGGTGTGGGAGTGGACCACCGTCCAGCCCAGGCAGGCGGTACGTATAACACCCCGATTTTTTGGGCCGTTAAAAACCTATTTTATAGAATCCTAATTTCTAAAAGCTCGAATTTTTATGTGCAATTAAGGACTAACTGCCTGGGATCTCAATTTAATCCCCTCCTTGAAACTCTGAGATTTCCCCCAAATTCCCCAGTCAAAATCCCGAACCAAAAATTTGAATCTCAAATTCGAATTTCTCAATTCGAATTCCCCTCTCAAAACCCTCCAATGAATTTGCCTTATTTTAATTCTTCTAAATCAATTATTCAATCTCTTCGCAAATCTAGGGCCAATTCAAAATTTTGAAAAATTCAAATCCCTTTTTAGTCCCTCTCTACTCTCTCCCTTGACTTCCCAAAAACTCGTAATCACACACACACACACACACACACACACACACACACACACACACACATATATATATATATATAATCTCAAGTCTAGAAGCCCTATTTTTGAAGTCCTGAAATTTTGCAAACTCAAATATCCGATTTTGAAATCAAAAACCCTCCAATATCTCCCAAAATCACCTCTGAAAATTCCTAAGAAAAAAATGTCACTGTTCAACATGGGCTGCTCTCCCTCTCTACCGGCCCAACCCCCATCAGCCTCTCTCCCTCACCTGCACGGCTGACAGTGGGGCCCCGCCCGTCAGTTGTCCACCGCACAGCCGACAACAAGGGGCCCACTCGCTAGCTGGGCCCACGCACCAGCGGTCTTCCTCCCTCTCTCTCGTGCGCGCGCCCTCTGGGTGTTCGGCAAAATGGCCACACTACCATCACCACCGTGCCGTGCATGGCTTTCCGTTGCCCAACCGCCTAGAGCTTCCCGCCGTCAAGCCCGCCACCCTAGGCCATGCCGCCATGCTCCACGCCCTCCTTCGTAGTCCGCGCCATGCCTCGGCTGGCGTAGCCACCCCGCCGCCCTGAGCTCCGCCCCACCGCCATTCCCGAGCTTCGTGCCACTGTCTCTCTCCACTGTCGTGTTGCGCCACCACACACCTATAAATCCCAGTCGCCTCCTCCTTGCTCCACCATTGCAGTTCGCCTCGCTCCTCCCCTGCCCAGACGCGTCGCAGCGCCGCCAGAGCCAACCGAGCCAAGCTCGCAAGTCGCCGCTGCCATGATTTTTTTGTTACCCCTTTTGGTGAGCCCTTTTCCTCTATCCTCCCTCTCCTTCTCTCCTTCCCGACCCACACCCGAAGACCTTGCTCGAGCCCGCCGCCAACGCATGCGCCTTGCCGCCGCCGCGCATCGATTTCTCTCACCGCCGCCCCTCTGGACCTCATCGCCAGCCGCCGTCGCGGCCTCCTTCTCCCAATCCGAGCCACCCTGCTTGCTCCTTGTCTCCTTCGCTCTCTACCGCTATGGACTGCCGCTGCCAGCTTGCCGCCGCTCGGAGCGCCGTCAGCTGTCGATCCCTTCCCCGGCCCCCCTCTCTCTCTGTCTCTCTCTCTATGTCTCTATGCCCGGTGGCCCACCCCTCCTCTCTCTTAGCCTTCCTCTGACAAGCGGCCCCATCTCCCCAATGTATGACAGATGGGCCCTGCAAGATTAAAACCTTAGTCTCATTGTCTTGTGGGCCCAACACAATTAATTTCCAAAAATTTAATCTCTAAATTCCATAGTGACTCACTTACATGTGGGTCCCACTGACACATGGGACCCATTCCCTTCTCTCTCTATATAAATGACATGTGGGTCCTCTCTGACATATGGACCCCACATGTCATCCCCCCTCTCTCATCTTCTCTGACAAATGGTCCCCACTCTTTGCCTCTCTCTCTGCCATGTGGACAAACCTGTAGGCTTGAAAAACCCTATTCCTTGGTGCTCCACTTCTGCGTTACCTTGGCATCCGTGCTCTACGAGCATGAGTATTGACGGTTCTACTTAAATCACATGTGCTGTCGCAATGGGAAAACCTGGGTTTATGAGACCTTTCAACCCGACACGTGGTGTCGGTATGATTGCGAAATAAAGAAATGTTTGTGAAAGCTCGCAATGCAAAGTGATCGCCTGGGTAGGGATGCTTTGTATTCACATATAAAGACCGATTCTGTCGATGTTTTACACCGGCAATATGATTATAGGGCTACCCGACGGATGGAAACTCGGTGGATTGCTAAGGAACACAGGGAGATTTTATACTGCTTTAGGCCCTCAATGTGAGGTAATATCCTACGTCCAGTTGTGGTGTTATTCCTTTGAGGATGTATGTCGCTGCTATGAGCTTATACGTCAATCTGCTGTCACGGGGCACCCTGCCTCCCCTTATATACTGGGGGACGGGGATACAAGGTAGGAATCCCAGCCGGATTACGGCTAAAAGATCTCCTCTTAGAGATATAACTCGCCCAACTATGACTGTATATTCCCTATTGTACAAGGCAGAATCAGCCGGGTTCTATTATATCTCTAACTACAAGGCTAGGCCCATCCTCTATCCGAGTGGCCCATATGCTTGTCATGAGGTACCTGGGGCCCATGGCCTCCACAGCAGCCCCTGAGACCTTTATAGTTGAGTCACAGCTGATGCCAAGTGCTCATCCTCCACGGTGAAGTTTTCCCGAGTGCATTGCTCCCGAGTACTCTTTGTCTGAGTGCTTCTTCTCCCAAGTCCTACTTCATGTCAGCTGGCAACGAGGCTATAAAGGGCTCCTTGTAGATGTATGAATAGTATACGCCGAATAGACGCACCTATTAGGTGTAGCCCCTCGACTTTGTGCTTAATTGTGAAATCAATTAAACATAAAGTCAAAGATCTTTAATCTTGTAGTCTTTCCCGAGTAGTGTACTACTGGGATATAAGACTCTTCGGTATCATGTCAACCGGAAATAATTTATAGTCTTTGCTGAGTAGCATGCCACTAGTATATGGGACTCTTCAGCTTCATGTCGGCCGGAAAAAGGTGTTTATAGTCTTTCCCGAGTAGCGTCCCACTCGGAAATTAGACTCCTCAGCTTCATGTCAACTGGAAGATATATTTATAGTCTTTCCCGAGTAGTGCACTACTCGGAAGTTAGACTCTTCAGCGTCATGTCGGCTGGAATAGTATTTGCTCATGGCAAATGTTAGCTAAGCATGTAAGCCGAGTACCACTTTATGAAACTTAATCCATTATGTGGTCAGGTGTACTTGAGAGGTACCTGCATCCCCAATTTTAATGGAGACCAGCTTGTGATCCTTATAAGGATATATCTTCAATACCTGGTGGATAATACAGATACCCGAACACATGTGTTTAGCAATTAGGCCTTCATGAAGTATATCTGTTTATCTCATCGGTTCCTGTTGGTAGCATCAGCACTATGATTTTAACACAGCCCGCAAGCAGCCCATATTGAGCATGCTACTGTAGAAACTCATATCTTGGTGGCCCAGTACCGACTGTGTAAGCCTAAGCCCACGAGTCGGCATAGGCTCTATAAAGGTGGGGAGAGAGAGAAAAGATTCCCTCATCTTCTCCAATCCACCAATCGTTTCGTCTTCCCAGCTCCGTGCCGAAATTTCGCCTCCCACCTCGCTAGGGTTTGCCATTGCTTGCTCTTCCCCATTGAAACTCGGGCGATTCCGCTTCCCTTCGTCCATTCCAAGTCCCCAGTGACTTTTTCCCCAAATCTTCTCACCCTTTACCATGCCGAGGGCTTCAGATTCCGTGAGGGCATCGGATGAGGCGTGGCCGACTTCGGATTGCGGCCGGTCCAAGCTAGAGCACTTGGAGAAGTCGCGGCGGTTGTAGAGCCGCAATATCATCCGTTGGTGCCCGGCTGAAGGTGAATTAGTTCCAAATCCCCAGGCCGGCGAGACTGTTGTTTTCGCCTCATTTTTCGACCGAGGTCTGTTTCTTCCGTCTTCTGACTTCCTCCGCCGTCTTCTTGCTTTCTACGGATTGGAGTTGGTGAATCTGAATCCCAACTCAGTATTGCAAATCTCTATCTTTGTGACTCTTTGCGGGTGTGAGGTAATACTCTACGTCCAGTTGTGGTGTTATTCCTTTGAGGATGTATGTCGCTGCTATGAGCTTATACGTCAATCTGCCCTCATGGGGTGTCCTACATCCCCTTATATACTAGGGGACGGGGATACAAGGTAGGAGTCCCAGCCGGATTATGGCTAAGAGATCTCCTCTTAGAGATATAACTCGCCCAACTATGACTGTATATTCCCTATTGTACAAGGCAGAGTCGGCCGGGTTCTATTATATCTCTAACTACAAGGCTAGGCCCATCCTCTATCCGAGTGGCCCATATGCTTGTCATGAGCTACCCGTGGCCCATGGCCTCCACAGATTCCTTGGGGAATTGCACTGACCATAATACAGTGCGACCACACGAGCAATATGGGACGCCCTTGGCTAAGTATTTAGCCAGAACAGGGTTACCTCGTATGCCAGTAGATGTGAAATGCCGGGATATGGTGTTTGGGGGTATCTTTGGGTTCCTGAGTAGAGCAAGGAAGGGAAGCTTGCCTAGTACTTGGTCTAGGAGTTTGGGGCTTATTTGCAAGCCGAATGCTTGACTGAGTTTGGCCCATCTATCAGGCATGAGGTACCCTGGAATGGCTCCTAAAAGGTCTTGTCACGAACCTCTCCTGCTTGGCCAGTAAGGGAGTAAGCTCGCGTCATGTGGGGAAAGCATACACCTCTGCAGAGTTCTGAACTGTTCAAACAGCCATGCCCACGGTCATGGGCGATGTGAAGTGATTCCTCTAGCGTAGATTGTTTGCAAATATTTACGAAAGTGGTTTGTGGGATTATGAACCGTTACCAGAATCGACCAAGTCGGCTGATGGATGATCAATACGTGATTTGAAACGGTCCTATGTGGATAGGGATGTCAGATGGCATCATAGTTAGGCTTCCCGAGTGGAAGCAGTGTGTGTTGAGATGGAGATATGATGGCTCTGGGAGCTGAAGTTGAGGTGAATGATGTCCTGGAAAGGATGAAAGTGAAAGGAAAATAATAGAGAAAAAATAAGATTACGTCCTAGAGAGGACAAAAGTGAAAATAAAGTAACAGATGAAAATACGATGGAAAGCTGCTTGAAGGCAGACCCACTAAAGCGCTGTCGTGATCCGACAGTCGATAAATGGAGAGACTTGGCTAAACTTTAAACAATTAAAAGTTGATTCGTCCGCTTGAGTTGTTGCAAAGCAATTCACGGACAGGATCAAGGCGAGAGCCTCTTTCTAGTTACAACATTGGTCTAGGCAATTTAGCTAGCCGCCTCCGTGAGTCCCGTTCAGTGTGGCCTTGGCGGAACACGATGGCCTCCGATGTTAGGCCTCAGGGGCACCTCAACACCCTTGGAGCTAAAATTAAAGAGCATCTGCTCCTCCTGAATCTCAGAACTAGCAGATGAGGGGGTACTGTTGGGGATAAAACCCTACTCCTAGGGCGTTGTCTTGAATAATGTAATAGAGGACTAAAACGCCTCCAGGGCAATGCTACTCCCATGTAAATAACCCAGGGGCAATTATGTAATTTCCCATTTATCTAATATAAAAGAAGCCCCCAAGGGCAAATGAAGGAGATCCCCCCTTTTTATTCCATCTATCCACTGTCATCTCTCCTCTCCTCCTCTCTACTCTTGCACTAGCAAGGGCTCTCTCCCCAAAGGAGGGAGATCCTTACCATATTGTTAGGACAATATGTTACAACTGTTTCCTTTGTTTTGGCCTGATCTCTAAATCTGTGAACCTAGGATTAGTTTCCTTTGGTTAGAATTATTCCCCGTCATCCCTAGGTCATCGATTTATTGTCTTGCTTCGCATACATTGGCTAGTTTTGAGAATTCCCTTTTCAACCATGCGCTTGTCGGACGCTCTGGCTTTCTTGGCCGGAGGCTCTGACCAGTGCTCTCGGCCCGGCCGAGAGGGTTGGCCAGAGGCTCCGGCCAAAATATCGGGCCCTCCGACATGCTGTTCTGCTAGCCCAATGCATCCTTGTTTCTTCCATTAAGTCCTTGAACTCAATCCCATCCCTTGATTCCTACATGTTTTATAGTGCTATGGGCAGAGAAAAGGGATAGAAAGCCAGACAGGACATCACCACCTCAGACACAGAAAGTGATCGAGACTCATCTCCTGTTCCTCCTCGGCGAGGTGACAAGGGGAAAGCATCGGCAAGGGCAAGGGGCAGTAAGAAGGTAGGAGGAGGCAAGAGGGGAGCTACAACAATACCAACCACTTGACAGACTATCAACTCTGCTTTGGTGATAAGGGATCCAGCTGCGGGATCTCCTTCTCCCAGGAAAGGTGGTTCTCACACTTCTCAGAGTGCAGGTGGTTCATGGAGTGGAAGAGGAGATGGTCCAATCCGCCTCTTTAAGCACAAGACAGTGAGCACCACACCCTTTGGACGCATTGCAAGGCAATGCTTTGACTATCTTCATAATGTGTCTAGAGGAGGCAGAGACAGACGTAAGAACCTAGATAATCTTCCTCAGGAGTTGGTAGATCCTAGGTTTCGCATCGTAGTACAAGTGGACTGGTACAACTCTGTCTTCATGAGCTGACCCAAGCCAGTGGTTGAGATGAAGTACATTGACTGGGAATACATGCAAAGGCAAAAGGGATAGATCTTCAAAGATGTCATCAAGTTGTGTGTTGACAAGGACATTGGTGGAATCATGGGATTACAGTATGACTGGAGTGAAGAAGTAATTGGCCAGTTCTACTACAATTTTCTATGAAGAGAGTGAGCAGAATGAGCTTCAGATGAGGTGGAGGACTCAGGTGAGGAATACACTATCACTATCTCGCAGTTTGTAGCCATCTTGGGCATAGATGAAGACGTTCTTAATAGGCCAAACATGAACAATGAGAAGCTCATTCCAATCCAGAGGACTATGTTCTTATATGCAGATGGAGCACCTCGAAACTGCATAGGAACCACAAAAGGTTTGCTTCCACCATACAAGATTCTACTCAACATGATCAAAGTCACTCTCTCTCCTAAGGCAGGAGATGTCACTGCTCTCCCAGCTCGCCACTACACTTTGCTCGCCAGATTGAGGAGCACTCAGCCACCTATCAGTGTGATGAAGTATATTTGATTTGAGATCTTCAATATTGTGATTGAGTCCAAGAGAAGATGTACCTATGCTCCTTACATAATGAAGATGATTGAGGCAGTTTCTGGTCTGACCTTTGAGAAGGAGGTGAAGCACAAGTCCTATCGTCTTCCCGCACCTCCTACAGTGAAGTTCCCCACTCCACCACGGTCTGTTTTTGCATCTCATAGTTCAGAGGCTCCCATCAAGAAGGCTCTCAAGGCAATCTTTGGGATTTGCACTAAGAACACAGTTAAGATAAAGAAGATGGAGCACAGGCAGAAGGAGATGATGAGGGATGCAGGGAAGACGGTCTCAGATGACTCAGATGATGAAGGGTTGTTGACGCCGAAAATCACCGGTAGCGTCGGGGACGAGCCGATGATATGGTTTGGCGTCTGGAGACACGCGAAGGCCTGGGAGATCTGCTTAGCTCCAGTGCAGGTCCTAAATGGTTGAGGTTCGCGGGCGTGCCAGTCAATTTGACCCAGCAATTGACAAGGAGATAGAAAAAGTTAGATCATTGATCCAATCGGCCGTCGGGCCGATATAGACTTCCTCCAACCAATTGCCGATGGAAACTTGTACATCGGCTAAAAGCCGATGATGATATAAGCACATAATAAGCCAGCCGAATGCCGATCAAAACACTTGGACACCGGCTAGAAGCCGATGATAAAATAGGCAGAATAATAATCAATAGACAATACAGTCGGCTTTAAAGGATAACCTATCGGCTAAGCACTCCGATAGAACATTGCATAGACACCCATCGGCTTAACAAGGATAAAATTATCATTATCAATCTAGTAGTTTAAACTTAACTGATGCAGCACAGATTAATAATGATAAAAGAACCTCGATGAGCCGATAGATCTAATGCAATCGTGATGTATGATAACTTATCGGCTATACACTCCGATAAGACACTTGCGTAAAATCCATCAACCTAGCAGGAATAACTTATCGGAAGCAGTTTAATAGGTCGGACCTAACCGATGCAGCACAAACTGTCGATAAGTTACACCCAGTAAGCCGATAAAAACTACGCACGCGTGATGTGGTATATCAACTCGGCCTAAGAGATCAAACTTAACTGATGCAGCCGTAGACAAAGTAGATACACCTGGGTAAGGGGTGACGAGTCTTACCATCTCGCAGGAGTTCGGACCTAACCGATGCAGCTTGGCTCGAGAAGCAAGAACCCGTTGAAAAGGGTGGCGATGCGCCGAAGTTTGTATTGATCTGTGAGATAGTTTACATGGTCCCCAGGCATACGTATTTATACCCCGAGTTGATACAGTCCTGATCGGATACGAAGCAGGAGTTTCCTAAGTATAAAAGGAAAATTAACAAGCCCTGATCGGACACAAGATCAGGTTTCCTAAAAATTATTAAAACTACCTAATTAATAGATAAGGTAATTAACTGCCATGTCGTGGTCTTCACGATTCCTTCTCAAGCTCGGTCTCTTCCAGATTAGCTTCCATTGGCTGACACAATTTCTTTCCTTAACCGAGTCCGATACGAATCGTACCAAATTTTGGCGTTAACAAGTGTATGAAGACCCCTTTGTAGCCTATGAGGCAACTCTGCACATTGCTAGTGGCATTGGTCCTTCTTCTACTTAGGCTTTTGATGAGGATTCAGAGGCCACTCTTGAGTCAAAGGATGACACTGATGAGGATGAGGACAAGGATGAGGAAGAGGAAGAAGAGGAGGAGGAGGTTGTTCCAGAGGCTCCAATGCAGGACATTCAGCATGCCCCACAGCAGGATGATGATGCTACCAGCGGAGATATCGAGATCATTCCTCCTGATGATAAGATAGGAGGAGTAGGTAGCACAGCTTTTGGTGACACCCACCGACGACGAGTGAGCTCCTTCTTCCCCTGTCTTTCCTCTCTTTTTGGTGCCTTGATGCCAAAGGGGTAGAAAAGTACAGAATGAAGGGGGTCAATTTCTTCTCTTCAGTTTTGAGACTGTTGTGTCAGTATAGTCGGAGGCTCTGGCCCTGGTAGCCAGAGGATCCGACCCCCTTCTGTTAGGCCTTCCTAGATATTTCTATCCTCTTGTGTTCCATCTTGTGGGCATGTAATATTTGTGTGCTGAGATGTAATGACTGTTTTCTTCTGTCTTAGCTTAATTTTAGCCATTAGCTTGCTTTATGTGATGCCTTGTGATATGGTGTAATGTTCTTTTGTTTCTTTTTTGTGTGCTTGCCATGTTATATGCATCTCTTTTATCCTGTTTATCATGTCGCATTTTGTGTCGATGTTTTGTATCGGCAATAAATATATAGGGCTACTTGCCGGACCGAAACTCAATGGATTGCAAAGGAACACAAAAAGTTTATACTGGTTCAGGCCCTCGAGATGAGGTAATACCCTACGTCCAGTTGTGGTGTATTTTTTTGAGGATGTATGATTGTGATCTTGGTGATTCTACTCTCAGGGGGCGCCCTGCCTCCCCTTATATACTGGGGAACAGGGTTACAAAGTAGGAGTCCCAGTTTGACCATGCCCAAGAGATCTCCTTCTAAGAGTACAATGTGCCCGACTAGGACTATATTTTCCCTGTCGTATAAGGTTAAGTCTGCCGAGTTTTATTGTATCCCTAATTACAAGGCTAGGTCCATCCTCTGTCCGAGTGGCCCAATAGCTTCTCATGAGGTACCCCGGGCCCATGGCACCGACAGCAGCCCCTGAGACCTTCATAGTTGAGTCACAGCTGATGCCGAGTGCTCATCCCCCATGGTGAAGAATTCCCGAGTGCATTGCTCCCGAGTACTCTTTGTCCGAGTGCTTCCTTTCCCGAGTCCTGCTTCATGTCAGCCGGCAACGAGGCTATGAAGAGCTTCATAGAAATATTAATAGTGTGCGCTGAATAGGTGCACCTATTAGGTGTAGCCCCCGACTTTGTACTTAATTGTGAAACAATTAAACATAAAGTCAAAGATCTTTAACCTTACAGTCTTTCCCGAGTAGTACACTACTCGGTATGTAGACTCTTTAGCATCATGTCAGTTGGAATAATTTTTGCTCATGACAATTGGTGGCTAAGCATGTAAGCCGAGTACTACTTTATGGATTTTAAACCAATATGTGGTCCGGTGTATTTAAGAGATACCTGCATCCCAAATTTTAATGGAGACCTGCTGTTGATCCTTATAAAGGTATATCTTCAATACCTGGTAAATAATACAGATATCCGAACACATGTGTCCAGTAATTAGGCTTTTATAAAACATATCTAATTATTTAATCGGTTTCTGTGAACAGCACCTGCACTGTGATTTTAACACAGCCAGTGAACGGCCCAATGGAGCGTGCCATGTAGAAACTCATATCTTATGGCCCAGTACCGAATTTGTAGCCCCAAGCCCACTTATCAGTACAGGCTCTATAAAAGTGGGGGGAGAGAGAAAAGATTCCCTTATCTTCTCCACTCCACCAATCGTTTCGTCTTCCATCGCTAGCACTTCTCGCTCGAAACTTGGGCGATTCCGCTCCATTGCACCTCCAAATAGCACTTCCCCCAAATCTCCTCACCTCTAGCCTTGCTGAGAGCTTCGGAAATCCCAGATGTGTCTGCTGAGACCTGGCCGACGTCGGATTACGGCTTGACAAAGTTGAAGTATCTGGAGAAGTCACTGAGATTGCAACGCCATAAAGTCATCCATTGGCGTCCGGCTGAAGGGGAATCGATTCTGGCTCCCCAATCTGATGAGACTGTAGTCTTCGCCTCTTTCTTTGACCGGGGTCTTGCTCTTCCTTCTTCGGATTTTCTTCACCAACTTCTTTCCTTCTACCAGCTAGAGTTAGTGAATCTGAACCCCAACTCCATCTTGCAAATCTCTATCTTTGCAACTTTATGTGAATGTTTTCTGGGTGTGAAGCCCCATCTCAATCTGTTCCGATACTTATTCCACATCAAACCTCAGCTCTCCAAAAACAAAGTCCAAGTGACAGGGGGAGCCGGTCTCCAACTTAGGAATGAAATGAAAAAGATTTATCTCCATGTTCCTCTGAAAACCTCCCTTAAGGGCTGGCATAGAGAATGGTTCTATTGCTCTAATCTTGAACCTTGTTTGCCCTTTTTTACTGGTTTGTCTCCGAAGGTCGTGCCTAGCTGGTCTTCTGTGCCAAACTTTGAGGAGATGGGCCAAGTGTATCAATTGATTGAGAGAATTGACAACCTAAAGAGCTCTGGATTGATTGGTCCCTGGGTGGCCAGATGTTTCCTGAACCGCCGTATCAGGCCCCTGAGGCTGAGAAGCCACTTCGGCTAGGATTATGAAGGCAAAGATGATCCCAGCCGAGAATATCTAGACTTGACAAACAAGCACAAGGTGATTGACATCCTGCTCAGTTTTTTCGCCCACGGGGTCGTAGAGATAGAAGATGCAGAGCGTGCCATCGCGCCTTATAGCCAGAAAAGGCCTCGACCAGAGGTAATATTGAAATTCTGATTGTTGAATTGTTGTCCATCTACGATGAATGTCAGTGGATGTGTATCCTGGATTGCTCTGCAATGTACGATGTATATTGTTGAATCACTTGCAGGAATGTGAGGAGGTTGATGATGACTCCCAAACTTTGTCGGCCGCCAAATCGAAGAAGAGGCCATTGAGCCCTTCTGCTGCCCAGCCTAGCTCCAAGAGAGCTAGGAAGAAACTGTCGAAGACCCGGGCAACAAGAGAGCTAGCAAACCAAGTACTGTAGCCAGGAGCCTGAAGATAAAAGAAACCGCATGCACTGCTCCCATGCCGCCGAGTCCAAAGCCATCGTCTCCAAGCCCAAGATCAACACCACCAGGTTTAGCAACATCGAGCCCAAGGTTGGCGCCGCCAAGTATGAGATCAGCAACATCGAGCCAAAGAGCGGTGCCACCGAGTGCTTCGATGCCCCAGTCGGCCTTACCAGAGACTGGGCTGACCAAGAACAAATTGCTACCGCCGACTGCCGCACCGACTAGCTCGACAGCCAGCAGCTCTCCACTGCCGACATCTAGAGCCCCCTCATGGAGGTTCAAGACCTCCAAGAGGTAAGCAATCTTGAATCTTCTGAAAATCTTGATCAGTGTAGTAGTGTCTTGATATTTGACTCATTGTGCAGGAGGCGAGTAGACATAGATCACAAGGGCACTACGCCGAGTGCTCCTGTTGCCGAGCCAACACCAACAAGCTCATCTACTGAGCCGATGACTACCCCAGTTGTAGAAACTAAAGCTGTCCCGACAACAGGACTGCTAGTGCCGGCTGACCAAGGGGCGAGTACTGAAGCCGTTACTCCAGGCCCTGAGCGAGTCCCTGAAGCCCCATCAGCTGCTGAGTCAAGAGCCAGGACCTTGTCACCATCCATATCATCGTCGTCTTCAGATGAAGTGAATCTCCCCAGACTTGAAGCCCCTCCCCGCAAGTTCCCGAGAACATTCTATTAGGTATCCCCCAAGGGAATCACGAAAAGCTACGAGCATGATGAGAAGGCAGCGGAGAGGGAGAATGAAGTTCTTCTTTGTGCCGCAATCACCGCATCCCGGGGATTCTAGGTATGACTCTTGCCACATTGAGTTCTTGACAATTTTCCTTGTATTGGTTCTCTGCCTATTGACTCTCTTTTGTTCTGTTTTTGCTCCGAGCAAAAGATAGTTGACCGCTCAGAGAAAGTGAACAAGGTCTTGACCCAGCTCGCCCCCCATCTCCAACAATTGGGCCAACTCTAGGCCGCCAAGGCCAACCTGGAACGGTCTAGTCAGGAGAGGGAGACTTGGCTAAGGGGAGCAGTTGACCAGCTCAGGGATGAAAAGTAGGCTTTAGTTGAGAAGATCAGAAGTAAGTCTTCTGTATTTGTCTTCCCGAATAAATCCCAAGTATATTTCTCCTGCTTTGTTGTTTCCTGACTGCCCGGTTGAGTCCTGACTGTAATCTCGAGTTCTTGACTATTCTGATATACAGCCCTCAAAGCCAAGTTGAAGACCTAGACAGAGGAGAAAAAACAACAGGAATTTAAGCTGAAGAAAGTTGAAAAGGCTAAAGCTGAACTAGAGAAGGCCAAAGCCAAAGTAGAGGCCGACTATGCAAGTAAGCCTTCCCTCTGACAATAACCTTAACCAATCATTTTGTTACTCCGACTGTAGTTTTGGCTAACAAGTATACTTGTCAATGAATATGAGCAGCTTCGAAAGTCAATGCCCAAACCCAATTCCAAGCCTTTGCAGAGGAGATTGAAGTCGTCAAGGAGTCACGAGAGATTCTTTCCGAATCCGTGAAAGGGCTCCTTGACATTATGGATCCTCACCACATTGGGACTAGCTCCAGTACAGTCTCCCAGGTGTAGGTGCGTCTTAGCGAAGCCCCGAGTATCTTGAAAAGTACTCGGATGAGCGCGTTGCCGTCGGCGTGGCCCAGACCCTTGCCATGACCAAGTCGATCTACCCTAGGGTAGACCTCGAAGCCATCGGTAAGGGGTTTGCTGAAGAGACAACACCTGGGGAAGTACTGGAGTTGATCACCCAGGCGAGGCCGACTGTAGAGGCGATCACAAAAGACCTGGGAATGTAAGAACAAACCATTATGCAGTTGGTGTATATAAAGCTTTTGTAAAGACATGTGTAAATATATGTACAATGCAACCGAGTTCTTGGTTTTCCTTAGTTATCATTAGCTTTACCCGACTATATAGTATGCGCCGAGTTGATCGATAGGAATTTAATAAAAATTGTTTACCTCAAAAAGCTATACTCGGGCAAACATAACATAATCATTGTAAAACTTCATAACTTAGATAAAACAAGCTCGTATTTTGTTAACAAAGCACATATAATACATGCAGTCCCCGACTCACTACTCGGTTGAAATAAGCGACGTAGTGAGTCAGAGAAAAACTTTATACATATGTATGTGAGAAAGTATAAAATTTAGGTATAGAAAGGGCGTAGCTGTTCTATATTTCATGAGTTGCTGACTAGGGAACCGTCTTCAGTCTTCAGTCGGTAGGCGCTCGGCCAAGTCACCTCAGCGATAATGTGGGGATAATTTATGCCTGTCTTTGGTGGTTTATATTTTTCTCAAGATAAGATCACCGACCAAAAAGGCGCGGCCACGGACATTTCGACTGTGATAACGACGCAGGCCTTGAAGATACCTTGTTGACTGGATGATTGCGATGTCCCTAGCTTCCTCCAACTAATTGAGTTGAACCAGTTGGTTTTCATTGGATTTAACTTCTGAGTAGGCCCGAACTCGCGAAGAGCCGAACTCTAACTTGGTTGGTAACACAGCCTCAGCACCATAGGCCAGAAAGAAAGGGGATTGCCATGTTGCCTGACTAACTGTGGTTCTTAGAGACCAGAGAACAGATGTGAGTTCTTGTACCCACCGCTCTGTATATGGTTGTAGTCGGTTGAATATCTTAGCCTTGATACCTTGTAAAACCATGCCATTAGCACGCTCGACCTGCCCATTGCTCCGTGGGTGTGCCACAGAAGCATAACAGATCTTGATGCTGAAGTCGTCACAGAAATCTTGAAATACGCTGCCCGTGAACTGGGTACTGTTGTCCGTTATGATACAGTTAGGAACCCCGAATCGGTATAGTATACTCATGATGAAGTTCTTTGCTCGTGTCGCTGTTATGGTAGCAACGGGTTTTGCCTTAATCCACTTTGTGAATTTGTCCACTGCGACGAACAAGTGCATGAACCCTCCTAGCGCTTTCTTGAAAGGCTCGACCATGTCAAGCCCCCAGACTGCAATGGGCCAAGAGATTGGGATGGTTTGAAGTTCTAGGACTGGAAGATTTGTTTGTCTTGTATAGAATTGACAACCCTCACATGTGCGAACTATGTCTTTAGCATCTGTTACTGCTGTTGGCCAGAAAAATCCCTGCCTGTAAGCCTTTTCGACTAACGTCCTGGATGCGGCACGGTTGCCACAAATGCCCGAGTGGATTGGTTGCAGAATCTACTTGCCCTCCTTGGATGTGACGCAGCGCATGAGAACTCTGGATGCACTCCTTCAGTACAGGTCTTCTCTGACTACTAGGAAACATTTGCTTCGACGTTTGATTCGTTCGGCTTCACTGCGAGCTTCTGGGAGTTCGTCATCCAAGAGGAATTTGAGTACTGGAGTCCGCCAATCTTGAGAGATGACTAGCACTTCTTCTATTGACGGGGTAGGTTCAGCCCCCGACTGTTCAGGCGTTGATTTCTTCTTGACTGATGGCTCCATTAGTTACTCGACGAAAATCCTAGTCGGGACCACTTCTCTCTTGGATCCCATGTTAGCCAATTCGTCTATAGCATCATTGTATTGTCGTAATATATGAGTTATTTTCAGCCCGTCGAACTTGTTTTCCAGCTTCTTGACCTCCTGACAATATGCCGCCATGTTATCATCGAGACATGTCCAGTCTTTTATGACTTGGCTGACCACGAGTTGAGAATCTCCACGCACAACCAGTTGATGGATATCGAGTGATATGGCAATGCGGAGCCCGTGGATAAGTGCCTCGTACTCGGTGACATTGTGGGAAGTCGAAAAGTGAATCTGGAGGACATACTTGAGTTTTTCGCTGGTGGGTGACGTCAATACAACGCCAGCGGCACTAATCCGTAAAGAACCGTCGAAGTACATAGTCCAGTGACTCTAGCTTGTCTGTGTTTGTAGTCATCTGAACTTCTGTCCACTCGGCCACAAAGTCGGCTAGAGCTTGAGATTTAATTGCTGTCCGTGGTTGAAAAAATGATGCCAAACGCCATTAACTCGAGTGCCTATTTAGCGATTCGGCCAGTGGGCTCGCGGTTGTGTAGGACGTCCCCGAGTGGATATGACGTGACAACGGTGACTTGATGCGATTGAAAATAGTGCACCAACTCCGGACAGTGATGAGTAGGCTATACAACAGCTTCTGGACTTAAGGATACCTCATCTTGGAGCCGGCTAGGACCTCGCTGATGAAGTAGATTGGCCATTGAATTTTCTGTATATGACCTGGCTCAGATCTCTCGACTACCAGCACCGTGTTGACTACCTGAGTAGTTGCCGCTAAGTATAACATTAGTGGTTCCTAGGGCATAGGTGACGCCAACATTGGTGGTGATGTGAGAAATTTTTTGAAGTCTTCGAAGGCTTGCTGGGCTTCAGGTGTCCATTGAAAATTGTCCGCCTTTTTCAGTAGTTTGAAGAAGGGCATACCCTTTTCACCAAGTCGGGAGATGAATCGGCTAATTGCCGCCATGCAGCCTGTCAACTTTTGGACATCCTTCTGGCTAGTTGGGGGTGCCATGTTAATGATAGCGTTGATTTTCTCTGGATTGGCCTCAATTCCTCGGTGCAATACGATGAAGCCGAGTAGCTTTTCGGATGGTACACCGAAAGCGCACTTTTTCGGATTCAACTTCATCTTGAAACTCCGAAGGTTTTGAAAGGTTTCTTACAAATCGGCGATGAGGTCTTCCTTGGATTTTGTCTTGATTACCACATCATCAATATATGCCTCCACATTGCGTCCGAGTTGAGTGTGTAGACACCGCTGAATTGCTCGTTGATACGTTGCCTCAGCGTTTTTCAACCCGAACGGTATAGTGATTGTAGCAGTATGCTCCAAACGCATGATAAAAGAAAGTCTTCAGCAGCCTTCCTCCTTCAAGCTAATTTGGTGGTATCGGCCGAGTAGTAAACAGTCGAGAAGCTGAGAAATTCGCACCCGGCGGTTGAATCCACCACCTGATCTATTCTGGATAGACCAAATGGGTCTTTGGGCATACCTTGTTTAAGTCGGTGTAGTTGACGCACATGCGCCATTTACCCTTTTTTTTCCGGACTAGGACTGGGTTTGCCAGCCAGTCCGGGTGGTAGAGCTCTTTAATGAACTCGGCTGCGAGAAGCTTGGTTATCTCCTCCCGAATAGCATCTTTGTGGTCCTGTGAGAAGCGCCACAGCCGTTGTTTGATTGGCTTGGCGTCTGTCTTGACATTGAGGGAATGCTCGATCACCTCCCTAGGTACACCAGGCATGTCGAAGTTTCCAGGCAAAGATGTCCCTGTTAGCCTGGAGGAATGTGACGAGTACGTATTCCTATTTGGGGTCGAGTCTTGTCCCGACTAGAGCAGTTTTGGAAGGTCGGTAGGGTGTAGGGGATCTTTTTAGTTTCAGACTCCGCTGAAATTCCCGACTTTGCTGCTTTCTTAGCCAGAACCTGCGTCGTCCTCAACAGGAGTTGTAGCGGATAGCTGAATGCTGTTGCGTCCGACTGCCACTTCTTGAGATTGAGCCAACTCGCAGCTCTCTCCTATGTCGCAGGTGAGGTTGCTTGACATCGTTGCGGAAGGAAAGAACTCCGGCTGGCCTTGGCATCTTGAGCATCATGTAGGTGTAATGTGGCACTGCCATAAACTTGGCCAGCGCCGGCCGTCCGAGTATAGCGTGTACGCTGTCTCGAAATCGGCAACCCCGAAACAGATACTCTCTATGCGGAAATTATCCCGTGTGCCAAAAGTGACTGGGAGAGTTATTTGTCCGAGTGGAGTAGAAGATAGGCTAGGGATTACCCCGTGGAAGGGTGATGTACTCGGCTGTAGTTCTGAACGAGGGATCTTCATCTTGTCCAGAGTCTTGGCGAATAGGATGTTGAGAGCGTTGCCTCCATCTATGAGAACCTTCTTCAATTTGATGCTCTTGACGACCGGGTCCAGGACGAGTGGATAGCATCTCGGATGAGTAATCTGATCGGAATGATCAGCGCGGTCGAATGTTATTGGGGTTTCTGACCAGTGCAGGTGTCGGGGGGCGTCTGCTGCAGAGACTGAGTTGATCTCATGTGCTGTAAGTTTCTGCTTCCGCTTGGACTCGTATGCAAATGGCCCTCCGAAGATGTGGTTGAGCTCAACCTGGGGATCTTGATAATCACCGGCTATGCCCGAATCTGGCTTGTCTTTATCCTTATCGGCGCCAGATGTTGAAGCCTGCTCGGAAGCAAACTTCTTGAGCATGAAGCAATCCTTGGCCGCGTGATTTCCCTTGGGATGAAAGGGGCAGGGCCTGTTCATCACTTTTTGGTATTTGTTGTTCCTTGGGAGTCACGACCGAGTACGCTCCACGTTGGCCACCACGTTGTTCGACTTCCACTTGCGGCTGCCATATTTGTTCTGTGTTGGCTCATCGTTGGGTTTCTGGTCCTTCTGCCGAGGCTCTTTCTTGTCATCAAGGGCCTGAGCGACCACTTCGGTCGAGTCGGCATACTTGTTTGCCATGTCGAAGAGAGCCTTGACAGAGATGGAGGTTTCCGAAGTGAACTTGCGATGAACGGGCGTCTTTGACTCCCTTGCGGAAGGCGGCGATAACGACCTCGTCCTTAATCATTAGGATCGAGTTGCGCTTCTCGGAAAACCTTTTGATGAACTCGTAAAGAGACTTGTTCTTCCTCTGGTGTAGCTGATAGAGATCGTGCTCGGAAGATGGCCTCTTGTAAGTCCCCTGGAAATTGGCGATAATTGGCGATGAAGCGTTCCCGGGAGTTCTCCCTAGGAGCCGATTGACCGCTTTGGGAGCCCTGTCAGTCATGTCCTCGCTGAGTCGGTCAGGGCGACTAGAGATAGTTAGCCATGGCCTTGTGATTGCCTCCGGCTACTCGGATTGCTAGAGAGTAGACCATGAGCCAAGACTCGGGATTGGTCTTGCCGTCGTATTTTTTGATTCTTGTAGGCTTGAAACCCAACGGTCAGTTGACCTATTATAGCTCCTGGGTGAAGGCTGATACGCCTTCATCTGCATGAGGACTCCGGCTTCGACTACAGCGGTTAAACCGCTCGTGGTGGAGGCCAAAGCACTCGTTCTCGTCCTCCAGTCGGCGGCGCTCGTCGTCTTCGCATTCACGGCACCGTGCGTTGATGTCCTAGCGGAGATCACGTCGTAAACTGCTTTGGAGATCTTGGTTGTCGTGGCAGTCGTTCTAGGGACGCCACCGATTGTTGTTGTTAGGGTTGCCGAGAGACATTTAGAGTGACTCCGCGTGTGGCTGACTGGAGGCAGCCGCCCGGCGTCGCGTTGATGCGGACGAGACCGCTATTGGAGAACTCGACCAGTTGGTTGGTATGAGGGTGTCGCCCGACTGTTCGTGCTGCTGACATACAGTAGCGGTAATCATGGCTTTGATCCTTGCGATAGTCGGGGTGGCTTGGTGATCAGGCCCAAACTGGAGTGTATCCAGTAGAGTTGCAGCGGCCACAACATTCTGTTGAGGCGTGACGAAGACATCGTGGTCGCTGACTCGAGTTTGGAGGATTTGTTGCTGAGCGGTTCGCCCAACCCTGCGTAGCTCGTCGTTGCGGGCATCGCGCTCGGCCTCCTGTTGTTGTCGTAGTCGGCGGGCCTCCTCCTTTTGCTGCTCGCGTAGTCGGCGCTCCTCTTGAGTGGGAGTAGAGCCCTTGGACGCTATGAAGACTTTGCGGGGCAGGAAGAAGCTTGCCAAACTGCTGTTCGAACTGCTGTTCAAACTGTTGTCCAACTTGGAGTTGGAATCGGAGTAGTTGATGGGTGTGATTACGACTCCGACCTCCCTAGATCCAATCTTGAGCGACTCTGAGCCATATCCAAGTTGGACCTTAGAGGATTGGTTTTGCCGCATCAGATATAGATTGGAAATATCCGTGGTGTTGCCAAGTCTGCATGGGAGATTGATGATCTCCTCCCTTCTTAGCCCGATCTCGGCTGGCTCAAGGCCGAGTCTGAGTTAAACGCCAAAGGAAAGAGTTGTCCCGAGACCCGGGCATGTAGAAGATTGCTGTAGCAAGTCGACGAGGTTGCTGCCAGCATTGAGTGGGCCGACTGGCGCAAAGTCGGCTGGTTCCCCGGCCGATCGGATCGAGTCCGAGACAGTTAGGATGAGGTTGCCGAACTTGTCGGCCATGAAGTCGAGGCTCCCGATTGTGGTTGTGTCTCCAGGGGAGAAATTGATGCCGTCGACTCCGGTTGTCGAATCCATCGAATTTGTTGAGGTTGATCTCGGCAAAGCCCCTACCTGGAGCGCCAACTGTCGATGTTTTGTATCGACAATAAATATATAGGGCTACTTGCCGAACCGAAACTCGATGGATTGCAAAGAAACACGAAAGGTTTATACTGGTTCAGGCCCTCGAGATAAAGTAATACCCTACGTCCAGTTGTGGTGTATTTCCTTTGAGGATGTATGATTGTGATCTTGGTGATTCTACCCTCAGGGGGCGCCTTGCCTCCCCTTATATACTAGGGGACAGGGTTATAAAGTAGGAGTCCTAGTCAGACCATGACCTAGAGATCTCCTTCTAAGAGTACAACATGCCCGACTAGGACTGTATTTTTCCTATCGTACAAGGTTAAATCTGCCAAGTTCTATTGTATCCCTAATTACAAGGCTAGGCCCATCCTTTGTCTGAGTGGCCCAATAGCTTCTCATGAGGTACCCCGGGCCCATGGCACCGACACTTTGCACCCTACGAATGAGAAAAGATGAATAAGGCTTTCCATGTTCTACCCATACAAATATGCATATGAATTTCACTCTCACACACATATGCATATTCACCTCCCTTCATTAAAAATCTAATTTATATTCATTCTATTGTAAGGTTTAACCGTGTTGTCTCAATCACCAAAAAGGGGGAGATTGAAAGTGCATCTAACCCCCTAAGTGGGTTTCAGATGATTAATGACGAAACGGTTAAGGGACTAAGGAGCGTATCAAGAAATGTGCAGTGATTAGTCCCAGATTGCTTGGTGTGATATATGGAGACCCCCACAAAAACATGACGCAAATCGGCGAAGGACTCAGAGTTTATTTCAATTTCTTTTGAGTTATAGGAAAGCCATTCTATCAAGAGAGGTTACAAACAGTGTTTCAAGGCTACTGAAGTGCTTAAAGATCCAACTAGTTGAGAGAGTATCACTTTGGCACAACACTTTCACTTGGGTTGGGTGTGTTTTTACTGTCTAAGTCGGATGCTCCGACATAGTTCTTTCCAACCTCCTCCTAAGTGTTGGCCGGAAGCTCTAGGCCCAAGGGTCAGAGCCTTCAGGGTTTAAATCTGTGAGTAATGGCTAAGTGACGTATACCAGTGGATATAAAGCCCAAACTTGGTTTCCAGCCGTTGGTTGGCTATTCCACTTTCGTTTTTCTACTTCCTAGCTTCTCCTAAGGCTGTTTGACCTCTCCCACCTAGTTCTAGTGCTCCCTTGGTGATTCTTATGAGAACCTAGTGTGGTTTTGAGGGAGATTTCTTCAGAGAGCGCTAGGAGGATCATGTGCACTTGAGGATGGACACGGAGCTGCTGCATGGAGCTTGTTACTTTGGGAGGGTGACCTACTAGACGGTTAGGCGTTGCTCACAAGCTTCCTTAACCTGTGAATTGTCTCGGACAAGTTTGTAAGGGTGGACCTCGCCTCCAAAAGAAAAATATGTAACTTTGAGTGGATATCAAGTTGATCTTCGTGGTCGCTTGGTGAGACAAGGGGTTAATCGAGATCCAGCTCTTCGGAACTCCTCAACGGAGATGTAGGATCTTTGTGATCCGAACTTCGGGTAAAAATCGCTTGTCTCCACTCTTGCTTGTCCTTTCAATGTGTTTCTTTCGTCTCTGTTCCTGCCTGGATCTTGCTTCTGTTTACCTATTTAGAATAGGGGTGTTTCCTGTTGATTTACCTCTACTAGAACAAGCTTGTAAGAGCCCACTTCAGTAGGTCGGAGGATCCAGTGTTCTTGGCCGGACCATCCGACCAGCCTTCTCGGCCAACCCAAGAGAGCCGGTTGGAGGGACTGATCCCTAAGCCCAGAGGCTCCGGCCACTATTTAACCACTGCATTTGGAAAATTTTCTAGAACACCTATTCACCCCTTTAGGCAATACCTACAGGCTTTCAAGAAGAAACATAACAATTTGCATGAATCCAATCACGAACCCAAATAATGTTGTAGTTACCTTGCACATCGACGACGAAGAAGGCGGTCGGCAACTGTCACGCCCAGAAATTTAGCCAATTTCCAGACTATTTTGTGTATTAAAATCCCTGTCCAGGAATCAAGCCAGGGTACACAAAATGACAAATCAATAAACAAGTCCAACTGTAAATAAAGCGTAAATACTTACAGAAGAGGCACTTAGTCCTCATACGGAAGAAAACAGCAGCGGAAAGGCGAAACTAGCATGACTTCAGCTCCACACCACAGGCAAGCTCAACTGGGGTATAAGCCAAGGTCTTCTCTTCTGAAAAGGGGGAATATAGCAAGGCTGAGTACCACCCACCGTACTCAGTAAGCCACACCAATGATGCATTTGTGCACGGGATTTCAGAGGGAGGCTGGTGGCTCATTTGCGTAAAAGCAGTTGTAAACAGTAGTAGTTCGCAAATGATAAAAGGTTGATTAATTGAACAATATTAATCCTCCACTGATTAACGTTACACCATGTTAACTAGGCCCAACCATCCCCAACTGGTTGACGTTACACCACGTCACCCAGTCTTCACTGATGAACACTACACCATGTTTACCGGACTCCTCCGGTTACCATTACACCACGTTAACTGGACTCCACTGATTAACGTTACACTACGTTAACCAGTCTCCACTGAACAACGTTACACCACGTTGACCAGTCTAACGTTACACCACACCACCAGGCGTCACTGATGAGCGTTACACCACGCTCACCAGTCTCCACCGATTAGCGTTACACCACGCTAACTGGCCACCCCCGATCAGCTCAACCACGTTGACCGGACACAACACCTTCCACATGAACCACACTAGTTTCATAAAGCCAAATTAATTATCTAAAGGTGAGACTAATCACGGTGAGTCTTGGCCAATGTGCCCATAACCGCGGGCGCGGCTATTCAAATAGATTTACTCTGATCAGAGGTGTACAACTTTACCCACAAGACACAGCCTCACACACGTTTCCGTGCGTCGATGTGTCACCATGACACCCCACAAGAGGCTATGACAGGACCGTTCATGCAACCTCTCCCTAACCATCCACACCACGCTGAGGTTGCACCTGCCGACAGGGCACACCATATTGGCCAGGCTACCCCCCTTGCGCCACGGTGAATCCGGAAGCCGATCAACCCTACCAAGGGCCGACCCAACTCCATCACACCCACCCTCTTCTTCGGTGCCTAGGAGAGGGAGAAGAAACGCTTCAAGCCCAGCTGTTGCCCACGTTGGCTTGTGGAAAGTACAGGTAGTTGCCCAAGTGGTTCCCACGAACCGGTCCTTAATTGCCATGGGTGTGACAAGCAGAACCATACACCCACAGCCCACCATTTAGGTCCAATTTTAGTAATGTAACATCAGCCTATCCAAGGTTCCATTTTTCCGACATTGAGTCGAATCATATAAAAAGATATTATTTAATTCCCAGGTGAGCTATGTTGCTAAGCATGGCTAAGCAGGTCCTATCTCTAGCCAAGTCATCCAATGAGACCTAAGCTAGTCAAATTATCACCCAAAGTTATCAAGGAATGGATAACAAATAAATAGGGTCTCGAGTAAGTGGATAGGTTATCCCATATTCCATGTAATTGGCAAAACATGCAATTTATTTATAAATCATAAAATATTTCACAAAGTAGGTTCAACATGATCAAGGATGAATGTGTGACTTGCCTTGCAACAAACATCTTCGATTACTCTTCCGAACTCTTCCGTAGACTCCGCAGTCCTCCAAAACGGCGATTATACGCAACTACACGCAAAATAATAAAAACTCTAAGAAACTCCAAATAAACAGTACATAAAAATTACATAAACAAGTAAAGCATGATTTTAGATGAATTTAGGAAGAAGAACGGATCGAAACGAAGTTCAGATGGAAAAGATACGGCTTTCGGAAGATTGAATTCGGAATAAATCTGAAAAGAATTGGAAAAGAATATTCTCGGGAATATTATCTCAGAATTAAATTAGAAGAATTATTTTTGAATGGATAAATGAGTGGGACCCATTGTCATGGACACAGATCCTGTGGATTAGGTCCATGGACCGAGGGAAAAGGTGAGGTGGTGGACTAGAGTGATGTGTCTGCCTCGTGGACAGAGCAACGATGTCGCTACTGAGGTAGATGCCGACGTGGCACGAAAGGTGAGATGGAGATGAGGTGGATTGATGACGAGGAAATCAGTGCTGAGGTGACAGATGAGATGGTCTGACTAGGATTGGTGTGGCATTGGATTTAGACATGTGGAACCAATGGTGGAGACTCGATCCGGACAATCCGTTGGTTGTGATTGGCTTGGTATTTTACGTGGATCGGTCGGCCCGAATTAGGTCTTGGAGGATAGACAATCAGGATGGCTTGAAGACATATACGTCGGGATCACAAGGGAGGGGGAGACGAGGGGCCAAAACGAGCTCAGCCATCCAAGGCGTAGCACAGGAGACACGTCGGCGCGGCGGCCGGGGACAGTGATGACGATGGTAACAGTTGACGGTGGCGCACGGGAAACGGCGTGGCCAGAGGCTGGGAACAGCGGGCAGCAGCGCCGAGGAAGAGACGATAATGGCGGGACCGACGGTGCGACGGCAACACGGGGAAAAACGACTAGGCGACGGTGACGACCGATCAGCGAGGTGGCAACGATGGCGATCGACCGCGACGCGGCAAGGTGGCCTAGATGGGAAGAAAAGGGCGTCACCATAGGAACACGGGTCTCACCGGCAGCACTGGATCGTGGAGATGGCGATGACTGCTCGTTGGCCAGGACGACGGCACAACGACGATGACTAGTGGTAGGACACAGAACAGGCGGTAGGCTGGCACAGAGCAGACGCAGAGCAGGCGGCTGGCTGGCACAGAGCAGGCACCAGGACAAGCTGGAAGAGACAGAGGCGAGGTTGACGGCTAGGCGATGGGCGGCGTCGACGACCATGACACAGGGACTCCGGCGTGGAGAAGATGGGGACGGTGAGTAGGCTCGGCTTGTGGGCTCACCGGTGGCGGACAAGGGCGACAACCGGCAACGAAGCGATGAGGACGACGACGACTCGGCCGAGAGGACGGAGGGCGGTATCCGGCAAGCAGGACAGCTATCGGCACGGCCGACATGGCTAGGTGAGAGTTTTTTGCTATTATAGTACTCTTGACGTTGGGCTTCTCCAAAATAGTATCAATATCGTGGGCTTCTCTAAAACGGTATCGTTAACGATAACTCTTCTCCATAATAGTATTTTGGATATTTTTCTTTTACTTTTCAATTTTTAACCCCCTAAACTTCCTAAACTACCCTTCTATTTTTAATTAGCCCTAATCAAATCGAGTCACTGATTTTCTTTTGATTCGTTTCTTTCGAACGCGCGCCACCCTGTTCATACTCCAAAGGGAGCCGCCCTTCCATCTTCCCCGACTGGCAGGAATCCTCCAACCGGCGGCGGCGCCCCTCCACCGATGGCCGCCTCCTCCTCCCCGGTTGCGGCGCGCGGCCCCCCACCCTCCTCCGGTCTGTGGCGCACCCTCAGGCGACCTCCACCCTCCAGTCTTCGGCAGCAGCAGGCAGCCCCCGCCTCCCCGCGTGACGGCGGCACAGCACCGACTGCAGTCCGCCTCCTCCACCGACGGCGGCTCCCGCCTACTCCAACTGACGGCGGCGCCCGCCTCCTCCATCGACGGCGGCGTGCCAGACATTCTTCCCGATCCTCGTGCCCACAAATAGCCTGCTGATCGGTATCGAACTCATGCACCATGAGTATCATCTCCCTGTTTTCTGATTATTTTGTGATGTTCTAGACTTTCTAATTTTTTTTTTGCTTGTCTAATACAACAAGGTACGAAATCTTGCTATGGATAGAGAGGAACAATTTGAGATGGATTGCAGTTTGAATGAGGGCACTGCAGAGTATGTATTTGCAATGTGTTTAAATATTTTCCGTATTTTCCTTATAGAGGCACGTCTCTAACGTATTTTTTTGCATGATGCTCTACTAGGCTTGATATGACATCTAATTGTGAGCAGTCAATTCCTCCATTGATTGATTGGGATTTAATAGAAATTCAAGAGGAAACAGAGGAGCAAGGAAGGGTAGAGCTTTGCAGTGAGGAATAAGTTTATGAGTTTTTGGGGTTGAGCAGGGAAGATGCTATGGCAGAGGATGCTAGGGAGGCTGCCTCAAATTCGATGGACCGTGGAGCAACTGCTTCAGGAATCCCTAATGTCGAAGGTACAGAAGGTGCATCGATGCCTATTGATGATTATATTCCAGAGGAGAGAGGGATGGTGTATGATAAGGACAATCCATCGATGGAAGTGCGCAGCTTGTACCCTTCTATGGAGGAATTCAGATTGGCTGTTAGACAATATGCCATAAATACAGAATTTGAATTGGGTATTGAAGCAACAACCACAAAGAAATATAGAGGTTATTGTAAGGAAGGTGATTGCGCTTGGGCGATTGTTGGGCGCACACAAGCGGACAACATGACTGTTATGGTACATACTTGTTGTCTTATAAATTTTATTGCATGTTCCATATTTGCTTTTAAAATGCTGTCCTTAACATTTTTTTTAACTGTTTTTTCAGGTGACATCCTTGAATAATATGCACACATGTACATCTAGTAGCAGAAGAAGGACCACTACACCTTCTTGCAAGTAGGTTGCTTCCAAGGCAGTTTCTATCCTTCGGAAGAACTCTCAAATGGGAACTAAAGAGCTGCAGGTTAAATTACAAGATGATTACAAGTGCACAATTGGGTATGACACTGTTTGGAAAGGAAAGGAAAAGGCTATGGAGTTGTTGTATGGTTCATGGGAAGAGAGTTTTCAGTTGCTCTATAATTGGAAGGTAGAGGTCATGGAAAAATCACCTGATAGTATAATTGAGATTGATTGCAAGATGGTTGATGGCAAGGTCTATTTTCACCGGTTCTTTTGTGCGCTTGGTCCTTGTATTGAGGGTTTTCGAACAGGTTGTAGGCCATGGCTTGGTGTTGACTCTACTGCACTAAATGGTAGGTGGAATGGGCATTTAGCTGCAGCAACCGGTGTGGATGGTCACAACTGGATGTATCCAGTTGCTTTTGGATTCATAGACTCGGAAACAGAAGATAATTGGAGTTGGTTTATGTCTCAACTATTCAAGGTTATCGGAGATCTTCCTTTACTTGCCATATGTACCGATGCTTGCAAAGGGTTAGAAACTGCAGTGAAGCAGGAGTTTCCTCAAGTTGAACAAAGGGAATGCTTTAGGCATCTAATGCAGAATTATATTAAGAGATCCAGTGGTGAAAGTGGTGGACACATGTGGCCCGCAGCTAGGGCATATGAGAAGGATGTGTATGAAAAGCACATGGCTGCCGTTTATGCAGGTAACCCATCAATCAAGAATTAGCTGGATAAGCATCATAAGTTAAAGTGGTGTAGATCTGATTTTAATCCCAACATTAAGTGTGATTATATTACTAACAATGTAGCTGAGGTTTTCAACAATTGGATCAAGGATATAAAAGACTTACCTGTTGTTGAGCTTGCAGACAAGCTGAGAGAGATGATTATGTCACTTTTCTATAAGAGAAGAAGAATTGGAGAAAGGCTTCATGGGAGGATACTACCTGCAGTTGTTCAAATATTGAGAGCTAGGACAAGAGGGCTAGGCCACTTGTCTGTTATCAAGGGTGATAATTATGCTGTTGAGGTTTGGGACAATTGCAATCATAGGTTTGTTGTCAAGGCATACAAGCATGAGTGTTCATGTGAGGAGTGGCAGCACACTGGAAAACCTTGTCAACATGCTTTGTCCTTGATATCCGCCCAACAGATTAGGAATGTGAAGATGGAAGACTTTGTACATGAGTACTACTCTGTTGAGAATTTTAGAAAAGCTTATGCTAGATTGATTGAGCCACTTCGTGACAAGACAAAGTGGCCAAAAGTGAATTTGGAACTTCCGGTGGTTGCACCTCTTAGTAAAAGAAGTGTTGGAAGGCAAAAGAAAAATAGGATCAAAAGTTGCCTTGAAGGTGGGAGTGGTGGATCAAAATCAGTTATAAAAGTTGCTGAAAATAACAATGAGAAGACCAAGAAAATGGTTAGAGGCAAAGTGTGGTGTTCACAATGCGGAGAGTTGGGACATAGAAAAACTAGTTACAAATGTTCTTTCAACGGAACTAAGAAAAGGTAAGCTATCAGCACGATTTCCCTTTGCATGGTTTTTTGTCACTTTATTTGTTCATTTGTTTCCTTTTTTCCCTGCAGGAAGAGAAAGCCAAGAAAAAATACCACTAAAGGGTGGACTCCTAAAGATACAACAGAAGAAATAATTCAAGAGAGTCCTGGAATGGAGAATGGGAGGTAAGAAATTGGTACTCAACATATATGTAATGGTTTCACTCAAACAAATTTGTAAAATAATATAACACATATGTATGCAGGCCTTTACTTTGATGATGGGGGAAGGCACATCTTCTCAACATACCTCTTCCCCTCAAGCTCCATCCACCATTCCATCGGCTGCTAAGAAGATTACTCCAAAAAAAGCAAGAAGGGGACTAGTTATCTCTGATATATAGCTCATTTTGTAGTGGGATGTGAATTTCTTTTGTCAACTTGGTTGTTTATCGTTCAGGCCAAACTTGGCATGTAAGACAATGTTTATGTTTCCTATGACTCATGTGTTACTATGCATACCATATTTGGTTGGACACATTTTGGTAGTATGCTTTATACTGTCAACTTTTGGTTCACAATTATGCACTTGTGTTGTTGACCTTACTTATATGAGCTCATTAGGAAATGACTTATGTCTAGCACAGCAGGATGAATGCTGCCATGTTATTACATTCTTGAGTATCATATCGATAATTTGCAATGCTGAAACAGAGCACAAACAATTCCAGGTAGCACAAACACAATTCTCAGAACGATGGATATATAGAACCAACAGATTTGCTTGTTCTGCAAAATCAGTCATTACAATCAGTAACAGAAACAGAATTCTATCTATTATGCTAATATCAATCTGAATTCTGCTGTGACACAAATCAGTCAAGTTTACAACAATTCTCTAAATTCTATGCTAATATTAGTCTAAATTCTATGCTAATATCAGTCTGAATTCTGCCAGATTTCCTTCATAGCTGCAAGCAAGAACTGGAGAGGATGACTGTGACTCCCTGCCGCAGCTCGTCGGGAGGTTGGGGCCGCCTGGGGGCATCACCAACCAGAGGATGGTGGGGGGCCACGCGCCGCTGCTCTTGATGGGCGCCGTCGCTGGAGCAGACGCGCGCCGCTGCTCGAGTAGGGAGGCGGGGGCCGCACGCCGCAATCGGGGAGAAGGGGGCGGCCGTCGGTGGAGGGCGCCGCCGCTATTGGAGGAGGCGGGCGCAACCGTCGGTGGAGGAGGCAGACTGCCGTCGGTGGCGCGCTGCCGTCGCGTTGGGAGGCGGGGAAGCCTGCTACCGCCGGAGGAGGCTAGGGGCCGCCTGCTGCTGCCATTGGAGTGCGCCGCCAGTGGGAGTCCTGCCATCGGGGAAGAGCGTTTGAAAGAGATAAATCTAAATCAGTGACTCGATTTGATTAGGGCTAATTAAAAATAGAGGGGTAGTTTAGGAAGTTTAGGGGGTTAAAAATTGAAAAGTAAAAGAAAAATATCTAAAATACTATTATGAAGAAGAGTTAACATTAACGATACCGTTTTAGAGAAGCCCATGATATTGATACTATTTTGGAGAAGCCCAACGTCAAGACTCCTATAATAGCAAAAAAAAACTCGCTAGGCGACGCCAACGGCGGTCCACGGCGCGACGACCGCAACGCGGCTGCAGCACGGCGGCGACACAGCCCGGAGCGGAAGGGCTCCCGGGCAACGGCGACGGCGACGACCTCCGACGGCTCAACGACGACGACCACCGGTAGGACACAGTAGGTCCACGGCGACGACGGTGGCAAGATAGCGACGGGGAAGAGGAGCTGGGCATCGGGACATACGACAACGACGACAACCAACACAAGGGAGGACAGGCAGGGCGGCGTGGTGCTCACCAGGGGCAGGCAACGACCTCGGGCGGCACATCGGCGTCGGTCTTCAGTCATAGGGCGACGACGGCGGCGACATGGAAGCAGAGCAAGGCGGCGGCATAGCACGCAGGCGAGGAGCAGGCCGAGACGGCGGTGAAGATGGCGATGATGACCCGCGTCGACGCGGCGGCCCTGGTCAACGACGACGAATGGCGGGAGCCGTAGAGGACGACGACGATGTTGACGATGCAGCGACCGGCGGGCGAAGCCAGGTGGTGGCGGTGGCTTCGGGCGTCGGCGTTCTGCCTCGGGGTGGCGCACTGGGCAGTCGGAGGAGACGGCGGCGCGGCGGCAGAGGCAGAGGGATGAAAACGGATCGGATACGGTCGGAAACTAGCTATACCATATTCGTTTTCATATTTTTTTCGGAATCGGATTCGGAATCGGAAACCTCGGATACGAAAACGGAATCGAATATTACCGGATACAGATACGGAGCGAATACGAATCGGAACGAATACGGAAACGAATATTTCTCCGAATATAAAAACTCCTCAAACTGAACTTTAGAAACCAACGAAGAGTGACAACCTATTATTTTTTGTAAAACAATATATCAATATTTCCAAATTTTTAGCTAAACAATATATACAACAAATTTCAAGCATCCATATCAACAACGTATTACTAATTTCTATACAAGTATACAATCATATCACCATCTTCGATTTAATCACAAATTTTAGATATAGTAATTTTAAGCGTTTATATCAATAAAAATAGTTTAATCACATGATCAAATTTGTTGAAATTGATAACCAGTATGCCTAGCATTTCCCTACAAAAATGAGCCATGCGACATCTCTGTTGATTACGTTATTGAATTGCAAATAATAACAGGATGATGATTACTTTCTTGAATTGCAAGCAGGTCTCCCATCCAAGCACAGAACACAGGAATTAGGACCAAAACACAATCCCATACAGCATCACAGCAACAAGATACTTCAACTCCCATAGCATTATCATAACAATACACTGCAAACATAACAATTCACTGCAACAGGTCGAGTAACAACATTTTGTACCGATTTCATGTAAACTTAGAAGCCGAACTACAACCAACGGTAAGTGAGGAAGCGGGGAGAAATGGGGGGCACTCGGCGAGAACCCTAGGTGCTAGGACTAGCTTACCGGGGGCATTGGCGTCGGGATTGCGCTGGGCGACGACGTACTCCCCCGAGGGCCCCGACTTCCAGAACTGGCGGCAGAGCCGCGGCGGCGGGAGGGAGTTTCCGACGGTGAGGACGCGGCCAGCAGGGGCACCAGCACGGGCACCAGGAGCGCGCCGCCGCCGCCGTCGACGCCTGGGGACTGGAGCGGGTACAGCCGGCGCCGGTGGCCGCGGGAGGCGCGAGGCCGGGCGGCGGCGGAGGCCGATGCCCGCGCAGGGGCTCAGGGCCCGGCGGCGCTGGCGGCCGTGGGCGCGAGGGAAGGCGCTGGTGGCCGCGGGCGCGAGGGATGGCGCTGGCGGCCGCGGGGTCCGGCGGTGGCCGCGGGGGGCGCGAGGCCGGGTGGCAGAGGAGGCCGATGGGGGCGCGGGGCCCGAAGGGGGAGGCGGCTGTGGGGGCTCGGGGCCCAGCGGCGGCGGCCGCGGGCGCGAGGGATGGCGCCGGCGGCCGCGGGGTCCGACGGCGGCGGTGGCCGTGGGGGGCGCGAGGCCGAGCGGCGGCGGAGGCCGATAGGGGCGCGGGGCCCGAAGGGGAAGGCGGCCGCGGGGGCTCGGGGCCCGGCAGCGGCGGCGGCCTCGGGCGCGCGCGAGGGATGGCGCCGGCGGCCGCGGGGTCCGGCGGCGGCTGGCGCTGGGAGTGGCGTCGTCGCTCGATGTGGTCCTGTGGAGAGACTGAAATCTGAGACAGAGAGAGAGTAGTAAATCTAATGGGTGATACGGATATCCGAAAATTTTTTCGGATAATTTCCGACCGAATCCGAAATCCGCCGGATAATGCCTTTACCGTATTCGTATCCGTATCCGAAAAAAATTATCCGTTTTCGTATCCGAATCCGAAATTATCCGAAAATTATCCGACCGATCCTATCCGTATCGGAAATTTCGGACGGTTAGCGGATATTATCCGAACCGTTTTCAGGCGATGGCACGGGCAGGAGGAGGTAGCGCAAGGCGCGCAGGGGCGTGGGGCGCAGCTGACAGAATTCCGAACGATATGAGGAATAACACACGCGATCACAAAGTAGAACACACGAATTTGGTGCTGCAAAACAGCAGACTTTTCTGTTGATCTTTCATTCCTATATAAGCAAATTACATGCAGGAAAATATGGATACAAATGACTGAGACAATCACAGCATGCTCGTGAGCAATTGTTGCCATCCTAACAATCTGGGACATGCCATTCTTAGCACAGCCCGCTAATCTACCTTCTACTTACCAAAGTTAGCAAGCTCAGGACTTATTCAAACAATCTCCTCCTAAGTCTTAGAGCAACTAGACTAAGTTTTTTTTCATGCCAATCTCGCCACGAAGTTCCTGAAACCGAACGCGCCCGAGTGCTTTTGTGAGGATGTCGCCCAGCTGCAGTTCAGTGCCAACGAACTCGACGTCGATCAGCTTCCTGTCGCAGCACTCCCGGATGAAATGGAATTTCACATCAATGTGCTTACTCCGGTCATGATGCACAGGATTCTTCATCAATGAGATGGCGGACTTGTTGTCCACCTTGAGCTTTGGCGCGAGGACTGCTCCTCCGACGAGCTCAGCCAGCAAGCGTGCCAGCCAAACCGCCTCGCACGCAGCTCCAGCAGCCGCGATGTATTCTGCCTCGCAGGAAGACAATGCGACCACCTTCTGCTTGGCCGATTGCCAGGCAACCGGCCCGCCTGCAAGGAAGAAGATGAGGCCGCTGGTGCTCTTCCGATCGTTGATATCTCCGGCAAGATCACTGTCAGAATAGCCCAGCAGCTTGGGAACTCCTTCATTTCTTCTCCCTGGACGATAGTGCAGCCCCCAATGCACTGTCCCTGCTATATAGCGGAGCACCCGCTTGACCGCAGCAAGGTGCTCTTCACGCGGCGCTTCCATGAATCGACTCAGATAGCCCACTGCATATGCCAGGTCGGGTCTGGAGTTGCAGAGGTACCTGAGACTGCCGATGAGGCTGCGGTACTCAGTGGCATCAACACTTGGAGTCGTCCCCTCCTTCAGCAGCTTCAGCTTCATCTCCATGGGAGTGGCGCTTGGCTTGCAAGTACCCAGCCCCGCCTTCTCAAGGATTTTGGTGGCGTAGGCTCCTTGCCGGAGGGTGATCCCGTCCGCTCCCTGCGTGACCTCCAGGCCGAGGTAGTACGAGAGGAGCCCGAGGTCGCTCATGCGGAAGGTGTTCATCATCTCGGCCTTGAACTTGCTCACCGCACCTGCATTTCCTCCGGTGATGATTAGATCATCAACATACACGCCCACGATTAGACGTGCTGCTCCTTCTCCACGGGTGTACATCCCGTGCTCGTTGGTGCAGCGTGTGAAGCCATGTGCCAGCAGCGAGGCGTCGAGCTTTTGATTCCAAGCCCGTGGAGCCTGACGGAGTCCATACAGCGCCTTGTGAAGACGCAACACCTTGTGCTGGTGCTTGCCATCGACGAAGCCTGGCGGCTGTTGGACATACACCTCCTCCTGGAGCTCCCCGTTCAAGAACGCCGACTTGACATCCATATGGTGGACGCTCCAGCTGTAGTGCGCTGCAATGGCGAGAAGCAGCCGCACTGACTCCTGCCGAGCGACAGGCGCGAACACCTCTTCAAAGTCGATGCCGGGGCGCTGCACGTATCCCTTGGCGACGAGGCGGGCCTTGTACTTGGCAATGCTCCCGTTCTCGTCGCGCTTGACCTTGTACACCCACTTGAGGCCGATGGCGCGGTGACCTTGTGGGAGATCCACTAGTGACCAAGTTCTGTTGTCGCGGATGGAGTTCATCTCCTCCTCCATCGCAGCAATCCAGTTTGGATCGCCGCCGGCCTCCTTCAGCGATCTTGGCTCCTCCACGCTGACTGAATGCAGTTCAGCTTTCACTGTGTCCCGGTCCGCTAGGCCTGGAATGGCATCCGAGCCGATGATGTTGTCCAGCCTCCGGTACCGGTGCTCTACGTCCTCGTCATCATCCGCGTCGAGGTTGGGATCGTCGCTGAGAGGCGTAGCGAACTCGACCTGCGTCCCCGTGGGGGCGATCGAAGCTCACGGCGACGGTGTACCGATGGGTGTAGCAGGTACAGGTGATGCAGCAGCTGCAGACGACTCTTGCGCAGTGGGCGGTGTCGCAGGTTCCACTGATGTCGCGACCGACGGCGGTGCGCCAGAGACACGGCGTGGGAGTTCGTACTCCTGCTCGATGGTGAAGGGCTCCTGCTCGAGGTCGGTGGAGGCGTCTGCCCATTCCCAGCGCGCGCTCTCGTCGAAGATCGCGTCGCGCGAGACGTGGACGCGCTCCGTCGCGGGGTCGTAGAAGCGATATGCTTTAGACCCGCTCTGGTAGCCGATGAAGATGACCTTCTGGCCGCGATCATCGAGCTTGGCGAGGTGTGGGCGGAGTCGCTTGATGTAGGCGATGCAGCCGAACACTCTCAGGAAATGCACAGGGGGTTTCTTCCCGTACCACGCCTGGTAAGGGGTCTTCCCGTCGAGCGCGGCAGTCGATGCCCGGTTGAGGAGGTACACGGCGGTGTGCACCGCCTCCCCCCAGAAGTGTCCGGGCACGCCACGCGCGCGCATGATGCTCCTCGCCGTCCCCATGATCATCTGGTTCCGGCGCTCTACTACGCCATTCTGCTGCGGCGAGTAGGGAGCCGAGAAGTGACGCTGGACACCTTCACCTGCACAATACTCAGCGAATTCGACCGAGGTAAATTCACCTCCATTGTCAGTCCGCAGAACCTTCAGCTTCTTGCCCGTCTCTCGCTCGACGCGGGCCTGGAATTCCATGATCGCCGCTGACGCGTCTGCCTTGGACCGCAAGAGTGTGAGCCACATATAGCGGCTCATATCATCTACCAGCAGCAGGAAGTAGGCGTTCCCGGCTGGTGTTGATGGCGTGATCGGTCCACATAGATCGCCATGGACAAGTTCGAGCTTCTCCTCCGCTCGGAACTTTGCGGCCTGCGGGAACGAGGTGCGTTTCTGCTTCGCCAGCACACAATCTTCGCAGACTTGATCTACATGATCAATCACCGGCAGTCCGCGCACGAGCTCGTCGCGCCCCAGCTTCCTCAGCGCCTGGAAATTGAGATGCCCATACCTCTCATGCCAGCGCCAAGCGACGTCGCCAGCGCGGGCTATGAGACACACCGGCGCGACGACGTTCATGTCGAGGTAGTACAGCCGACTCGCCGAGCGATGCACCTTGGCGAGGAGTTGTCGCTGCAAGTCGTAGAGCCGCAGGATCCCGGACTCGATGTCGACCTTGAAGCCGTCCTCATCCATCTGCCCGAGGCTGACGATGTTGGTGGTGAGGCGTGGGATGTAGTAGACACCGTCAAGGCGACGATGTTCCCCGTTCTTACAGGCGAAGAGGACGGTGCCCTTTCCCTCGATGGCGACCATCGATCCGTCACCGAACTTGACAGTTCCAGCGACACTGGTGTTCAGCTCGGCGAAGACAGACCGCGACCCTGTCATGTGGTTCGTCGCGCCGGTGTCAAGCACCCAGCGGCGAGGCCCCACGGCCTCTTTCTCCTCCTCACTGAGGTGAAGGAGAACCTTCCGTTCGACGAGGTGGACGCGACCCTGTGCAGCAGCGTGCAGCGGCGAGCTGGAGTGTGGGCACGACTTGGGCGCCGCGGTAACCTCCGCGTCCGCGGCGATGTACATTAGTGCCCCTTCCTCTTCTTCGGCCTGCGCGACATGAGCCGCGCCCTTCTTCTTCCCGCGGCAATCTTTGGCCCAGTGGCCACTTTTACCGCAGTTGTTGCAGGTAGTGCCGGGCGGTGCCTTGCCGCCGCCGGTGTTCCCGGCGCTCGCGTTCTGGCCATCGCGGCCATCGCAACCTGCTCCGCCGCGACCGCGTCCACGCCCGCGGCGTTTCCCCCGGTTGCCGGAACTGGATCCGCCGCCGGAGTTCTCCTGCTCGCGACGCGCTTTGCGCCGGGCTTCCCAGTCCTCCTCACAGAGCATCAGGCGCCCCATGGCGTCCGTGACCTCCTTGGGCTTTACGCGCTCCTCGAACACGCGCAGCCGACCGATGATCTCCTCGATCGTCACCTGGTTCAGATCCAGGAACATCTCGAGGGAGACCGCGGCCTGATTCAGCCGTTCGGGGACCACCTGCAACAATTTCTTTACTACCTCGGCGTCGGTGATGTTGTCGCCGAGGGAACGGAGGTTGGTGGCGAGTGCGGTGATGCGGACGCCGAACTCGTTAACGGTCTCTCCTTCCTTGAAGGCGAGATTGCCGAAGACTCGGCGGAGCTGCTGCGCGCTGGCGTCGCGGGCGCGCTCGTCGCCGATCCGTAGGTTCATGACAGCATCCCAGGCCTGCTTTGCTGTCCTCTTCGTGGCGAGCGTACTCCATAGCTCAGAGGGCACTGAGCGTAGGAGACCAGCCATCGCCTGCCGATCGTCGTGGTACTCTTCTTCGTCGGGGTCGTCGTCAATACCATTGCGGACGACGTTCCAAACACGGAGAGTCTGGAAGTTCACCTCCATGACGAGCGCCCATTCCGGATAGTTAGTCCGGGTCAGCATTGGCCACGCGACGTTCGCGGACGGCCGCTCGATGATTCGCTTGACGACGCGCGATCCGGCGTCCCGGGTGCGCGAGTGGCGATTGTGAGAGCGGCCACGGCGACGTGGCGGCGAACGCGACGGGGCCTCCTTCTCCGCGCCGGAGCCATCACCCGACAGCACCGTCTTGGAGGGTGACTGCGACATGGCGACGGCGGAACCGGGCTCTGATACCAATTGACAGAATTCCGAACGATATGAGGAATAACACACGCGATCACAAAGTAGAACACACGAATTTGGTGCTGCAAAACGGCAGACTTTTCTGTTGATCTTTCATTCCTATATAAGCAAATTACATGCAGGAAAATATGGATACAAATGACTGAGACAATCACAGCATGCTCGTGAGCAATTGTTGCCATCCTAACAATATGGGACATGCCATTCTTAGCACAGCCCGCTAATCTACCTTCTACTTACCAAAGTTAGCAAGCTCAGGACTTATTCAAACAGCAGCAAGGGCGGCGGCTCGCGCGGGGAGGCGGTGGAGCAGGAGCGGCGGCCGGCGATGACTGCCGGTAACGGTGGCTCGGGGCAGAGCCGGGCTGCGGCGGCACGGCCCAAGGGGCTGCAGACGCCGGCGGCAAGCGGCTGGCGGCGCTGCGCGTGGCGAGGAGGCGCAGGCATCGGCGACGAGGCCAGGTGGCGGTGGCTACCTGGAGGCAGAGCAGGGCGGTGGCGAGCTCGGCTAGACGACGGAAAAAGGAGAGAGGCTAGGGGGTTCCATTTGTGAGCTCGGCGAGGCGAAGACGTGGCCGGGCGAGGCGCGACGTGCCGAGAAAAGCGGCGGCGCGTGGGAGCGTGGGGCGCTGACCGGGTCCGGGGAGGCGCAGAGGCAGGTGAGCTCGGCGCAGGCCGTGGGGGCGCGGGTGACGCAGGCCGGGCGAGCGAGGCCGAGGGCCGTGGGGGCGGCGGTGGGCTGGCGCTGGAGCGGCTCGGCTTGCTGGCTGAACAGAGAGAGAAACAAAGAAGAAGATAAACAGGAGGGAGGAACCAGAAAGAAAAAGGAGAGAAAAATAAAAGGAGGAAAGGAAAATTAGAAGAAAAAGAAATGAGAAAAGAAGGAGAAAAGGTGGAGATTTTTGGGGATTTTGCGTCGACCGATAAATTAGGATATTCGAGGAATATATTTCACGGGATTCGGGACATGGAATAAATGAATTTCCAAATATGGGGAATATTTTGGGAGTTGAAAACGGGGGAGGGAATAGTTTAGAAAACATTCGATGGATTAAAATATCAGTATATTTTGGGAATCAGAACGTCGAGGAGGTTTTAGGGTTCCAGGAGCAACACAAAACCCTAGAAGAAAAGGGAGTCAGAGTTCACGATGAACAGGGAGGCTTCAAAGGACTGAACCGGAACGACCCGAACAGGGGAAAAGACAGGGATTTTACTATAGATTTATCTAATTATAGAAATGATCTTTGTCCTATTAAAATTAATTCTGGAGCTTCAAAAATTTCGAAAAAATTTCAGAGAGTTTATTAAATTGTGGGGAACTTACTAGAAATAAATGCCACCACGAAACATATGGAGTTTATCCTTATAAATACTTAAACACTTAAAATATTCCGACAAAACCCCAGGAATATAAAAGCATCTAAGTATTTATTTTAAAATTTAAACTTAGGATTTTTAATATTGGAAATTTTAAAATTTTATTCAGACACGTTTCTTAACCAAAAATTTTCTAGCGTATTCTTGTATTTCGATTTACCCAAATTTTTTTTTAATTAAAGCGATTTTTAGGGCGTGACAGCAACGTCTTGTTCCCCACAGTCAGTTCCACTGAGAATAGTCCCTTCACTTCCGTTGCCTCACCTCTAAAGCCATTGAGGTCATGTTGGTTGTCTATAGTTTATCATCCTCCCGTCCAAGCTTATTCAATAAAAAAAATAAGGCATCAAGTTCACCGTGGCACCTCCATCCACAAGCATGCTAGAGATCGGCCTCCCATCAATGTGTCCCTTGAGATACAGAGGCTCTATGTGACTATTGAAATCATCGGGCTTCTCAAAGACCAAATCTCTTAGACCAAGCATAAGTTGTGTGATTCTAGCCTTATCTATGGCACGAAACTCTGAAGGCAAAGCAAATACCATTTCGATATCCATACTCTCCCTTGGCGGCAAATCGTTGCTAACAACCGGTAAATCATCGTCCAAAAAATCATCCTCATCCTCACTTGCAGTAGTTACTGCCTCTTCGACCTCCACCACTTTTGGCTTCCAAACCTTTTTGGGTGTCATCGGAGGTCTCAACTCGTGTGGAGGACATGGGTCCTAGGTGTCACACCCTGATATTAGCCACACTAAATTATACTTGAGAAAATACCCAAGAAAAATAAATTTAAATGGCAAAAGGAATTAATTAAATATGTGAAATGCAAAATAATAAATTAACATGGCCAAGAATATTTTTCTTATGTTCTCCTTGCCAAAATACATTAACTGGATTTTTTTGGAATTTTCAGAGCACATGAACTATTTTTAATAAATCAAAAACAATTATCGGAATTAATTTTGCTCTGGAAATCATTTTCCTTTTCTCTTTCTTTTGGTTTTCTCTTTTTCTTTCTTTTTTCCCCCTCGCTGGGTCGCGGCCTAGCACTATGCCGTCGGCCTCCGCCAGCCCGCGCGCAGCCGCGCCCCGACCCCACCTGCCAGCCGCGGTCTCGCCCCTCCCGCTCTCTCCCTGCGCTGCGGGGACCGCCTATCGGGCCGCTCAACCGCACGCCCACGTGCCTGCCCGCTGACAGGTCGGGCCGGCCTATCAGCCTTGTCTTCCTCCTCTGTCCAAATTGGGCGGAGGGGAAAAATCCCCTCCGCCGTTCGATCGGCGCCCGCGCCCGCCTCCTCCCGCGCCTGCCTCAGGTTCAAACGAGCGCGGACCGAGTCCGCCCCCACTCCCCACATCCTTCGGCGTCCTCGTCCCCTCTCTCTCGCGAATCATGTGCACGACCTCGACGCCGCCCCCCTCATTCCCGAGCACGATTGAGCCGTTACGGCCTCGATCTCACCCGGCCGAGTACATAATAGTGTTCGCCGTGCTCTCCTCTACATTTCCCCTCTCATACCGGGCCTTCTTGAGCCCTCAAACACCACCGCCACCGCGCACCCGAGTTTTCGCCGTCTTCCACCAACTCTGGCCGTCGCTCACCGCCGGTCCAGACGTTGCCAAGCCGCACCGCCACCGCCATCGTCTCCGCCGTGCCGAGGAGCCCGTTGGCTGCCACTCTGTGGAAGCTGAAGCCCGCCGGAACGCTCCGTCCTCACGCACGGTGAGCTCCAGTCCTCTGTCTCCTCTTCGGCCGGCCGTTTCCGCCGCGCCGCGCCTCCTTTCTCTGCCCTAGCTCCCTTCCCGTCCTCCTTATCTTCTAGGACACCTCGGCCGCCGCCTCTTGCTCGTTCGCCGCCGTCGGAGCTCCGTTGCCGACGTCGTCCCGAAGCCGCCGCCGCTACCTCATCGCAGCCGTCGTCCTCGCGCCGTCGCTCGCTGCCGTGAGCCACCGATGAGATTCCCCTCTGCCTCCCCGTCCCATTTCGCCCCTCTGCGTGTCCGCTACCGCGCCGAGTGGTCAACGCCGGCGACCATTGGGTCGCGTGCACGCCGCCGCCTCCTGCTCGAGACGGCCGGCTTCGGCCACCGTTCCCCGGGGCCATCCGATTTGCCAGGTGGCAGATTGGGGCCGCCCGCGTGGCCGCCTCGTGGCGCCACGTGTGCGCCACGTGGCGCACCCGTTTTCGGCCGCGGTGGACTTGGTCCACCGTGCGCCATCCTTTGGTGCGCCACTAACCAGTGGGGCCCACCTGTCGGCGCCGGTTTCCCTGGTCCAGTGAAGCCATTAACCGAATAATTGCGTAATAAATCGTTTAATAATTAGTTTTACAGTAGAAAATACAGTAAAACTTCAATAATTCATAACTAATTCATACGAACTCCGATTAAGTCCATTCAAATTTCATTAAATCCAGAAAAATATCAAGAATGCATTAAAAATACTTTCAGTCCATGTTTGATTGCCCACATATACTGTTTTTAATTATTTGTGCATTGTTTGTTATAGAATCCGACGTCGGTGACCCTCTAGTGTATTACGAGGTCGTAGCAGAGTACATCGAGCCAGAGCAAGACAAGTCACACTGTTATCTTGATCAATTTGTATCCGTTTTTCGCTAAATTGCTTTGTTTAGTCAAATAAACTGCATTATTTCTATATTTCATGTGGATGGGTTATAACCTATACAATAATAGGACCTTGCCTTAGCTTTGAAACCTGAATCCTTGTCACCTGGATAATTGTAACGCCCAGAAATTCGCACCGAAATTCTGAACAGTAATGTGTACAAAATCGCTGCCCAGGAAAGCCAGGGTACACAATCCAAGTTGCCATACAGAGTGTCTTACAAACAGAGTAAAATGTATATTACATAAATGTCTATAAACATCGGGCCAAGCAGCCGCTTCCATCCCACATGAATTATTAAAATAATGCAGTTTATTTAAGTAAACAAAGCAATTTTAGCGAAAAATGGGTACAAAGTGATCAAGGTAACAGTGCGACTTGCCTTGCTCCGGCTCAAGGTATTCGGCTATGATCTCGAAATATGCAGGAGAATTACCGGCGTCGGATTCTACAACAAACAATGCATAGACAATTAAAAACAGTACATGGGGCAATCAAACATGGGCTGAAAGTATTTTTAATGGATTCTTGGCATTTTTCTGGATTTAATGAAATTTGAATGGACTTAATCAGAGTTCGTATGAAATAGTTATGATTTATTGAAGTTTTACTGCTATTTTCAGAGTAAATATAATTAACCAGTGATTTAATGCGCATTAACCGATTTATGACGCCACTAGACCGGGAAGCCAACACCGACGGGCGGGCTCCACCAGCCAGTGGCGTGCGAGAGGCAGGCGCACGGCGGACCAAGTCCACCGCGGCCGAGAGCGGGCGCACCACGTGGCGCCACCGCGGGCAACCACGCGGGCGAGCGAGCGGGCGGCCCCGATCTGCCACCCGGCAGATCGGACGGCCCCAGGGAGCAGCGGCCGAAGCCAGCCGTCCCGAGCGGGAGGCGGCGGCGCGCACGTGACCCGATGGTCGCCGGCGGCAACCACCCGGCGCGGCGACGACCACACGGAGGGACGGAATGGAACAGGAAAACGGAGGGGGTTCTCATCGGCGGCTCACGACGGCGAGCAACGGCGCGAAGACGACGGTGGCGACGAAAAAGGCCGGCGGCAGCCTCGGGACGACGTCGGCGACGGAGCTCCGACGGCGGGGAACGGGCGAGAGGTGGTTGCCGAGGTGTCCTGGAGGATGACGAGGACGGAAGAGGAGTTAGGGCAAAGAATGGAGACACGGTGCGACAGGAATCACCGGTCGGAAAGGAAACGGAGGGCCGATACTCACCGTGCACGCGGGCGGGGCGGTCCGGCGAGCTTCGGCTTCCATGGAGTGGCGGCCGAGATGCGGCGCGGCGCGGCGGAGGTGCTGGCGGTGGCGGAGTGGCCTGGCGGCGTCCGGAACGGCGGCGAGCGGCGGCCGGAGTGGCGAAAAAATGGCGGAGCACGGGTGCGCGGTGGCGACGGGGTTCTGGGGCACTGGAAAGCTCGGCATGTTGGGGAAAAGATGGAGGAGAGGGTGGAGATGGTTTTTATACAGTGGTCCGGGAGAGATCAAGGCCGAACGGCTCCAATCGTGCACGGGAGAGTGGATGGCGGCGTGGGCATCGTGTGCGAGATTCTCGGGAGAGAGGGGACGTTGACGCCGGAGAACTCAGGGGAGTGGGGCGGACTCGGTCCGCGACCGTTTGAACGAGTGGAGAGCGCGGGGAATGAGGCGGGAGGCGGCGCCGGATCGGACGGCTCTGGGGAATTTCCCCTCCGCCCGATTCGGACGGAGGAAGATGATGCTGACAGGCGGGCCCGGCCTGTCAGCGGGAGGTGCGTGGGCGCGGGTGCGAGCGAGGGCGCGGGCGCGGGCGCGAGGACGAGGGCGCGCCGCGGGGGCACGGCGCGAGGGCGCGGGGGCACGGGCGTGAGGAGGAAATGGCCGGGGAGGGAAACCGGCCTGCGGCACAGTGCTGGGCCGGCGGCCCAGCGATGGAGAAAAAGAGGAAACAGAGAAAACAGAAGGGAAAAGAAAAGGAAAAGGATTTCTAGGACGATTTAAATTCCGATAAGCGTATTTGATTTATTAAAAATAGTTCCTGTGCTCTGTAAATTCCACAAAAAATCCAGTTAATGTATTTTGGCACAGAGAATACAAGAAAAATATTCCCTGCCACGATAATTTATTATCTTGCATTTTACACCATCAATTAATTCCTCTAGCCTTTTTAAATTTATTTTCTTGGGTATTTTTCACAGGTAATATTTAGTGTGGCTAATCTCAGGGTGTGACAAACCTACCCCCCCTAAACAGAATCTCGTCCCCGAGATTCGGAGGTGCTGGCGAAGAGGTGGGGATAGGCGGACTTCAGTTCGTCTTCTCGCTCCCAGGTGGCTTCTTCCTCTGAATGGTGGCTCCACTGTACTTTGCAGAATCTGATTACCCGGCTCCTGGTGTTTCTTTCACTGATCTCCAGGATCCGAACTGGCTTCTCCACATAGGTGAGGTCTTCCTGGATCTCGATCTGCTCCGGATCAGCCTGTTCTGCTGGTATCCTCAAACACTTCTTCAGTTGTGACACGTGGAACACATCGTGTATGCCTGTCATTGAAGCTGGGAGGCTCAATTGATATGCCACTTCACCTTTACGGGCTAGCACTTGGTAAGGTCCCACGAAGCGGGGTGCTAGCTTCCCTTTGGTTTGGAACCTGTGTACTCCGCGAAGCGGTGTGACACGAAGGTACACGTAGTCTCCTTCCTCGAAGCTTAAGTCTCGACGACGGTTGTCAGCATAGCTTTTCTGTCTGGATTGAGCCGTCTTCAAACGCTCTCGTATTATGGCCACCTTCTCTTCTGCCTCTTTGAGTGCGTCGGTTCCGAATACCTGACGTTCACCTGTCTGATCCCAGAAAAGGGGTGTGCGGCACTTCCTGCCATACAGAGCCTCAAACGGTGCCATCTGCAAGCTGGCTTGGTAGCTGTTGTTGTACGAGAACTCTGCGTATGGTAAGCTCTTATCCCATGTTCCTCTGAAGTCTAGTGCGCAAGCTCTCAGCATGTCCTCCAATATCTGATTGACTCTTTTGGTCTGACCATCTGTTTGTGGATGATATGCTGTGCTGAAGTTCAGTCGGGTTCCCAACTCTAACTGTAGCTTCTGCCAAAACTTGGAAGTGAACTGGCTACCACAATCAGAAACGATCCTCTTGGGTACTCCATGTAAACACATTATGCGAGCCATATACAGTTCCACCAGTTTTTTACCCGAGTACGTGGTATGCACGGGGATGAAATGCGCAACTTTGGTGAGTCGATCCACGATCACCCAGATTGAGTCATACCCCGATGATGTCCGGGGCAACCCGGTGATAAAATCCATCCCGATCTCTTCCCACTTCCACTCTGGGACCTTGAGTGGCTGTAGCAGTCCTGCAGGCCGTTGGTGTTCTGCCTTGACTCGCTGACACACATCACAAAGTGCCACAAACTTGGCGATTTCCCTTCTCATGCTGGCCCACCAAAACTTGGTTCTAAGGTCTTGGTACATTTTGGTGCTTCCTGGATGAATGGAGTACTGCGTCTCATGGGCTTCCCGGAGTATTAGGTCCTTGAGTTCTTTATTCTCTGGAACGCACAAACGTTCCCCCATCCATACCGTCCCGTTCTCATCTTCCGTAAAATCTTGAGCTTTTCTGACTCTCATGTTCTTCTTAAGTTCTTCGATTTCTGGATCGTTCGCTTGTGCCTTGCGAACTTGATCAAAAAGCGTGGGTTGAGCCTCTAGGGCTGCCATGAATCCGTGTTCAACAATACCCAGATTCAAGCGTTCAAATTCCTGCTGCATTTCCTTGCACATTGCCTCTGCCCGAGCGGTGTTGCAGTAACTTTTCCTGCTCAAGGCGTCTGCCACGACATTGGCTTTCCCCGGATGGTAATGTATCACCACATCATAGTCCTTAATCAATTCCAGCCACCTTCTCTGGCGGAGGTTCAGATCAGGCTGGGTGAAGATGTACTTCAAACTCTTGTGGTCCATATAAATCTCACTACGGTTACCAATGAGGTAATGCCGCCAAATTTTCAAAGCATGGACCACTGCGGCCAATTCCAGGTCGTGTGTTGGGTAATTGCTCTCATGGGGGCGTAACTGACGCGATGCATAGGCTACAACCCTGCCTTCTTGCATCAACACGCACCCTAGCCCTTGGCGGGATGCATCACAGTACACTTGGAAATCCTTCTTGGGATCAGGTAAGATCAAAACCGGTGCTGAAACCAACTTCTTCTTGAGTTCTTCAAAGCTGTGATTGCAGTCAAAGGTCCAGACAAACTTAACATCCTTCTTCAGTAGCTGAGTCATAGGTCTGGCAATCTTCGAGAAGTTCTCGATGAACCGGCGGTAGTACCCCGCAAGTCCAAGAAAACTCCTTACCTGTGTCACCGTCTTAGGCGGTTTCCAATTGGTGACCGATTCCATGTTCGTTGGATCCATGGCAACTCCTTGAGCGGTGATGATGTGTCCGAGGAATTGCACTTCTCTCAGCCAGAAGTCGCACTTGCTGAACTTGGCGTACAACTGGTGTTCTCTCAACTTTTCCAGAACCAAACGAAGATGTTGCTCATGCTTTTCCATTGACTTCGAGTAGATCAAGATGTCGTCGATGAACACTACCACAAACTTGTCCAGAAACTCCATGAATACCTTGTTCATCAGATTCATGAAGAAGGCGGGTGCATTGGTCAGTCCAAAGGACATAACAGTGCACTCGTACAGCCCGTACCGCGTGGTGAAGGCTGTCTTTGGTATATCCTCTTCTCGAATTCTAAGTTGATGGTAGCCTGATCGCAGATCTATCTTGGAGAAGACGGTGGCACCCTCCAATTGATCGAACAGATCATCAATCCTCGGCAAAGGGTACTTGTTCTTGATGGTGATATTGTTTAGTGCACGATAGTCCACGCACATCCGTTTTGTCTTGTCTTTCTTTTCCACAAAGATGACTGGTGCTCCCCAAGGTGATGTGCTTGGTCGGATGTAACCCTTCTGTAGCAGGTCGTCGACTTGCTTTTTGACTTCGGCCATCTCATTCGGTGCCATTCTGTAAGGCCTCTTGTATATTGGCGCTGTTCCAGGAGCTAGATCAATCCTGAATTCAATTTCCCTTTTTGGTGGCATCCCTGGTAGGTCCTCTAGGAACACATCCTGGTATTCCCTTACTATTGGAATATCCTATATTTTCCTTTCTGGCTTTGTTCCACTTTCTGGCGGTTGCTCTGCTGCGACCTGATTCAAGCTTGCTTCCCGATGCAACGGCACGGGTGACTTGAAGATAACCACTTTTCCTTCCGGGCTGGTCACCGTTACGGTGCAGTCCGCACAGTCGATCACCCCTTTGTGTCGGGTCAACCAATCCATTCCTAGGATGACATCTAGGTCTTTGGATTCCAAGAGGATAAGATTGGCTAGAAAAGGTGATCCTTGGATTTCTAGGCTCACTGAAGGGCTATAGTGAGCGGTTACCATTCGGTTCCCAGGCGTATGAACCCTCATGGGGATTTTAAGTTCCACTACCTTTATCCCATGTGTCCCCACAAATTTCTTGGATATAAAAGAATGCGTTGCACCAGAATCAAAAAGTACAGTAGCAGGTGTTGAGTTCACGAGAAACGTACCCAATACCACCTCCGGTGCAGTCTGCGCTTCTTCCGCGGAGACATGGTTGACGCGCCCCTTTATCACCTGCTGATTGGCGTTGGGGTGCTGGTGAGCTACGGGTCTAGGTCCCATTCGCCTCGGCTTCGGACACTTGTCGCGCGAAGTGGCCCGGTTCATTGCAGTTGTAGCAAACGTAGCTCTTGCCCCCGTTGTCCTTCCGTGGCTGACCCTGCTGTACTGGCGCCATTGGTGGGCGCGGAGCGGACTAACGGTTGTACTGCCCACTGTTGCTGCTGCTGCCTCCGGTGTGTCCCGAGTGGAACGGGCGCTGTTGACGGACGATCATGGTGGCTGGTCCACCCTGTTGGCCCATCATCATCCGTGGTCGCTGAAGCTGTCCTTGGTGAGTCCGGAACTGGGCTGCCTTCCTCTTGCGGTCCACCTTGTTGTGTTGACTCTCCTGGCGGATCGCTTTATCCACCAGCTTCTCGAAGTCTGGGTAATCGCTGGAGAGGAGTTGATTGGTCAGCTCGTCGTTCAACCCGTCCAAGAACCTTTCTTGCCTCTCCGCGTCGGTGCGGACATCCTCAGGCGCGTAGCGCGCCAGGCGGTTGAACTCGTGGAGGTATTCCGTAACCGTCCGGTTCCCTTGGACCAAGTCTCTAAATTCCCTTTTCTTCTGTGCCACAATCCCTGCCGGAATTTGCGACTTCCGGAAATTGTAGCAGAACTCTGCCCAGGTGACTTCCGTGGTAGCGGTGCGGGTCACCAGGAAGTTGTCCCACCAAGCTGACGCGGGACCTTGGAGTTGGTGAGTAGCAAAAGCGACCTTCTCTTGGTCGGTGCACTGGAGGAGGTTGAGCTTCTTCTCGATTGCCAACAGCCAGTCGTTGGCATCCATCGGGTTGGTGGTACTGGAAAAAGTCGGCGGCCTGACCCTCAGGAACTCTAGCAGTTTGGACTGAGGGGCAACGGCCGGGTTGTGAGGTTGCTGGTGTTGCTGCTACATCTGCTGCATCATCAGAGCCATCATCTGGTTCTGGTTGGCCAGAACCTGCGCCAAGGTTGGGTTCTCCGGTAGTGGCGGTGGCACGTGGTTGGGTGCTCCCTGATTCTGAGGTTCTCCTTCCCGCTGGTTGGTGGCGCTAGCATCACTAGCAGCACGAGCTCCACTCCTGGTGTTCACCATCTGAGGGGGAGAGCAAAGGAAGGCAAGGAGAAAAACAAGTGGCTCAGAAACCGGAGTGGTGATTAAGTGATTGAATTAAATTAACTGAACTTCTTGGTTGGAAACATCGGAAAAACAGTTCAACTCCTAATTACGGTGAACATACCACAACAGACAATATGCCACCACTAACCCCAAACAAAACAAACATTCCTAACATTACAACTAAACAGGAAATCAAACTAAGAAAACAGCAAAGCTAAGGGTGGCGCGTCTAATGCTCCGAGCGGCTCCTGCGATCATCAGAGTTGTACTCCGGCTCCTGCTCGTCGCCCACTTCGTCGTCGGTGCGGCTCCTGGATCCTCCCAAGTAGTCCACACTCCCGTGGGCTGAAGAACTAGCCTCGCTGCGGGTACGGGACCCGCTGAAGGAGCTGCTGTCGTCGGTGGAAGTGAAGCCCCCGTGGATGCTGGTGCCTCCCTGAGAGTCATCGTCGCCAGACGATGCGCTGATCCATCCACCCGTCGGTGCTAGTACTGGGGCTAGAGCTGGTGCAAGCGCTGGAGCTGGTAGGGGTGGTGGTACGTCTACAGATAGCAAAGGGGGGGGAAATCAATGTATGCTCAGATCCAAATAAGTAAACAATAAATAATTTGGAAACAACAATGATTTTATGCAGTAAATAATTTTGTAAGTAAATTTGAAACCAACAAAATACCATTGCAAAACCAAATAATACCAAATAAAATTCACATAATAATTTTCAACACAAATAAAGAGATTTTATACATGCCGTAAATCAAACCTTCCCTAGATTAACCAGTGTTTTCCCAAAATTTGGACACCATGTCAATCCTTGAAACAAAAATTTAACACCAGATTTGACTCAAATTTTCCATCACATAAACGGCCAAGATTTTACCCCAACCTGAAAATAGATTCCCACTTTTCCCAAAATAACTCCAACTGTAAGAAGCATATGCAAATGAGAATTTCAGAGGGCTCTTAGGGTTTCCATTTGGCTAGTCCTACAGTCAAGCTCGGCACTGATACAAACTTGTAACGCCCAGAAATTCGCACCGAAATTCTGAACATTAATGTGTATAAAATCCCTGCCCAGGAAAGCCAGGGTACACAAACCAAGTTGCCATACAGAGTGTCTTACAAATAGAGTAAAATGTATATTACATAAATGCAGCGGAAAAAGGTAAAACGGAGTCTATAAACATCTGGCCAAGCAGCCGCTTCCATCCCACATGAATTATTAAAATAATGTAGTTTATTTAAGTAAACAAAGCAATTTTTGCGAAAAATGGGTACAAAGTGATCAAAGTAACAGTGCGACTTGCCTTGTTCCGGCTCAAGGTATTCGGCTACGATCTCGAAATACGCAGGAGAATTACCGGCGTCGGATTCTACAACAAACAATGCATAAACAATTAAAAACAGTACATGGGGCAATCAAACATGGGCTAAAAGTATTTTTAATGGATTCTTGGCATTTTTCTGGATTTAATGAAATTTGAATGGACTTAATCAGAGTTCGTATGAAATAGTTATGATTTATTGAAGTTTTACTGCTATTTTTAGAGTAAATATAATTAACCAGTGATTTAATGCGCATTAACCGATTTATGACGCCACCAGACCGGGAAACCAGCGTCGACGGGCGGGCTCCACCAGCCAGTGGCGTGCGAGAGGCAGGCGCACGGCGGACCAAGTCCCCCGCGGCCGAGAGCGGGCGCACCACGTGGCGCCACCGCGGGCAACCACGCGGGCGAGCGAGCGGGCGGCCCCGATCTGCCACCCGGCAGATCGGACGGCCCCGGGGAGCGGCGGCCGAAGCCAGCCGTCCCCGAGCGGGAGGCGGCGGCGCGCACGCGACCCGATGGTCGCCGGCGGCAACCACCCGGCGCGGCGACGACCACACGGAGGGGCGGAATGGAACAGGAAAACGGAGGGGGTTCTCACCGGCGGCTCGCGACGGCGCGAAGACGACGGTGGCGACGAAAAAGCGGCGGCGGCCTCGGGACGACGTCGGCGATGGAGCTCCGACGGCGGGGAACGGGCGAGAGGCGGTTGCCGAGGTGTCCTGGAGGATGAGGAGGACGGAAGAGGAGTTAGGGCGAAGAATGAAGACACGGCGCGGCAGGAATCACCGGCCGGAAAGGAAACGGAGGGCCGATACTCACCGTGCGCACGGGCGGGGCGGTCCGGCGAGCTTCGGCTTCCACGGAGTGGCGGCTGAGATGCGGCGCGGCGCGGCGCGGCGGAGGTGCTAGCGGTGGCGGAGTGGCCTGGCGGCGTCCGGAACGTCGGCGAACGGCGGTCGGAGTGGCGAAAAAACGGCGGAGCACAGGTGCGCGGTGGCGACGGGGTTCTAGGGCACTGGAAAGCTCGGCGTGTTGGGGAAAAGATGGAGGAGAGGGTGGAGATGGTTTTTATACAGTGGTCCGGGAGAGATCGAGGCCGAACGGCTCCAATCGTGGACGGGAGAGTGGATGGCGGCGTGGGCATCGTGTGCGAGATTCTCGGGAGAGAGGGGACGTGGACACTGGAGAACTCGGGGGAGTGGGGCAGACTCGGTCCGCGACCGTTTGAACGAGTGGAGAGCGCGGGGGATGAGGCGTGAGGCGGCGCCGGATCGGACGGCTCCGGGGAATTTCCCCTCCGCCCGATTCGGACGGAGGAGGAAGATGATGCTGACAGGCGGGCCCGGCCTGTCAGCAGGGGTGTATGGGCGCGGGTGCGAGCGAGGTCACGGGCGCGGGCGCGAGAGCGAGGGCGGGCGCGGGGGCGGGCGCGGGCACGAGGGCGAGGGCGCGGGAGCGAGGGCGCGGGCACGGACACGGGCACGGGCGCGAGGGCACTGGGGCGTGGGTGTGAGGAGGAAAAGGCCGGGGAGGGAAACCGGCCTGCGGCACAGTGCTGGGCCGGTGGCCCAGCGATGGAGAAAAAGAGGAAACAGAGAAAACAGAAGGGAAAAGAAAAGGAAAAAGATTTCCAGGACGATTTCAATTCCGATAAGCGTATTTGATTTATTAAAAATAGTTCCTGTGCTCTGTAAATTCCACTAAAAATCCAGTTAATGTATTTTGGCACAGAGAATACAAGAAAAATATTCCCCGCCACGATAATTTATTATCTTGCATTTTACACCATCAATTAATTCCTCTAGCCTTTTTAAATTTATTTTCTTGGGTATTTTTCACAGGTAATATTTAGTGTGGCTAATCTCAGGGTGTGACAATAATAATATGATTGGATTACTATTCTTATGATGCTTAGCCATGCCTAGCAACATAGCTCACATGGGAATTAAATATTATCTTTTTATATGATTCGACTCAATGTCGGCAAAATGGAACTTTGGATAGGTTGAGGTTAAGTTACTAAAATTGGACCTAAATGGTGGGCTGTGGGTGTATGGTTTTGCTTGTCACACCCATGGCAATTAAGGACCGGTTCGCGGGAACCACTTGGGCAACTACCCGTACTTTTCACAAGCCAGCGTGGGCAATGGTTGGGCTTGAAGCGTTTCTTCTCCCTTTTCTAGGCACCGAAGAAGAGGGTGGGCATGATGGAGTTGGGTCGGCCCGGGGTAGGGTTGATCGGCTTTCGGATTCACCGTGGCGCAACGGGGGTAGCCTGGCCAATATGGCATGCCTTGTCGGCAGGTGCAACCTCAGCGTGGTGTGGATGGTTACGGAGAGGTTTCGTGAACGGTCCTGTCACAGCCTCTCACGGGGCATCGTGGTGATGCACTGGCACATGGGAACGTGTGTGGGGCTGTGTCTTGTGGGTAAAGTTGTACACCTCTGATCAGAGTAAATCTATTCGAATAGTCGCGCCCGCGGTTATGGGCACATTGGTCAAGACTCACCGTGATTAGTCTCATCTTTAGATATTTAATCTGGTTTCATGAAACTGGTGTGATTCGGGTGGAAGGTGTGGAGTCCGATCAATGTGGTTGAGTTGATCGGGGATGGCCGGTTAGCGTGGTGTAACGCTTATCGGTGGAGACTGGTGAGCGTGGTGTAACGCTCATCAGTGACGCCTGGTGAACGTGGTGTAACGTTCATCAGCGCGGCCTGGTCAACGTGGTGTAATATTAATCAGGAAAGACTGGTTAACGTGGTGTAACGTTAATCAGTGGAGTCCAGTTAACGTGGTATAACGGTAACCGGAGGAGTCTGGTGAACATGGTGTAGCGTTCATCGATGGAGACTGGGTGACGTGGTGTAACGTCAACCAGTTGGGAATGGTTGGGCCTGGTTAACGTGGTGTAACGTTAATCGGTGGAGAATTAATATTTTAAATTAATCAACCTTTTACTGTTTGCGAACTACTACCGTTTGCAACTGCTTTTACGCAAACAAACCCTAGCTCATCTTTGTACCCTGTGCATATGCATAATTATGGGTGTGATTTGTTGAGTACTGTGGGTGGTACTTAGCCTTGCTCCCTTTTCCCCCTCTCAGTGTTGGAGAACGCGTCTGACGAGGATCGTCTCGAGGAATAGGCTGGCTCCGCCGTCAAGGTGCCTATGGGATGGAAGCTGCCGATGGACCCACTGTCTATAGACTTTGTTTTACCTTTTCCGCTGTATTTTTGTAATATAATTTTACTCTGTTTGTAAGACACTATGTATGGCAACTTGGCTTTGTGTACTCTAGCTTTCCTAGGGAGGGATTTAATACACATGAATGTTTAGAATTTCGGTGGCGAATTTCTGGGCGTTGCACTAGGTACCCTAATAGGAGGCAAATATGACCACCCGAATAGGAGGTAGACCGGCCCATGTGATTAGAGATAGAGTAGAACTCAGCTTCATGTTACCTTGCACGACAAGGAAAGGAATAAGATTCTAGCCAAATATTCTATGTACAGATAAGGAAACCTAGGTCATATCTGACTAGGTTTTCCTACCTTATAACCCTATCCCTCGTCACATATAAGGCGGGCAGGGAGCCCCACAAGGGCAGAAGAGAACTAGACAGCACATAATCACAATCAAACTGACACAAGTCAATCTTGCAATACAACTCGGCAGATCCCGATCCACCGGACAGGAGTAGGGTATTACCTCATTCCCTAGTCTTATGTCACCATCGAGCCTTAGGTCCAACGCATAGCCCTATATTCGTTATTGCCGATACAAAACATCGACAGTTAGCACGCTAGGTAGGCACAAGCGCCAAGATCATCTCGATGAGTTCGATAGATCCAATCCTTAGAGTCGCTGGCATCACCTTCGCTCCCCAAGCTGGGTTTCCACTTCGGGAGCCTCAACTTTTTCGCCGACGCCGACAATCTCTCTCTTTCCGAGTAGGAGATGAACCGATCGGAAGGAGATCAAGCCAACCACACACTGGTTGGCCTCGGCAATGCTGCGGCGATCTTCAACAACGTACTTCAGCGACGATTACCGTCTACAATGCCAGAGACAACTCTCTTTCCTAGTATTCGACTTGGATACGGCTTATCACTGGTCGAGATCAGATTTAGGGGAGATGATATCGTCAATTCCTCATTCAGCCTCACCAATATTGTAATCGACTTCCACAACATCCTCAGGCGGCATCCTCGATCCAACAACCCGGAGGCACCCCAATGCTTTGGAATTCGACTCGAACATAGCCCAGAGCCAGTCGGGACCAAATCCAGGGAGGTTGGGGTAATCATCACACAACTTCAATACTCCGATTCCGATTCTCAGTCGGAGGACAGCAGCGAAAGTTTCTCACCTCCCCGAGAGATCTTCATGGTCTCAAAAGGAACCCCGGGAGTTTCTCAAGACGCCCGTCGATTGCGAGATCAATAGGAGGAGGAAGCTCGCTGATTACATGAATAGAACGAGGAGGAGAACAGACGCCGACAAGCCGAATAGGACACATGCAATTGCCAACTGCGCGAGACGGACGGCAAGCTCAGAGGGACATTCTCCAAACCAGGATGGGCGACCACAACATATTCATCACCCCTTAGCAGAACGTTGTGGTCGCAGCAACCTTACTGGACACCTTGCAGCTAAGACCTGACCACAAAGCTACACCAATAATTGCGAGGATCGGCCATGGTATCAGCTGCAGTGGTACAACATAACCAAGAGGATTCCAGTAACATAAGATTTTTGGACATGAACAGTAATGAAGAAACGAGAAGAGAGCAAAACAGTTTTTGTGCTTCGAACTTGAGCAGCTTTACTGATTTCTTCTCTTCCTTCTATTCTCTCCAGTCGGGAGTTCGTTACATGCATAACTGAAAAACGATCTTGCCGGATCCACCTACTGAACATGGCATCCCACGATTGGAATCCGACGCAATCTTCAACAGAAACCAAGTATTTTCAGCTGCCCATTACATGCGAATTGCAGACGTAAAGGAATGCTTAACTAAGACGAAGTAAACGTGGATTGAGGCGCAAGATTACACCTTCAAGCTCTCCCCGCACTATTGAAACGAGATGAAGAGGGCGGGACAATTGAAGGACTTCTTTTGCAGTTGAAGATTAATCAGCAATCAGTGGGCGAGCTCAGGTCGATTTTGTGTCTGTATGAGGACTGCTCTGGGCAGGTAATCAACAGGGACAAGACTTGTATATTCTTTAGTAAGAATTTCTTACTCGGAGAAATCGAAAGCAGCATTTTGGTGTTGCTCAGGAAGCCCCAAATGAAAGATATTTAGGTCTCCCTGTATATGTTGGGCGGAACAAAGGAAAGGCTTCTGAATATGTAATAAAGCCAAAAAAAAAAAGGTCTTGTATCCAAGGGTGGAAAGAAAGCTCTTAGCAGGGTGCGAGCGAATTTCAGAAGGCGATCTCGTGTGATCCCTAACAAGGATCACCTTCGCGTAAACCACGTTGGGTAAAAAACACTTGAGATAACTCACCATTCACCTTAATTCTATAAGAGACTAGACACACACACACACACACAAATATATCTATTCAGTTTATTTTTATCTTATCTATACCTATAGAGTAATTAGTAATCTACACCATAATGACAATCTCTTAAGCAAAAGGTTGTCTCCAAAATGGGATTACAAGGTGTCCATACATTCAAGCTTGCACGATAATGGATGCCTAACAGGACAGCAGCTATGCATCTACATTGTTAATACAGCTGTTCTAATATCTTAGTTGCAAACCTCTAATTATTTAAATTTTTAAGAATGGATCCTCATACAGAAAGAACTTTGACAATCTGGGCTCAAGACAAAAGCTGAAGGTCAGCAAGACCGTAACAGACGATAGTTGTAGCAGTTCCTAGTTACAGGGCCGTTCTGAGGCTGAATACTCATGTTGCTTGGCAACTGCTTGAAGCGGGAGATGCGGATAACATTTCTGGATAGACGGCTTGCCTCGATCTTTCCAATTCCCTTGCGTATGATTTGGCCACGCGAGTTTCGGCGTATACAAAATCTTTTCCAGGAATTGATGTAATAGTAGTGCAGCTTTTGGTTCTTTTGTACAGCTCCAATCAGCACAAAAGCATGTCCCTTGAGGGGTTTCAGCGCCTCACCTGCCTTCTTTTTGCTCTTCATTTTCTGATAACACACCTCTCGCCTTGGGGGCTTGTAGGACTGACAATACCTCAAGGAAGACAGCTTGTTCCCCACCAAAGTTCCCGCATGAAGCGGATAGCCATCCGCAAGTGCAGCCACGATTCCAGGCTGGTCTTTTCGGGACATTATGGACACATCAGATGCCTTGAAGATAGTTCTTTTATCCTGCCAAACAAACAAAAGATAATTTAACAAGCTGAACAGGCAGGAAGCACAACAGCAACACAACTTGATTATGGGAGATTGAGACATATTACCAGTGACACCATCCCCTTTTCCTTTATGATGAGCGCCATCTGGATAAGTTCGGCCGATGTTTTCAATCCTTCCTGTTCTCCCACCACATTATAACATCTCTCTTTTAAGTCATATGGGTCCATCATAGGAACAGAATTCGCGTTCCTGTTCTGAAGCACAGCCTTTACTCTCTTTGTGATCTCCATTTGCTTGGCAAACGCAAACGGAACACACAACTCTGCAGCAAAGAATATTTATTACCAATTAATGGGAGCATAGGCAATTGCCTTAAGAAAAATGACAGCATGAGCACTTACTCTCATTTCCTTGATTTAGGGGTTCACCAACCAAGTTCTGGTCATTCACCTCGATATCAGCAAGGCAAAAATCGAAGTTGCCAGGGTACTGTAACAGAAAGATGACATAATTATTGCATAAGCCCACATATAAATAACAAAAGAACATTAAGCAACTATTATCTATACCTCCTGTTTACACCCGCAGCGACATACCAACGTTGGGATGTCAAAGAACTCATGACGCTCGGGACGATTATGGACACCTTGCTTACATGTCCAGGTCTCAACAGCATCGTGGGAGCTTCGGCTACCCCTAGGTCTTCGCATAGCTGAACTGCAAATTCATGAGTTACACTCCCCCCTTTCTTTTTCCTAAGCAACTTTATTTCTTTGTATGGAAGGAATGACAAAAACAATAGATTAAGGATCAACTTTATCTGAATGAACATATGCTGAGGCAAAATAGAGAATGACTCCTGAGAACAATATTAGCACCCAAAATATGCATAAAGGACCAAGGAAATATAGCTGATAAACTAACAGTGCAAATTCAAATTCCTAACAGCGTTAATACCAGGCCAATACTTAGACTATTCTCAGGCAGTCAAACTGATAAACCAACAGTGCAACATATCTGAATGCAAAGAGATGCTAATTCTGGGTTAAAATAAGACCGAACCAAAATATTGGAAACATGCAATCATGTTAGTCATCAGAACATCACATTTCTGCACATGCAGACATTCAATATTGCACATTTAAATCTGCTACTCAAAGATGCCAAAAAAAAAAAAGGTAAGCACACATCAAACTTGACAGCATGTACTACACAATACAATATTAGCAGCAACTCAACAGATCAAATACAATAAATCAAGTACAACAGAACAAGCAGAATAGAAACAACATCAAACTGGGACAGCATGTACACAATATGAACAGATCAACTAGAATAGAAAAGAATGAAAGAGGAACAGATACCTTTGGCTGGTTAGGTCAGGGGTGGTCGCGCGCCTAGGGACGGCGGAGAGGCGGCGTCGGCGGTGGCCGGGCTGGACGGAGAACGTTGGTGCCCGCCGGGATCGACGTTCGAACGGTGGTGAAGATCCAGCCGATGGAGAGGACCGGGGGAAACGGCGCGGCGGCTTCGAACGGGGCGGCGGCTTGGGGAGGGCGGAGAGAGAGAAATCCGCCGGAGAGCGGCGGTGGCGCTGCGGGCGATGGGTGGAGAAGGCAGCGGGCCGCGGCCTGGGTCGCCAACCCTAGCGCCGTCTCGACTCTCGAGCTTCTGCGGGACGGGGAAAAGGCCGGGCCGTCCACGCGGAGATGTGCAAGAGGGGTATTATACCCCGATGTGGCCCGTGGGCTAGAGCGCAGCACGGTTGGTGCGTTGTTGAATTTTTTTTTATTTTTATATTTGTTTTAAAAAATATATTTACAAAAGTATATTTTCATTTCAAAAATTTACAAAAAATATACCCCAAAACCCTTCGAGAGAGAGTTTTTTATGAAAACGCCCTCCCAGATGGTGATTTGATGACGTAATTGACGGCCATAGGCCGGACGGCCAACGGCCCTCAGCACTTTTGCAGGTGGCCAGGGGACTGCCTGCAAAACGTTGACCGCGAGGCCGGCTATTTTACAGGCGGTCCCCTTGCCGCCCTCTGAGAGGGCGATTTTTAGCTAGCCTAATATAAAACCCCCTCCCATACTCCAAAAATATCATAAAATTCACAGAAATCACAAAAAAAGAAGAGAGAGTTGAGAGCGAGGCTGAACGAAAGCAGTGAAGCTCTGCCAGTTTAATGATTCATTTGCAAGTAAAATCTATTATCCTTGTGCAATTTCTATGGCTATGTAAGAATTGATGTAGTATTGTACTTGTTACGTGTATAGTACTATATGAAAATAAGTTGTTACTCGTAGATCTGTAGGTTTTTAGTCAATGTGTTAGATGACTTAATTTGTGTAGAGATGGTAGTTATAAAATCTTGATTACACGGTTTTAGATGTGATGAGAATGTTGGTACCTAGTTTAACCGTATTTTTTCATCAACAGATATGTCAAATAAGGTGATATTTCAGTTATTTCACGGGCAAGGGAATGTTAGGTATAGGCTACAAGGTGTAGATCTGTCGGAGTTTAGTTCAACGGCTAAGGGCATTGATAGGCCAGCTAAGAGAAGTTTTGGATCAGTGTACAATTGGCTGATGCGAGGCTTTTGACTAGACCCCGAGATCAACGCAATAACCTTGTATGTTATAGTCAGTCGTGTAGTTGAAGATTTTTTTTTGGGAACTGATGCCGGTGGATTGCATTGCTACTTGGAAATGGTACGTGGAGAATGCATTTCAACGTGGTTGGCCACTGGGCATACTTGTGTCGGTGTATGAGAAGGAAACCCGCTGCTGGCAATGCCCGTACAAGATGATGAGGGTCCAAGTATGGCGGGAGGTGATGCCGAAACAATAGAAGAAAATAAAGGAGGGAATGAAGAAAATAGGCAGCCAACAGGTGTGGCAGATGAGGAAGAACTAATCGACACCATCGTCGAAGAAATGGATAGGGAAGATGCTGAAAACGAGCATGTAGAGTATGATGATTCGTCTGATAAGAACAACGTGATACCTGCAGAATGGAGCAACGAGGATTTCTTTGGCCTTGTTATCTCCAAGCGGCATCATGTGCCATAGGAGTACAATGAGAATGAGGTCATCCAGGGGGTAAGTATGCATATATAGAGGATTTGAATGAGGCAGTAAAACAATGGACGGTGCCACTTCAGATGGAGTTCTCGGTCGTGAAGTCAAGTAAATCAGTGTATGAAGTGAAGTGCGTAAAGGATGGGTGTCCATGGCGGGTGCACGCATTCAAGGGTAAATGGAAGAATTATTGGCAAGTTTCAATCGTGACCGAGCATTCATGTTACTTACAAGGTATTGAAAAATATTATAGAAACATGACATATGTATTTGTTGCAATAGAGATATACTCCTACATTGTGAACAACCTGGATACGAACCAAGGTCAATTGTTAGATATATTCAAGAGAAATTCAAATACACAATTAGCTATGTTAAGGCTTAGAGAGCAAAACAGAAGGTTGTAGAGATGAGATTTGACACATTTAAGCATCTTATGATAATTTGCCTCGTCTGTTAGCCTGTATTCTTCAGAGGAATCCAGAGACCCGGTACGACCTGAAAGCCTTTCCATCAATTGATCATAGTAATAAAGTGTGAAGCCGGCCCTCAATAGCGGATAATAATCTCTTCTTTGGCACACTACTGACTAAATACCTGCAAGATAAAAGTAATAAGCCCCGAAGACATCGAGCTATACCTCAAGATACACAAGAACACAGATTTGAAATATTGTGTGTCAAGAAGGGCATGCGTGAAATCTACCGCAAAAGAGTTGTGCAGGAGTGCGTGCTGAAGGATGATGGGATTTGCAAGTGGTTGTATCAAAAGCCTACTCTGCTCCACAAGGCTTGTTCTCATGTTATTGCTGCGAGCGGTGAGTACGGGATTGAAACATGTTATTTTGTCTCACATCATTTTAGAAAAGAAGCAATCTATAATACCTGGAGTAAAGAGATATACGGCTTCGGTATTGTAGTGACATTTACTACGGAGCATCCTCAAGCTATCTACATTTCTGACCCAACAAAATTGAGGGATAAAGCAGGTAGCCGCAAGACAAGACGCATCCGTAATGACATGGATAAGTCAGAAGCCAGTGGAAGACATAAACGTTGTTCAAAGTGTGACCAAACAGGTCATACATATAAGAAATGTCCAAATGATACAACCGGTCCAAGTGCGGCGAAAGCTGGACCATCGGGTTCAGGCGCTGATGGTAGGTCCTACGGGTGAAGGCACAACTTCAAGGTAACCCCATCCTAGGCATTCTCGAGCATTTGGTGGTGCTGCGGAGTAGTGTAAGTCTATGCTTGATCTTTGTTATAGAATGATATGTACTGTACTATTGTTTTTTATTGTCATGTAATAATGCTATAAACCTTAACAATAATTTGTAATGTAGTTGTTCAATTAACTTTACAAACTTACTTTTACTTGTTGCTTTGACAATAAAATTTACGCTAACTCTCTATTTGCATACAGGTATGGAGTATCATACACCGGAGCTGCTCGACCAGTCCCACCGGTCTTACTTGTCAGCCGTCGAGGGTGCCCAGCTAGCCACCTTCCGTCCATGGCCTTCATGTCACCTCCTACGGATAGACCCCTGGTTCCGTGAGAGGTAAGAGCTGTACCAATATTCATTTGCATCATTTATAGATATTTATGTTCTCCAATATTGATTACAGTGCTATATTCTGCAGGTTGCGTGAGGCTGGACTTCTTCCGCTGTGCAGGCTAGTTGAGCCCATACCGGACGGAAGAGACCCCGCCAGGCGATGGGACGCTGACTGGTCACTTCTGGCAGCACTGGTGGATCGCTGGAGACCGGAGACCCACACGTTCTACCTACCATGCGGCAAGATGACTCCCACACTCCAGGACGTGTCCTACCTGCTAGGACTTCCCCTCGCAGGGGACGCAGTTGGTCCGGTTGATGGGGCACGGTTGGTCGCAGGACATCACTGCTCGGTTTGAGCCCGTGCATCGTCGTCTTGAACTTGGTATGCCGAGTTCGCTACTGCCTTACACCACGAGCGGCCCCTTGCAGGCATGGCTGCTACAGTTCATCGTAAGTCGCGGATTCCTTCGATTCACAATCATCCGACCTATAAAGCAACAGTGGTGCTGACTATAATCTTGCTTTACAGCCTGATCAGCTAGACCCTGACGCCGACGAATACGCGGTGCAGCGGAGCATGGAGGCGTACCTGTTGGGGCTGTTCGGGTGGGTGATGTTCACCAGCACGACAGGGCACGCAGTGGACAAGGGACTGATCTATTACGCTCGTGCGATCATCGACAGCGAGGACGGCTGCGGACCATAGTGGAGCTGGGGATCTGCTGTGATAGCGGCGACGTACCGTGCTCTTTGTGACGTGTGCACAAAGACCAATCCAGGTGCGATTCTCGCTGGTTGCCCTCTCCTTCTGCAGCTATGGGCGGCCGAGCGGTTCGCGATAGGCCGCCCTCTGATTCAGCACTCTCCCTATGAGGGCGGCCTTGAAGGCTTGTACGGGCAGTCGCCCGAGGGCCGTCCGACTATGGGGACGGTATGGTGTCGCCGTGAGATACGTAACGTGAAATTCTATGTTTACCACTTATGCGCAAACACTTATGCGTTCCCCTGTCCCATTTTGCAGCGTCGTTACGCCCACACGCAGGTTAGGAGGGCCTACTCCGACTTTGTTATGGAGTTCGACCGTCTGCTACCCAGCGACGTCGTCTGGGAGCCGTATAGTCCACAGGCCATCGCGGCCCGTGCACCGTTCGGACTCTCAGCTCTTTGCACGCGCGACCAGGTGTACTGGATGACGACAGTGCTGTTGGTGTCCGACATCTTCATCGAGCCCCACTGTCCGCAGCGCGTGATGCGACAGTTCGGCCTACGTCAGCACTTCCCTGTGCTCGTGGAGATCGTTGTGCCGCTCGACGTGCACCGGTTAGTACAGTTGCAATCTTTGTTGAGTACTACAACTCTTTAATGTAATCTAATGCACTCTCTGCAAATATGTATAATCGTAGGGGACAGGTAGATGGTGCTCAGTGGTATCCCCGACTGCAAAAGTACGTGGAGGACTGGTTGTTGGCGACGGAGGAGGTTATCGACGAGGTACATCCACACACTGAGGACACCTACCTAGCATACCTCAGGTGGAACCAGCCCCGTACCCACACACGCGTGATGTTCACCCCAGATGATCCACAGCCACATGTCGCCGCTACGACGGACACGTATCCTAGACACCATGACCAGGACTTCTTCTGCGCGGTAAGTCATATTATCTTTGCACTTTGCTATTTCCTTTGTAGGTGTCCACGGTTTTCACACATATTCACATCACATTTGAAAAAGACCGACACAGCGCAACAAGTTCAGGCTGATGTGAATGCGGCGTTCGGACGGTTGGACGTTGGGATCGTGTTGACTGCGGACGAGCAGAGGACGATTTTCGGGAGGATCCATCAGGCGATGCACACAGTGATTCGTGCGCTCAGTTATCTTGCGGATAACATGATACCTCCTGTAGCTGTACATCAGCAACAGCCACGGCCAGCAGGAGCAGGAGCAGGAGTGCGCCTACAGGGTTCCAGTCAGCCAGCTGGTCCCTCCAGAGGTAAATTTCGCTAACCATCGGTTCATACCATGTTTCCTTCTACGACATACACCGTTTTACATCAATATGCTTCCGTGCAGCTTTCGCTACATCGTATCTACATCCCTCCGGAGTTGGCACGTCCACACAGGGAGCGTACCACACACACGACCGCATGCGCAGCAGGGCATGAGCAGTGCCCCCGGGGCCACCACAGGAGGTCCTTCAGGTTAGATCAAAGTTTACTTTTGCCTTGCAAAATTCTAGTTTGCAATTATCAATATTTTTGTGCACAGGGTTCCACTCTACAGCGTTGGGGATGTTTGCTGGCGCTGGCTTCTCCGCGCAGGGCGCACGCGGCAGCAGTTGGGCACCGGATCCTTTCGAGGGCGATGATTTGGAGGACGACGAGATCCAAGAGGTATTAGGTTCCTCGTAGCTCGAAGGAGCTCCGCCACCGCAGACATAGGACCCAGCAGCTGCTACACCCGTGCAGGCGACCCACGCTAGCCGTGCTGTACCACCAGACCGGCTGACGTACTCCTAAGGCCAGGTGGGAGCACAGGGTAGGAGGACGAAGAGGGATAGAGGTTACAGTCAGGGTCCGTAGTACGTTGTACCAGTAGTAGTTAGCATGTTGTACATATGTTATATCTTTTGTATGTCATGTTTTATTAATCCTACATTTACTATAGAAATCTCTTTACTTTATTTACCTCGCCGATCTAACGATGTACTCTTCACGGTCTACGTTTTCGACGAAATTGATCAAAAACCATGAATTTTCGACTTTCAACTTCACGGTGAAAGTAGATTCCAAGCGATGACAACCAAACACACGTTAATTGCTTACAAACCTAATGAAATTATCCATCCAACAAGTACAAATGGCATATGAAACATTTCTAGTTATCATTATTACATGCCTAAGGGTATTTCAAACGGACATCCGACTAGATATACAACTATTGTGTGTAGCGTGGGTACTTCCTCTTCCTCATCGCCTTCGACCCAGCTTGCTTCGCACGTAGTGCCCTCTACCGCTTCCTCTCCTGTCTGCCTCACGGGCTTCCTGCTCCTGCCGCTCCTTCTCCTCCTTTCTCTTCTGCTTAACCTCCCACTCTACTTCTGCCGCCCAAAGACGTTCGAGCCGCTCCCTGTGCCATTCTCGTGACCTGCTGTTAATACCAAAATTTGGTACGGTTCGTTATCATGTTCGGTTAAGGGAAGAGGCTATATCAGCCGATGAAAGCTAATCCAGAAGAAGCCGAATTTAGAAAAGAATCGTGAAGACCACAGCATGGTAGTTAATTATTTTATTTATAAATTAGGTAGCTTTAATGATTTTTAGGAAACCTGATCTCGTGCCCGATCAGGGCTTGTTGTTTTTCCTTTTGTAGTTAGGAAACTCCTATTTCGTATCCGATCAGGACTGTATCAACTTGGGGTATAAATACATATGCCCGGGGACCATGTAAACTATCTCTCAGATCAATACAACTTCGGCGCATCGCCACCCTTTTCGACGGGTTCTTGCTTCTTGAGCCGGGCTGCATCGGTTAGGTCCGAACTCCTGCGAGAGGGTAAGTCTCGTTACCCCGACTACCTTATCGGCTAGTACTTCCTCGGTTAGGTCCGATATTCTAGCTAATCTACGGTAATCGGCTTACCATGGTGTATCTATTCTGTCTATGGCTGCATCAGTTAAGTTTGATCTCTTAGGCCGAGTGGATATATCACATCACGATTGCATAGGATTTATCGGCTTATCGAGTTTCTTTTATCATCATCGGTTTGTGCTGCATCGGTTAGGTCCGACCTACTAAACTGGTGATAATAAATTTATCCTTGTTGAGTCGATAGGTTTTTATGCGATGTTTTATCGGAGTGTCTAGCCGATAAGTTATCTTTTACTAGAAAAAACCGACTGCATTGTCTATTGATTATTATTCTGCATATCTACTCTATCATCGGCTTCTAGCCGATGTCCAAGTGTTTTTTCGGCAGTCGGCTAGCTTATTATTCGCTTATATCATCATCGGCTTCTAGCCGATGTACAAGTTACTATCGGCAATTGGCTAGAAGAAATCTGTATCGGCCCGATGGCCCGATGGCCGATTGGATCAATGATCTAACTTTTTCTATCTCCTTGTCAATTGCAGGGTCAAATTGACTGGCACGCCTACGAACCTCAAATTTAGGACCTGCACTGGAGCTAAGCAGATCTTCTAGGCCTTCGCGTGTCTAGTGCATCGAACCAGATCATCGACTCGTTCCCAACGCTGCCGGTGATTTTCGGTGTCAACACGTTTTTGGCACGCCCAGTGGGACACAGAACTTCGACATGGCTGAAAAGGAGGTCAGCACAAACAACGTGATTCCAGTCACAATGGAAGATTTGACCGAAGAACAAACAAGTGGAGCAGAACATTGTTGAATTTCAGAAGCTTTGTCTAGAATCCTTTGGTATGACACATCAAGGGCCGATTCAAAAGTCCCAATTTCCAAAGCCTGTTCTGATTAGGGAATCGAGCCATACATCGCCTGAAAGTCCACCAAAGCCACTTCAAGAGATAATTAATGAAGCAGTTCACCATGCATTGATCAATCAATCTGGGATATTGGTGAACACATTACAGAGCTTGATCATAAAGGCAGTGGAGCCGATTAAACTAGCTGGGGGGCAACAAGATGGAATTCCTCAAGGATATCATCAAACTACATACTATGGGGGGCATCGACAGAGTTATCCAAGAGCTGTCCCTGAGTACAATTATCAGAGAGAATATCAGAAGCAGAATCGGCTACCAACTCCACCTCTGCATTATCACATCGAAGATCCAAGGGAAGAAGATTGGACAGCAAGAGTCATGGAGGTGGTGAGAGAACAATTCGGCCTAAAACCAAAGGAAGAAACATTTATGTATCGGCATCCATATCCGGATTGGTTTGATAGAATTCCGTTGCCGCGCCGATACAGAGTACCAGACTTCTCCAAATTTTCAGGGCAAGATGATGTATCTACAGTGGAGCATGTCAGCCGATTTTTGGCTCAGTGTGGGGAAGCATCGGCTAAAGAAGCTTTAAGAGTTAGATTTTTCCTGCTATCATTGTCCGGATCGGCCTTCACATGGTTTTCTTCGTTACCGCCAAATTCAGTTTGGGGTTGGGCCGATTTGGAAAAGCAATTCCACAAATATTTCTTTACTGGGATTCAGGAGATGAGTTTAACAGATTTAACATCGGTAATACAGAAGCCAGATGAATCAGTTGCAGAATATATCCAGCGGTTTCGTGATGTTAGAAGCCGATGTTATAGTTTAAGTCTGGATGATACACAGCTGACTGAGTTAGCATTCCAAGGTTTGTTAGCTCCGATCAAGGAAAGATTTTCATCACAAGACTTTGAGAGCCTAGCACACCTAGTACAGAAGGTATCGGCTCATGAAAGCCGATTTCAAGAGGCCATGGAGGAATTGTTGAAGCCCAAACAGAAGAATTTCAAAGTTCGATAACAAACTCCGAAATTGGGGGGCATGTGTTAACACCAAAATTTGGTACGGTTCGTTATCATATTCGGTTAAGGGAAGAGGCTATATCAGTCGATGGAAGCTAATCCAGAAGAAGCCGAATTCAGAAACGAATCATGAAGACCACAGCATGGTAGTTAATTATTTTACCTATAAATTAGGTAGCTTTAATGATTTTTAGGAAACCTGATATCGTGCCCGATCAGGGCTTGTTGTTTTTCCTTTTATAGTTAGAAAACTCCTGTTTCGTATCCGATCAGGACTGTATCAACTCGGGGTATAAATACGTATGCCTGGAGACCATGTAAACTATCTCTCAGATCAATACAATTTCGGCGCATCGCCACCCTTTTCGACGGGTTCTTGCTTCTCGAGCCGGGCTGCATCGGTTAGGTCCGAACTCCTGCGAGAGGGTAAGTCTCGTTACCCCGACTACCTAATCGGTTAGGACTTCCTCGGTTAGGACTCCTGCCACTAAGGGTAAGTTTGAGAGTGGAAGAAAAAAAAGATAATAATCATGTAAAACAGAAGATAATAATTATGTAAAACAAGGTAACCCATTAGCGTATGATTAATTAAGTACTAATTATTTTAAACTTAGAAAATAAATTAATATGTTTTTTAAAATAACTTTTATATAATTTTTTTTTTAAATAAATGGACCATATAGCAATTTAAAAATCATACTAAAAAAAACAAGGGAAGTTTACAGATTTAAACTCAGCCTAAAAAGTAAAAATAATCCACACATGTTATCCGCCCGCCGGCTGGAAAGCAAGCTAGCCAGAAAGAAAATAAGACAGTGATGAGACGCGCGCGCCAGGCGTAATATATCATCAGTTTCGACATGTCAGTTCACTCCGTCTCGGTGTTTGCATGAATTGTGTCATTAAAAACCATCATAAGAAATTACGGAAAAATTTATTTAAGAAAAAAAAGAGTACAATACATCCAATTATTTTTATTGGATACTTATCACTCTAGATGAATTTTTGGTAATGAGTTAGTGAAGTTCTTTTCTAAATTTTACACTTTTCTAAGTCTCATCATCCCTATTTCTAGTGTGTATCTTTTGAAGGAGGACGGTGATAATGATTTAGTAAACAAATATACGAGATTTTCACACAACTTAGTATATAATATTTTAATCTTGTTTATCTTATGCAATTTATAAGCATAAAAGAACTTAGGGTTGATATGCTTGGTGAGATTGTTTTTTATATAACCTATTTGTACTTATACAACACACGCTATATTATCTTCGTAGATAATTGTTAGGGTCTATATAGTGTTCAACCCATATGATTATTATATGTAGTAAATTATCCTACGAAGCCACATAATTTTTGAGTGATTCGTTGAAATTACTAAAAGATTTTGCCTAGACGATTTTTAAGAAATTGCCGTTCCTACACAAAGAAAAACAGTTCCACGGATCAATGTTGTATCACTTCCATCCTATGAGAGTTTCCTCTGCAGCACTGCACACGGAGGATTGATGCTGGTTACGAATTTTGGCAATCTGCTGCTCAGTAGGGATTCATTTGCTCTTTAAAAATGCTGAACAACTATTGATTGTGCCTGTTTTGTTAAAAATCCTTCAGGATGGATGGTGTTTTTTTTTTCTGCTATCCCTAATAGACAAACATTTATTTAGCTAGGAGGGAAAGACGAGAAGATTTACCGTGATACCGGTCGAGCGCTTGGACGACCCATCAAAGTTGAACTTTATCCATCCCTGTCGCTTCATCCGTTACAACGTACGGACGAAAGTATTATAAAAGTTGTGCAGATTAAAGTTTATTTTACATCATCGTTGCAACAAACCATACATAAATGTACAAAAGTCACTTAATGAATTTAGAGATACAGGCCATCATGAGTACAAATCGATAGTTGTGCACAAGACAATCAGTGACTTTAAAGATACAATACATAACGAGTACAGATAGTTGTCTACAAGTCACTTAGGGAATTTAGAGATACACGAGCTGATTAATACTGCATGAGTGGAGACGATCAAACGCACTAATTGAGTTGAGACTAGCTAGCAAATTAAAGCGTGCTCATACGTCGTCCCCGCTACTGCTACTGCCGCCGCTGCCGCTCTTCTTCTCCTGCTCTTTCTCTATCCTCTCCTGCTCCTCCTTCCTTTTTTGCGCTCCTCTTGTTGTGCCCTCTCCTCCTATTGACGCTTGTGCCTTGCCATCCGCTCTTTAGCCTTCTGCTGCTCCTCCTCATCATCAGGTGAAGAGTATAGGTCATCTGTCACTGGAGAGACCACCTCTCCACGTACTTCATCCTTTAGATGAATGTCTTTTATGTTCAGGGGAGTATCTAAACATATAATTTCCAATTAAAAGTTAGTCTCACTATGTGTACTTACAATCAGGCAATTATGTAAATTCTGATAAAGATAAACAATAAGCGTACTTGTTTTATTCGGAGAGCATTTTTTCCGCACGCGTTTTTTCACACCCCTGAACAACTAATTAGCTAGTGTCTAGACTCCTGGTGGCTGTGATCATTTCTCGCTATATTAATCTATATCTATATCTATCTCTATCTATTCTTATACGCACAAGAACTCGTACATATAGACCGTATTTGAGATAACTTTTTTAGATTGTTAATATGGATTGTTTTTTATTAACATGATAAATTAATATTTTAAAAAATAAATTTTACAAGTAGTTTAAAATAGATAGTCTAATCAATGTATTAGAAGAAAGTTTTTTTAAAAAAAATCATATTTTTAGATACATGGAATAAATAATTCGTTTAAAAAATCTAAAGAGAGGAGAAAAAGAACTCGCTCGCAGTTGCAGTCGCAATATTAGCGTAAAGAATTCAAACCAAAGTTTTCTTCTTCTTCCCCGGATGAAACTCGTTGCCCTTCCTCGTTGTAGACCGGCTGATGGGAAGACCCGTACCAGTAGGTGCCCGTGCCTACAATGCGAATGTTAGCCAAGATACACGTACGCATAAAATTTAGAAAAAATCATGCACTGTTTGTTTGTTTTATTGGATTGATAACTGTAAGAGAGAAAGATACTGTTGTCTTAGAGTGGATAGTAGATATACCCGAGGATTCTTCCTCGCCATCATTAACAGAAGCATCCGGATGACAGGGATGATATGGGCTGGTCGGAGGCGTCAACTTCCACCACCATGGTTTCCCCTCCATCCTAGCTAGCAGCTTCACACACTAGCGAATCAAACAAGCAATGGAACATATGTGTTTGACCCTCCCGGCGAGTGTGGTTACTTTTAGGAGTAGCGAAGAATTGTGTCGTTGTGCTCCGTTCAACTGGCCGCCAGCTTGCACGTGACATGCTTGAGGCGGGTTATTCATTCGCAAAAAAAGAAAATAATAATGACAAAATAAAAATAGATGATTAATTAATTAGGCCTGTTATTTCGTGCAATGCTAGTATTGTACGAGTACAAAATAACTGTACATCTTTACATAACCTGGCTCTCCTAGGCAAGAGCCGGAAGATGTAAAAGTTAATTTCTATACCTGGTACCAAATTATTTTGGACACCCTTCTCAGCTCATGAACGATGTAGTTTTCCTAAAAAGAACATTCTATATAGAAATTTTTTAAATATTTTATTAAATCCATTTTCAATATTTTAATATTTAATTTGTTTTTACTTTTTGATATTTACTCCATCGGTTGAAGATATAAAACGTGCTTATTTTTTACAAAGTCAATATTTAAAAATTTTGACTAATAATTAAACTAAAAATATATGTGTGTAATGTTATGTATATAGTATCATTAGATTCGTATTTGATAATATTTTTATATGATGTTAATTTTGTGGTTACTAGCAAAATGCTTGTGCTACGCAACGGATGAGAGCAATTTTAATTTTACTGGCCCCTGCGATAAAGTACAAACAATAAAAGGAATATTTCTTTTTTTCTTTCTCAACATGCTATAGCTCAATGGCGTACACATGTATGTCAATCGCATAATATCATCTCTATCTAGTAGTTCACTATTAAAAGTAGTGGCCTGGTTGATAGTCCACTTTTAAGTAAATAAAGATAATTAACATATATGATGCTTTTATATTTACATAACCCAAAAGGAAGACAATTAACACTTGAAAGTTAAAACAACCCATATTTTTCCAACGTGTTTTCTTCTATGGAGCGATGATTGATGAATATTCTCAAACAAAAAAAATTGATATTTGTTGTAAATTGCTTAACTTTTAACTATAACTAATATAAAGACTTTCGATAAATAAAGCAAGAATGGGACCAACCCATGGATGAAAGCTTGGGCATGGAAACAGATGTCACCAAACAAAACCGGCCGGTGAGAAGAGCGATGGTGGAGGCCATGGCAGCGACGGCGCAGGTGGAGGCCATGGCAGCGACGGCGCAGGCAGTGGCGGTGAAGGGGGGTGTGGTGTCGCCGTGCGGGAACTGCACGTTCCTTGGCCGGCGGAAAGGCCCCGTGCGTCGACGCGCATGGCGGCGCTGTCGGTGGTGCGGATCGGCAGGAGGAGCCCTTTCCTCGGCGGGAGGCTAGCGGTTGGGCTGAGGAGATCGAGGCCTGTGCCCCGGAATCTCGTCGCGCTGGTGCAGGTTGCGCCGCCGCCGCCGCCACAAGTGACGTTACCCTAGAGGGCGAGCGGATGGCATGGGGGTTCCATGGCGTCTGGGACAACCTGACGGAGCTAGGCCGTCACATTCCCGACATTGCCTGCTTCCTCCACCCGCTGCACGGCCCTGCCCACACCGACTCCCCGCCCACGACCCCCACCGGCTGCCGCTCCCCCTCTCCCCGCCCCGCCACCCAGCTGTCCCCCTCCATCATCGCTAGCATACTCGAGGACCTTGCCAAGATCGGTGGCTCCTTCACCGGTGGTTTCGCCCGCCGTGCCCTCCTCGACCACCCGCAGGCCTTCCCCGTTTCCGCCGCCTCCGCCGCCGCAGCGGAGTTGCCGAGAACTGCTTCCTCTCCTCCTGCGGCACCGGTGCGATGCTCCCATCTCTCAAGATTCCACCATCGCCCAACTCCGCGAAATCGACCGAGCAACGCGTAGCGACGCGAGCGGACGTAGAACGGACGAAAGAGAGACGGCTCGCTACGCGTCGCGAGCGGACGAAAGGACGAAAGGAAACACTTATTTTTATAATTGTAGAAATTGATGACATATTATAAAAAAATTATCAACATATAATGTTAGAGACCATATAAAAATCTAATACACCTTATATTTTTCAAATGGAGGGAGTAATTCTTTCATCTATACCATTCAGGTCAGAATAATATACAATGTACCGTCTAATACTAGCTGAAACCCTGGACATGTACCACCAACGAAGACCAGATGAAAGCTCTTCTAAAGTTGATGTTCAGAGGTTTTCTTCTTCTTAAAATGTCAGCTACTGTGGAGGACCTCCCATATGCTGTGTATATATAAAGTAGGATATTGCTCACTTAAAATGGTATTACCCAGCTACACATATTCCCATAATCTAATTTTGAGTGCAACTCTTCAATTCAAATATTCCGAATTGTAGGAAGAGTTGTTTGCTTGTTTAGCATGGATCTTTTTATAGTAAGTTAATTATTATGCACCATCCATTGCTCATTGATACAAGAGCTGGCGATGTTTCTCTTACCTCATATGTCATTTAAACTCTATTAAAGGAAACTATTTTATTATAATACTCCAATGTATCAATGTTTCCTTTATTTGTATAGTAAATTTTTAATATAATATTATAAAATAAAAAGGTACAACAAATCATATTTCATTTTTGAATTAAAATTTCAGTATTCAAATTATAATTTGAAGAAAACAACTTTAGTTTATCGTGAAAGTTTATTAAAAAAACTTTGAACTATTTGTAATTTATGTTTCACGTACAAACAGTTTAAGGCTTTAGAATACATTCAATTTTCTTGGTAGGACACCTTTTTGCACATTTATATTTTGTTTGAATAATATGGGATTTTCATTTGTTTGAAATTAGATATTTGAATATAAAAAGTTCAAACGAACTGACGTTGCTTTCCTTTTTGGTCGAGGTACCTTTGATTTTGTTCTTTTCGGTAGGCTGCATTTGCATGACTATTTTTTATTAGGAAATGATTAAAAGGATAAGAGTTTACGGTATAGTAATATTTTACAGTTTTAGCTCTGATTTATTAATGGAAGGTGGTACCTTGATTAACATTCATCAATCTTGACCCAAAGTGGTATACGTTGGAATTTTTAGTGGGCCTAGGACCTAATTAGAGAATAATTTCTAGAAAAATCTCAAAAGCCCACCTCGTAGGAGGCATGCATGTGAACTTTAGTATCACATCGCTTATTCTAGGAGAGAAAGATCTTCTTAAAAGGGTAAATGCTTTTCTAGCCACTTAAACAATGTGTGGTTGAAATAATTAGAGAAACACACGTGCTCGCTCGCCCTGCCGGGCTCGGAGGGCGCGCGCACGTGACATGCGCGTGAATGTTCCTATGTTAAACATTAGTTAATTAATACGTATAGTACGTAGTACGTGTACATTTAGCACAGGGGCCATATATCCTCCCTTGCAGCTCTGACTTTAAGTGCGCTATGAATTGGATCGTACTCGTATGCAGCAGGTAGAGTAATGACACACAACTCATTTCGGTTACTGAGTTGACGAACTTTCAGTTCTATGGGACGTGCTCAACCCAGAACATCAATCGAAGTGATGAGCAAGGACAGCGCATGCGCGTTGCTTCATTCACAAGACCTCGAACGCTGAGCAGCCAGCTAAAAGCGTGATGATGAGCAAGGACAGCGCACGCACGTTGCTTCATTCACAAGACCTGCGCTTGCGTTGCATCCTGCATGTGCCCGCTCAGACCCGCAGACCTGTCTTATGATTTGCGATCAAACCATACATGTATGACTTTAAGTGCGCTATGAATTGTCATTTCGGTTACTGAGTTGACGAACTTTCAGTTCTATGGGACATGCTCAACCCAGAACATCGATTGAAGGCTGAGCAGCCAGCTAAAAGCGTGATGATGAGCAAGGACAGCGCACGCACGTTGCTTCATTCACAAGACCTGCGCTTGCGTTGCATCCTGCATGTGCCCGCTCAGACCCGCAGACCTGTCTTATGATTTGCGATCAAACCATACATGTATGACTTTAAGTGCGCTATGAATTGTCATTTCGGTTACTGAGTTGACGAACTTTCAGTTCTATGGGACATGCTCAACCCAGAACATCGATTGAAGGCTGAGCAGCCAGCTAAAAGCGTGATGATGAGCAAGGACAGCGCACGCACGTTGCTTCATTCACAAGACCTGCGCTTGCGTTGCATCCTGCATGTGCCCGCTCAGACCCGCAGACCTGTCTTACGATTTGCGATCAAACCATACATGTATGACATTAAGTGCGCTATGAATTGTCATTTCGGTTACTGAGTTGACGAACTTTCAGTTCTATGGGACATGCTCAACCCAGAACATCGATTGAAGGCTGAGCTGCCAGCTAAAAGCGTGATGATGAGCAAGGACAGCGCACGCACGTTGCTTCATTCACAAGACCTGCGCTTGCGTTGCATCCTGCATGTGCCCGCTCAGACCCGCAGACCTGTCTTACGATTTGCGATCAAACCATACATGTATGACTTTAAGTGCGCTATGAATTGTCATTTCGGTTACTGAGTTGACAAACTTTCAGTTCTATGGGACGTGCTCAACCCAGAACATCGTTCGAAGGCTAAGCTGCCAGCCAAAAGCATGATGGTTAGCAAGGACAGCGCATGCACGTTGCTTCATTTACAAGACCTTCACTTGCGCTGCATCCTGCATGCACCTGCTCAGACCCGCAGACCTGTCTTACGATTTGCGATCAAGCCATACATGTATGACTTAAGTGCGCTATGAATTGGATCGTACTCGTATGCAGCAGGTAGAGTAATGACACACAACTCATTTCGGTTACTGAGTTGACGAACTTTCAGTTCTATGGGACGTGCTCAACCCAGAACATCAATCGAAGTGATGAGCAAGGACAGCGCATGCTCGTTGCTTCATTCACAAGACCTCGAAGGCTGAGCAGCCAGCTAAAAGCGTGATGATGAGGAAGGACAGCGCACGCACGTTGCTTCATTCACAAGACCTGCGCTTGCGTTGCATCCTGCATTTGCCCGCTCAGACCCGCAGACCTGTGTTACGATTTGCGATCAAACCATACATGTATGACTTTGAGTGCGCTATGAATTGTCATTTCGGTTACTGAGTTAACGAACTTTCAGTTCTATGGGACATGCTCAACCCAGAACATCGATTGAAGGCTGAGCTGCCAACTAAAAGCGTGATGATGAGCAAGGACAGCGCCTACACATTGCTTCATTCACAAGACCTGCGCTTGCGCTACATCCTGCATGCGCCCACTCAGACCCGCAGACCTGTTTTACGATTTGCGATCAAGCCATACATGTATGACTTTAAGTGCGCTATGAATTGTCATTTCGGTTACTGAGTTGACAAACTTTCAGTTCTATGGGACGTGCTCAACCCAGAACATCGATCAAAGGCTGAGCTGCCAGCCAAAAGCATGATGGTTAGCAAGGACAGCGCATGCACGTTGCTTCATTTACAAGACCTACGCTTGCACTGCATGCTGCATGCACCCGCTCAGACCCGCAGACCTGTCTTACGATTTGTGATCAAGCCATACATGTATGACTTTAAGTGCGCTATGAATTGGATCGTACTCGTATGCAGCAAGTAGAGTAATGACACACAACTCATTTCGGTTACTGAGTTGACGAACTTTCAGTTCTATGGGACATGCTCAACCCAGAACATCGATCGAAGGCTGAGCTCCCAGCTAAAAGCGTGATGATGAGCAAGGACAGCACATGCACGTTGCTTCATTCGCAAGACCTGCGCTTGCGCTACATCCTGCATGTGCCCGCTCAGACCCGCAAACCTGTGTTACGATTTGCGATCAAGCCATACTTGTATGACTTTAAGTGCGCTATGAATTGGATCGTACTCGTATGCAGCAGGTAGAGTAATGACACACAACTCATTTCGGTTACTGAGTTGACGAACTTTCAGTTCTATGGGACATGCTCAACCCAGAACATCGATCGAAGGCTGAGCTGCCAGCTAAAAGCGTGATGATGAGCAAGGACAGCGCATGCACGTTGCTTCATTCAGAAGACCTGCGCTTGCACTGCATCCTGCATGTGCCTGCTCAGACCCGCAGACCTATGTTACAATTTGCGATCAAGCCATACATGTATGACTTTAAGTGCGCTATGAATTGTCATTTCGGTTACTGAGTTGACGAACTTTCAGTTCTATGGGACGTGCTCAACCCAGAACATCGATCGAAGGCTGAGCTGCTATCTAAAAGCGTGATGATGAGCAAGGACAGCGCATGCACGTTGCTTCATTCACAAGACCTGCGCTTGAGCTGCATCCTGCATGCGCCCGCTCAGACCCGCAGACCTGTATTACGATTTGCGATCAAGCCATACATGTATGACTTTAAGTGCGCTATGAATTGGATCATACTCGTATGTAGCAGGTAGAGTAATGACACACAACTCATTTCGGTTACTGAGTTGACGAACTTTCAGTTCTGTGGGACGTGCTCAACCCAGAACATCAATCGAAGGCTGAGCTGCTAGCTAAAAGCGTGATGATGAGCAAGGACAGCGCATGCACGTTGCTTCATTCATAAGACCTGCGCTTGCGCTGCATCCTGCATACGCCCGCTCAGACCCGCAAATCTATGTTACGATTTGCGATCAAGCCATACATGTATGTCATGTCGATACACTGACGTCAGCTACGGGGGCCACCGTGCCTTTTTGGTTTTTGTGCACATAGTGAGTTTGAGTGCTGGTGCGAGGAGACGATGCAAAATCATTGCACAGTAGTAATAGTTCGTAATCGCATATATGAACCTGGCGGACGCAGACAACAAACGCGTCGGAGCTCCTTCCTCGCTTCGTGGATCGTCACAGCCTAGTGAGTCTTGTATTGTCTTCCTCCGTCTCATAATACTATTATTTTTACTATTTAAATTTATTCTAAAATACTACTATTTTTTTATCTATCAATCAATCATAGCATCTCTCTATTAATTTTTTTACCTATCTCCTTATTTTAACCAATCACAATCACTCTTTATCCTAACCTTAATTTTCTAAAAAAAATAAAAATATACTACTATTATAGGACAGAGAAAATAGTTATTAGGGTCCGATGGAGCCAACGGTTCAACCACTAAAAATCAGAACCAGACACTATAGTGACTCGGCTCGGTTCACTTAAATATGCAATCGAATAACAAAAAAAATCCGGGTGAATCAGCCACGTCGTTGCCTTGCTTGCTCAAGAGTGAAGAGATATGAGGAGGAAGAGAGGAGGGGCACAATAGACATTTAGTAGGGCTTTCGGGATAAAAAATGAGTAAAAACGGTATCTGAAGAGTAACACATCCTAGAAGTGGTAAATCGTCAAATTTCCCAGGATATTTGCTGTTCAGGAAAAATCAGCTAAACAATCTTTGGAGAAAAACAAAGCACCTCTTTCGCTTGATGGCTCCTACGAGAATATAAGTGGACATCCAATCTTCAAATTCATTACTTGGATTTAGGAACAAGGAGAAAAGCAATCAACAGATAAATCCTTCGTGGATGCTAGTTCTTGGATAGCCCTAGCCACTGCTCTGACCTGCTAGTACTATGCCCTATTTGAGATAAAAATTGATGGACGGATGGATAATCTATTTTTTTTATTTATGGTAGCTATTTGAGGATACAAACAAATAAATTAACTTTTATAAAGTTTAAAAATTGTTCTAACAAATATTTATAGAAAATTGTATATAGAAATTTTTTTACAAGGAACATATTGTTTAGAAGCTCAGTGAGCGTGCAAACTAAAATTCAAGATCCAAAATTAGAAAAAAAAAACGTTTGACAATACATAAACTTATACTCCTATACAAGTCTCTGGGTTCTGGCACTTGGCTCAGGAGATCTTTTGCCCACAAAGACAGACGGTACGAATCCGTTCTTTTCTTGGAGAATTCTACTACGGTGTAGGAGTACCTTGTGAATCATTCATTCACTGTAGCCGGTTGCTGTACTTTGCAGCAGTAGGTACTGTAGCTGCACAGCTATCATGTACGATTATGACTACTACTACTAGGTCATTGGTTAGAGATGTCCAAATGGGTCGTGCCCCGTCGGGCCGGTCCGAACACGGTGCTACAATAACCGTGTCTGGGCCGGCCCGGCACGGTTAGCCGTGGGCCGTGCCGGCACGGCCCAAGTAGCCGTGCCGTGCCTGGGCCGGCAGTGCGGCACGGCGAGCCGGCACGGCACGGCCCGTGGACTGTAGCGGGCCAGCACGGCACGGCACGGGGCACGGGTACGGGCACGGCACGGGGCACTGGCACGGGGCACGGGCACGGGCACGGCGGCAGGCGGCTGAGGGGGCGGCGCGCAGGCGGGGAGGCGGCGGCGGAGGGCGGCGCGCAGGCGGGGAGACGGCGGCGGAGGGCGGCGGCAGGCGGCGGAGGCCGGGGAGGCGCGCGCGGGAGGCGGCGACGGAGGGGGCGTCGGCGGACCAGGCCGGCCCGGGCACAGCACGGTCCACGACCTCGGCGTGCCGTGCCTAGGCCGGGAGGGAGGCACGCGGGCCAGCACAGCACGGCCCGCTACAGGAACCGTGCCTACACGGGCCGTGCTGTAGCGGGCCGTGCCGGACCGTGCCTCGGGCCATACCGGCCCGGTCCGCCCGTTTGGCCACCTATATCATTGGTTCACGCCTGTGCTTCAGTGCCGCCCCATGCAGAGGGTGGGATAGGTCCACAGGGAGAGAGGGAAAGACCGAGAGAAAGACAGACTGAGCAGGGGTGGAATCACCGGACACAGAGAGGGTTCGGGGAAGTAAAACAATGCCTATTGTTGACGTGTGAAGATTGTTAACGCCAATTTTGGCCAATGACTTATAGTAAATCAATATTTTTAACTCAAAATATACTGTATAAAAATAATGACATAAAGAATTATAGTAGAAATAAATAATAAAGATGGTCAAAAGGATAAATTAAATGAAATCTTGAGCTCAATATATAGCCACGAAATAAAATCTATCTATCTACCTATTTATCTATACTATTTAGAAATTTAATATCTATAAGCTTTCACGCTAAACAGACAGATTTGGCCCCACGGTATTCAGAACAAATTTATAGTTGAAAAAGATTTAGGCAAACAAATATCTACCTTGCGATGATACGACACAAGGAAAAAACAGTAGTGATAAATTCCGAATTTCAGAACTATTAAAACATGGAAAAGCTATAATTGAGATTTCAAACCAAGTACAACTAAATATTTATTAATTAAATGTTTTGGAATTATTAAAATATAAAAAAGCTATGCTTTAGACTCAAACCAAGTACAACTCGATTAACTACGAATTTTAGAATTATACAACTCGATACTTGATAATTATAAAGTTTGAAATCTCTATTATTCAAGGAGAAACCGTAATCTTTTACTCCCCTTGAAGACTATGTTTGTCAAGTAGGGAATATATCACACAAGGGAAACCATTCAAGGAGGAATTGGGTGAATCCCCCTCCCACCGTCAAATCACCATCCCCTTGGAATTAATCCCCCTCCGTTCGGATAACGGGGGGGTTTGGTGGGATGTTAGTGGATTAGTAGAGGCTAGTAATATGTACGGTGATATTTAATCTTAGCTTGTATATACCTTACTAAATTATCCATAGCATGAACCTGAATTTAAATCATAAATATAAGTTTTTGTTCCTATAATTTACTCTACATTTAATATTATAAAGAAAACCAAAAAATATTGATACAATATATAATGGAGCATAGAATGAGATAGTTATAAGGTTCATAAAAAAGACAAAAAGAGTTATTAATAATGGAGCATAGAATAAGATAGATATAAGGTTCATAAAAAGACAAAAAGAGTTATTAATATATAATAGGCCCCACTGGTCAGCCGAGCCCCATCTCTCCCTGATGACGTCATAAAGCATTTTCTCGAATTAAATTAATTCCTAAATGATGCAATAAATTAATTTAATTCTTTTAAAAGGGTTTAAACTTCTAAAATTCATAACTAATTCATCCGAACTCCGTTTGGTGTGATTCAACTTGCAAAATTCTTTAAAAATCAAGATCTATCCATTAAAAATATAATATTGCACTGTTCATGTGTGTTGACGTACTGTTTTGCTCGTTTTTTTATTGCCTTTAGCCACCAACGGTCAGGAAGAGTCGTAGTTTCTCGAGAAAAATTCCGAGGCTGGTGTGGAGCAGCAAGGCAAGTCACATAGATTCCTCCATACCTTTGAAGCATATTGTTCCTATGTTTAAAGCTATATTTCCTTTCAACTCTGCATTTATTTTGGAATGTCATCGGTAAAGGGAAACCCTGATCCTTGTTATGACCTATTTGACTTGATTACTGGATATTGTACCTATGGGATAAATGTAACTAGCTAGCTTTATTTATTGGTTAGCTAGATTACCTTTCGAACCCTACTTAGCCATGCTTAGTAAACTATAAAATAACTTCTGAGCTGTAATATTAATTTTGATTATAATATTTAGTTCACATGAAATGATGATTCCCTTTTACGAGTGGTTGTACAAGAATAACTTAATGGTTCACTAAAACTTGATTAAAAGGTGGGTTGCGAGCACCAGTGTTAAATATTGCTAGCGGTGCTCTTGACAGTTAAGGACCGGTTCACGGACTACTTGTTGCAAAGCAATACACGTGCTAACCACAAGCCAGAATGGGTAATGGTGGGATCTAAAGTGTAGTTCGTTCAACCGATGGCCCCACAGTGTGTTGTGGTTGTGTCAATAAGACCACCATGCCTATGTCAATAAGTCCATGTCTTGGGCGTTGGATCGTTTCCCTGTTGGGGGCTTGATCAGCTCCTGACGAAAACTGATGGTTCAACGGGTGGCACTCTTGTTGTGCGGGCTACATGGAGGGTCTTGTTACAATTCCTTTCCAAGATACCGTTGTGGTATTAAGGCGCACAGTGATGTGATGTGGAGTTGTCTTGTGAGTAAATTGGTACACCTCTAGTCAAAGTAAAACTATTCGAATAGCCGTGCCCACAGTTAAGGGCAAGCCTAGCAATGTTTTCTGTGATTAGTCCTATTTTACTTAGACTTGACTATTAAATGGTGAAATATGTTTAGCTTCAGGTTGGAGTGGTTGGGCCTATACCGTTTTGGTGAGCGGTATGGTGTTAACCAATATTTCTTAATAATTAATAATTTATTACCCTCTTAAATGTTTTATTAAATATTTTTATGCAAATTGAGCCATATTATGCCATTCTTTGTTATCATGTGTACTTGCATATTTGTTGTGTGGCTTGCGGAGTATTTCATATACTCACCACGCAATCAACAATCATCATTCAGAAGAATACTACAGCGAGGAGGATTACTTGGAGGATTAAGCGGGAGTCCTAGTCAAGCTCGTGGAGTGGGTTTCGTCGCGTTTCTTAGTTTATTTACCACTGCTAGAACTTTATTATTTTGGGAGGTACTATTTGTCGGAGGAGGGAACTCCAACCGTGGGGAGTCTAGGGACCCCCTTTGAGGTTCGGCCAGGGGAGTGGTTCACAGACTGCTGCGGCGTCTGGTCGATGGCACGCGAGGGAGACAGGAGAAGTAGACAAGTTCCTATCCTGCTGGCATGGATCCTCCTTTCATAGCCCAAGGGGAGTCCACAGTGCCACACATGCTAAGAGAAAGCTTTCCTAGGTACGATATGTCTTGTCGCACGCGTCCGCCTGCTGAGACATGCCGGAGTTGGTTCGGCACGTCTAGTCGTCACGTCGCTCGGCTGCTGCGGGCGGCTGGGTGATGAAGATATGATAGCGCACGCCATCGCTGCCAGAGCGTGGAAACCCTCTTAGTCAAATGTTCTCTGACCGCACAGGGAGCGGGCCCACGGGGGGCCATCATGAGAGCCCACGTGTGTCCGAGCGGGCGACAGGCGCGACACGCCCCGTCGCCTCGTCATAAATGCAGGTCGTTGGAGAGTTGACCCGCTCGAGTCAGGCTCGTGCCTGGGGCAGAGAGCTCATCGAGCCCTCCGCGCGCACAAGGCGCCGAGTTCCTTGGGGACCGAGGCCGTGAGTCCTGGGCTCGGGAAGCGCGCCTGGGACCGAGCCAATGGGCCCCGGGACCAAGGGCGAGACCCCGGCCCGGGAATGTTCCAATGATGCGCCCGGGAACGCGCCCCGGGACCGAGACTGTGGGCCCCGGGACAGGGGGGCGAGACCCAGGCCCGAGAATGTCCCCGGGGCACGGAGCCCAAGGTGGATGCGAGTGATCGTCGCCATGCGCCCGGGAAAGGAGCACCCGGGCCCGGAGAGTGCTCCGGCCCCAGGCACTTAGCGGGAAGACGGCCGTAGCTGGCCGTCACTTGTGCAGAATGTGGGCCCCGGAGGAGCTGACGTGGCCGAAGATCCACGTGACCCCGAGGTATGTGGGGCCCCCAGTCCCGTTTCGTCGACACCATTCACCTCTGTAATAATTACTTTCGATATGTAAACAATTACTTTGATTGTCAACTATGTCATGTGTGCCTCGGTTGATTCCTAGACAAGGATTTACACACAATAAAGCTCCAGAATTTTGGATGGAAATTCTAGGTGTGACAGCCGCCCTCTTCTTCCCCTTCGCCAGCGCCTCTGTTCCCCTACTCCGCCGGTCGCCCTCAGCTTCGCCTCCCTCTCCATCTCCGCTTCGTCCCGGTGCCGTGCCACTCCATCCCCGTGCCACCCTTCATCGCTGTTGCTGTTGGACATCCTCCTCGCACTGGCGTCGCGCCATGGCACGAGCGCTCGCTCGCCCAGCCGTGTGTCACTACCAAGCAGGACCCACCAGCGCGGTCTCCCCCTATGATCGACATGCGGGCCCCATCCGAAGCCTCTCTGTGACCAACATATGGGTCCGGTGAACAGTTCTTGAATCCCTCCCGGTCGTCCGATCTTCAGATCAGATCTGAGCCCTTGGATCTCTGTAAATCCCGAACCAATCTGAGCCGTCGGATCTCCTTAATCCAATCACCTTGCCATGTCATCATGCCACGTCAGCCCTAGCCACCAAGTCACCATCCACCTCGGCCACCATCTCAGCATCCACTGTCCATGTGTGTGGCCATGTTATCCGGTCCACCGAACCCCTCCCTCCTTTGTCATGTGGACCAAGTCTACCATGAGCCTACCCACTGACTGGTGGACCCCACGTGTCGGCCTTTCCAAAAATAATTCTTTTAATCTAAAATCCAGGGAATATTCCCAAGAATATTTCTTTTCTTTTTTCTTCTCCGATTTTCTCTGAATTCAAAATTCCAGAGGCCATAACTTTTCCGTCCGGACTCCGATTCGACCCGTTCTTCTTTATAAATTCATCTAAAATCAAGATCTACATGTTTGTATACTTTTTATGTACTCAACTTCATCATATCACACCGAGGCATTGAGGCCAATCTAGAGAAAATCAACGGTATCATAAACATGGCACCCCGACTAGCAAGAAGGACGTTCAAAAGCTGACAGGATGCATAGCGGCACTCAGCCGATTCATCTCCCGACTTGGTGAATGGGGCATGCCCTTTTTCAAGTTGCTGAAGAAAGCGGATAATTTTCAATGGACTCCCGAAGCCCAGCAAGCCTTCGAGGATTTCAAGAAGTTTCTCACGTCACCACCAGTGTTGGCATCACCTATGCCTTAGGAGCCACTAATGTTGTATCTAGTAGCAACCACTCAGGTAGTCAGCACGGTGTTGGTCATAGAGCGGGCAAAACCTAAGCACATGCAAAAAGTACAGAGGCCAGTCTATTTCGTCAGCGAAGTCCTAGCTGACTCCAAGATAAGATATCCCCAAGTCCAGAAGGTGCTCTATGGTTTACTCATAACTGTTCGGAAGTTGGTACACTATTTCTAGTCACATCAAGTCACAATCATCACGTCGTATCCACTCGGGGACGTCCTACACAATCATGAGGCTAATGGCAGAATCGCTAAATGGGCGCTCGAGCTGATGGCGTTTGACATCGTTTTTCAACCTCGAACAGCAATCAAGTCACAAGCCCTGGCCGACTTCGTGGCCGAGTGGACAGAAGTTCAAGTGGCCACAGATACAAACATGCTAGAGTACTAGATGATGTACTTTGACGTTTCTCTACGGATCAGCGGAGCAGAGGCTGGCGTTGTTCTAACGTCACCTACTGGCGAAAAATTGAAGTGCGTCCTCTAGATTCACTTCCTAGCATCCCACAACATCGCAGAGTACGAGGCACTCATCCACGGGCTCCGCATCGATATATCACTTGGTATTCGCCGACTGGTAGTACGTGGGGATTCTCAACTTATGGTCAACCAAGTCATGAAAGACTGAACTTGTCTCGACGATAACATAGCGGCATACTTGTTGACGCCGAAAACCGCCAGGGGCGTTCGACGCCTTGGAGACACGTGAAGGCCTGGGAGATTTGCTTCACTCCAGTGCAGGTCCTAAAATGTTTGAGGTTCGCGGGCGTGCCAGTCAATTTGACTCGGTAATTGACAAGGAGACAAAAAAAGGTTAGTTCAGTGGTCCGATCGGCCGATGGGCCGATAGAGATTTCCTCCAGCCGATTGCGCCAACAGTACTTGTAAATCGGCTGCGCCTATACTCGGGCCCTTATCTTCACGCGTGCTCATGCCCGAGTCCTCGTGTCCAGGTGCGCATGGCCGACTGTCAACAATGCTTGTGCATCGGCTAAGAAGCCGATGAGAGATATAAACCTCCGACAGCACGTGTGTATCGGCTAGGAAACCGATAACGCTATAGATAAACAGACAAGCTGTTAGTATAACATGTGCATCGGCTAGAAGCCGATGGTAAAACTGATAGGCAGAATAATAAGCCAGCCAACTACCGTAGAAACATGTGCATCGGCTAGAAGCCGATGAAAGAGTAAACAGGCAGTGATAAAGACAATGCAGTCGGCTTTATACATAAAAGAATTGTGATATGCTGATAACAATATAATGGAACAATAAACTAGCCGATTGCTGACATAACATGTGTATCGGCTGGAAAACCGATGATAGTATAAAAAGATGCAATCGGCTGTATATGAACAGGTAACCTATCGGCTAAGCACTCCGACAGAACGTCGCATAAACACCCATCGGCTCAACAAGGATAAATCTATTATTATCAATCTAGTAGTTCAAACCTAACTGATGCAGCACAGATTAATAATAATAGAGGAACCTCAACGAGCCGATAGACCTAATGCAACTGTGATGTAATAAGATAACTTATCGGCTATACATTCCGATAAGACGCTTGCACAAAAACTATCAATCTAGCAGGAACGATTTATCACTAGCAGTTTAGTAGGTCGGACCCAACCGATGCAGCACAAACTGATGATAAATCGCTCCCAGTAAGCCGATAAAGATTATGCACGCGTGATGTGGTACATCTACCCGACCTAAGAGATCGAACCGAACCGATGCAGCCGTAGACAGAGCAGATACACCTGGGTAAGGGCTGACGAGTCTTACCCTCTCGCAGGAGTTCGGACCTAACCGATGCAGCCCCGCTCGAGAAACAAGAACCCGTCGAAAGGGTGGCGATGCGCCGAAGTTTGTATTGATCGTTGAGATATTTTACAAGGTACCCGGGCATACATATTTATAGCCCGAGTTGACTACAGTCCTGATCGGCTACGGAACAGGAGTTTCCTATCTATAAAAGGAAAATTAACAAGCCTGATCGGACACGAGATCAGGTTTATCTAAAAAGTATTAAAGCTACCTAATTTATAGATAAAATACTAACTACCATGCCTTGGTCTTCACGATTCCTTTCCAAATCCGGTTCTTCCGGATTAGCTTCCATCGGCTGATGTGGCTTCTTTCCTTAACCGAATCTGGTAGTGAACCGTACCAAATTTTGGTGTTAACAATACTGTCAGGAGGTGCGAAAACTAGAAAACAAGTTCGACGGGCTGGAAATAACACATGTGCTGCGCCAATACAATGAAACTACAGACGAATTGGCCAACATGGGATCCAAACGAGAAGCGGTCCCAACTGAGATTTTTGTCGAGCAATTATTAGAGCCATCGATCAAGAAGAAACCAGTGCTCGAGCAGTCGGGAGCTGAACCTACCCCAGCAACAAATAAAGTACTAATTATCTCTCAAGATTGGTAGACTCCAATCATTAGATTCCTTTTGGATGACAAACTCCCAGAAGATTACAATGAAGCCGAGCGGATCAGACGTCGAAGCAAATGTTTTCTTGTAGTCAGAGAAGACCTGTACTGTCGAAGTGCATTCGGAATCCTCATGCACTGCGTCACACCTAAGGAGGACAAGTAGATTCTGCAATTGATCCACTCGGCTATCTATTGCAACCATGCTACATTTAGGACGTTAGTCGGAAAGGCTTATAGGCTGGGATTTTTCTAGCTGACTGCAGTTACAGATGCTAAAGACATAGTTCGGACATACGAGGGATGCCAGTTCTTTGCATGGCAAACACATCTTCCAGCTCAAGAACTTCAAACAATTCCAATCTCTTGGCCCTTTGCAGTTTGGGGCTTGACATGGTCGGGCCATTCAAAAAAGCGCCAGGAGGGTTCACACACTTGTTTGTCGCAGTGGACAAATTCACATAGTGGATCGAGGCAAAACCCGTTGCTACCATAACAGCGGCAAAGACGAAAGACTTCATCATGAGTATCATATACCGATTTGGAGTTCCCAACCGCATCATAACGGACAACAACACTCAGTTCACTGGTGGCATTTTCCAAGATTTCTGTGACAACTTCGGCATCCAGATCGGTTATGCTTCTGTGGCACACCCACGAAGCAATGGGCAGGTCGAGCGTGCCAATAGCATGGTCTTACAAGGTATCAAGACTAGGGTATTCGACCGACTACAACTATATGCAGGGCGGTGGGTACAAGAACTCCCATCTGTTCTCTGGTCTTTAAGAACCATAGTTAATCAAGCAACAGACAATCCCCTTTCTTCCTAGTCTATGATGCTAAGGCTATGTTACCAACCGAGTTGGAGTTTGGCTCACCCCGAGTTCGGGCCCACTCAAAAGATAAATCAAATAAAGATCGACTGGTCGAACTCGATCAATTGGAGGAAGCAAGGGACATCGCAACTATTCAGTTAGCAAGGTATCTTCAAGACCTACATCGTTATCACAGTCGGAATATTCATGGCTGCACCTTTTTGGTGGTAGATCTCATCCTGAGAAAAATACAAACCACCAAAGATAGGCATAAAGTATCCCCTTTATGGGAAGGACTGTTCATTATCACTAAGTTAACACGTCCGGGCGCCTATCAACTAAGGACAGAAGATGGTGTCCTAGTCAACAACTCATGGAATATCGAACAACTACGTCCTTTCTATACCTGAGTCTTGTATTTTCTTTATATATATGAATAAAGCTTTTTTCTCTAACTCACTACATCACTTGTCTCAACCGAGCAGTGAGTCGGGGGCTACATGTATTACATGCCTTGCTTTTGGTAATAAAATTCGAGCTTGTCCTATTTGAGTCATAAAGTTTTACAACGATTATGTTAAGTTTGCCCGAGTATAGCTTTGCGAGGTGAACGCTTTTCCTAAGTTTATCTCGAATCACTTGGTATAAACTATCTAGTCGAGTAAAGCTGATGACGATTCAGAGCAGACAAGTACTCGGCAGAATTTAGCAAACATTAGCAAAATATTTACAACAATTACATTTGTTCATTGGTGAACACCGACTGCATAATTGTTTCATGTTTACATCGCCAGGTCCCTAGCTATCGCCTCTGCAGTTGCCCTCACCTGGCTTACCAGCTCCATGCCTTCCTCTGAGGTCGTCCTATCAGCAAAGCCCTCACTGATGGCCTCAATGTCTACCCTAGGGTAGAGCGACTTGGTCATGGCAAGTGCCTGGGCAACTCCTACTGCAACGCACTCATCCGAGTACTTCTTCAAGATACTCAGAGCTTCGCTAAGGCATTCTGCTACTTGGGCGATCGAGTTGGAGCTGGACCTAGGGTGGTGTGGCTACATGATGTCAAGGAGTCTTCGCGGAGTCAACGATGATCTGCCATGATTCCTTGATGATCTTGATTTCCTCCACAAAGGTGCCGAATTGGGTCTTCGAGTTGGCTTGGGACGCTGCTCATACATCAACAAGCATATCAGTTCGCTGGAACAAGCAGTGGAAGCCAATTTACAGCCGAGCAGGAAAACTTACTAGCGTAGTCGGCTTCCAACTTCTCCTTGGCCTTCTTGACTTCTTTCAACTTCTTCTCAAGGCGCTTGTTCTCCTTGGTCTGGGAGCTGAGCTCAGACTCAAGGTCTGCAACACAATGCAGAGAAGTGTGCTTGGGATTCACCCAGGAAGACAACTACAAGGAGACTTCTTATCTTCTCAGTTTAGGCCTAGTTTTCGTCCCTGAGCTTGTCCACGGACCCCCTCAGCCATGTTTCTATCTCCTGGCTGGTCCGCTCCCGGTCGTCCTTAGCCACCTGGAGCTAGCGAAGCTGGAGCAGCTAAGAGGCGAGCTCGGTCAAGACCTTGCCCATTTTTTCAAAGCGGTCGACAACCTTCTGCGCAAAATATACCAAGTCAGTGAAAATCGACAGACAAAATACAAGATTCAGAAAATCATCAGTCAGCAAATGCAGTAAGATTGATTGTATACCTGAATCCTCTTCGACGCAGCAATTGCAGCATACATCAGATTGGTCCTTTCTCTTAGGGCTGCTTGCTCGTCGTGTTCAAAACTCTCCGCCACCCCCTTAGGAGTAACCCAGTAAAATGTTTTGAGGAAGTTTAGCGGAGGTGCTTTGAGCCTAGGAAGGTCACTCTCTTCAGAAGATGACGACAACTCCAGCGATGGGGTCCTGCGCCTTAGCTCAACTACTACAGGGGCTTCTAGGATTGGCTCGGGGACTGGAGCTGCAACTTCAACCGTGATATCCTGGCTGGCTAGTGCTGGTGGCTCGGCTGTCGAGATCGCCTCAGCCTCAGTAGCTGGGACGGCCTCTGGCTTGGCCTGTAGCATTGCTTGCTCTGGCTAAGCAAGGACGGGTTCGGCAAAAGGGGTTGGTGGCGCAGTCCCCCTGGGGTCTGTCACTTCGCTTTCTGCAGAAATCATCGACAATCATGATACTACCATGACATTCAAGTCTCTTGGAAGATTGAAGATTCTCTACTACCTCTTAGAAGTCTTGAACTTCCATAGTGGTACTTCGGTGGAGGTCGGCGAGGGGCTTGACAGCTTGCTCGGTGGTGGAGAGCCACCGGCTGTCGGGCTCAACGGCATGGCAGTTGGTGGAGGCGAGCTGGCCCTAGTTGGCGCTGTGCCTGACGCAGCCGACTGGGGAGTCAGCACTCGACAACGCTGGCCTCGGACTTGGCGGCTTGGGGGCTGAGCTGATGGGGTCCTTGATTTTTAGGCTCCCCTACACCGTACTCGGCGTGCCCTTCTTCTTCCCCTTGTTAGTCGCTGGTCTTTTCCTAGCCCTCTTGGGGCTGGGTTGGGCAACAGAGGGGCTGGATGGGCATTTCTTTGATCCCACGGCCAACTGGTCCTAGGAATCAGCATCGAATTCCTCGCAATCCTGCAAATTTCCTGTATCTAAAATATCTTGCTCTTCTCTAAAAAAAAAGCAATATTATAGAACAGCCAAATTATCCAGTCCAATTGTGTCTTAACAGATTAGAACCAAAAGATGCAGTCTCTGCTCAAATGCTTATAATTGCCATCATGTCATTCAAGGTCATGCTAAACATTGCAATTCTTCTTGCCTTCATCATCAAATCTCCTCTCCCAAGATTTTTCTAGTGGATGGGCACAATCCATGTGCAAGTGCGCCTAAAGTAAGAGCAATAATTTTAGAGTGACAGGTTAACTTTCTCAACAAAGAACAAATTGAAACACTGATCACAAATATCTGAGCAAATAACATAGTACATCCCACTTGAAAAAACCTAGAACAATCCATTTAATTAGTGGCACCAAATTAAGGAACCAAAGAACCAAGCTGAAAAGTAAACAGTGCTTCTGGACACTACTACTGAAACAGTATCATCCTTCTCCAATCCTCTTTCAGAGCACTTCTTCTCCACCACTATTCCTCCTGGGCATCAAGCGGTAGAGCAAGTCTTGGCAATTTGGCATATAGCTAGTATATCATATCATACTCTATGATGTGTGCACGGGTGAAGGTGATAATCTAGGTTTTGGTTTTTTTCTCTCTCCAATTATAAGATCCAATGTTACATTTTTTATCTCATGTTTTGGACAAGAGTGGATCTGTCAGTTGCTTCTGCTGTTTGCCAAGATCAATCTGCTATTTGCTACGGCTCCTACACACATATACGTGCACTTGTTTGATCTGGTTACAATTGGACAACTGCAGCATACATCCATATATATGTTTACTCCTATTAGTCATTGGAGGGCAACCAATCACATATATATTTGCTGCTGATTGATTGATCATTGATTAGTTGGCAATAAACTTTGGTACAAAATGCCGGATGCTCGTCCCTCTACTTGAACTAATTTGTAACACAATCAATCATATAATCCTAAACCAAAAAAATCAACTAAATTGACCTGACTAGCAGCTGAAAAAGTAGACCTTACTGATAAAATACTTGTTTCAGCAAAATAAAAAATCAAACTGACATCCAATCTAAGAGCCATACACAACAATTTAGATGTATCTTCAAAAGGAAGTTTATGCACATGCTAAACGATAAAAGATGCTAAACGATCGAACTGACATCACTCATGTAACTATCACTCATAGAACCCATATCCCCATCACTCGTGGAACCACCACTCAGATCCCTATCACTATCATAAAAACTATCCTCTTCTACCCTCCCACAAACATTCTCTGCTATCAAACGGCTATGGGAGACGATGGTCAAGTTGGTGTAGTATGGTTGCCTCAGTTCAGGAACAATGTCATCTTCATCATCACAGGGGTCTTCTCCACATACCATCTTCTCAAACTCCGACTTGCGCCATGGAAGTTTTTCCCAAGAGGATGCACGATCCTAGTCCCCATGAAGGGTAACAATAAGGTCACCATCAGTAGAGGCACCTGATTCGTCCTATCAACACATAAGGTAATTAATATACATTAAAGTTTGATGCATAAACTGTGAGTGGTAAAAGCTATCAAAAATAAAATGCTTCATGGCATCGTGCTCCACCATGCAAAAAACCAAATAAAATTGCATTTGACATGTTACACATCAACATAACCCATGTGGTCTGTGGAGGACCTAGCTGTTTATTGAACTTTTTTCTTGGTTTGCCTACAAGCCAACTACATGGGAGGTTGCTTGATCTAAATGTTTGAATTTACTAACCTACACCTTGAGGCATTAATTTTCGGCACTAAGGATGGTGATTCAAGCCAGCTGAGTAATATCAAGCGGCCACTTGTGCTAACGATGCATAACAATGGTTCCAAATTCTATAGTAGAATAGGCTGCTAACATTTGATAGTGAGTTCCTTTGTTGCAGGCAGGATCTTACTAGCCACACAATTTGCAGATGGACTTTGCTTTAGACAGATTTGCAACCATTCTCATGCACACAAAAAAAAAAATCAAACCTGGATGTAAAAGGTCTTGAGACTTGAATTACTTGTCATCTTAATATTTCAGCACAAACTGCTGGGGTAATGGCCCATCAACTTGTGGTGGTCTCCATCATCGCACGCCAAGAATTATCTCCACATAATTGATGATCAGGCCGATGAATGATAGCTAGTAATCACGGTGGGACCCCTGTTATGTGCACCACCAAGAAATGGAGAATGGAACTTGAGGAAAAATAATTTCTTAATTCAAAGTTAAGCAAGAATATATGCACTAACAGTCTGAATTTTCGCCATTGAATTATCAGAGACTACCTGAGGCAATTGAACAGCTGCCACTTCCAAATGATATCTGAGTGACATAGGATACAGGACACTGGACTACATGCAGCACATTATGTCATGTGGCACGGCGATGCGCAGGCGCAGGGCCAAGCCAGCCACCGGGGGCTAGAAGGAAAGATAGGATTAGTTACCTATTTCTATTCCCTAATAGGAAAGATAGGATTAGTTACCTATTTCTATTCCCTAATAGGAAAGATAGGATTAGTTACCTAATTTTAGGAGCATGTTGCCTCCAGTCGGTTTAGGCCTTAGGCTATATATCCCTGTACTCAGACTCGTGGAGAATTAAGCAAAGTATTATCAATCTAATCTCTCTCTCTCTCTAAAACAACCAAGCCTGCGGCGGAGGGGAAAACCTCGCCGGAGAAGACGGATCGTGGCTACGAACTACGTAGCCGAGGTCCAGCTACCCTAAACCGCGAGGACCGTGACATCTGGTATCAGGTTGCTTTGGTTTTGATCCACTACCATGGCTTCTGCTACCGACGACGCCTTACACGCCCTTGCCGAGGGGCATCGTCTCATGTCTGAGCAGCTCCGTCATGTGGCCACAACGTTGGATCATCTGAGGGCACTACTCGAGGCGCAGGCCCATGAGCGCCGGGCGGCAGTACGCCTACAGGCAGCAGCGCGGGGACTCTTGGCACGATGGCGGGCGCAGGCTCTCCGTGTGGAGAAATCATCGGAGGAGCAGGCAGCGATGCGCATGCAAGCAGCAGTGCGAGGCTTTCTTGTCCGGCGCATGGTGCGGACGTGGCGCATGGCACTCACGACGGCGCGATGGCAAATCACAGCCTGCAGGTTTGACCACTCACGCTCACCTGTACTTCCTGCAGAGTTCCAGGTATGGTGTCTCCCGGCAACAACCATAGCAACGCAGCAGCAGGCACCAACGGCGGGTCAATATGAGACAAGAACTGGAGTGGCCGTCTCATCTGTTCAGGCGCCCAGCAGACTCGTTGGCTGCTACATCCTCCGATTTTCAGGCCTCGTGAAGCTAGCTGTTGGGACATTCCCATGGGATCCAGGACGAGATGGTTATAGTCCAACTTTATTTCATAATTTCGTTCTCAATAAGAAAGGTAAGCCGAGATGTAAAAGGCTTAACCCTAGGTCGCGTCGAGTAGGTCTGCGGCAGCTCGTGGGCGAGCTGCTCTGAAGGGAGGGAGAGATGTCATGTGGCACGGCGATGCGCAGGCGCAGGGCCAAGCCAGCCACCGGGGGCTAGAAGGAAAGATAGGATTAGTTACCTATTTCTATTCCCTAATAGGAAAGATAGGATTAGTTACCTATTTCTATTCCCTAATAGGAAAGATAGGATTAGTTACCTAATTTTAGGAGCATGTTGCCTCCAGTCGGTTTAGGCCTTAGGCTATATATCCCTGTACTCAGACTCGTGGAGAATTAAGCAAAGTATTATCAATCTAATCTCTCTCTCTCTCTAAAACAACTAAGCCTGCGGCGGAGGGGAAAACCTCGCCGGAGAAGACGGATCGCGGCTACGAACTACGTAGCCGAGGTCCAGCTACCCTAAACCACGAGGATCGTGACACATTAACATGCAAATGAATAAAATTGCTTTCTTACCATGATAGCACAAATAATGTTCCTGTCAACACCAGCTAAAAATACCACTGCATGTAAAATTAGTAAGTCAACACCACACCACAGATCAATATGTCCTTTTTGTGGCAATTATCCTTCCTGAGGGTGGAAAAGGCCAGGACAGTTTCTGATGTCTCTTCAGATCCCATAAGCTCTCATGTCCTACTTACTTTTAGCATCCTGCAAGAATCCACATGCATGTCATGAGATATACGACACTATAGCCTATGTTTTCAACATAGCAGTTATTTTTTTAACATGGAGGGTAACAATAACATGCAACTTGCTTCCTGCGGTCCTGCCAGTAGAAAAGAAGTAACAGTGTGAACTGGTTTGACCTGATCAAATCATTTCTGCTGTTGTTTTCAGAACATAATCATTCCATATTTTTTTTCTAGAATGATAACTGAAATCCCAATATACATCGATGGCAAACATGTTCGGAGCAAATAAAACTAAGTAAAGTTCTCTTCTTTTAGTAAATATAGGTGACCTTCTCAGCACTTCTTAAGGAATAAAAATAACGGGGAAAAGATAATGAATTCTCAGTCTTTGGTTCCAGAAAATATATTGGATTTCTTTTGTAATGATCATTCTGCCCAAAATATATAAGATGTACCATTTGGGGAACATAAGAAAAGGAAAATGTACAACAGACTAAATAGTGGAGCTAAAATATTATAAACGCAATAAAAAAAGAAAGGCATAAATCATGGGTGAGAAAGAACAATGGGTGCTCTCTGGAAACAATTTTCCTAGACCTAGAACTATGGGTGCTCTCTGGAAACATGCAACATAAAACAACAGAAAATTTAGTCAAATGTGAATTCTTTACTACTACAAGCTAGGTTGCGCCTGCCAGTCTGATAATGTGGAGATAATAGATGCAGACTACCAAGGTTTTACTGTACTGTACTGCTGAGAAAGAGCAGATAGCAACCAGAATGTAACAGATAAAAAATGTACCAATCAAAGTAGCAGGTCTGGCCGGAATGTGTAGCAGGCGACGCTGGATGGAGACCCCGGCGGCGGCGCTGGAGGGAGATCGGCGGGAGGCGGCGCTAGATGGAGACCCCAGCGGTGGCGCGCGACGGAGCCCGGCGGCAGCGCTGGAGGAAGCCCGGCGGCGGCGATGGAGACTGCAGCCCTAGCGCGAGCTCGAGCAGTCTGCGGGGGTAGGGTTTGGGACGGGCTAGGGAAGGCGAGGAGCTTAAGGTCGGGAGGAGGAGGTGGCGGCTGAGAGGCAGGCGCCGGCGCAGGGGAGGAGACGGGGAGGAGTCAGCGGTGGATTGAGCGTTCCTGGAGAGGGCTGCGGCGGAGCGGGCGGCTCCAGGAGAGGGCTGCGGCAAGCGGCAGTGCAAGCATGTAGGGGCTGCACGGCGTTGGGGGAGGTGCGGAGCGACGGAGAGAGGCGACGGTTTTTTTTTGACCGATGCGGGATCGGGGAGGATCGCGGTATCGGTTGGGAGGATCGTGGAATCCGAGAATCGTAGAATTATAATTTGAAACTGATATTTTATGTTAGTACAGATAATTAAGCTTCCAATCCACCAACACCGGCGGCGGCTGCTAGTGCCACTCCAAGCCTCCGAGCGTGATGGATCCCATCCCCTCCCACATATCGTCGGTCCACCCCACCTCGCTGTCGACCCCCTCCATCTCGCCGTGCCACCACCCGCCGCCGCTCGCGTCTGAAACCAAACCACCTCGCCGTTCAAATTTCCATCAGAAGGGAGGGAGAGAGAGAGATATTACAGTGGTTGTACACAGCTTGGTCACCGCCCTCCTCGCCGCGGCCGGCGGGCCTCGCATGCCGCACCCGCCTCCTCATCGTCGTCGTCCTCGTCGCAGGCCTCGGCTTCGGGTCGTCACCGAGCACCACCACGCGCTTGGCGCCGCTGTTGTGCTCGCCGTCGCCACCTGTTGGGAGATCGACATCGCGTCGCGGATGAGCGGTGAATGGTGGAGATGGGATTCGAGAGACGAGGCGCGAGGGGACGGAGGTGCGCACCGAGGGGGCTCTTCCGCTTCCAGGTCTCGCGGCGACCCCCTGCCGCGATCTCCTCGATCTCCAGCCGGACGCCGCCATCGCCGTCTCCCGCGACCTCCGCGACGCCGCCGCTGGCGGAGGCGGCCTCCGCTCTCGGCGCCGGGGCTGAGCCGTTGAACCGCTTGAACAACGCCGCCGCGTTGAGAGCGCTCCCGCCGCCGCCCCCGCTCTTCCCCGAGGAGGAGGAGCCCACCGACGAGAACGCGCTCGCCTTCTCCTGCCGGATTCCGAAGCATTTCCCGCTTGAGTGACACCGCGAAGAAAGGGAAGGGGAAGCATCAGATTGGTTTGGTCGGCGGGTACCTTGACGATCGCCTTGGTAGTGACTCGGATCATCTCCCGCTTCGGTGGTTGCGGCGGCGAGATCGCCTCCTCCTCCTCCTTCTCCGGCAGCGGCGACGGCTTCAGTTCCTCATCGACAACCCTGAACGATGAAAAAGGCAAAAGTAAGAGTCGAAACACAGATCCAACAACTGCGAAAAAAATGAGAAAAAATTTGAGAGGAAGGGAAGAATCTGAAATTTGAGGTGGCTTCTCTCCCTACCTAGATTTGAAGAGGAAAGATTGGAGGGTGGTCTGGCCGCCAGCCGATCGGATTCTGCTCGGGTAATTTTTGCCCTGCTTCTTCCTCATTCTAACCCCTTTCATTTCACCCAATTTTCTCTCTCCTTCCAAACCTGAAAGCTAGGCTTTAGCGGGAGAGGATCAGAGGAGCAAAGCGCCACTTGAAAATGGTTGGCGCCAAACTGCTTGAAAATTCACCATCTCCCGCCAAAGTTTTTGGGCATTGCTCACTAGCCAGTAGCTACACAGTGACACAAACACAGGGCACACGCCACACGCGGCCTACTTCATCCAAGTAATATGAAATTTGCAGCAGCACAAGTATAGGTGGCCAAACGAGCGGACCGGGCCGGCACGGCCCGAGGTATGGTCCGGCACGGCCCATGTAGGCACGGTTCCTGTAGCGGGTTGTGCCGTGCCGGCCCGTGTGCCTCCCCCGGCCCAGGCACGGCACGCCGAGGTCGTGGGCCGTGCCGTGCCGGCACGGTCCGTCGGCGGCCCATCGTGCCTGGGCCGGCCCGGTCCGCCGACGCCTGCCACCGCGCATCCGGCGTCCCCGGTCTCCGCCCCCTCCGTCGCCTGCCGCCGCCTCGGCCTCCTCCTGGCCTCCTCGGCTCCTCCGCCTCCTCCCGCCGCCTCGGCCTCCTCGGCGCCTCGGCCTCCTCCGTCTCCGCCGCCGCCGCCTCCCACGCGCGCCTTCCCGGCCTCCGCCGCCGCCTCCCCGGCCTCCGCCGCCTACCGCCGCCCTCCACCGCCGCCTCCCCGCCTGCGCGCCGCCCCCTCAGCCGCCTGCCGCCGTGCCCGGTGCCCGTGCCCCATGCCCGTGCCCCCGTGCCGTGCCCGTGCCCTGTGCCCCGTGCCCCGTGCCGTGCCGTTCCGGCCCGCTACAGTCCACGGGCCGTGCCGTGCCAGCCCGCCGTGCCACACCGCCGGCCCAGGCACGGCACGGCTACTCGGGCCGTGCCAGCACGGCCCACGGCCAACCGTGCCCGGGGCGGCCCGACGGGGCACGGCCCATTTGGACATCTCTAAGCACAAGGAAGCATGGCAGTGTGAATTCATTTAGTGTTGGCCAAACGGGCGGACTGGGCCGACACGGCCCGAGGCAGGTCCGGCATAGCACGACCCGTTTAGACACGGTTCCTGTAGCGGACCGTGCCGTGCCGGCCCGCGTGCCTTCCCCGGTCCCCCCGGCCTAGACACAGCACGTCGAGGTCGTGGGCCGTGCCATGCCAGCATGGCCCGTCGATGACCCACAGTCCCCGGGTCGACCCGGTCCACTGTTGCGAGCACCGTAGCGAACATTGTTGCCATCTGTTGGACCCACGTGAGCAAACCCGACCCCCATCCGTCCCAAATCGCAGCAGCTCCCCTCCTGGAGGCCTTTCGCCAACGCCACCGCCGCCTGCTGCTTCTCCTCCCCGTAGTTCCTCCCGGCCACCGACGCCTGCCGCGGCCTTCGTCGCCGCCCTCCGCGCCCGCCGTTGTCTAGATCTGCCAATCTGGGGCTTGCCTCCACCCCCCGCCTCTGCCTCGCCTGCGCTGCCGCCGGGGAGGCCCCTGTCGAGGCGCCGTCGAGCAAGCCAGTCGTGGAGCCGTCCCCCGCCGCGTCCAACGGGACCGCCGTCAAGGCCAAGAAGCCGGCTCCGGAGCCGCCGCTGCCCAAGTTCCGGGACTCGAGGTGGGTCAACGGGACGTGGGACCTCAGCTAATTCGAGAAGGGCGGCGCCGTCGACTGGGACGCCGGTGAGACTCAGTTTGTCGCCCTCTTCCTCCCTATGCTCCAGTTTGCTACGAGATAACCTGAAGTGTTTCCTCACAAAATTTCCGACGGGAGAGGGCTCGTCTCACATGCCACCCGCGCTGTCCGCGACCGTTCGGGCTATGCCATGCTCCTCCTCGTGACGAGAACGGGGCGCTGCAACTCTCCTCGGAGCCCACGCCGTCTCGTGGACGCCACGCTCCATGGGGGGCAGCGGCGACTCCTCCACCTCTGCGCCGCTGCCGCGGGCAGTGGTGGTGTGCGCGACGTGTTCGACGCAGTGCCTGCCCCAGACTACGAGCACTGTTGCGAACATTGTAGTGGGCCAGCCGTGCCGAGCCATTACCGTGCCATGCCGTACCAGCCCGCTACAGTCCACGGGCTGTGCCGCACCGTCGGCCCAGGCACAGCACAGCTACTCGGGCCGTGCCGGCACGGCCACGGTCACCCGTGCCGGGCCAGGCTGGGCATGGTTACTGTAGCACCATACCCAGGCCGGCCCGACCGGACACGCCCATTTGGACAACTATAAATTCATTCATTGTTCGACTACTTTTGAGTTTTGATTATTCAGGAGCTTGCGGTACATCCAGAAGGTGAAGAGCAGCTGCACCACGGAGACGATCAGGAGGACGGCCACCAGCACAAGGCAGATATTCCACCTGCTCTTGGAGCCGTGCTTTCGGTGGCGTCGGCGACGGCGTGAAGCCATCCTGCGGTAGTGCTGCATCGTGCTGAGGAATCGGGCTTTCAGGGTGTCCGTGTCGGTGTCGGCCCAGATGGCGGTGTACACCTTTGGTGGCTGATGGGAGTCGTCGGCCTTGTCGTTGATGAATACAGGGGTTTTGTCATCGGTAAGGCCATCATTAGCTGCTGCATTTGTTGAGAACCTGCTTGTCAGGGTAGCTTCTAGTTTGTCAGGGTAGTCGATTGAGATTGGCACTGACGAAGAACAAGTAATCTTCACCGTTTGAGCAGAAGGACGTTTCAATGATTCAGCCGAACATGTGTTGCCAACTTTCTCAGAGATTTTGCTTGCCATCTTCTTGATGGATGTGTCTGTGTCATCACTTGGATCAGTCAGTTTGCAAGGCCCTGAACCACTAGTAGTTTTGGTAACACCGGTTGGTTTGGATTCTTCATGATTTAAGTTGGCTGACAGACTTGTGTTGTTGCTCTCGGTTTGATCATGATTGTCACTGATAGAAGTAGAAGTATTGTTGTCAACATCTGGTAACTGTGACTCACCATGGAGTAAACTGGAATGCAGATCTTGAGCAGTTTCAGTAACACGTACTGTTTGGTCAGGAGCTTCTCGTGATTGGCAACTCCGTAACACCACTGCAAATCATTAGGTGAACAGCGTGTTAGCCCAAAAAAAAGCCAGTAGTAATATCATCCTTGGCCGGAGAGGACTGGGCAGCGTATAGGTGGCCAATTGGGTCTTACGGGCTAGCCCGGCTTGAAGTACGGTCCAGTACAGCCTAATATGGTACGGCTCGGCTCCTGTAGCGGGCTGTGCCGTGCCGTACCGGCTTACGTGCCAGAGCCTCGGCCTAGGCATGGCATGTAGGGGCTACGGGCCATGCTATACCGGCACGGGTCCGTCCAAGGCATATGGGCCGGTGCCGGTTCATTGGCACGCTCGGCCTATAAAATTTTAAAATGTGAGACGGAGAAAAGAAAAAAACTAAAAATAGAAAACTAAAGGAAAAATATTAGAAAAAATTAGGAAAAAGATAGAAAGAATAGTGAAAAAATTAGAAAAAAAAAGGAAAAATAGGTGAAAAATTAAAAAATTATAAAAAAAATAATAGATTGACTAGACCATGCTCATACTTGGACTGTGCTATAATGGCTCGGTCTACGAGCTAGACACGAACAACTAACTACCGTGCCAAAACTAATCTAACATGGTTACTGTAGCATCTTGCCTGAACCGACCTGCTAGGGCAGCGGCCGTGGCGGCGAAGCACCCGGATCTGCTCGGCCTCAAGTGGTGGGAAAAAAATTCAGTGCAGAACCTGCTCTACAGCCCTGACGTAGATGCGTTACGCGTGGCCCCCCTATAGATTCAACGGAGATCACCGATCAGCTCGCTCGGCTCTCTCGCTGTTTGCAACCGCCGCCGCCGCCGCATCTGCTTTTTTTTTTTTTTCGCGTCCAATTTACATCGTCAGCTGGACTGCTGCCGCGGCTGCCTCCTGCGGCGTTCCCCTCCGCCTCGCTGCTGGCCGTGGGCACCGTCGGTGACGGCAGCGGCGGCTGGGTCGGCGAGGGCGAGCACGTTCCCCTCCGCCTCCCTGCTGGCCACAGGCCCCGTCAGTGACGACGGTGGCCGGGTCGGCGAGGGAGAGCACGAGGCGGCCAAGAACCGGGAGCTGGACCGCAACGATCGCTACCGGCGGTTGAGCTGAGCGCGCCACTTGCCACTGTGCGCTAAGATATTGGTCCATTCCCTTCAGTCAAATTGTCCTACGAACTAGACTGACTGGCTGGCTGCTTTTGCTTCACAGTGAACTGCAATCAACATGGATATGCTTTGTGACAGTGACAATGGCAGGGAATCAAGTGATACACATCAAACCTTTTCATGGTGAGATTTTTGCATCATCTTCATAGTGTTTAGGCCAGCTTACCGATGAGAACATTAAGTAAAGAGAACGTTCAGTTACATATGTGGAATTCCTGATGCCAAAATTCAGTAAAGAAATTATTCCATTGTGCAAAGCATGTGCTGCTCATGTAGATGGTTTCAAAATCATTATAAAATGTATTTTTTTATCTGAATTACATATGTGGATGTTTTGAAATCTTTAATGTGATGGATGTGTTAAAAATAAATGTGATTGTTCCTCCGAATTCTATCAAAAGCATTGTTTTTGGGTTCAGGTCTCAGCAGACATATATATAAATTTTGCTCTAAAATAATGTATTCATACCTATCAAAATCGCTTCCCTGAACATGGAAGAACATAGCCTTTTCAATTGTTTCCCAAACCTTGGATTGCAGAAAATTAAAATAGACTTCCATCAATGATGAAGATGCATGTCGCGGATTGACCTCAAGCCTGAATTTTTATGATGGTGGTTCTCTATTTTCTGTGGAAAATACAAAAGAGGGAAATGCTAAACCTGAAAGGACTGTAAATACAACCAAAGGAGGATTGTGTGGAAAAGATTGTAGTTTGATGATTACAGCCTTTCTTTGTAATCCGTACTACGTAATCTACAAAAAGTTAAAGAGTTTGCAAGCTAGGATTGTAGTTCAGATCATATAAGCTGCAATTTGAAGCCCTTTTTTGGTCAAATTGCAAGGAAACTCAGATCCCTTTGTAATATGTACAATCTTTTTTGTATGAAATACATATGCCATGTTGGGTGTCCTGAAATCTGCAATGTGATGGATATGTTAAAATTTTTTGATTGTTTCTCCGATTCCTTTCAAAAATAAAATTTGGAATATTGTGTAATCTGGAATGAAATCTGAAATGAGTAATTTTTGTCATGATGGGTCGATCTGAACTGCAAATATAATTTGGAGTAACATTTTGTATCTTTTGCTCTGCTGCTGATTACACCTTACAGGTGGCAAGACAAATTATGATTCTGATGTCCAAAGCACTTGCGCTGTACTAAGTAAAGTTGCATGTCCTTCTTTCTCAAACTGTGCCATATAATTCTGATATTCTCTGCTCATGGCTGCCAAACATATACATGCAACCACCCCCACCTGTGAAGAATGACAATGCAACTCAGGAGGAACTGGTTCACATCTCAGACATAGCTAGCCTACCAAACTCATGGTCACAACTAACAGCAACAATGAGAATTCAGTGAAACACAGTACAAATGAAAATAAAATATAGTGCAACATAGTAAAAGAGTATAATTTCATGGATACACCAAAAATCCTACTACTCCTTAAAGGTTGCACCAAATACTATTAATCGAAATGTAACTTTCTAGCAGCCGAGGACAACGTGAAATCTTGTTGAACTCCAAGTGAAAGACTTGGACATCCGCCTTGGATCAAAGGAGCAGGCATGGCCAAAGAGACTGCCCATACACACCGTTTACAAAGCTTGACATTGCTAGGGCAGACGAAGACAGCACCACAAGCCCGGCGGCTGGCTGCTTCTCCTGTCCTCCTCCTCCTCCAGCCATGGTGAGTGCTGCGGCCGTGTCATCCCTCGATTTGGCGCATGCAGGTGGCTGCGGCTTCCATGGTGGCTGCGATCCGGCGCAGGAAGACGAACTGCACTGTCCTACTCCTCAGGAGCTGATCGAAGCGGAGCCGAGCTTCCGCGCGTGGAGATCGCGCACGCGGCTGACCTTGTAACTCTGCGCCTGGAGCCGAGCGGGCCGGACGTCGGATTCCACGTACGCGTCGCGCATCCACATCGGGGTTGCACCGGCTGGGGTTTACAGCCCGTATGTAAACAATCGATCGGATGGCTTGCGCTCCAAACCAAATCGGCGGCCGGATGCAGCGGGGGAAGCGGAGGAAGACAGATTTTTTCCCGTGCGGATGGTTTACGAGTTCATCTGCAACGCGTCGCCCTCCGCTCGAGAGAAAAAAAAAGAGGCAGCGACGCGTCTGACGGCCGGCCGGCCGGGAGCGGCAGCACGGTTGCCGGCGACTCCGACCTGTACAAACCAGTGGCGGCGACGCATCAATTCTGACGGCCGGCGGTGGTCTGGGACGGCTACTGCTCTCAACCCTAGATCCCCAAATCCGTCCCCGATCGATTCGCCTGCTTCATCGGGGACAAGTTGCGCCATGTAAGTGTCTATTTCACTCATCTGTCTACTGTTCTAGCGGTATTTGCTCACCGAGCAGTTCCAACTGTGTTTCTACTTAGAGTATGGTATATGTTGTTTGGATTTTATATATTTTTTTGGTTGCTCCAAGAAATTAAAATCCATATGCATGTTGGTCTATTGAACAGTGTTTATTCATCGTAGACTGATTTTGGATGGGGCTATATGAATAGACTGTAATGTAACATCCATGCAAAAATATTAGGGCATCTTCTCCTATTTTATTCCGACTTCTCTTCTATCGAACCATGTATACGTGTGGCCAATCGAACGATTTTGTTTCAGCTTGCCTCTGTGGCAATCTTAGCCAGCTGCTAGGAATTGTCTGTCTATATTTTCACCACTTCTTGATCGATTTGTCACACAAGGCAAAGATTTAGCTAAACTAAAGCTTTTTATATTTATATACAAATAATCAAGTCAATTTGATACTGATTTTTAGCACATGTTGCTCCATGGCATTATGATTGTTAGCATTATCAATTAACCCAAAAATAAATGGTTAGAAGGTAGTAAGGTACTCTATTGTTTTAGTTTTTCAATTGGTGTTGGTTAGTTTTTCAATTGGTGTTGGTGCATTATGATCAAACCTTGACTAATAACTTGCATTTACTTTCTTCTTCAGGACTGCAAAGACCCTGAGAAACAAGGGGCAGATTGATTGCACAAGAGGTGTGAGTAGGAAGCAAAGAGCCATAAATAGAAGGAACAAACTTAAGTCAACATTGCTTTCAAATAGCGGTAATGACAAGAAAGACAGGCTCCGCTTCCGAAATTTTTTTTATAAAATGTGAGCTTTTGATTTTGAATTTACTGTTCCTTCTTTTTCTGTTATAGATTGCTCTAATAAAACACTCACACTTGTGGTGTATCATGTTCGTTAATCAGTTCAAGAGAGCCAGAAGGCATTGGCTAATTTTCGGGATAATCTGCGTGCTATTGAGGAGGAACGATTTGGCGAAGGTCTTCGTGATCGAGAAGTTTCGGGCATTGCTTTTGAAGAGAAATCGTTTGGCCGTGTTGTCAAACCTGATCAACAAACTTATCGAAGCAGTGCTAATGTTGTTGTGGATTTGTCTTCCATTGTTGTCTCCCTTGCTCTGTTTGATGGTGAATGCACTCCGATGCTTATGAATTTTCCTAATTTGTATTTAGTTGTCACTTCTTAATTATTTAAACCATGATCTTGTCCAGGAGATTAGATGTTATTTGCATGCTCCGGCATACCTCTACCACACGGGACAGCTAGAGAGTTACTAACAAGAATTGTGACATTAGCTGATTTGGTTAGAGAATTCAACGAGAAGAGCAATAGAGATGATGAATTGAGGGTTGGTGCTCCAAATCATTGTGCCCTTCATTTGCTTGTTTATTTGGGCTTTATTATGTCCTCCCTTTATTTATTCAGACTAACTGTGGCCATTGTACGCTGATGTACTGCTTTTATGACTATAGGTTGCAGTGCACCTTCCTAATAATAGAACTACTGATGGGTTCTTGGGACTATATGATCATGATATTGCTATTGTCACGTGCTTCGACCTCTTAAAGGTCCATCCTATAAATTCTAAGGCAACACCTGCCTGTTCTGACTATCTACTAGCTGCTGGGCGTGCCTTCGAGTTGGGCAATTTAATGGCCATGGAAGGGATTGTTTGTAAAGAACGCAACACCTGGGCTCCTGGTAGTCAAGATATCTCTAAGGTATGATGTTCATCTGTTTTCTATTTTTTGGCATGATAGAAAACTTGAATTAAATAATTGCATTATGATATGGGTGGTCTTAAGGTATCACTGTTTGCACCAAAGTAAAAATGCAATTTTCCTTTATAAATCATACCACTTTTGCTTTTGTTAGGCTGTACTTGAAGGGCCGCTTCTTAGACAGGATGCGAGATTTGTTAGGATGAACTTAAGTATTTGTGTTAATGATGATGGAACTGTGAGATATGCTTTCCTACCAATGAAATTACTTTATGAGCACTTGGAGCATTTTGAGATATTCAAGTATGTCTTTTACACATCCTGTATTTGAGCTTTTTCATCCCCAGTTAGCTTATTTATAGTTGTTCCAAACCCGTCTTCTATTCCCCTTCCTCGTTTAAGGTAAGCCATTTTTTATACTAACAGCATTGTGACCTTGGGAGTTTTTACACAGTAATTTTTAGCAGCATTGGAGCCTTCAGAGTTTTCACACAATAATCTTTGGATTGAAAACAATTTGGTTCTTGCTACCCCTACCTTATGGTTACCAGCGCCGGTGCTACATCTCCTTTACTAAATTAGTGCCCATGCTTAATGTATTTTTTAAATGAGGAAGTGTTTAAACTCAAAACAATTCGTTCTTGGCAATATGAATAGTGCAACTTATATTTGTGACATTTGAATCTGCTCAGTCCTCTCATGACTTCTGTTGAATATTTATTATCCTGGTTAATTTCCTAGTCCTTTTTTCATACCTTGATTCCTTTCATACAATTTGGTTCCTGTTTTGGTATGACTGTTTTTGCTGTTGGGCTAGTTCCTGTGTTTTTATTTATTTGTCATAACAAGTCTACTGTGTTCTCTCAGTCCTAAACATCTCCACTTCCGTGGATATTCGTTGCCTAAAGGTGTATCAAGCATAGTACCTTCATGTGTGAACAATAATGCAAGTCATCATTCTAAATGTTACCTATTGTTCATTATTATGTCACTGTTATCATACATATCATCTGAGTACTAATAATGATCTCCTAATTGCATCAGGGTTTATGAAAACTATTAACCGGTAAAAATCCTGTTTCTATCCCATGCCACCACCACTTGTGCTTGAATGTAAGTCGTTGCTTTTGATATAGCTTTCACCTCCCTTGTGCACTTCTTTATAGTTAATTTCTGATCTTGTTTCTTTAACCAGTCAATGGGGAGTTGCTTAATCAATTTGAAGAACGCTTTGGTAACTTACTTGCTTGGAGAGGGTACCCTTATGGTGATCCAAGAATGAGTTGTAGGTGGGGTGTCTGGAAGCAACTTCCGAAAGAAATTGTGACAGATATATCTCGTCGTGTTGTCTCACTTGCGTCATTCAATGGTGATTTTTACAGCAATATGCTCATTACTTTTCCGTGCAATTTTATCTTCACTAACTAATGATTAAAATTGTAATGTGTAGGTTTCGTGAGGTCTTTTGCATGCACAGGCTTGATTATAAAGTGGCATGACTTCAGCCAGTTTGGTTAGTCATCTTAATGAAGACATGATTGATAGTAACCTGACGGTTGGTTCTCCTAATCATTTATCTTGGTCTTTAAATTATATGATGACTAGCTGAACTCACTTTATCATTGCAGATTGAGGTATTTCTCCCACCTAATCAACGTGGCAGTGGGACATTGGAATTCTATAATTTAAACTATAATATTGCTATTGTCAGTCTCAAGAAGAATTTCAATGCTATTCGCCGAGAAGACATTTTCAGTAAAACAGTGCAAGAGCCATCTAAAGAGGTAGTAGCTGTAGGGCGTGACACTAGTTATGGACTATTGATGGCCACAACTGGTAAAGTGATTCCGCATGGTAAAAAGGATTGCAAACTTGGTTGCAAAGATGTTAAGGTGTCCACATGTAAAATCAAGAAGGTACTGTGGTGAATTTCGCTTACTGTTCTATTACATGGTAGCCCATATAAACAGTTGCATTAGAATCTGTGTTATCTCTGTAATCACAACACATCTGCTGAACTACATCTCAGGAATTACAACTTTTCCAGTAACATTTGGTTTTTTCTTTTGTACTAGGCTGGGATTGGAGGCCCTCTTATTAATTTTGATGGGAGTTTTGTTGGCATGAACTTTTATGATGGAAGTGGAGTAACTCCTTTTCTACCAAGGCATAAGATTGTCGAAGTTTTAAGTAGAGTGAATTATTTACCATGGGAAAGGTATGTTTTTTTTTTGTGTTTTATGTCGATGACAGCTGCTAGGTATAATGCTTATTCTACGGACTTACACTGAAAAGATATTGGATGACAGTGGATGTAACCACCCTATGCCCATAGATGTCAGTGGGGGCACAAAGAAAAACAGGTATTTATTCTTTCCTTTTCTCCCTCGGCCTGCTCTAGCGCTCTCTCCCTCTCTCCCCTCCCCGCGCGGCCTGCTCGACCCAGCCACCGCCTGGCCCTGCCCGCGCGTGAGGATTAAAATTTCCCACAGGCCCTACATGTCAGCGGCGCTCTCCCCTTCGCTCTCTCGACTACCCGATGGTGCATATGGACGGCCCGATTCATCTTCGTGCGGGTCCCGCCTGTCAGCCACAGACGACAGTGTCATTGTCTTCCTCCCACAGCTTGCACGTCTCTCTCTCTTCTCTCCTGATCTCTCTTGGCTCTAATTTGCCCATACATCCATGTCTGCCCACAATTTAAGCACGGAGCTCCATTGTCAAACCCTCCGTCCCATCCTGCTAGAGCTCCGGCAAGAAATCCGCCCCGTCACCTCATCTCGAGCGCCGGAGTCAAAAAGACTGCCATGGCTGCCGCAGCTTTTCTCCTCGGCGAGCCTTGGAAGTCAATATGCACGCGCGAACACATTGCCCCATCGCTTCGCCATCCTCTCCGCTCCCCATTTTCCCCTCTGGAGTGCCGATGATGCCGGCCATAGTGCTGTGCCATTGTTGCGTCGTGTCGACCGAGCTCGAGCTCTATCCCCTGTTGCCACCGCCTTTATCCGCCGTCCTCTAGCGCAGGTCCTCCTCTATAAATTCCCCCGAGCTCCCTTCTCTCCGGCTACCCAAGAAAACAAGCCCGAGCCAACTCGCCGCTGTGATCCTCTCTCCGCTGCCGCACTGACCTGAGCACCACCGCTGTTCCAGGCCACAATCGACCGAACCACTGCCACCACCGTGCTCCCCATGTCACCGCGACTCCCCTCTACCCATCACCGCCACCGATTAGCCCCGGGATTAGAAATCCCCAAATCCTTCCTCTGCTGTCTGCCATTGCCACCCTTCCGATTCCACGACGTCGTCACAGGTAGAGCCTAATTGCTCCCTCCATTCTCCTCCCCTCAACACACCGCACCTGAACGACCCTATCCCAAACCCCTCCGCCGCTTGTATGGTCATCGGCGGCTACCATTAGTCCCCTTCCGCCGCTGTTGCTACTGGTCGCCGTCGGCCGCCCTCCTCCGTCACCTAGCCGCCCATCCGAACCGTTCATCGTACTCCCCATCTCCTCCGCATTCCGCCGCCACCACCCGCTCGTTGAGATTCGCCGCCGTCGGCCGTCGATTGGCGTTGGGGTCAGCATGGCTCACAACGTGGATGTCGAGTCAGCCGTCGACATGGCTTGCAACATGGATGCCGAGTCAACCGACACGGGCCACCCCCCAGTGCCACCTCGGCCTCCTCTCTCCCTCATCCGCTGACAAGTCGACCCTATCTGTCAGCGGCTACATTCTCTCTCTCCACTGACAGCTCGGTCCCATATGTCAGCCACTATGTTTCCCTCTGTTCTCTCTCCCCTCCACTGATAGCCCGACCCCGCCTGTCAGCCCCTGTCTTCTCTCCCTCCTCACTGACCAACCAACCCCACCTGACAGCCTCTTGTTCCCCCAGCCCTCTCTCTCCCACTGACAGCATGGCCCCACCAGTTAGCTAATAAATGTAGAATCAGCTAGGTGCCATGAGGGCGATAGATCCCTGTCCCTGAGTACAGGAAATGATTTTCTGGTACTTGGTTTGAGAACCCATTTATAGGACAATGTGCTATCCTGAGAAGGCTTTGGAAAGGCCTTGCAGCGAACCTCCCTACTTGGCCAGTGTGGTAGTAAGCTCGCGTCGTGTGGGTAAAGCGTGTACCCTTTGCAAAGATTTATAAACTGTTCGAACAACCGTACCCACGGTTACGAAGTGGATGTAAAGTGATTACTCTAGCATAGTTTTTGTTTGCGAATTTGTGCAATTGTTTTGTGGGTTGGGAATTGTTACCAGAATCGGTCTATGTGACTGATGGGTTGTCACACCCCGATCTGGCACTGCCGTACAACGGCACCAAATAGGGCGTGCCGCAGGAAAACAGCGCGAACTGCCTTCCCATGGAACCGCGATACTGATACCAGTCCCAGGACGCAGCGCTGGTATCCACGGAAATCAGATATGTATCATTGTGGAACCTTAATTAAATAATTAAACATATACCTTAACTTACGTTACAGCTTCGGAGCAAGCCAGAGACAACAACGAACAGCACAGAGGCAGCGGTAGCAATGGAACAGCGGACTAAGTACCAACGCATAGGCAACAGCTGGAAACTAGGACGAAACCCTAGTATTCACTTCACTGCAACTCCCGACAAAGTACTATATATATAGAGCAAGGGTGAGTACTTACGTACTCGGCAAGCTAGGGGAACTTAGGTGGTTGTTGCAGGCTTCAAAAAGAGGCTGGATATTTTGTAAATAGTTTTATTTGAATTCTTTTGAATCTGCCAAGTGTGTGCTTCTCAACAATCAAGGCGAGGTGGAGTCTCGCCCGATCGGAGTGAAAATGTATCAATCTTTAATTCTCCAGTTTTCGCAATCTCAAGAATTCACATCAAACTGGCTTTCCAAGCCAAAATATTTTCTCCAGACTTCCCGAGTCCTACTGTCCTTGAAAGCCAAGCCGGCATCATCAGACGACTCGCGTCCTCGATGGCACATCCTTCTCACCGTTCCCGAAATCACACACATTTGCAAACAGGGTAAATCTACGCTAAGGAATCACGTCACATCCGCCCATGACCATGGACACGGCTGTTCAAATAGTTTAGACCTCTGCAGAGGGGGTACACTTTACCCACACGACACAAAACTGACACCGAATGCCCGTCGGCACCGGAAGTTCGTGACAAGGCATTTCCCAAGCATCCCAGGTTTTCCCCATGTCAACTAGAGGGGTCCTCGAGACCAACAACAGGGTAGCTCCGAGACCATGCTGTGCCAGGAACCCAGGAGACATCCCCACCGCCCTCCTAGTGATCCACAGTCCAATGACATGCAGAGCGTCCCTGATCGGCTAGTTACTCAGCCAGGGGCTTCTCATTTACTCATGTGGTTGTACTGTCATATGTTCGGATGAAATTCCGAAGGAATCGGTCCTTAGGACGACCACACAAGCATCACACACCGAACCGGCCTTGTGTCGCAAATCTCCATCTTTAAAACTCATTTTTCTTTCACAAGGAACTGACCCAGGTGTCGGGTTTTCCAAACGTTTCGTAAAACCACATTTTACCCAAGAGTTTTCTCAAATTTTATGTTTGAGGGGCGACCGTCAGCACACGCACAAGAGTGCACGTATACTGAGGCGTAACAGTGGCAGTTACAAGGGAACAGGATATTGCAATCATCAAGGAAATATTTAAATGCAGCAAGTTTAGGAAGGTCCGTCGATCTGACTTGCAGACGGGACCGCACAGATCAGTGCACGACTATTAATGCAAGTTTCATAATTAAAATAATTTAATTTCCAATTATGGGCTCGATTGATCAAAGGTGACTTGCCTTGCTCTAGGTCTTCACGAGTCTTCGAGAAATCGTTGCGAAATCCGCTCCGAAATGATATTTCGGCGGCCGATTACTATGCGCAAATAATTAAATTCTACACAAAGTCCAAGAAAAAGACCATGTTTAGTACTACTAATAGTGCCATTAGATAGATCTCAATTTTAGAAAATTACTGGAGCTGGAACGGAGTCAATCGGATCAACAGATTAAAAGATATGATTTTCCGAAGGATTAATTGGATTTTGGATAAAAGAAAAGGATTTAATTTGATTTCCAGAGGAGAATATTCGAGGGAATATTCCCACAGTGTCACTGACAGAGGGGGACCACTGGTGCATTGGGCCCACGGGTCAGTGGAACAGAGGGGAGCAACCTAGGCTGTTTGGTCACTGACAGATGGGACCCGCTGGCAAACCTAGCCCACAGGTCAGTGAAACAGAGGTTCACAGTGTAGGCCGAGTGGACCGAGGAAGAGGCCCACACGCCAGTGTCACATGGTGCATGGACTTAGTCCAAACGTGATACAGAGAGAAGATGAGTGGGGGTAGGCGCACAGGGTCCGGTTGTCAGTGGGACTAGGGGTTCACGGAGTTGGTCCGTGGTGGACCGAGGGACTCGGGGCCCACAAGACAGCGGCACAGAAGACGGGGGGGTCAGGTGCACACGTGGATGTGGGGCAGATGACTCGGCTTGCGTGGGGCTAGGCCGTGCCGAGCGTCGCCCGCGTGGCATTGTCTTCTCCAATCTTCACCGGGTGATAGGGAGACTTGCGAGGATCGGACGGCCGTCGGCGGCGGATTGGATCTGGCGAACGACGGTGGAGGGCACCAAGGGGAATTGATTGAGCAGCTCGGATTATGCCGGGGATGAGCGACGGCAGCCGGCGGCAAGATGCCGAGGCGGTGAGGGAGAGAGGAGAAGGGGAGAGGGGCTGGAGGCCATGGCGGCGGTTCGGGGAGAGCAGTTGCGGGGCCTATGGGCGACTGGTGGCAAGGAAAACATGATGCTTAGAGCGGGGTCTCACCGACGGGGAGGACAGCGTCGGCGGCGTACAGGGGAGGAATGTCGACGAGGATTTAGAGCCCGAGCACGAGATCAGAGGAGCCGGTGCGTGCTCGGCCCTTGGCTAGGCAGAGACGAACGGGTAGCGAGGAGCGGACGCCGGTAGCAGCAGTGTTCGGGAAGCGGCGTAGACTGAGTGCCAGTGCCCGACCGGGGAGGACGGCAGCGGAGAGCTGTGCTCGGACGCGGTCCGAGGCTGTTCAAGGAGGCAGGAACAAGAGGGAGGGGTTGAGAGGCTTCGAGGGGGTTTTATAGGGGAGGCTCTCTAGGGCTAGGTCGGTTAGGAGGGGTGGTCTCCAATCATAGAGGTCCAATCATGGACGAGAGAGCGAGTGCAAGCGGCTCGGTGGGGTGCGAGATTTCTCGCGAGCGAGGAAATTCGTTCGGCGGCGGTGATGCGATGGATGGTGATAGGCGGTGTATCGGGCAGCCATATTTGGAAAGGGGAGTGCGGGATATCGAGCGCGCGCGCAAGGACGGTGATGACGCACGGGGCGGCGCTTTTGACCGGCTCGGTCCGGGACTGAGGAGGGGGGAAAAAGGACAGGAGGAGTGGTGAAAAGGAGCGGCGAGGGGCGGCGTGGGTGGCCTTCCAAGAATTGGCGGCTTGCGAGTGTCGGCGGGGCCGAGGTGACGTCGGCCGGTGGGGCGTCACGATCGGGAATTTGACCGAACGGGTTGCAAGCGAGACGGAGAGGAAGGGGACGAAAACGGGGAGAAGATGAGTGCGCCAGTGGGAGCAATCACGCATATGGGGAATAGCCATCTTGCTGACAGGCGGGCTCGGGAAAGCAGGCGCTCGCAGCGAGTACTCACGCGAGTCGGCTCGGGTGAGTGGGGCGCTACGCGGGAATCGGACGGCGGGGCAAGAGTGGGAGGCCACGTGTTGGCCATCGGATGGCAGGGGCCGTGCACGGGCGAGCGGGGCAGTTAAGGAGATCGGGCGGCTGGCGGGGTGCATGGGACACGCGGCGGCAATCTGCGGCATGCGGCATTCCGCACGGGGTGAGGGAGGATTGAGCGGCTGGAGGGAGCTCGGGGGGGGGGGTACGTGGCGGCGATCTAGTGGCTCAACCGGCCCTAGCGATGGTGGTGTTGGGCCGTGGGCCGCACAAAGGAGGGGAGAGAAGGGGGAAAGGCAGCCCAGCTGCACAATACTCCCTCTTATTTTTCTCTGGGATATTTTGGAGGGGTATTTGAAGATTTGATTGGTGATTTTGAATGTGAGAATATGTTTGAACTCAATGTAATATTCAGGGAGCCCAGGGCCTTTTGGGGAACCTTGATGGAGGGCATTTGTGTGTGTGTGTGTGTGTGTGTGTGTATATATATATCGGTGGGAACGATTTTGATCAGGATTTTGATTTGAGGGAAGTTTGAAGGCTTGAGCTAAGCTTTAATTCAAATTTTATTCTTGAACTCGGGGAGAACTCAGGGAATTCAAAGGAGGGAGTATCAAAAGGAAAATTTTGGGTATTTGAGAGGAAACAAGGAAGAGGGAAACAAATTCGAATTTAGTTCACCTTCTTGGGATTCACATATTTCAAGGAGTCAAAGGAGGGAATCAAAGGATTTTGATACTTGGTCTTCAAGAAGTATTTGGGTGGGATTTCAAGGAGAGGGAGGTCGATAGGGTATTTATTCGGTGATTGAATCAAACGAAATATTTGTCCTTGGGATATTTTGGGGGTTCCCAGGGAAACTTCCTAGGGAGTCGAGAGAGGAAACTTTTAGGGCTTCAATTCAGATCCTCGGAACGGACGCTTGGGTTTTGGTTTGAATCGTCAGATTGAATGTCGGAGCGGGGAATTTTGAGAAAAGATCAGAGGAGTTTTCGTCGTCAAGGTTTTAGGAGAGAATTCGAATACGGTGATCCGAACTCGGAGATTTGTTTTGGAACAGAGGTTTTTGAGAGGTCGGATTTCGAGATAAAAAACAAGGAGTTAAACTGAGATCCATGGCACAACTTACGACATAGTGCACAAAAATCGAAATTTTCACGGATAGATTTTAGCAGAATATAGTTTAACATATCGCTGAAAGTGGGGCGTTACATGGATGGCCTGTGTGGCCTAAAACGGGCCTGTGTGACCCAGGTTGTTGAATAGCACTATAGTTTAGTTGTTTGAGTTAAGTAAGAAAGGTTTTGAGAATAAAGATAAGAATACACCTAAATGGAGGTACTAATGGAGAGTACGCTTCGAATTAGAAAAATGTGACAAGTCTCTAACTTGTGAAATGGGTTGAGACGTGAGTCTCTTCAGAACTAATTTAATTGTGGTGAGTTATTGCAAAGCAACTCATAGAATAGATTGAAGCGTGAGCTTTTTTCCGACAACTTAAATAGCACACTTAGAATTTTTCCAAAAAACTCAACATTATTAAAAAGTCATATTTGCAAAATAAACCCTAGCTCTATTTGTTAAACCTTGCATGCTACTTTGTTTTCGTGACTTACTAAGTACCTCGCATACTCACCTTTGTTTTTCTTCCCTCAGAAATCTATGAAGATGAAGACTCTATTCTCAGTGGATATTTTCAAGAGCAAGCTGAATATGATATGTTTTAGGATTTCGGTCTAGATCCCAAGCTTTTGCTTATGGGTATTAAGTCTATTCGTATTTTTCGTTGTCAACTTTTGTAATGTGTTGTTGTATGTCTCGAATTCTGTTTGAGCCTGCAACCTATGTAAGGATTATGTTAGAATAAATAAAGTAAGTTTATGATGATCCACCAATGTCCTGTATGTACCAGCTGGTCTCTTAGAACTGGTACAGGTATTACAGATAAAAATGTCTCCTGACGTCTCTTTTTGTTGATCTATATTAATGGGATATTAATGGGAGAGAAGCATTACAGCGAGTTTCTCGAATAAGAGGGTAGAGAGAAGAGGAGGGAACACAAGAAAATCTCGAACTAATCGATCAAAGATGAGCAGAACGAAAGGGAAAGATCCTTTCTTTTCAACGGGAAAAAGGGAGAGAAGAAAAAAGGGATAAGCCAGTACAGGAGAAGCGGAGCTCAACTAGGTCGATGAGGAGGAGATTGCCGACAAACACAAACAACAATCGCAGAACCATAGTTACATGGAGCAGCATGGAGAGGCATCAGTCAATCATTGAACCATCGTCATCCAACAACCCAGTCACATGCATCGATAGATTGATCCACATCGCTGCCGTCGTATAGCTTCGATCCACGATTAGCCGCTGCCGAGGCTTGATTAATTCACCGTCGTCGGAGCTCGATTCGGTGCCACCCTGAAGGGGATGTCGCAGTTGGGGATATTGGGCGAGGTATGCCGGTGGTGGGGACTAAAACGGAGATGCCAGCGGCGGTTGGGGAGGGGATTCAGGTGCGACAGGGGAGGCGATGGGAGACGTGCACCTTGCGCCTGCATCGATTGCGTGGCTGCGTCGTTATTTGTGTACCCAGTCCAGTAATTGATCCATCTTGGTAAGGGCAAATATGTCTTTTCTCTTCCTATTATTGTCAGAAAATAAATAAAAATATAAAAATAATGTGGCAAGGTAGTGGTATATAAATAAATTTTCAAAACTTAGTGCAATACTACCAAAATACCCATACGTTATACTAATTCATATTCAATGATATGGATATGATGGGTGTTGTTGTAAATCGAAGTTAAGTCATTGATGCTATACCACCATGTAGCAAGAAATGGTTTTTACCTCAGAAATATTTATAAGCTAGTCATTAATTTAGCGTGATATTTTTGTAAATATTTTCATTAGATACGTACTATTTTCTATTATATTTTTGTTATGAGATCATGTTTGATTCTATATCCATGATTTCGTGTAATTTCCTTTCACTATTTAGGGTGAAACGATTTTTACGATTGTGGTGAAGCGAGTGTGACGCAATACCCACCCACACGAGCCAATATCACAATCTATTACACCCAAATATACTATGCATGCAAGGTATAACATTTTCGATTATCCACAAGTTGTTTTATCGGTCGTAACAATCCATATGCTACGATTGGCTGGGTGTTCTGTCTTCTTCCATCTAACGCTCATCATCACGTTTTTAAACTGTCACAAAACTTATGCACCAATGCCAGTGAGCGAAACCCCTCCATCTCCTGCCTATCCAATAAGCCCAACCACTACTATTGCAGACCTCTTCTCCTTTTTTGCTCTTTCCCGTTGTAAAGCACGGGCAAAATGCTAGTGTGTGTATATACAAAATTTACAATGATTTAGCTCTCTTTTCAAAAAATGCTAGTGTGTGTATATACAAAATGCTAGTGTGTGTATATACACAAAATTTTTAATTTTACAATGATTTAGCTCTCTTTTCCCAACATGCACGTGGACAAGAACTTGGAGAACCCATCTTCGAAAGCAATCGGATAGTGTCCCGGCGCCCGAAGAGAACCAACAGAAGCAACGCTGGCGCCGGCCACTGGACATTGGCGTCGTGGAGACCGAGCAGCTTGACGACAACACCCTGCTGATCAGGTTGCTCGCGGAGAAGGGCCTTGCGGTGAAGATGAGCGCGCACCACATGGTGCAAGGTCGTCGTCGTCGAGAAGGGGACCACTTCACCGCTAAGGATTACAGCTCGCTCGAGGGGCCGACCATGAAGCGCCTCTACGAGCAGGGAGGCATGACGCGTGTTTGTTGGAGCTAATTCATAAACTTAATAACTTAGGATATGCATAATCACCTAAATTTCTTATACAGAATAGAACATGTACTGAGATGTGCTTGATGAAGCCATTAGAGCTGCTGCAACTCACGGGCTGAGTTCTTCTTTTATATTTTTGCACTGAGGGAATCGGGGATACTCGTTACAAAGAACGGCACGTCTAATTAGGGTTAAAAATGGTTGTTAAAATTTTTGAACCGACCGACACTGTTTTCTGAATTTTACCGATCTTTTTAACTTTTTTTCGTACCGGTCGGAAATAATTCAAAAAATGGTATCGAGGTCTCGGAAACGGTATCGAAAATGGTTTCAGCAGTTTACCGATCATTTTCGAAGTTTACCGTATTTATTTAAAAATTTACCGTTGGTACTGATTCGGTAGCGAAGTTTCAAAAGTGATTAGAACAAGATGATGAATGATTGTTTTGTGTGTTTTATGATATTTACTATTATATTTATTTGTCATTTGTGTTGGTATATTGGTCTTGGACATTATTATATTATCATTGCTTTTATATGTTGTTATGTTGAACAATTATTGACATTACTTTCTGTAATGGGTGATTATTATGTGATATCGCTATTATTATGTTTATATGAGTTACTCTAGACATTACATGTGAGATAAAGTTATTTTTTATCTGAATTCATGGATGTCCGACCAATATCGATAAATTTCCGACCGAGCAACTCCGTTTTCGATGCTTACGAATTTTTCGAAGACGTTTCTATTCCGATATTACCGTTTTTGATTTTGATTTCGAGTATAAAATATAGAAATAAAAATAATTTAAAAGTTTTTTCGATCATTTTTAACCGTTTTCAGTCCAGGTCCAATCATCGTGCTGAGTCCTGGATACTCGCTCCTCGCTATTAGGGAGCGCAGCGGGTGTGGTGTGGACCGAACCCGTCGCTGGTCTCTCTGACTCGGTGGTCGAGAGATCAATCAACAGTGTTCAGCACGTCGAACGTGACGACCATCATCACCGGAAAGTGCTACGAGGGCGGCATCATCACCAGCATGCACCACGTCACGGAGCGCACAATCGTCTAGACACCGGTGCTCGGCCTGGTCGCCTTCGTCGCCGTCATGCCATGGGAGTCCGGCCACGACACGAAGGAGCATATGCGCCGGTACGCGCGCACCATGCACACGTTCGTGCCGGTGCACGTCCGTGGCTTCGGTGCCGTCGATGGCGAGGGCCCGCATCCGCTTCTACCCGAGCCACGACGACACCGAGGAGCTCCGTGCCAGCCTGCGCCACGTGCTGCGCATCCGGGTGGCCGCCGGCGCCACCGAGGTCGGCACTCACCATATCGACGGGCTTCGTCTCCGGTGCAAGGACGCGCGCGACGAGCAGGGCCATCCCATAAAATTTAGAGCCCTATGGCAAAATCTTAATAGAGTACTAAACTTAATTAAAAAAATAAAATAGCAATAATTTATACTCCATAATATATTACATAGTAATGTAAAATAGTCTAAAAATTATACCTTATGCACCAAAAAAATTAGGGAACCTACTAATAAAAATTAATTCAGTACATAGTACTTACTATAGCCTGCGGGGTGAGGGAGACAGGGAGTCAGCAGTAGCAGACAGTAGGCAGCGGCAGCCGGCTATCGGCAGGCGCCAAGTCGCCAGCCACCAGGCGTGGGCGGCTGGGCACGGCACTTGGTAGGAGCAGCAAGAGCAGTAGGGCAGCAGCAGACAAGCAGTGGTGACTGCTACACCACGGTAGCGCCCCGCCGCCACACATGATCGTCTGATCGGGAAGACGGGAAGGCAAAACGATGGACGTACGATCGAGGAGAAAAGGAGGCAGCGAAAAATTAGAAAACGACCGCACTCCCATAGTGATAGGCCTTGCGACGAGGCTCTTGAGGCGTTCCTCGATGAGGTAACCATCGAGAAGGGCCCCATGTATCCATAGTTTTGAATGGGTTACATATCTATGGTTTATTAAAATAATATTTTCGTGCATTACAACAGATATTAATTTTTTTATAGGTCCATACCACTAGAAATTGACAGGTCAATCGCTTGTTTTTTTCATGGGGGACGAAGCAGTAGACCAGTGGTTGCATGTGGCGTGAGGGAGAGGGTGATTGGATGACTCCCTTTTTAAGTAGGAACGACTTCTTTTTAGAGTACCACAATAATAAGATAAGAAATTATGATAAAAGAAATATATTGGCGTTATGACTCTTTAAACTTATTTAAAATTAACCCTTGGCAAAACTTACCTTTGGAGTAGACCCAAGGATCAGTGCTAGAGCCGTTGACACCAAAATATAATGTGCAGACACTGGCTAGCCACCATTGCTACTATAATAAAGTTATTGGTACGGGCATAGACATAGTAAAGTTACTGAATATCCATGGTAAAGTAAAAAAACTAAGACTTCTACAAAATATAAAAATCAACCCTAAATATTAAAACGGATATTGTTCATCCTCAAGCTTTTCAAACCGTTTAATTTACACTTCTCGGCGAAAATCGATCGATTTTGCCTGGTCTACACCTCTGCATGATTCTTATGTTCCATCCCGGTCAACGAGGAAAATAAAAAAAAATGCTTGTGGGACCCACTGTCATCCACTTCTCCCTTCTTCCTCCCCTCCCTTCTCCAGTTCTCCCCGAGGTTGCTCGAACTGAAGTATCCCCTCCTCGAGCTCTAGCTCATCAGCCGTCCATCTCAAATCACCTGTTGCCTCCTATGTGTGTCTATGTTTCTACCAGCACACTTGCTCCTCTTCTCCGAGCTCGAGCTCGCGTACCGCTTACCTTGTGTTAATAGTGAAATTTGGCACCTGTTTGATTGTGCATGCGCTTCATTAGCCAAGGGGTCGTTGCCTATGAGTTTTGCATGTAGTGCTCGTATGTGTTTGCATGCATGAGATCGTTTGCAGGGATTAGTGATTGGGTATGCACATGCACTTAGTATAGTCTGTTTCCTGGAGATTAATTAGCGGCAAGATTACATGGGAGACTCACATGCAAATGAAAAGCTTTGCTGCTTCATGCGACACAGATGGAAAGCGTGCTATATGCGAATCAAGGCCGAGCCAGGAGATGGAAGGAACGGCTCACACAAGGGAAAGTAGAACGTACGGACTCGTCGGTTGAGGAGGATTCACCGTGCGAACCTATAAAGCTACGGCCCAACGGTGGCACGAACCCCAATAATTATTAATCTATACTAGTTTTTTTTCTACTTATCTACTTTTCTATTATTAATTTTTATCTTTATCGTTTTACACTAAAAACGGTCAGCTTCCTTGAGGAAAATTCGTGAAGAGAAAAATTCTTTGTTGCTTTGCTTTAAAAGCATCTACTCGTTGTCGTGAAAATACGACGGTTATCGTGTTTTTACGCGAATCAATTTCGCATGCAAACACCCTGACCAATTACTGAGCCAGCTATCAGTTGCAACCTGTTCAACTACTTACTAGAGGCATATGAAGTAGCGCCTCGGCTGCATCTACCACAATGATCAAGTTGGCATGTATGTCAGATGACAGCGTCGACATGTTATACATCAGTCCCAAAGGAGGTTTATATCTAAAATAAATTTTACTGAGGGTTTCTTTACAATAAGTTTTTGAAAAAGAACATTATGTAAAAATTGCTAGTGGGAAAAGCAATAATTTATTTTAGGGATGGGCTGTTGAACAGTGAACACCCCCATCCCCTCCATTAGTCTAGTCCATCCGTATTTTCAGGGTGTATATCTACATTGTTGCTCTACATCTAAACAAAACAGACATCTATCTAGTTTCAATAGCAACGCATACTGACAACCACTATATTCTTTTTTTCAGAAAATTCATTGATATTCTAAAAACTTAAACACACAGAAATGGCATTTTTATTAAAGAAAAAATGACTTTACCCATGCATATACAAGGGTGTTTTCTTTTATTTTGTCACGTTACAAAACTATGATGTAATTATCCTAGTAAACTAGCAAAGCAACAAACCAAAGTGCTTGTCCGTTCATGAAAATCTATTGATGGTTCACTGCAACAATGTTTTGCCCGTAATTTTTGGCGATATATTCTTTTGGGCGACTAGGAGTAATTAACCTCAAAGAAATCAAGAGATGGTTTGCAAATTTATCATAGTTGGAGAGATGTTTTTATTCTTTGTAACTAGCTCCTGGTGCGGATGTTGGTCAGGACCTGCGTGCTCATTTTATTTTGTTTTCTTGTGTGTTGTCATGCTCAACGTTGCTGGCTCTGTTTTCATAAATCACAGAAAAAAAACATAGGGGCCTCCTCTTCTGTTTTCCTCATTTTTAGCTTTTTTTTTTGTGTAGCTTGCTAGTAGATTTTTTTCTGGCAAAATTCTATTTATTTTAATTGAGTAGGGAAATGACCAGTAATTAATGACAATTATTTGTGAAAGAATAGCTCAGCACAAACCCATTCAATCGTGGCAATCGGATATCCAGCGAAAAAAACATTTATTGCAAATCCGGATACCAAATTCGGGCATGTCAGGCAGATGAGGCGACAAATAATGCGTTTGCTGGTTGAACTCAAATTATGTTCGTCACCCACAAACTTGAAAACATGGATGGCTAACTCCTAGGTAGCTGGTTAGTGGTTATGGGTGCAATCGGAGAGGTTACAGGCACCTCAAGGCTGCTCACATTGACAATGGCACATCAATGGCTATCAAGTGCATGAAAATCTTAATTAGGGTCGCAAATCCGGATATAGCAACACATCCATGCAACAGTGCAGTAGCATCCCCACAAATAAAATTACTACAGGTGCTTTTATAGATAATACAAACATTTTACAGCCCTTTCATTAGGTTTATAAGTTAGCTTATAAGTCTAAAAACCCAAATGTAAACAAACGAACAGCCTAGCTTTTCATTTGGTTTTTCTAAACCATAAGTCACTTTTGTACTTATTAAGCCAAAAGCTATGTTTGAGAAGGCTTTTTGGCTTAAGTGGATTAAAGTAGGACTATACATTTTACGCTCAAACTAAAGGCTTAAAAGCCATCGGTTTATAAAACCAAAAAAGAACGAAAAGCTAACATAAAAGACATTGTTCGGCAGGGCTTCTGGCTTAAACTTATCGCTCGTATGCAAAACGGATAGGTCATCAGCGCATGATTAATTAAGTATTCACTATTAAAAATTTAAAAATTAGATTTATTTGATTTTTCTAAAAAACTTATATATAGAAAGTTTTGAAAAAAAATGCATCGCTCAGCAATCCAATAAGCGTGCACCTAAGCCAATAAACTCTGACCTAAGACAGCTTTTTTTTGAAGACCCAAGACACAACTATTTAAGCCACACGCAAAATGAGAAATATCATTAGCACGTGATTAATTAAGTATTTACTATTAAAAAGTTAAAAAATAGATCTATTTGCTTTTTTAAGCTACTTTCATGTAGAAAATTTTTAAAAAAAACACACCGTTGATCGTTTTGAAAAGCGTACATACGAAATACGAAAAAAAAGAAGCAAGGGCAATAAGCCCGGCCGAACAGGGTGTAAACAGGTTGCAATAGTTGTGACTTGTGAGTAACCTACAGGGGAAGAGTAATTGGCCAATGTATGCTTATGCTTATATCGGTTTTCAGAATTGGAATTGAACAATGGACTTCACCTACATAATGTACTGTTGGTTGACCTCAGATTGTGATCATCAACCACAAATTAGATAAAAAAAAGATTGGTTAGTTGTATAGTGGTTATGGGTGCAATCGGAACGGTTACAAACAGAGAGGTTGCTCATCTTGTACGTAGTATCATATTAATTACACATTTTGCTCTGCCAGAAGTCATTTATGGTCCTCCAGAAAAGATTGTGCTAGATTCTCATTCAGTCGATCTACCTTTTTGTCTGCTCCAGAAGACTTTAATTACACGGTCCGCTGCACTTGTAAACCACCGGACAAAGGATCAGACGGTGTTTCTGAGATTTTAAATTTTTTAAAAATAAATTAGTTTCTATTTTGTTATATATCCTTGTCTATAAATCAAAAAATTTTATTTCTTCGATTTCCCTTATATTTTTATCCACCAATATTATTTTCTTATTAATAAAGTGTAACACCCTCACCCTGGCATCATTTATAGTGACACCCGAAAGAAAACGCCGCAGGAGATTGACGTGAACCAACTCTCACGGAACCGTGTTGCCGGTACCAGTTCTAAGAAACCTTACTGGTACCCATGATCAACTGAGATGTATCATAGCAGCTAAATAAAATATGTATATAGATTATACATTTATAAGTTGTAACTTCGGGCAAGCCCTAGGCAGTAACCTTTAAACAGAACAACAACAGCGGAATAACAGCGTAGCGAGAACCCAATCCACAAGCAATGGCTTAGGTTAGGAAAGAAATCCTAATCTTCATTTCAACTTCACTCTTCCTCAAAGAGGGAAAAGATAATGGATTGAGTACATACGTACTTAACAAGTCATAGAAACTATGAGTTATGCAGGCCATCAAGAAAGGCTGGGGTTTATTTTGTGAATATTTTATTTTAAAACATTTTCCAAAATCCTAGGTGTGAGTTGATCCAGGTGTAGTTGGACAGATACTCTCGTCTCGATCATGTCCGCGAATTACTTTGCAACAACTTTAGCGGACGAACAGAGTTTAATTGTTTAAAGTCTAGCCCAGTTTATTCCTTTACCGACTGTCGGACCACGACAGCAGTTCAGTGGGTCTGCCTTCAAACAGCTTTCCACTATATTTTCATCTATTACTTTATTTTCACTTTCGTCCTCTCCAGGACATCTTATTTTTTTCTATTATTTTCCTTTCATTTTCGTCCTTTCTAGGACATCATTCACCTCAACTTCGGCTCTCAGAGCCATTATATCTCCATCTCAATATATACTGCTTCCACTCGGGAAGCCTAACTATGATGCCACTTGACATCTCGGTCCACACAGGATCATTTCAGACCACATACTGGTCATTCATCAACCGACCTGGCTGATTCTAGTAACGGTTTCCAATCCCACAAACCACTTTCGCAAATATTTGCAAACAAATATACACTAGAGGAATTACTTCACATCGCCCATAACCGCAGGCACGGCTGTTCGAATAGTTTAGAGCTCTGCAGAGTTGTGCACTTTTCCCACACGACGCGAGCTTACTTCCTTCACTCGTCAGTGGGGGAAGATTTGCGACAAGGCCTTTAAGAAGCCATCCCAGGGTACCTTATGCCCGATAAATGGGCCAAAGTCAGTCAAGCATTCGGCTTGCAAATAATCCTCAAACTCCTAGACCAAGTACTGGGCAAGCTTCCCTTCCTTGCTCTACTCAGGAACCCGGAGATACCCCAAACACCTTATCCTGGCGTTCCACATCTACTGGCATCCAAGGTAACCCTATTTCAGCTAAATACTTAACCAAGGAGGGTCCTATATCGCCCGTGTGGTCGCACTGTATTATAGTCAGTGCAATTTTCCAAAAAATCGGTCCTTATATGTAAATACAAAGCGTCCCTGCCTAGGTGATTTTCGGCGAAGACGGTGTCCCGGCGAGGATTTCCGGCGACGGAGACGTGGACGGGGTTGAGGAGATCCTGGCGAAGATGTGGGAAGCAATTAGGGCTACAATGTCCGTATGGATCGACGGAGAGGCGCGGCCGAAGGCCGGCGGAGTGGCTTACGGAAGGAGGCGACGGCAGAAACGGCCCTCCGGTGGCATAGAGGCTCGCATACGCGGTGGCCGGGATTTGCACGGGTGCAGCAAAGCTAGCGGTGGCGATCTCGTGGTCTGGCAGCGGCTACAGCGGCGGCGGCAAATGACTGGAGATGGCGGAGCACGGCGGTAGCTCTGGTTTGCGCGGCGCGAGGTGCTAGGATGCTCAGGAGGCGTCAGGGTGTGAGGGGAAATGTAGAGGAGAGAGCGGCGAACGCTTTTATGCACTCGGCCGTGCGGGATCGTGGTCGAACGGCTCTGAATCGGCGCTAGATTGAGGGCGGCGGCGTCAGGGTCGTGCACACGATTCCCGCGCGGAAGTAGGTGAGGGCGCCAGAGGACGTGGGGGAGTGGGCGCGGACTCGATCCGGGCTCGTTTGAACCAGAGGCGGGCGCGGGCGCCGATCGAATGGCGGAGGGGATTTTTCCCCTCCGCCCGATTCGGACGGAGGAGGAAGACAGAGTTGACAGGCGGGCCCGGCCTATCAGCGGGGCACGCGGGCGTGCGGCGGGAGCCGGTCTGACGGCCGGGGTCCACAGCGCGGAGAGAGAGTGAGCGAGAGGAGCGGCCGACAGTGGGGCCCGTAAAAAGGCAGGCGCGGTCGGGCCGCGCGTGCGCGGAAGCCGCACAGTGCTAGGCCGGCAGCCCAGTGAGAGGAAAAAAAAGGAGAGAGAAAAGGAAAAGGAAATTAATTTCCAGAGCAAATTTAATTCTGATATTCGTTTTTGATTTATTCAAAATAGTTCCTGTGCTTTGAAAATTCTACTAAAAATCCAGTTAATATATTTTAGCAAGAGAAACATAGGAAAAATGTTCCCAGCCACAGTAGCTAATTATTTTGCATTTCACACATTTAATTTAATTCCTCTAGCCTTTTAAATTTATTTTTCTTTGGTATTTTCTCAGGTATAATTTAGTGTGACTAAATTTAGGGTATGACAGTTCGGAGTTTCAAGGAGTGGATTTAATTGAGATCTCGGCACTTTAGTCCTTAGATCACACACAAAGAATTGAATTTTTTAAACTAGGGTTTTATTAAAATAGTTTTTTTAACGGCCCGAAAAATCAGAGCGTTACATAAAGAGAACTTTATTTTTTTTCTCTCACTACTAAAGTTGTCTTAGGATACAAATGTGTTTATTTGTTTTGATACAGATGGAGTACGAGTGCAATCAAGGTGAATACAAATGTTTTCCTAAAAAATAAAAAAAAAGAAGAATATACGAGGATACACCTCATCTAAATGTGGCTCCCCATTATTATTATTACAAGAGTCTGAATTAAGTTGGAACAGAGATAGGTATCAATTGGGGCAAGTCTATATTACACCCCTCGATTATCGGGTTCATCTAAAATTATTCTTCAACTATTAAAACCCACAAACATGTACTATAAAGCCAATCAAATCCAATTTAAATGGTGGTTTTTGTGATTCTAAAAGGTGTTTTTAGACAAATCGATAATTGTTGAGAAACGTAATATTAACTTATTCTGACTAATTCCTAGTTTCTTATATGTCAAAAGAAAAAGATGGGTGAAATAAGTGTAGATCGGCTGGTTATATCCTCTGGTGGAACCTGCCAACCGAATTTAAGTCGTAGAATTGATATGAACGCTCGTATTTATAGCTAATAATTCTTTTACTAATAATTCTTTTACTAATAGATGATGTACCCGTCAACTCCAAAACGTCTATGGTGACTTCATCATCTCAAAATATATCGGTCCAATCTTTCAAACATGTTCATAGGAGTAGATTATGTCTTTCTACATTTACAGCGATGAGTGTACGTGTGTGTATATAAGTGTTTGCTTTTGTATTTTAAAAAGGGAAATGGCTATTTCTCAACATTACGACATTTAATCGTGAAAATATCTACACTGTGTTATTTGTTTGTGATATTTCTTTTTTTGCGAGGCCTTTATGGTACTTGGTAGTATTAGTATTCCCCGACGTCTTAATCTTTGGCAATGCTACTCTCTTTTCCAGCAACAGTGCCGCAGCATGTCGAGCACTGCTGCCCTCTCACGAGCCCAACACCTCATCTGACACAGTTAGGTCGGTGAGTCTTAAATTCCCTGACATTATTGATCGATGTAATTTTATGTTGATCAATAAAAACTTTTGAATTATGTTTTGATGAACATAAGTAATATAGTTATATTTAACAACTCTGATAATACAATGTATCCAAAAAAATTGTTTTTTAAAAGGACTAGCGATTTAAATTTACTCCATATGAATAGTATTTATGTTAAGTAAAAGGGAACGGAAAGAGTATTTTATTACTTAAGAAAAATAACGATATTTCTACACGAGACGAGAGACAACGAGCGCAGCATTAGACCCGCCGCTCTATATATACGCACGTGCGCGCCAACACACAGACACACAAGCAGCTCGCACTCGCCGTCGTCACACGTAGCCACCGGAGAGCTCGAGCTAGGCAGGCAGCTAGCTAGCCAGTAGCCACTCGTCCGTCGCGTCAGAAATGGTGGCGACGCGGGAGGAGACGGCGGCCGCGGCGGCGGGGCGGGGGCACCCGCTGCTGCGCGGCGGGGCGAGGCGGGAGCGCTACACGCACGGGCTGCGGCCGGCGCAGATGGAGGCTCTCCGCGCCATCTGCGGCGCGTTCATCCCGTCGCTGCCCGCGACGGCGCTGGCGGAGGAGGAGGGCCGCGTCGGCCGCGACAAGGACCTCGAGCGGTTCTACCTCGCCTCCGCCGCTGACTCCACCATCCCCGACGAGGTGGCGGAGCTGATGGTGAACCGGTGTGCTTGGGAGGCGGTGGCGCTGGTCACCGTCGTGCTGTGGCTCCTGGCCACGAGGGTGGGCACGCTGGCGCTGTGCGGCGGGGCGAGCGTCGTCTCCGGCGGCGTCGGCAGACTCCCCCGCGTGAGCAGGTTCTCCGACATGCCGCCGGAGCGGCGGGAGGCGGCGCTGAGGCGGTGGAACACCACGCGGTGGCTGTTCCCGCTCAAGATCACCTTCACCGTCATCAAGATCATCTGCCACTTCGTCTTCTACACCACGGTACGCACGCTGAATTATTTGATTCGTTTTTAGTTAATTTATTTGGGAATGCAGTCAAACTAACATGTCACATGGGGGAGAAAAAAAATCTCTGACTATGAATAATACACGACTGTTGACAGCAGATTCCTCCTCCGTAGGTAGATCGAGCTTAGTCCCATCGTTTGCCTTTTGATTATCAACCGTTATCAAAATTTAATTTTTAAAGTTGACACAACAATTTGACTGCTGATTTAATTAATTAGTAATAGTCCACTTCTATCAATGTGAAATGCTCCAGAGGGATCGCTCGATATAGTGGTCCGTGTATATATTTTAAGAAAAATGTGAAATCAAAGTTAGGGATAAAAGTCCTGTGTATATATTTGCTCCCCTTTCTTTTTGAATTAGAAAGAAGGGGAGGGAGAATTTTGAGGTTATTTTATCGTACTCCATCCCTCTCAAATATAGCTATCTTTCTAATTTAAATTTGACTTTTAAATTATCAAGGTCATAAATATAAAAATCCTACCCATCTTAGTTGCTTCGTTCATTTTTGTATGGCTTATCTGCCATAGAGCAAATGATTTTTAGATTTTTTTTTATACCTAAAAGTGAAGTTACCCATTCATAGGCCCATCCAAACAAGATTTTAGTGTAAAATTCTGTCTCCCGGATGTACTCCGTCTGGTCAAAAGTATATGACATTTGATTTTTGTCCTTGGTCTTTATGTGTGACTTTAACCGTAATTTTATATTAGATAAGTTCTTAAAATCTAAGTTAAAGAGAGACTATGAAAGGCATTTTTTAAAGACAAATCTACTTGTATAATTTTTATATTTTGAAACTAAGAGTTTTAAAAGTAACTTGATGGTCAAAATTTTAGAATTTTGATCGGATGTTGTTTGGAAGGTCAAATATTTATTACCGGGAAGTATATTTTTACTAAGAAAGTGTAATTTAATTTTTCCCTAGGATAATTTGAACTGGATTGAGTTGCTATTGCTGCTTCAAGCTTGCAATTGTTAGCATGAGCACACGTAGGTCTCTTGATCTTTTACGTTGTCAGCATCAAGACATGCATTTTCGCAATAATGATTGGACGTTCTGAACTGTTTCTTCTACTGCTGCTTCTACTGTCTCTCATCTCAAAAGAAAGGACCAGCAGCAATCATGTTGATGCGCTGCTTTTTCTTGGCAATCTTGTGCAGATGATCATGCATGGTCCCCTCCCCAATTTTTGCTTTGATTACTAGAATGGCATTTATTCATCTGGATATATAAACAAATAAAATTAGGGTGTGCGAAGAGATTAATTACATGGTGCCAATGTGAACACTGTGTAGTATTCTTGAGCCATTATAATCATTTATTTTATTTTTGTCATTCATTAGTCGACAATGTATACATTGGCTTCAATATCTTAGAGTCTTAGTCAATTAGTACAAGGTTGACAGCGGTAAAGAGTGAGAAAGATTACATAAAAGTAACTTGTAAATAGAAGTGGTGTACGTTATTAGATAAATAAGGTGGGACGAAGACGCACGAAAATATGGACTTAAAAGATGCCTAGACGACGAAGCGGCTATAGGAACTAGGAAAGAAAGATGGCGGGGCAGAGAAAAACACAAGGACAACATGGGCCGTACTGTTAGGAGCGAGAGGACAGATCGAGCGACACAAGCCATTGGACATAAGAAACAAGTCTAAGATAGAACAATCATTCAATTTGTAACCTGTATAATAATTTACTATAGCTTCTTTGAAGAAAAACCAAAATAAGTTCTACTGTTATCTTAAAAAAAAGCAATACCATGAAATAAAAGATAATTATGGTGACCACAAGAGGGAGAGCATATATATAGTCGGTGGCCTCGTCGGTACACGTCGGAGGCTGCGAGGAGGGACGATGCACCTAGCTTGTAGTAGCATTTGGCCACGAAAGTGGACGCATGCGGCGGCAGGTAGGCACATGCACTTCGCTGGCCGGCCAAGGCCAACCCGGTGCGGCGGTTGCACGGTCGCATCCTGGCCACTGTGCGCGGCGACCTTTACCTGCCGTGTCGCTGTTTTGGTTGGCCGCTGCGTGCATGCGACGGCCGCGTCGCGCCGCCGGCGGGTAGCTGGTGCTGGTGGCCCGGGATCCCCCGGCTGGCTGGAGATTTTTTTTATTTTTTAAACCTTTTTGTTTTCTAATTTTCAAAACACTCTCCGAAAACGTATTTTCAAATCTAAATTTTTTTCCACGCCATTTTGCCATGCATATGAAGACAACGATGCTACGTCAGGAGAAATCGGCCTGACACTGTTATCTTGTCATACCAGTCTGGCTTACTAGTGTGGTAGAATAACGTGCCACACCAACCAGACTGTCACGTCACCCAGACTGGCGTGGCCAAAAGGTTTAGATTTGAAAATCAGTTTTGACATGTTTTACTTTTAAAATTAAAAAAAAAGTTTAAAAAATAAAAAAATTTCGCTGGCTGGCTCCCCTGTGAACTAAGATTCTACTACAGCCATGGGGTCACAGTGTGCACTGTATAGAATTCAACACAGATTCGCCCGGCCCATCCATTGTTTGGTTTTAGTTAGGCTTTGGGATCACCTCCCGTCCAGTTCAGTACTATTTGAATTTTGAACAAATTTTACTATGGTTATGCATATTGTTGTATTTGAATTTTCAAAATGAAATTTGGTCCTAGGGTAAATTTATGTTTTGAGTTTAACCCGGTTTGGAGCATGCATGCAGCTGGATGACAAATCAAAGAACCCATGCTGGAAGGCGATTGGGTACACCGCGCCCGCTCCCGTGGAGCAGCAACGGAAACCATCGCCGTCGCGGCGGCCTCTCGACGACGGCGTCGTGGAGACGACGCGGATGGATGACAACACCCTGCTCAGGTCGCTCGTGGAGAAGGGCCTCGCGGTGAAGACGGGCGGGGGCGCGCACCACACGGTGCAATGCGACGCTGTCATTGTCGGGTCCGGCTGCGGCGGCGGCGTGGCCGCGGCCGTGCTCGCGTCGGCCGGGTACAAGGTCGTCGTCGTTGACAAGGGAGACTACTTCGCCGCGGAGGATTACACCTCTCTCGAGGGCCCGTCCATGGAGCGGCTCTACGAGAAGGGGGGCGTGTTCGGCACGTCGAACGTGACGACGATACTGTTCACCGGCGCCACGGTCGGCGGCGGATCGGCGGTGAACTGGTCGGCGTGCATCCGCACGCCGGCTGAGATCAGAGAGGAGTGGTCGCGCGAGCATGGTCTCCCCGTGTTCGCGAGCCCGGTGTACGGGCAGGCCATGGACGCGGTGTGCGACCGGATCAAGGTGACGAATGGGTGCGAGGAGGAGGGGTTCCAGAACAAGGTGCTCCGCCGCGGCTGCGAGGCGCTCGGGATGAGCGCCGACGCCGTGCCGCGCAACTCGTCGGAGGGCCACTTCTGCGGCAGCTGCAACCTCGGGTGCCCCACCGGCGACAAGCGCGGCACCGACACGACGTGGCTCGTCGACGCCGTCGAGCGCGGCGCCGCCATCCTCACCGGGTGCAAGGCCGAACGCTTCATACTTGAGAGGAACTCCGGTGGCCGGAGCGGCCGGAGCAAGAGGTGCGTGGGTCTCATGGCGACGTTCACGAGCAATGGCATCACCAAGAAGCTCCGCATCGAGGCGAAGGTCTCCATCTCGGCGTGCGGGGCGCTCATGACGCCGCCATTGCTGCACAACAGCGGGCTCAAGAACCGGCACATCGGCCGGAACCTGCACCTCCACCCGGTGTCCATGGCGTGGGGCTACTTCCCGGAGAACAATCAGCAGGAGCCGCAGCTCGCCGGCAAGTGCTACGAGGGCGGCATCATCACCAGCATGCACCGCGTCACCGAGCGCACCATCATTGAGACACCAGCTCTAGGCCCGGGTGCCTTCGCCGCCGTGGTGCCATGGGAGTCCGGCCGCGACATGAAGGAGCGGATGCTCCGGTACGCGCGCACCGCGCACGCATTCGCGCTGGTCCGCGACCGCGGCTTCGGCTCCGTCGACGGCGAGGGCCGCGTCCGCTTCTCCCCGAGCCGCGACGACACCGAGGAGCTCCGCGCCGGCCTGCGCCGCGCGCTGCGCATCCTGGTGGCCGCCGGCGCCACCGAAGTCGGCACCCACCGCAGCGACGGGCTCCGCCTCCGGTGCAAGGGCGTGCGCGACGAGGACCTGGAGGCGTTCCTCGACGAGGTGACCATCGAGAAGGGCCCCATGTACCCGGGGTCTGACAAGTGGGCCATCTTCTGCTCGGCGCACCAGATGGGCAGCTGCCGGATGGGCGCGAGCCCCAACGACGGCGCCGTCGACGGCGCCGGCGAGAGCTGGGAGGCCGAGGGCCTCTACGTCTGCGACGGCAGCCTACTCCCGACGGCCGTCGGCGTGAACCCCATGATCACCATACAGTCCGTCGCGTACTGCCTCGCCAAAGGCATCGTCGACACGCTGTCGCAGTAATCGATCGATCGATTGCTATCTTCGTCGGCAATTCTGTATCCAGAATTGCACATTTGCTTCGGTTCATGTGCCTCTCAACTGTGCAGATGATTTATTGTACCATTGATTATGGCGATTCGTATCTATAAACCAGCAGGTTTATTAATTGACATGTGTGTGCAAGAGCTTCTCCCCGGGCCGCGACGGCCCTGTTCGGCAGGGCTTATTGAAGCTACTTAGATTCTCGTTTTGTATGAGCATACTTCCTAAACTGCTAAACGATGTATTTTTTAAAAAAATTTATACGAAAGTATCTTCAAAAAATCAAATAGATCTATTTTTCAATTTTTTAATAGTTAATACTTAATTAATCACACGTTAATGATGTTTCTCGTTTTACGTGTAACTTATAAGCCAAAACAATAAGCCATCTCAAACACTACCGGCAATGCCATGAATTTTAGCGAATCTAGAGAGTTTTTCATCTCTCCTATTTGAGCCGATATTGAAAGCTACTCCCTCGGTCTCACAATAAAAAACCTAGTAACACATCTGTCCAGATTCGTAGTACTAAAATATGTCGCATATAGTATTAGGTTTTTTTTTATTTTAAAACAGAGAGAGTACTATGCTTTTGAAGACTAGCACATTTATTTAGACAAACACTAGCGCAATTTTAGTTGTGCTTTTAGAACTTTTTGGGAAAAAGATGTGGTGCGAAATAAGGAATTTTTTTGTTGTTTAGGCAAAGTATAGTGGACATGAAGAGATTAAGAAATGGGGCACGGCTAGCTCGTGGGCCCACTGTGATTGTGTAAGTCAAGCGCGCAACAGGGGTTATGGCAATTAGCGTGAAAGCGCTTACTTAGTGCTAATGACTTTCTATTATAAAATAAAAAATAAATAAGTTGGGTTTAAAGTTTGAAAGTTTTATAGTTTGAGTTCAAAGATTTAAATTTTATGTTGAAAGTTTCAAAATTTGAGTAGAGTTTTTAAAATTTTCAGTTCAAAGTTTCAAAAATTAAATCAAAAGTTTCAAATTTTGATTTAAAAGTTTTTTTATTTTCAGTAGAAAGTTTACACATTTTTCAAATTTTAAGTTGAAACTTTCTATTAAAAAATCTCTATTACAAATTTTACTTAAAATTCAAAAAAAATTCATATATGACTTTTAAAAAAATACTAGCCCACCCAAACAGGGCCCAGACAGGCCCATTAGGACGTAAAAATCCCACTATTGAGAGAATGCGTTGAACTCGGAAGAAATAAGTGACGGTGACAGAGTTTTTGATTCGAAATCGCGCGAGCCTTGATAACCGATGGGTGCAATTTAGCCGCGGCGTAAGAAATGAAGGTTGGAACATGCAGGTAGGGATGGATATAGGTCTATCCATGATCGACTCTAGTTCACTTAAATAAACTAAATTCTAATTTTAAAATCATAAAATTAAACTAATTCATTTAGTTGAATTAGAGCTGATCACAAAATACCCATAGACGGACGGACGCCCATCCCTATCTACAAATAAACTTGTGTGTTGAACTTTGGAGATCATGACTACAAACCCTGGTGTTGACTTAACATCATAAACAAGTGTGTCTGAGAGCTTTAGAGAGATCATGATGTATTTCACACTATATAATCACCTTGATCGTAGTTATGGGGCACTCTCTTTTCAAGCCACATGAAGATACTCCCTCGATCCGTTTCGTGACATTTTTTTACCATACCCCATCATTTGGACAGACCGGGTTAGCACAAAAATAGAAGAGAATTTTAATGACAAAAGGCCATCGGTATACCCAATAAATGAATAACACAACTACTTTATCTCTTTCAAAGCATTAAATTAGGATCAGTAAAGATGTCTTGACCCCAACTAACAATATTTTAATATGAATACTCCTGGTACAATAGATATACACTATGAAATGAATGGAGTATATTGCTCGACAGGGAAAACAAACTAGCTTTTGTTGATAAATCATCGGAACCTACCTTTGGTTTTTTACTTTTTTTTTCAACAAATTTGATATTTTTATGAGTAAGTCTTACATATCATTTACATGTGCGGCTTGACACTTTTTTTCCAACGAAATATTCTTGGTCAAATTTGGGGTAACCATCCCTGTAAAAAACATTGAATAACAAAATAGTAACATGGGAACGGCGTGCAAGGATAACCCTAGATATATTTTGATGGTGACCAGTTCGATCTCTACCAATATAGAAGATGATGCTTAGCCCATATTTTTGCCTCTATCAAATTCCATTCATTCTGATAATTTCTTTGTCAGAGTCTATTTCATTATAAATCACATATAGACACTAATGTGTTGGTTATCCGTCTCTTTTTTTTTATCATAAATGCTACCTTCCCCTTATTTATAACTTTTTTCTGGAAAGGAACTTTATTTATCAATTACCTATATATGGAAGTTTACATAATTGATAGAAAAATTGAAGGCAACTGACAAAAGTAGAAATGTTTATGGTTATGTTGACCGCACTTACTCCTGTTTGATTCCCCACCAAATTTCAATAATTGAAAATAAACCGAAAATGTGTTAAAAATAGTTGAATATTTCCAAAATAAATATAAAGAAATAAACAGAAAATCAGAAAATATTTCTAAAAGTCTAAAATATGAAAATAAAAAGGAACCTTAAAAAGGTAGAGCCGAGGGGCCGTCTCCCCGGATTTACTATTTCAGAACGCTTGTTCGGAGTGGGGAGGAATAACCGAATCAGGAATAAGAGAATTTTACCCTATATTCACTTAGGGCCTGTTTGGTAGAGTTTTAGATTCTATGATTCTGATCTTGTGATTTTGATTCTTATGGGAATTTTATGAATTCTTATGGAGATTTTCAATTTTCGTTCGTTGGATTCTCATGAGAAGCCACCTTTTGCCCGATTCTCCATTCATATGTAAAATTGAGAATCATAGCAGATCGATTCGGCTGAGAATCGAGAAGATTTTTTGTCCATTTGGCTCAGCTCCAATTGATCCGATTGAGAATCACCCTCGAGAATCCCTAATAAACACGTCCTTAGTTGATTCCTCCTTGTCGAACAAATGGCATATATACATCCACGTAGCGATCCTGCGCAGAGACTGGTCGATCCCCATCATCCAAGTTAACCGTTTAAATAATATAGTAATTCTGGCATTTGGCAAATAGCACAACTGTCCTTTTTGCCAGCGCAGTGATAAAATTTAGGATCCATGTGGTGGTACCTATCTATCCGTGTCTAAGTCTCAGACTTACAAGTACGCTCGTATTTATGACTAATTTTTCTTTTAATGGTAAGCGACTTATCCGACGACAGTAAGATATGTCTATAGACTTCGTGGATCTTAAGATATAATACTGGCATAGTCTTTTAGAAATACTTTTAGAAAAAGTTACGTGCCTGTGTATTTATAATATTAAGTGTGCATGTGCTTACATAAGCGTATGAGTTTGTACTGTATTTTAAAAAAACTGTTATTTTGAGAAGGATATATATACACACACATACACAGTGATAAACCTTCCCTCTTCGAAATCAATAGCTCCTTTATTTGCATAGCTACCACTCTACCAACTATATGCAACCATAGCCTCCGACTGATGAGCACCAGTACCAGTCTAGTCGCATGGTAGCCAGCAGCATGCCAATTGGCAAGCACGCCATGATCCTCTCGACTCCATGCAGCACGAGGACATGGATCTTCTACGTGCATGATCAGCTAGAGAGTTAGTTGGCGAGCGCGCTCATTTTTAAATGACGAGATCGACGTGAAGGCGACGTCGACATCGACGTCTCTTTCACCCCCCGTCGTCGTCGTCATCGCTGCGGCCGGCCATCTACCCCGCAGCTCCAGTGCTCTATATCTGCAAGCAGGTACCCCCCGGCGTTGCGAGCTGCAGGAATGGCGTCGCCGCGGGAGGAGGAGGAGGCCGGCAACGGCAAGGAGGAGAAGGCGAAGGGGCACCCGCTGCTGCGGTGGCTGAGGCGGGAGAGGTACACGCACGGGCTGGGGGCGGCACAGATGGAGGCGCTCCGGGCCATGTGCGGCGCGCTCATCCCGGCGCTGCCGGCGGTGGAGCAGGAGGGCGCCCGCGGCGGCGACGTGGACCTGGACCGGTTCTACCTCGCCTCCGCCGCCGAGTCCACCGTCCCCGACGAGGTGAGCGCATCGATCGATCGATCAATTCACGGCGTGGTATTAGAAAACACTGGTGATTGATCGATCTCATGGAAGGTTAACCCATCAAACTGTGAGAAACTGAGCATATAATGTTTCAATTTTTTATCTCCATATTTTTGGTTTGAAAAAATTAAAAGCTTATATGTTTATTTACTAGTACTTAGTTTAGAAAAAAAATGACCAGGGTCAAAAAGGTTAATTTGCATCTGATTAGTCAGTTAACTGAAACGTTAGACTGAATTGTGCACATTTACCACGATCTCATCGTCGTCGTAAGCATAGTTTTCTCGTGTTAATTATGATATAGTTTTCTGTGTTAATTATGATAGCTACACTAGCTAACCAACTTTACCCCTTCTTTAGCAAAAAGAAACTGCACACAATAGGGCCGAGAACATTGCACATTTCAGTCCCAACTATTCAAGTCAACTCGCGAATAATTGTCTCTTAATTACTTATAATCTCTGTTTTTTTTTCTACTTGTTCAGATAACATTGATATATAACAAGTTGTGTTTAACTTAACATTTTCTTCTTGGCATCTTCTCTCTCAACAAAAGGTCGCTGAGCTCACCATGACACGGTGCGTCTTGGAGGCAGGGGTGCTGATGAGGATCGTGCTATGGATCTTGGCCACGCGGATCGGCACGCTGGCGCTGTGCGGCCGGCCGTCCATCGCCGGCGAGTTCCCCTTCGTCCGGCGGTTCGCCGACATGCCGTTGGAGCGGCGGGAGGAGGTGCTGAAGCAGTGGAACACCACGCGGTGGCTGTTCCCGCTCAAGATCACCTTCGCCCTCGTCAAGATCCTCTGTCATTTCGTCTTTTACACCGCGGTAATGTTAATTTTAATTTGGTTTTGTTTTGTGTAGTCGTAAATATTAATAGAAAAACTAGATATGATGTGCAGACCATTTCGGTACATTGACACTGGAAACGTGGTACCTTCTCAAATACCTTCTCAAATACCATAAAATATCTGCTCGTTAGGATAAAAAAAACAATTATATATAAATAGAAGAAAAATGCAAGGGTAAATATTTGCACGAAAATTTAAAATTTTCAACGATTTAACCCTCTTTATCGTAATCTCTTGAGAATCGTTAAATTTTTTTTGGTTGGTAGAAGCATGTAAAAGAAATGCAATAATTCGTATTTGCATAAAAAATTGGAATTTTTAAGGATTTTAACTCTCTTTTCCCAACATGCAGGTGGACGAGAACTCAGAGAACCCATGTTGGAAAGCAATCGGATACAGTGTCCCGGCGACCGAGGAAGAGCCTCGGAGAGAACGAACAGAAGAAACGCCGGCGCCGGCGCCGGCACGGGCGTGCCGGCCTCTGGACAATGGCGTCGTGGAGACCAAGCAGCTGGACGACAACACCCTGCTCAGGTCGCTCGCTGAGAAGGGCCTTGCGGTGAAGACGGGCGCGTCGTCGAGAGCGCACCACACGGTGCAATGCGACGCCGTCATTGTCGGGTCCGGCTGCGGCGGCGGCGTAGCCGCGGCGGTGCTCGCGTCAGCTGGCCTCAAGGTCGTCGTCGTTGAGAAGGGAGACTACTATACCGCCAAGGATTATAGTTCTCTCGAGGGGCCGGCCATGGAGCGCCTCTACGAGCAGGGAGGCGTGTTCAGCACGGCGAACGTGACGACCACCATCTTCGCCGGCGCGACGGTCGGCGGCGGCTCAGCGGTGAACTGGTCGGCCAGCATCCGCACGCCGGCGGACGTTTTGCAGGAGTGGTCGCGCGACCATGGGCTCCCGGTGTTCGGAGGTCAGGGATACGTGCAGGCCATGGACGCCGTGTGCGCTCGCCTCGCCGTCACCGACCGGTGCCGGGAGGAGGGGTTCCAGAACAAGGTGGTGCGCCGTGGCTGCGAGGCGCTCGGGCTGCGTGTCGAGGCCGTGCCGCGCAACTCGACAGAGGGGCACTTCTGCGGCAGCTGCAACCTCGGGTGCCCCACCGGCGAGAAGCGCGGCACCGACACGACATGGCTCGTCGACGCCGTCGAGCGCAGCGCCGTCATCCTGACCGGGTGCAAGGCCGAACGGTTCATACTCGAGAGGAACACCGGCGGCCATGGCAAGAACGGCCACCGGCGCAAGAAGTGCATCGGCCTCGTGGCGACGTGCATGGGCAATGGCATCACCAAGAAGCTAAACATCGAGGCGAAGGTGTCCATCTCGGCGTGCGGCGCGCTTATGACGCCGCCGCTGCTGCGCAACAGCGGGCTCAAGAACCGGCACATCGGCCGGAACCTGCACCTCCACCCGGTGTCCATGGCGTGGGGCTACTTCCCGGAGAACTCGCAGAAGGAGCCGCCGCTCACCGGCAAGTGCTACGAGGGCGGCATCATCACCAGCGTGCACCGCGTCACGGACCGCACCATCATCGAGACGCCGGCGCTGGGGCCGGGCGCGTTCGCCGCACTGATGCCGTGGGAGTCCGGCCGCGACATGAAGGAGCGGATGCGCCGGTACGCGCGCACCGCGCACGCGATCGTCCTGGTCCGCGACCGCGCCGCGGGGTCCGTCACCGGCGAGGGCCGCGTCCGGTTCACGCCGCGCAGCGAGGACGCCGAGGAGCTCCGTGCCGGGCTGCACCGCGCCCTGCGCATCATGGTGGCCGCCGGCGCCGCCGAGGTGGGCACACACCGCAGCGACGGGCTCCGGCTGCGGTGCAAGGGCGTGCGCGACGAGGACGTGGAGGCGTTCCTCGACGAGGTGACCGTCGAGAAGGGGCCCATGCACCCTGGGTCGGACAAGTGGGCACTCGTCTGCTCGGCGCACCAGATGGGCAGCTGCCGGATGGGCGCGAGCCCCAACGACGGCGCCGTCGACGGCCGCGGCGAGAGCTGGGAGGCGGAGGGGTTGTACGTCTGCGACGGCAGCCTGCTCCCGACGGCCATCGGCGTCAACCCCATGATCACCATCGAGTCTGTCGCGTATTGCGTCTCCAAGGGCATCGCCGAGTCGTTCGCGCGCTAGGTCAAAAAACGTACGCATGTGCTCTACTTAGAGATTTATCATGAGAGAGCATCAAGATTCAAGACACTTGTTGACAACTGTGGCACTAAGCGTTCGAAATTGAATAATATGAGCAACATTAACCAAGTAATACCAATACTACAAAATGACCATATACATGCACTATGTTTATGTATATTTCCTCAGATGCACAACGGTCAAATGAAAGCAGATAGGGAAACAGTATTTGCTTTTGTCCACCAGCATTAGTTGGTATAATGAATATTTATTCATTATTAGATCTGTTTTGTAAATTTGGCAAGTCCTGTTGCATTTAAAGCTAATGCACTGGCTTGTCCAAAGCACCATAAAATCAGTAGTAGCTCAGAATTTGGGTATACATCATAGCGAGCAGTTGAGCTCGTACGAAAATAACGAAATTTGGGGGGTGGGGGTGGGGGAAGGAAAAAAGTCCATTTTGTTTCCTCATACTATTTCATAGGAGAACTTAACCCCTAAACTATTTTTAGGCTCATTTTACACCCCCTAACTATTAAAACCGATTCGCTTTACTCCCCAACGATATTTCTCTTTTTTATTTCTCTCCATATAATTTGTATTTTGCACCGAAATTTGGTAGGATGATTAGATGCATTACAACTTACGTCTCAACATTTTTTTAAAAGAATTTTCATCTTTGTTTAAATATGTTGGAAGCCCCAAAAACGGATTTAAACATCGAGATTTTAAAGTTCAAGCAAAGAGTCATGAAAACTTTGAAAATATTTTTGAATTTTGATAATGATGTCATCCATGGCTTAAAAATTCAGCTTAAAATATGACTTGTATAAAGAGAGAAAAAGAGAGAGAGAAATGTCATTAAGAGTAAAATGAACCATTTCAATGGTTTAGGGGGTAAATGAGCCCAAAAAATAGTTTAGTCAGCTAAGTAATCTAATAAAATAGTTTGAGAGAGTAAAATAGACTTTTTAAAAAAAAAATCAACCCCCCGAGTATAGTGTCATTATTCTCTTTTTTGAAAAAGGGTGTCATAATTCTGTAATATCAACAACTTGATACTAGTCCAATATTTAAAATAAGATTGAATTTCACATGAGCAGTGAAGCAGGCACAAAAATTGAAATGCGGAACAATAATTAACAATGCGTATCTTCCAAATTTTAACATGATACAAAAACCTCGTAAACCTCCAGTTTTGCTCTAAATAATTGCATTAACATTACTGGAGAAGATGACCAGGAGAGAGAAGGGGATGAAGAAGAAGGGCAATTTGGTCTAAAAATTTTACAAAGTGCATCGAAGGGGCAAGTAGTGGCATATCTCGAATACCTATGAAATTGTAATGGTATGGCTTCAATTTCGTGAATTGTAATGGTATATTTCAAAACTGAAGAAATTATAGTTGCATGGATCCAATTAACCCATTTTTTTTGTGTTATCAGCTGAATTCCTAGCCGTTGGATCGTTCCAAGATTTGTGCTAGTGTTGTCGGGCCCGCACCACATTCGGGTTGAACCCGTTTGCCATCACGATCCGAGGAGAGCACGAGGCCACGAGCTGCTCGACTCGAAGGCTTGAAGCATCTTGTTTTGTCTCGCTTCATGAGCACCATAGATCCCCTTTCCTACCACACGGATGCGATGGAATTGGCGAGGCGAATCTGGTCAGTGGTGGCCAGTGGTGAAAGCTCGTTGATATCGCCTAGAGAGGGGTGAATAGGTATTCCTGAAAAATTCTCAAACTACAGCGGTAAAATTCTGGTAGGAACCTCCGACCAAATTGGTAGGAGGCTCCGATCGGCTCTCTTAGGCTGGCTGAGAGGGCTAGCCGGAGGTTCTGGCCAAGAACGCTGGAGGTTCCGACCCAGATGTTCTGACTCTATCAAGACACTTCAATAATGGATGAATTGACAGAGATTAAGTGTAGTGTAAATAATAGGGTATGAGATAAATGCAGGCAAGTGTAAAGACAAATTAAAACAACAACGAGCAAGTACAAGGGAGACACAAGGATTTTTCTTAAAGTTCGGATCACAAAAATCCTACGTCTCCATTGAGGAGCTTCGAAGACCCGGGTCTCGATTGACCCCTTGCCTCACGAAGCGACCACGAAGATCAACTTGGTATCCACTAGAATTTACCTATTTTTCTTGTGGAGGTAAGTTTAACCTTCACAAACTCTTGCTGGTATAACCCACAACTCGAGGAAGCTCGCGGGCGACGCCTAACCATCTAAGAGATTTTCCTTCAAGAGAAATAAGCTCCAAGCAGCTGATCCACGTCCTCCTCAAGTGCACAAGATACTCCTAGCCTTCTCTTAACAAAACTCACTCAATTCCCTAGTAGATCCTCACAAGAATCACAAAGATGACACTAGAACTAGTTGGGAAAGCTGAAAAGACCTTAGGAAAAGCTAGGAAACAGTGGAATAGAAGTGGAATAGCCAAGCAAGGCCAAGAAACAAGGTTTGGACTTTATAGGCATTGGCATACGTCACTTAGCCGTTACTCACAAATTTTGGCCAGGGTCGGAACCTCCTGCTAACACTTAGTCTCTGGCAGAGAAGGTTGGTCGGAGCCTCTGACCCCAGGGGTAGAAACCTCTGACTCTGACACTGAAACTAGCCCATCTCAAGTATATGTGTTGTGCCAAAGTGATGGACTCTCAGCTATTTAGATCTTAAGCACTTGAATGGTCTTGGAATACTGTTTGCAACCCCTTTTAATAGTACGGCTTTCCTACAACTCAAAAAAAATTCAAGAGAATTTAAAATAAACTCTGAGTCGCTTTGCCGCTTTGCGTCATTTTCTTGTGGAGGTCTCTATGCACCACACCAAGCAACCTGGGACTAATCTTTACACAATTCTCAATAAACTCATTAGTCCTATAACCGCTTTATTATTAATTCACCAAAACCTACTTAGAGACTAGATGCACTTTCAAGTGGCTTCTTGCACAGCAGGGCTGTGAGTTGCATGGCATCTCCTCCAACCAATGCTTTTCCTGATTTGTCTTCCACAGCCGTCAGTGAGAGCACTATGGTGTTTCGTGCGGTGATCGGTGAGGCAGACACATCATTTTCCATGGCGTTCAGCAAGGCGGCGACATCATCTTTCGGTGCAGTTGGCAAAGCGGCCGTTGTGTCTCTCGTGGAGGTGGGCGAGGGGGCATGACCTCTCCTACATCTGTTGGTGTGGCGGCCATACAATCTCAAGCTGCTGGCGGCGAGGTGGCCACAGTGACCCCCTCTAGTGAGCCAATGATTTTTGCACCAAACTCAACTGATGTGTGGCGTGCTGATCTATGCAGTCATTTTGCATTACTTCTGTTTTTGGATTTGTGTGAAAGCTGCTAAATATGTTCTCTATATGGGAAACCAATTTTGTGAATGTTTTGCAGCTCTAATTCACCCTTAGTTTTAAATTTAGAGGACTATCTTTTCTTGGAAATCAAGGGTTTTTCAATGCTATTCTGAATTTTTCTTAAGCAAACCTCTGACCCTTAGTTTTGTTTTCAATTAACATTGTTTAGTTTTGTGAACTACCTAATAGTACTTAATTTTGTTTGTTTCGAATATCTTAGCAACCGTGTTTGTTAGCTACTAAGAGTAACTAGCATTTAGTTTTGTCAATACTAACAATACTTAGTTTTGTTAACCTGTCAGTTACTACCTACCAAGAGTAATTAGTTTTATCATGTACGGATTAACCTGTCAGTTACTGCCTACTAACATCCTGTTCGTTAGTGCTGCATATGCAGCTTATTTAAGCCGCGCGCAAAACGAGAAACATCATTAGCGCGTGATTAATTAAGTATTTACTATTAAAAACTTAAAAAATGGATCTATTTGCTTTTTTAAGCTACTTTCATATAGAAAATTTTTATAAAAAACGCACCATTGATCGTTTTGGGAAGCGTACGCGCGAGATACGAGAAAAATAAGCTGCTGCTGAAGGAGCTGCCGAACAGGGCGTAAGAGTAACTAGTTTTGTCATGTACGGACAACACTTTTAGTTTTGTCAACAACTAAGAGTACCTAGTTTTATTTGGTATTAAGAATATTAAGTTTTGTTAGCTAAATAGTGCATACATACACAGTTCTAAAAACTAGAGCACCATGAAGTAATCTCCCAAAACCACGGGCAGAAAACTAGTTTATCTTTTGTGATACACTAAAGAAATTCATTTTGTTCTATATCCTGAAATCCAGGAACTTTTCGTTGGAAATTAAGAATTTCAGCTAGCTGTATTTGGCTAGGTACTTGTAATTCTTAATTTACTCATGTACTTAGTTTTTTCAAAATTTCAGCTAGCGGTATTAAATTTTCAAAGTAGTGTGTGTTCTATGCTGCTGCACACAATCAAGTTTTAGATAAGCAGATCAGGCTAAAATAGTTCTGACTTCATGCCCAATAGTACTTATTTATGGTGAGTTCTTGACTAAAATAGTTCTTTTATTTGTTAGAATTTATTTTTTATTGTTTTGTTTTGATTTGGCTGATCTTCCATTGGTTAGGTACTTCAAGTTGTTAGTTCAGTTATATACTAAGTGTTTTGTAAATTTCAGCCAGTAGGTTATAGGTGGCCAAACGGGCGGACCGGGCCGGCACGGCCCGCTACGGCACGGTTCCTGTAGCGGGCCGTGCCGTGCCAGCTCGCGTGCCTCCCTCCGGCCCAGGCACGGCACGCCGAGGTCGTGGGCCGTGCCGTGCCGGCACGGCCCGTCGGCTGCCCACCGTGCCCGGGCTGGCCCGGTCCGCCAACGCTTGCCGCCGCGCGTTCGGCGTCCCCGGCCTCCGCCGCCTGCCGTCGCCCTCCGCCACTGCCTCCCCGCCTGCGCGCCGGCCCCTCCGCCGCCTGCCGCCGCCTTGGCCTCCTCGGCTCCTCCGCCTCCTCCCGCTGCGTCGGCCTCCCGCCGCCTCGGCCTCCTCCTGGCCTCCTCGGCTCCTCCGTCTCGTCCCGCCGCCTCAGCCTCCTCCGCCTCCTCCGCCGCTACCTCCCGCGCGCGCCTCCCCGGCCTCCGCCGCCTGCCGCCGCCCTCCGCCGCCGCCTCCCCGCCTGCGCGCCGCCCCCTCAGCCGCCTGCCGCCGTGCCAATGGCCGTGCCCATGCCCCGTGCCCAGTGCCCGTGCCCGTGCCCCATGCCCGTGCCCCGTGCCCCGTGCCCCGTGCCCCCGTGCCCGTGCCCGTGCCCCGTGTCGTGCCGTGCCGGCCCGCTACAGTCCACGGGCCGTGCCGTGTCGGCCCGTCGTGCCGCACCGCCGGCCCAGGCACGGCACGGCTAACCGTGCCGGGCCGGCTCGGGCATGGTTACTGTAGCACGTGACCAGGCCGGCCCGACGGGGCACGGCCCATTTGGACATCTCTACAGTAGGTATTTGGTTAGGTACTTGAAGTTCTTATTTTAGTCAAATACTTGGTTCTTTGAGAATTTCAGATAGTGGGCATTAGGTTAGGTACTACAAGTTCTTTGCTCAATCATTTTACTTACTATTGTGAAAACTTTTGCTAGGTAGTCAGTTAGGTACTTAAAGGTCCTAGTTTAGTCATGTACTTGAAGAATTTAGGTTTTTTTACTACCTACACATATACTAACCATAATTTCTTTTTTTGTTTTCTCTGGCAAGTAGTACATAATTTCTACAAAAGTATAGATGCCCATGTCCATGTGCTGAACTTAATCTTCTCTTAGGAAGGTTGGCTTCGAAACTTCCATGACGCTATTGTTTATGCTAGCGGATTCAAATGCATCTGAAGTTCAAAATATATTTCACGGTGTGTGGAGAAAATCAATCTTCATCCTTTTTGAGTTTTTCTGAACTTGAACTGTCTACATCTGTTAAGAGGGCTCAATTTATCTTTAGCTATGGACATGGATGGCCATATCACAAGTGATGACCTATGTAGCATATATTCTATTAGAAGAAGATGAGGGAGTTGGGATCCTTGTGCTCTGTCAATGTGTTTTTGCAGTGATGGCCTATGTAGCATATCTTTCACCAGCTTAAATGAAGTATCTGTATTTCTTTAGTTTTGTCATCTATATGTACTTTTGTTCACACCCAGAATGTCTTTTTTTTTTCTTCTACTAACTGTAGTTATGTCATCTAGGGGGCCTCTAAGAGTTTTTGTGATTCACCACACTATTTCTAAGAAATGCATTTATAAGACTTGAGCATTACTAGTTCGGGAAGTCTTTTGCACCTACGTCCTTTTCTTTTAAGGAGGTTTTGTTGGACCTGGGAATATATTTGGTCGTACAGGTTTGTGTCTAAATCTAGTTCACTAGTACTACTTAATTCAACAATATATTATTTATATATTATCTTGGATGTGTGATATGAAGAACTAAAAATTGAATAAACTATAGATGACATGCTTTTTTTAAGCCTGAAATATGTTCAGAGAAAACATATGTTAGTGTTGATTTGATAATAGCATATAGACGAAAGTTTGAATGTAAGCTATTTAACAGATGTCTCATTGCATAGCTCTGCCAATGATAAACTTATTTTCTCATTTTCAGAAATAAGGATTGTCGGCGAAATGGGACTGGGGGTCCCATGTTCTGCGGGGACGCGTGGATCTCCGGCCACGTCAGCTCCTCCGGGCCCACTTTATGCAGAAGAGACGGCCGGCTATGGTCAACGTCCCGCTGGGCGCCCGGGGCGCTATCTCCATCGGCCCCGGGCGCCGATGCCCAGGCCCGACGGCTGACTGCCGATTGCCCGGGTGCCCGGGTGCCGATCCTTCCGGTCCCGGGTGCCGATGCCCGGGCCAGGGGCCGACTGCCGACTGCCGATGCCGACTACCGACTGCCGATGCCGATTCACTGGAAGGACTCAGCGGACCAACTGCCAACTACTCGCATTAATGACGAGGCGACAGGGCGCGTCGCCCCTATCACCAGCTCTGCTACGCGTGGGCGCCTCGTGATGGCCCCCCCCGTGGACACCCGACTGCTGTCAGAAGCCTTTTGACTTCGGTAGTGAGAGCAAGCAGCAAGACGACCAGACGACCAGACGACTCGTCACATCCCGTCACATCCCGTCACATCCTCACGTCCCAAAGACTAGGCCGCCCGCAGCCGACCTACCCCGGCGTGGGCGCAGCAGGTGGCAGCAGGAGGAGACGTGCGACAAGACAGCGCTTCCTCTCTCCCCATGTACTGGCACTGTGGACTCCCCTGATTCTATAAAGGAGGATCCAAGCCACCGTGAGGGGGAGGCGGAACTGGACAGGAGCTTTCCCCGTCTTCTGGCTCTCTGGCTCGCACGCTAGCTAATGTTCTTCTTCTCCGGCTCCGGCCACGAGCTAGGTTCACCCTGTAACCACATTCATCCACCACAGATAGCAACCACACAGGAGTAGGGTATTACGCCTCCGAGCGGCCCAAACCTGTCTAAATCCTCCTGTCCCTTGTGCGCAATTCATCCAACCATCTATCTTCTTCGACACTGACGCCGACTTCGCCTGAGAACTACTCCCCTGGCCGAATCTCAAAGGGGGGTCTCCTAACTTCCCGCCGTCGAGGTTTTATCCTCCGACAGCTGGCGCATCAGGTAGGGGGAGTTTCCTTTTCAGGTGGTACGCCGGGGTCTCCAACACCGGCGCGCTTCATGGCAGGAGGCCATCATCTGCAATATTATGGCGAGGAGTCCGGCGGCTACACCCCGCCGGGCGATGTTAGCCCGGTGGCGAGGCCGCCACGGTGCACCTCTCCGCCTGCCGAGGCCCCCGGCAGGGGCCCTGGAGAGGATGGCAAGCTCTCACGTTCCACGTTACGGCAGAACAGGAGGAAGCGCCAGAAGGCCAAGACGGCAGCCGAGAGCTTCGCCTTGGCGGCTACGGGCAACCCCCGGAGCTATGTTGCCCGCGGAGGCGATGGTGGCGGCAAGCGGCAAAAGGCCGCACGTGCGCCGCCGCCGCCGGCAACGGCCCGGAAGTGGTGCCCCCTCCACCAGATGGACTGGCACGGCCTTACGGAGTGCCGCGCCGTCCAGCACTCAGCCGAGCGTGTCGAGCCGGCCTTAGTTCGGGGGTGGTGCGCCTACCACGACACGGACCGGCACGACATCACGGAGTGCCGCGCTGTCCAGGGCATGGCCGAGCGTCTCAAGCCGGCCGCAGCCCGGGGGTGGTGCGCCTTCCACGATACGGACCGGCACGACATCACGGAGTGCCGCGCCGTCCAGAGCTTGGCCGAGCGTCTTGAGCCGGCCATAGCCCGGAAGTGGTGCACCGTCCATGAGACGGACTTGCACGACCTCTCGGAATGCCGCGCCGTCCAAAAGCTGGCCGAGCGCGTCAGGAAGTCCCGGCGGGAGCAGTAGCAGGCCAGGTCCGATCGAGGTGGATCGGACGGTCCGGTCCCATGCCGGACAGAGGTGGATCGGACGGTCCGATCCGTCGCCGGACGGTCCGATCGAGGTGGATCAGACGGTCCTATCCCTCGCCGGACGGTCCGAATCTCGCTCTCGACCCAGAACAACTCCAACAAGGCGCGATCTCCCGGACTGCATCACCCCGGCGAGCGCGCCCGGAGAGGTCGTCCCGATTCATCCCTCATTACAGTCCGGGGCCTCCGGGTCCCGGACACATATAGGGTATGATAATCCGGACCACGCCGCCCTGTCGAGCGCGAGTCCGGGCAGGCCGCTTCCGATCGTTGAGTTCCCGGTTGAACGGCTGCTCCCGGTTGATCGGCCGCTCCTGGTTGATCCGTTCCCGGTTGATCGGCTGCTCCCGGTTGATGGTCTTCTCCCGGTCTCGAGAGTTCGCTCGCTCCCGGTTGATCGGCTGCTCCCGGTTGACCGACCGCTCCCGATAGATCGGCACCTCCCGGTTGATCGGCCGCTCCCGGTTGATCCGCTCCCGGTTGATCGGCCGCTCCTGGTTGATCCGTTCCCGGTTGATCGGCTGCTCCCGGTTGATGGTCTTCTCCCGGTCTCGAGAGTTCGCTCGCTCCCGGTTGATCGGCTGCTCCCGGTTGACCGACCGCTCCCGATAGATCGGCACCTCCCGGTTGATCGGCCGCTCCCGGTTGATCCGTTCCCGGTTGATCGGCTGCTCCCGGTTGAGGATCTTCTCCCGGCGTCGAGAGCTCGCTCCCTCCCGAGGAAGCTGAGCCCGAGCACGGCCCCTGACAGGCCAGGACCGAAGAGCATATAACAGAGGCCGGAATACTCCCTCAGCGAGGCGCCGCTCCTCGCTCATAACCAGCATCGCCTCGGCAAGGAAGTTGTCCCGATGTGGTCCATGTCCTTATCCGGGCCCGTGCCCGGGCACATGTCAACCATACATACAAACTATAATTTCAGTCCGGGGCCCCCCGGGTCCCGGGCACATATTTGAGCCGAGGCACGGATTCCCGAATCCGTGCCCCGGGCCCGACACCGAGGTGCCGAACCAGGGCGGCCTCGCCAAGGCGAGTGCAAGCCTAGGAACGCGACACCCGGAATAGGGCGCGAAGCCCGGACAGCACCGCCCCGGCGAGAATGCGTCCGGAAGGTCGTCTCACATTCCATATTCAAGCCCGGGCCCCCGGAACCCGGCTTATATCAAAAACGTATTTCAGTCCGGGGCCCCTGGCCCCGGACACATCCTCCGCATGATAGCCGGGGCCCCCGGGTCCCGAGCACATGCCTCTCCCCAGCCTCGAGGCTCGCGAGGGAAGCGAGTCCGAGATCCATCTCTAGGCACCTCAAGCATCTTCATAAATCTATCCGTGTAAACATCCTGTAAGTTGGGTGAACCCGGGCCAGCGCTGGACTTCCCCGGAAACTCAGCGCTGGCCGGGGCCCCCATGTATATACACTTTACATAAGCAGCATTTTTAATGTTCTTCCCGGTCTCGTTCCTTTCGTTGTTTCCCGTGTGTTGCGTTCGGGGCAGTCTCACCCCCTGGGGGTACCATCGGGCCGGGCCCGTACGGCGGCCGGGTTATGCGCAAAATCCAGCCGCCATACGGGCGCGACCACGAGAACGCCTTCGGGAAGTGATTGACGCCACGGCTCGCAGCATGGGATGGACAAGGGAACGAACCGGACGCTCTCACAGTTCACTATGTGCAGAATAAACCTTTCCCCGGCGGTCCTGGGGGCGATTCATACCACACCAAGTTGGGCGCCCGAGGAGACCCCATTTCTTCCTGGCGTACCGGGCCGAAGCCGTTCCGTCGCCAGAGCTCTCCTTCGGCTCTCCTCGAGTACAACACTACATCGACAACATCAACTACAACAAATATGCAGCTCGACGACCTCGACTTCCTCGAGGAACGAAGGTGGCGCGCTCCGCTCCGCGTCGCTCGTTACCAGCAGGACCTCAAGCGCTATCTTTGGCGTAAGGTACGGGTCCGATCGCATTGGGTTGGGGGTTGGTTCTCCGCCGTGTCCTTACACGTGCCGGAAAGAGGTAAACCTTCCCCCCTGTGGGAAGCCCCTTCCTGATGATCGATGTTTCCCGACCGGGTTCAGTAAGCCTGGGAGCATTCTCACAAATTTCTTCCATAAATACATTCTTCTCATCCCCTGGGGGCATACTCGGGCCGCGACCGTGCGACGGTTGGGGTTCGCGCATTATCGTCAGTTCCCTACCGACGAGTAATCGTATCCCGACGTGCTAGGTCCAGGGCGTTGTCAAGCTCGCGGGGACCTAATGGCGCCCTCCGGGAGGCGCCCCGTGTCCCTGCGGCTCCGACGCCCTGCCTGGCTAGCTTCGGTGATCGGTTCTATCCGGAGGTAGGGGGCGAAATGCTTATGCGTAATCTTTCCCTCCGCACGGTCGCGACCGCGAGGACCCCTTCGGGAGTTCGTCGTATGCAGATTAGACCAATTCCCGGCAGGATTAGGCAGGCCTTCCGAACCTCGACGCGGCCTGAGGAGCCCGGCCTGGCCGGCTCCTCCCCGGCAATTGCCGACGCGCCGGGTGCTTCGCTGCCTGGCCACCCCGTCTCCGGCTAGGTCCGTTCCCGCGGCTTCGCGGCGCTCCCTAGGCCAATGCCTCCCGGGGGCGTGGAGGGCCCCCGGGACCCAGAAGACAGGAGGGGTCAAGCCTACGGATTTAGCTGTTTCCCCAAGACTTGCGCTCGGTTGCCCGCGGCCCCTTGGTACCGAGCTCCCGGGGACCTGGGCGCTATGGCGGATCATGGCGGATCGGCCCGATGCTCGGCGTTCCCGGGGGCGATCAACGCTCCTGGCCCCGGGATCGTGCTCGCGAAGCCATACTACCACTTACAACATCTAGATACGTAATCTTATCCAAACTCACATACTGCTTAAGTCGTACTCTTCCCCTATTTGTATGATTAGCCTAGGTTCCCGGGGCGGGCTGCGGTGCCCGACCTGGCCAGCTCCTCCCCGGCCGCCGCCGAGGCACCGGGGGCTTCATTGCCTGGCGACCCCGAGCCCGGGCAGGATCAGTTCCCGAGAGACTCCCGGCGAGTCAAGAGTGACCTCGCGGCCTCGCTATGCCCCATGGGCCAATGGCGCCCGGGGGCGCGGAGGGCCCCCGGATCCGGAAGACAGACAGGGGCCGAACCTGTGGACTTTGTCGCTCCGCAAGGCTCACGTCCGGTGGCTCGCGCTCAGGGGAACCAGGTTCCCGGGGCGGGCGACCATCGCGTTCGCCGCCCCTGGGGACCGAGCTCATGGGGCAGGCGGCTATACCAGGGCCCGGACAGGGGCCTTGGGACCAGCGGCTCTTCGCCGCTGCTGGACCTCGATGTCAGATGACGCCCAGTACTCGGCGTTCCCGGACACGAGGCCCCGAACACCAGCAACCTCTGAACAACACAATAAACCAAGGTACGAAAATATAAACATGATCATATACATATACAAATGTCTCTCTTTGTACAAGACAGGCAAAACCGGAGCGCAAGCACGAGCGAGGCCCGGATCGCACGGGGCGCGGTCACCGCTGTGCTTCTGACCGGACCCCGAAGGCGGCCCCGGGCGGCGTCGGAAGGGGAGCACCCCGGGGCATGGAGGGCCCCTGGGCCCCAAAGGCGACCGCGGATAGCGTCAAAAGGAAACCGGTGTCTTCCTCGACCTCTTCATCAGGCATCAGCTCTACAAGATGTTCGCCGCGGTCGAAGAACCCTGCCTCCGGGGCAGCGGACTCGGCCACGGCCTCCCGCGCCTCCTCGCGAACCTCCGCGACTTCCTCGCGCGCGGCGAATTCACACCCCCGAGACGCGAGCCCGGCCTCTTAGGCCCGGACGCTTCCCTCCCCGGAGAGTGTTTCCTTCTCTCGCGCCTCCATCTCGGACCAGGCGCGGGAGGTCTCGTCGGCGGCAGACTCGGTGGCGCCCTTCGATTGGACGACGCACCCCTCTGCTACCGCGATCTCCAGCTAGCGGGTTGCCACGAAGAACTCGGTGGCGACGCCCGGGTCCCGGGCATGTATCCCGTCTAAATCAACAAGTCTTCAAGCTACACCAGTCCAAGGTGTCGGCGAAATGGGACTGGGGGTCCCACGTTCTGCGGGGACGCGTGGATCTCCGGCCACGTCAGCTCCTCCGGGCCCACTTTATGCAGAAGAGACGGCCGGCTACGGTCAATGTCCCGCTGGGCGCCCGGGGCGCTATCTCCATCGGCCCCGGGCGCCGATGCCCAGGCCCGACGGCCGACTGCCGATTGCCCGGGTGCCCGGGTGCCGATCCTTCCGGTCCCGGGTGCCGATGCCCGGGCCCGGGGCCGACTGCCGACTGCCGATGCCGACTACCGACTGCTGATGCCGATTCACTGGAAGGACTCAGCGGACCAACTGCCAACTACTCGCATTAATGGCGATGCGACGGGGTGCGTCGTCCCTATCACCAGCTCTGCCACGCGTGGGCGCCTCGTGATGGCCCCCCCCCCCCCATGGACACCCGACTGCTGTCAGAAGCCTTTTGACTTCGGTAGTGAGAGCAAGCAGCAAGACGACCAGACGACCAGACGACTCGTCACATCCCGTCACATCCCATCACATCCTCACGTCCCGAAGACTAGGCCGCCCGCAGCCGACCTAGCCCGGCGTGGGCGCAGCAGGTGGCAGCAGGTGGAGACGTGCGACAAGACAGCGCTTCCTCTCTCCCCATGTACTGGCACTGTGGACTCCCCTGATTCTATAAAGGAGGATCCAAGCCACCGAGAGGGGGAGGCGGAACTGAACAGGAGCTTTCCCCGTCTTCTGGCTCTCTGGCTCGCACGCTAGCTACTGTTCTTCTTCTCCGGCTCCGGTCGCGAGTTAGGTTCACCTTGTAACCACATTCATCCACCACAGATAGCAACCATACAGGAGTAGGGTATTACGCCTCCGAGCGGCCCGAACCTGTCTAAATCCTCCTGTCCCTTGTGCGCAATTCATCCAACCATCTATCTTCTTCCACACTGACGCCGACTTCGCCTGAGAACTACTCCCCTGGCCGAATCTCAAAGGGGGGTCTCCTGACTTCCCGCCGTCGAGGTTTCATCCTCCGGCAAGGATCATGGTAAATCTAGCAAGTAACCAAGCATTGCAGTTTTAACAGATGTTTTGTAACAAGGTGATATTTTGTTTTTCTCAGTTCAAGGAGATCTGTGAACTGTGAGTTCGGCTTGGTACATTTTCTATTTCTCTCTTCCGTTTGATTATAAATTTTCTGGCCTGCTTTTGATCACTGATCACTGGCTTTTTCAGGCTTGGCCTCTTGTACTATATCAATCACAACTAGCTACCCCTATTGCAAGTAAAGAACAGTAGTAACTATTTTGTTGTTCAAAATCAAAGGTCAATCAGCAATTTCGGTGGATGATGAATTCTGATCTACATTGTACTACGACTACAATCCGATAAACTCTTGACATATGACATAGTGTTGTCTAGATTTTTTTTTTTGTATGTGGAATCTGAAGGTGGCTTTGGAATTTAGGTTTTGTTACATGGGGGGTGGGATGCTCAGAAAACCAAAATCTGAACATACTAGCACACTTGATTTTTTTTAATTGTTAGATGGATGGAAGAATTTAGTATATTTTTACCAATCTTTGTCTAGAGAATTATAATTGAAGCTACAACTGATGGTGGTGCAGAGGCTACCACGAGGTGGTGAAAGGCAGTACATGTTTATTTTGCTCTATCTCGGGGGGTCAATGAGTTTAATTTGTAAGGTTTGAAAATCCAAAACATTGTCTTAGCATTTTTGTAGTCTTTTTACCAGATAGTGTATTATTTAGCCTTAGTGCTTTTTTCAGTTTATGTTATTTTGAATACACCACCATTAGTTGTAGCTTCAACCGGTAGCAGAATACACTATAAATAGTGGGTCTACCCCTTATTCAAGTGGTAGGTAGAATAGATAATTTGACACATATAGTTCTATTCTTTTCAAACGGTATGTGCTATTAGGATTTTTGTGCTACTAAAATAGTTTTGTTATTTTTGTCAGCTACTAATAAGACCTTGTTTTCTTATCCATGGATCTTTTTGCAAATGTCGGGTGCAGCTTTGACTTGTGCCGGAGGAACATCTTGCTTGTGGATAAGGGCCTCAATATGCCTGGGTTCAGAAAGACAAGGTTTTCTGAACAACTGACATTTCCTGGGCTATTCTGAGCCTTCTTTTTATAAACTGATGTTGTCAACCCTTCTTATGTTTGTCAAGTCTTCTTTTTTCTCTATAGCAATTGACGTTTCCTGGGCTTCTCTGAGCAGAACACATGGACTTTTCTTTTTACAAACTAGAACATTTTGCTGGGATTTTTTGAGCAGAAACTAGGAACTCCAACTAGGGACAGATCATGTGGGAGCCTGTGTGTTTTTTGCTGGGCTTTTTTCGAACGACAAAGAACAAAACGGGCCAAAAGCTTAGACCTAACAACCAGCGCACGCGAGGCGCGTGCAGTACGCAGGAGGCGCTCACAGTGACCCGTAGGGCGTTGCAGGAGATCTTGACACGTGGTGCATCATATGGCCAGGGAATTCGACTGCTATCACAATTTTTCTCAGCCGTGTGATACATAGACAGTCCCTATTATTATTTTTACAAAACGGTAACGATCTCAGTACGGACGCAAAATTTGCATGTTTATGAATTTAACTATTTAATGGTTCAATACGAGTTGACAGAAATTAGAAAAATTATATGTACTAGAAAAATACCCATGCGTTGCAACGGGTGAAGGGACTTTTAACTGTAGAAATTAAATCATATGTTGCAACGCATGAGAATTTTTAATTATAGCATTTAGAGTAATTTACTGAACGCCTTCTTTCTGTAAGCCAGCTCAGGAGTACTATGATCAACCTCGAAGAATTTTGATATCATGAGATTGCAAAACAAGAAATATTCTTAAATACATAAGGAAATTTTAGTGCAATTTTATGGCATCAAATAATGGCTTAAACTAATTAAAGGGTATTTCTATAAATCAAAAATAATTTTCAGGCCAAGAAATAAAGGAAAATAATTGTGCCCGATGGCTGGTCATGGCCTAGAGGCACACGCCGGCCTAGCAGGCGTGGCCGGCCGAAACGCGCAGAAGCACACACAACCCATTATCTGGTAGAGATTCAAAATTTTTAGATACAGATAGAATAGAGTTGTGAATATAGTTCAAGTTAAATTCCTTAGTCTTTTTCTAAGAGGACTGAAAATTATTTACACAATACTCTGTCCATCCAATGAAGTAGCTTTTGTGCATAAAAGAAACATGTTACTGTGTTTTAACCCAAAACGGAATAAATTTCAAAAAAGAACAAAACAATGATTCATTAAAAAAACAGATAGGTACTGCTCGGGCGACTGTAAAGGCCCAAAAAATAGACTTTCCCAGTCTGGTTGAAGCCTATACGACACGTGCATGTAGCCCACCTATATATCATACAACCCATATATACCAAGCTGTTCAAGTCATATCGACCTTCTTGCACACGGGCCACACGCTCCGCTCGGCACTCGGACAACGGATAAAATAATTAGGCAGAAACACTATTTGTTTTTATAATAGTATAGATTAACCGTCAAAATTAAAAATATTCGAAATGACACTGTTTTAGAAATACTTATATTTATGAAGAAAGACAATATATTTATGGGCCATTTTTTTAAAAAATAGACTAAAATTATATACATTATGCTCTTGACAATAACTCAGATTCCACGATTGACACTATTGGAATAAGTAAATCATATGAAAATGTTCATTAAAAAATCCCATATAACTCTATATAAACCATTATAAACACTATCAATTACTAACAATGTTTTAGCTTCTATATTTTCTTCCCATTGCAACGCATGGGTATTTTTCTATACTTATAAAACAAGGACCAGCCAGCTAGGAAAAATCACCTTTGAATGAAATTGTGTCGTATCATCTAGGATCAATCATAATTCTTTGCTTAATCCCTTAATCCCAAGGCATGTAGTCTTAATCGGAATCTTAATAACAATTATATGGTTGGACAATAAGCTGGCCCATCTGTTTGGGTATTGTGGATACTCTACAATTTTTGGTCTTGTCCGGTTGGGAGTCCCAACATGAGTCCAAATTGGATTTATTTTTACAGTGTGTCAGAGAAGAGTGCGCGACGGAGAGATATTCGCGCTTCGATCCATGGCGTCCCTCTGACGATGGGCCCCACAAGTTCTGGCCCCACCGTCAGTGAAACGGCGTAGCTCTGTGCCGGCGTACGTGGACTTTTAACCGCTTCACATGCTCTTTAGCTCCGAGCCACGTGCCCACTGGCACCCCGTCCACGCGGGATCCTCTGCGCCCGAGTCCCGCCACCTCAGTCCACCCGTCCGATAAACCGCTCACGTTACACGCGGCACACGTGTGCTAGACGGTTTATCTCAGATCTCCCCGGATCTCATGCGCCCGATTGGTTCCCTGTCCAAGCAATCCCCCGCCAGGTCGTGCCCGTTTTCCGCCCTGCACCCACCGACAAGTGGATCCACGATCTTCTGAGCCCACATGTTGGTGACGCGAACGGAAAGTCATCATGATGTGAAGATGACATCAATAGATAAAAATTTTGACAAAAACACTATTAATTTATTTATATATATATATACACAGAACGTATGATGGAGCGCGCCTCCGAGACCCTCCCCAATCCCGTGAGCCTGGGCAAGCCAGCATGCAAGAGCATGGAGCTGAGCGAACGAGTATATTATTGAGTGGTAGGGAACAGAAGAGGTGTAGAACATGTATGAAATGATAATATAATTGTTTCTGTGCAGTAACATAGTAATGCAGTAACGTACCATAGAATAGACAATAGTATCCTTGATGATATACTTTACTACACGGAACATCTAGTTTTACTACTTGTGATATTGATACATACAACATCTATGATATATGATAAAATTATAGCATCATATATATTTTACTTTTCTCAGTGAGATTTTCAGATTTTATGCGAGTGAAATTAATGCAGTAACAAAGTTTAGTTTTACATGCATGCAATATGAGTTTTTTTAATGGACATCCAACGTACATTTTAGTTTGACTCAAGCATGAAGAACGTAATATCCATGCACAAGGTTGATTTTTTTCACAAGGTTGTCTTTTTGTTATTAGATTTTTTTGTCTCCTTGTGATTAGGAGATCTGATTCTCCTACTGATGTATCCCGTTCACGTACGTGAAATCGTGATTTTTGATAATATCCCGCGGCCGTCCGGCGCCGACGCCAGCGCCACCGCCCGGCCCTGCCCTCGCCACTGCCGTTGTTGCCCCGTAAGGAAGACCAGAACAAAGCTTCTGCATCGGGATCAATCCTGCGAACAGTGGCATAGCCAGGAATTTTTAGTTGGTTGATCCTAACTCATAAGTTCACATCACATACCAAAATTTCTAACACCATAAATCTTACATATAAATACAAAATTGGTTAAAAAATAATACAAATATATAAATAATATCTTATATCATCAATAATCAACTGCTCTAACTAGCAATTTCAAAATATACAAATATTACCATATAGATAGTTCAAAATATACAAACATTACAACATAGGTAGTTCTAAATACGCAAAGATGTTATACATACATAGAAGATTACAATGCCGCAACCATAATCTTCGCTTAGTCTTAGCCATGAACATATTTATTATATCTTCCTCATAAACTTGGGAGAAAATATCTCGTTCAATATATATGACTAATCAATGATTCAATAAATCATCACATATACTGTTTCTCAACTTGGTCTTCACTAGACTCAATGCAGAAAATACCCTCTTAACACTTGCAGTTGCCACCGGTAGGATCAATACCAACTTAAGAAGCAAATACACCAAATCATAAAGAACATGTTTGTTTGTTTTAACAAGTTTAATAGATAGCTCATCAAGTGTTTTTAGGCCTTTAAATCTGTCATCTTTTTTCATATCATCAATGAAAATATCAATTTGGAATTCAATCCTTCTTAAATCCGTGCTTGAAAAGTCCTTAAGATAAAACTTGGCAAGTCAAAGTATTTTTTGTCTAGTAGTTATATCAGCACAACATTCAATAATTTGCCTTTGTATAGTAGCTAAAGTCAAGATGCAATTTTCTGGTGTATTTTTCAAAACCACCTTATCAACCTCCTCATTATTTTCTGCAAGTCATGTCAAAAGCTCAAGGAAATTCTCTCTATTGCTAAATTCATCACTTTCATCATGCCCACGGAATGCCAATCCTTGATTTAAGAGAAATCTTGCCAATCCTTGATTTAAGAGAAATCTTAGGCATCTAAGTGAATAAGTCAACCTAGCCTTATAATGCGTTTTATTCTCATATGAAATCTTCATAACGACATTATCAATTGAACTACCTTTCACAAACAAGTTATATTTCTCTTGAGCTTTATTGTGTACACTTGTTACGGTACCCACATGTTTGTCAAGTACATCAGCTTTGTTCCAATTTCTTCAACCACCCTTAACAAAATTACTACTCCCATTGCCAAACAAATAACATACCAAGCAAAACCCAGCATCCTTCGCCACACTATATTCAAGCCAACTGTACTTGTGAAACCAAAGAAAGCTGAAGTAGCGTTGCTTACCATATATATCTCTGGTTGGTAATTCATGTAAGTAGCGCTGCCATGAACCCTTGATAATATATGCTCTCTGAACAGCATCTTGATCATTGGAAGGATAGCTTGAAATAAGAAGTCTTAAGCCTGGATCACTTTCAAGACGGTTAACATCATAAACAGGAGGAGGAGAAGATGCATCTTGTTCTTCAGTAAAAGCTTTATCAACGCTCGCAATTGTTGGTTCTTTTCGAGTAACAGAAGCTTCATCAACGACCGGATTAGAAGAGGAGGCTGCAATCTTCTTTGCTTTAGCTTCATGGCTCCGAAAGATCGATGCAATATCCCCATTCCTCTTCATATTTTACAAATCCTATAAAGTAGAAAGTACAATGGCAGCAAGTTAGTATATCCTTATATAATGGTTTCATTCTCTAAGACACATATTTTTATAGCAGGCAAGAAGCATTTTAGACAACATGCATGATAGATTTTATTGAAAGCTAATATAAGGGTTCCACGGAATGAAAGAATTGAAATACAAGAAAAAAAACATGAACTGTAGACACAACAAATACCTGATTCCATTGAACAATCAGACCAAAATACAAAACAACATATATATAAACATAGCATATATATAAACATGATATCAGAAGGGGGCAGGATATATACCTGATTCTGATTCCAGGGCAGGAGCCAGGCGCAGGTAGGCTGGAGGGCCAAGGCGGCGGGCCGGCGCCTCGGCGGGCAGGCGGGTGGAGGGCGGGCGGAGGGGGGCAGGCGGCGGCGCGGCGGGGCGTCGGGAAGGGGAGGAGGCAGCGCGGCCGGAGGCGGAGCCAGGCAGGCGGCCGGAGGGCTGGCAGAGGCGGGCAGGCGGCGGCACGACGCCTCGGGAGGGGGAGGAGGCAGCGCGGCCGGAGACGGCGGAGCGCCGGAGACGGAGGCGGGCAGGCGGCCGTCGGAGCGTCGGGGTGTCGGGGCGGCGGCGGCGGCGCGTCGCAGCGTCGGGAGGGGAAGGAGGCAGCGCGTCGTAGGCAGCTGCCGAGTCACTCCCTTGCTGTGTGTGCCCTAGCCTTTTCTTTCTTTTTCTTGGGCCTGTTTGCTACTTTATTAGGCCAAAATTTTGGGGATGGGGGGTGTCTCTGGGCCAAAATCGGGGATAGTCCTCAGCCCCCCAGGACTACCCCCTGGCTACGCCCCTGCCTGCGAACATACAAGGCATTCAGCATAATGATCAAATACATGTAGAAATGGGAAGATTCACCTTGGCCTTTTCTCCTGTGGGCTATACAGACAAGGAAGAAATCACAATGGCAGGACAGCTACATCTCCTGAGACCTGAGCTACTGATATATAACAGTTCTCTAATCTAACGTTGGACATCTTCTGAACTTCAAAAATATCAGTTTTCTGCATTCTCTCAGGCTGGGAGTTCATCCCCCATTCATGAAATCTAGTATATGGTCATTATCATGCCCTGCCATCTCATGCATGAGCAACCCAAGCATCTGAGGTATCTCCTCAGCCTGTGGATGTGACCGATCGCCGGAGACAAACTCGTGCATGTCGCCATAGATCTCCATGGCGCTGTAACCCGGCCTCTTCCTCAGCCCCCGGGCCTTCATCATGTTCCGGACCTTCCCAGCGCCGTCCCACTTGCTGACAGCGGTGTAGATGTTCGACAGCAGCACAGGCGGTGGCGGTGGTGGTGGCGGGGGGCAGAGCGGGGCGCAGGGCTGGCCGGTGGCGGCGGCAGTGACGCTGGCATCGGCATCGGGCTGTCACGGTGGCAGCGTAATGTGAGCCTCGATCCTTGGAAAAAAATTCTATGGGACGGGCCTTGAAGCCAACCTCCCGAGGCCCCGTCTTAGATTCTTGCCACCTAATCTCTCACACATCTTAAAACATGGTTTAACTATAATTTACTTTTCTAATTTTCTTATCCTATATATCTTTCGTATATGCGTCATATTTCCTAGAAAAAAAGATGCCGCCGCCGTTGCTTCCGCTTCGCGCGATTCGGTGCGCGCTAATCACGTGATTGTGCGTAATCATGTACGCTCAGTCCACCCTCTCGCCACTGTTGGATGTCGTCTCCCATGTCAAAAATGTCAATCACTCAATCCACGGCCATGTATCCAAGTACGCTCATGATAATCAACAAGGACATGGTCATCGGCAGTACTATTTCATTAAAGTAGCATGCTTTTGAATGGATGTATGTTGGCATCTTACTCGAATTAGATCATCAGAACTCTTCCAGTGTTAACCCATAATAAGAACAAGCCACTAAATTTCTTTCACACCATATTATTCCAATTTGTAACATGCAAGTCTAGCACACAACACAAAAATTAGGAACTAGTCTGCATCATGAGTGGAGCAGTACAAATGAAAAAAATGTAATTAAGTTCACTTAGGTGGTTCCACTAAATTTGTAGAAGAATGCCTACTTCTGTGATGTAGGATTCACTGCTTCATTAAAATCTAATCTACGAGAAGGGGATAGCAGCCCAACAGCTTGTAATTCAGCTCGAAGTAAAAGTTCTGTATATTCTCCTTGGATTAATGGAGCAAACATGGATGAACAATCTGCAGGAAACACGTTGAGAGGGATGTCTGAAACTGTATTATTGACACTTGTATTAGCAACAAATGAACCCTGCATCAAAAGTGTGTAGTAAATAGTTAGAAAAGAAATAAGTACAAGCAAATCCATAGGAAGCAAGGGGTTTTCTGTCGTACAGCACATTGTTTTTGCTCCTCAGCTATCTACCTTACATCCTGTTGTTCTTCCTCCTCTCCATCCAGAGTGTTGATTGTTACTTTCTTCGAACTTTCATCTGCAGGATAATACGTATAGCAAAAAAAAATTAATGATGGCTATACAATATAACAAGAACAAGGAGGGAAAAATAAGTGGAGAATTGGAGTAGCAGCAGTACTACTTTTTTTTTCTCTTGGTGTTGGCCTTCTTCACGTTTGATTTTTCAAGTGCATCTCTTGATCTTTTAGACTTTGGCCCCTTTACCACTGGAGGAACTTTAAATGATATATTTCTTTTTGTTATATCTCCAGCACACTCACTAGAACTTTGAGAAGCCCCTGAATGTTTCACAGGTCTTCTTTGGCTTAGTGAATTATTTGCTTCGATATCCAATTTATCCATAGCGTCCTCTAAATTTTGAAGTTCTTTCGAAATTAAGCATTTCATTGCAATGGATGTTGCCTGCCGAGTGATCCGTGCAGCATGTTTCTGTAAAGTTTCCTCTTTAGTTGCATGTTTTCCAGAATAAAGCCATCGTTTTGCACATTTAGTCGATCTATTTAGTATATACTGAGATGGCAAGACAAAAACTTCATTGATATTTAAGACTTGGATCGCATGCTTGCATAGCAAACCTATAATACCAAAAATTAGTGTCAAAATTAAATTGTGTTTTGACCAAATATAATGTTCCAATGTGCACACTTACCTATGGATTTATACTTTTTGCAAGAACATGATATGCTCATATCTTCATAGTTAAAGACAACTTCTACCTCATCTTCAGTTTCACTAGGCATGACCGTGTAAGTTCTAATTGTACCCTCAATGAGCATTAACTTACATGAGAAAGAAAATTGTTCTTTAAATTGCTCCTCAAAATTAGGATGGAGTATCCTTGTATATGATTCAGCTGTAGTTTTTAACATAGGTAAATTTGGAATATAAGTAACGTGTCGTGATTTGTAGTCCGCATCCAATTCATTTTCACGGAGATTAGCGGCACACTTCTCAACTTCTTCTAACAGCTCTGAAAGTGACAACTTTCTACGAAATCTTTTCTTGAAAACATTGTTCATACCTTCACTCCTTTGAGTCGAAGTCATGTCTGCAGAAAATGAATCATGGCGGAAGACAATAGCCCATTTCTCACGCAAATTGTTCATGTCTTGCAACCATAAGTTTCCCTCAAGTTTGTAAGCACTTAACAATGCATGCCATCTTCTTTCAAAGTGTGCCACTGACCTCTCTTCATAGACACATCTCTTAAAGTCTGGGAGAAATTTAGAATTGTTGGCAAACATGGCTAAGATGCTTGCCAGCATTTTGATAAATGTGCCACAAACACAAATGATGCTTTGCACTTGGAAACACAATGCTAATTGCTTTCGCCATGGCAGCACATTGATCTGTGAAAATTGTAGTAGGTTGCTTCCAGGCATTGTGGTTAGAAATGTATTAAACAACTAAACAAATGATTCAGTGATGCAGCTCCAAAAAGAATTGTCTGTTTATAATGGTTTGTTCCAAGGAGTGGTGCAAAGGGCATTTCAAATTTATTTGTCTGAAATGCAGTGTCAAATGACAAAGCATCACCAAAGCAAGTATAATCCATGATAGCTTTACCATCTGCCCAAAAGAAATTAGTAATCCGGCCATCCTCTTCATCTAATTGTATGGCATAAAAAAAGGAAGGATCCTCTTGCTGCTTGTTCTTTAAGTATTCCAGTAGTGTTTGTGTATCATCCACTGCTAGATATTTCTTACGTTCACAACCAACATGATTATTGCAATCTACCCGCAAGAAAGGTACATTTTGAGCTCCTCCATACCACTGCTTTAAAAAGTTGTACATTTCAGCTGGCCTTATTCCTGATTCTCACATATGACTAATTAAAAGTCTATCGGCCTCAATCAAACGACGTTGTGACCTCAACATATGTCTTTTGTCTGGACTTGCAAAACAGTGGTTGTGTTCTAGTACAACCTTCTGTACCCTCCAAATGCCCTTCTGACAAATACTAAACTGAACATGGGCACCGCAGGATGACCTTGTAGTAGCATTTTCTTTTTTAGTGTCATGTGAAGAATGAGTACCTCGTTCTCCTTCGTTGCTGCAAACAATATGTTTCTGATATACAGTGCCATCTCGCCTCAACTTCGTATGGCTCTTTCGAATGCTAAACCCAATCTTACCGGCATATAAGTTGTAAAAATTATATGCCTCATTCTCTGATTCGAAAGTCATTCCTTCTTTAGGAACCACTATAGATTCACTGTTGTCATCATCCAACTGCAATACATTAAAAAAATTTGCATTGGTCATTTGGTCTAACTTTAAAGAAGTGTTCATGCTTTACAAGCATCAATTAAATACAACCAGTTACCTCATCAGGTGATGCTAGTGCAGACTCTGTAGTTGAAGTAGTCATGTCCACCACTAAATCCTGTGTTGCCACCATTGCTGGTACTTTCATAGCTGGTATCTACTGCCCTATAGGCTTGTTCGCTGACGCTGAAATTACTAAAATTGATGGCAAAATCCTAGATGATTTTCCCAATTCAATGGATGTGGAGGCAGCCACCATGAAGCTGTGTAAGATTGTCGATCCATGCAGAAGCATCGATGGGGATGAAGCTAATGTTGAAATTGTTTATCTGTGCACTGTCACGCCCGGAAATTTAGCCAATTTTCAGACTATTTTGTATATTAAAATCGTTGTCCAGGAATCAAGCCAGGGTACACAAAATGACAAATCAATAAACAGATCCAAACGTAACTAAAGCGTAAATACTTACAAGGGAGGCACTTAATCCTCACACGGAAGAAAACAGCAGCGGAAAGGCAAAACTTGCGTGACTTCAGCTCCACTTCACAGGCAAGCTCAACTAGGGTATAAGCCAAGGTCTTCTAAACTCAACTTCACCACAAGGGTCCTCGCTTTTGAAAGGGGGATTATAGTAAGGCTGAGTATCACCCACCGTACTCAGCACACCACACCAATGATGCATTCATGCACGGAATTTCAAAGGGAGGCTGGTGGCTTATTTGCGTAAAGGCAGTTGTAAATAGTGGTAGTGACAACTGGTAAAACAATTGTTATTTTAATCAGTATTAATCCATCGCTGAACAACGCTACACCACGTTGAACCGGCCCAAACCATCCTTCTTGATTTTAAACAAGATTTTAAGTCAAGTTTATTTAGGTGAGACTAATCACGTGAGTCTTGACCATTCGCCCATATCCGCGGTCACTGCTATTCGAATAGATTTACTCTAGCTAGAGGTGTACATCTTTACCCACAAGACATAGCCCCGCACATGTCTCCATGTGCCCGTAACCCACGGTAAAGGGGCCGTGACAGGACCATTCACACAACTCCTCCCCAACCATCCATACCACGCTGACGTTGCACCTGCTGATAGGGCACACCATGTCGGTCAGGCTACCCCTCTTGCGCCACGATGGATCCGAAAGCCGATCAACCCAAACCCTGAGCCGACTCAACTCCATCATGCCCATCCTCACCAAACAGTGCCTAGGAGAGCTACGGTACAAGCCCAGCTGTTGCCCACGTTGGCTTGTGATTGTACGAAAATCTGCTCAAGGGGTTCTCGCGAACCGGTCCTTAACTGCCATAGGTGCGACCAGCAAAACCATGCACCCACATCCCACTATTAGGTCAAATTTTAGTTGATTAGTTACGACCAATTACCATGGTCAAACATCTTGAGCTCGCGGCTCAACAGATTACTAGATATAGAGTATAAGGTGATTATCCCATCAATTATCTGGTGGTACTAAGCATGGCTAAGTATGTCCTATCTCTAGCTAAGTCATTGAATGAGACATAAGCTAGTCAAATTATCACCCAAAGTTATCAAGAAATGGATAACAAATAAATAGGGTCCGAAGCAAACGGATAGGTAGTCCCATATTCCATGTAATTAGTAAAACACGCAATTTATTTATAAATCATAAAATATTTCACAAGGTAGATTCAACATGCTCAAGGATGAATTTGTGACTTGCCTTGCTTCTTCAAATAATCTTCTGAGCAAAATCGACGAAGACGCGATCCTTCGAAACATCGGATTCCTAAGAGCTGGCACACAAAATGAGAAAAAACCTAATAAAAACCAAGTAACAATACATAAAAAGTGAACAAGCACGTAGAGCTCAATTTTAGATGAATTTTGAGAGTTGAACGGTCCAATTTGGAGTTCGTATGAATTAGTTATGAATTTTAGAAGTTTTAACCTATTTTAAGCATTTTAGGAATTAAATCGATTTATGACGCAATAAATAATTATTTTTTGAAGGAAAAGGAGAATTACTACGTCAGCCCTAGGGAGAGAGAGGGAACGCCACTAACACGCGGGACCTGCATGTCGGTGAGGGAAAAGGGCTGGTCCACCATGGACCGAGGCCATGGACTTGGTCAACGGGAAAAAGGATGGCCCAGATCGGCCTGATGAGATCCAACAACCAGGATTGTTTTAGGGTTTTTTGAGATTTGGATGGCCCTGATGCAATCTTGATGGATCGGACGGCTGTGGATGGATCTAGGGTTTTATGAAGATCGAGCGACCCGTATTGGATTTTGAGGATTCCATGGTTGAGATTTCTCAGGATCTACGTGTGGGGTCCATGTGTCGATCACAGAGGTGGGATCACCGGTGGGGCCCGCTTGTCATTCCTAGGAAGGAGACTGCTTATGGGGCACGGGTGCCAGCTGCTTGGGGCGAGGCGAGCAGCGCCCGCCACGGCGCGACGCCAGTACTGGCGCGGCGAGGAAGAGGGGAGACATCGTGCGACGGGCAGTGGCAGGGTGGCGCGGCGAGGAAGAGACGACGTCAGTTGATAGCGCGAGAGTGGCCGACGACGGCGAACCTGGGGCGGCGATCGACGGATTGGAGGAAAGACAGAGGGCCAACGACAGCGTTCTGGCGAGGGGCGGCGGGGGTTGAACTCGACCTGGAGAACATGTTGGAGGGATTAGAAGGGATTGGGGGTGCCTAGGGCGGTGGAGGAGTGTAGCGATGGCAGCGGAGCTCACCAGATGCGAAGAGGACAGAGCTCCGGTGGCGATCGGGTCTGGGGAGATGGCGACCGAGAGGCTTTTGGATGCAGCGAAACCGTTGGTGGCGACGGTGTGGCCCAAAGTGGTTGCAATCGCCTGCGATGAGCGGCTGGAGGCGCGGCCATCGGCAGCGCTGGGGATAGCACGGTGGAGGGCTAGCTGGAGAGCACGGCGAGCATGGGTAGGTGAGGGAAAAGGGGAAGGAGAACGCGAGGGAACTATTTATAAGCTCGGCGGGGCGAAGACTTGGCCGAGCGAGGCGAATTTGGAGGAGGACATGGCACTGGCCATCGTGGCGTCGTGGAAGCGTGGAGCTCGAATCCACGCTAAGTCCCACGGGGGAAAAAGGGGGGAAAGGGCAGAGAGTGGGTGGCGACAGGATCTGCGCGGTTGGGGCGCGAGTGCGGAAGCAGAAGGCACGGGATTTTGGCGGTGGAACGGGAGGTCGTGGCCGGTGGTTGCCGGCTAGGGGTAGAAAGCGGTTCTGACAGGTGGGCCTCGGCCCCACCTGTTGGCGGGAGGGGGGTGCAGCCGAGCCGGCTGGCGACTGGGAGTGGGCCGCGTCCTGGCCCGCTGCAGCGCGAGGGGAAACAGGCCGTGGCTGGCGAAGGGGGCAGTGGGGCTGGCGCAACGAGAGAGGAAAACAGGTTGGCCCGATGGAGTGAGGAGGACTGGGCCTTGTCCATGGAGCGAGCAGGCCGGCGGCGGGGAGGAAGATTGGCCTGAAGGAGGGATGGAGGGGGCCGAGGCCGGGAAGGATAAGGGGGGGGGAGGGGGTTGGGCCGGAGCGGCCCGATAGAAAAAAAGGAGGGGAGGATGAGGTTTTTAATTTGTTTTTCTTTTTTAGACACACACTGAAATGAAGTTTGTATTTTTAAAATTAATAGTTGAGCTCCGAAATTCAAGGAAAATCTCAGAGGGTGTTTAAGGACATGGAGAAATTAGGGAAAATTCCCACCATGCATGAATTATTAAAGGAAATTTATTTTCACTTGTTAAGTGCATTGCAATTTCATATAATTTCTAGGAATCAATTATTTGATGTTTTTTAAACCCCAAGGAAAAATCAGGGCGTGACATGCACCAAAGTTGATGGTGAAGAAGTCATGGATGTTGTCAACATCGTAGAGCTTGCCAAGGTGGTGGTGGTTGTGGAGGTCACTGTTGTTAGCGAAGGGCGCTAGGATGGTGTTGGCCTCGATCGCGTGATTAGAGCGCACTGGATCGTGCGAAGCGGAAGCACCGGCAGCAGCATCCTTTTTTCCAGGAAATATGACGCATATATGGTAGATATACAGGATAAGAAAATTAGAAAAGTAAATTATAGTTAGACCATGCTTTAATATGCATGAGAGATTAGGTGGTGAAAATCTAAGACAGGGACTCGGGAGGTTGGCTTCAAGGCCCCATTCCATAGAATTTTTTTTCCCCAATCCCCTTCTTCCTGGGTCGCATTTTCCCTGTTTCTCTCTCTATAACTGTCACGTGGAGCCAGGGTAATTTCGTCCACCAATCTAGAAAGAAAACGGAAAATAAAAATTTCAGAAATAGAGAAAAAGTGAAGAAAGTGGTACAAAATCAAATAATTCGCTGTCCTAGTGCTATTTTATCAAAGACGTACGGATTGAATGGTAAAAAACTAAAGGCATGCGAATTGGGGAAAAACTAAATGCCAAGTTATAGTCAATGATATTCCTATCTTTATGAGGAAAAACTAAATGCCAAGTTTTATTATTAATTAGTGCCATATATTCTACATCCATAGCATCTTCTAAATTCTTATTACTCAAAGCATCTTGTAAGTTTTGCGGCTCACTAATCAAAGTGAGAAGACCCCACTTTATAGTACCATCAGTGTAGACTTTTTCTCTGCGGATGCCACTTTGGAAACGCATGCTGGGCCATGGTAGAGGAGTCCTGGGATCTTCTATGGCTGCTTCATCTTCTGTTCCTCCTTGGACATCTGCTGCCACACTGTTAACGCCAAAAATTGGTAAGGACCTGTGTTAGATTCGGTCAAGAGGACGGTTGCAGTCGGATAATGGAAATTGATCCAAGAAGCAGACCGAGTCTGAGAAGGAGCCGTGAAGACCGCGCGTGGCAGTTAATTACTATAGTTATTAGAAAAAGGTTTATCTCTTTTAGGAAACCTGACCTCGTGTCCGGTCAGAGGCCTTGTTAGCGTTTTTTGTTATAGATACAGGAAACTTGGCATCATATACCGTGTCCTATAAGGACTCATGTAACTCGGGTATATAATACGTATGCCCGGGGACCTTGTAAATCATCACAACGATCAATACAAACTCGGCGCATCGCCACCCCTTCGACGGGATCCTGCTTCTCGAGCCGGGCTGCATCTGTTAGGTCTGAACTCCTGCGAGAGGCTAAGTCTCGTCACCACCGACTACCAATCGGCTAGGACTTCCTCGTTAGGTCCGATATTCTAGTTGGTTTATGGTAGTCGGCTTACCACGATATATTTACTTTATCTATAGCTGCATCAGTTCAGTTTGATCTCATAGATTGATTAGTATATCACATCACGTGTGCACAGGCTGTATCGACTTACTGGGAGCGACTATCATCAGTTCGTGCTGCATCGGTTAGGTCCGACCTACTGAACTGCTAGTGATAAGTCGATGCGGCCTGCTAGGCCGATGCGTTGTGTGCAGACGTTTTACTCTCTCGGAGCGGCGAATATAGCCGGTAAGTTATTTCATCACGATCGCATTATATCTATCGGCTCATTGGCATTGTTATGCGCTTGTCGTCTGTGCTGCAACGTTAGTTCGATCTACTAGCGGGACTGACGATAATAGCTTTACTCTTAATAAGCCGATGGTGTTGTCGATGTTGTTATCGAGCGCTAGAGCCGGTAAGTATGTTAAGCCGACTACATTCATTCATTGTTTTCTCCTGCGTTCGCTTTGTTAAGCAGTCGGCTAGCTTATCAATTATTTGTGATTTGCGTTATTGCATATTTTATTATATGTTCTGCTGTATTATTGTCACAATCGGCTAAGGGCTAGCCGATGGGTTTATTCTGCCGATCCAAGCACAAACAAGCAGGTTCCCGGCATGACCCAGGCAAGGGCCGGGCATGATCTCGGGTAAGGACCAGATATGGCCGGACACGACGAAATCTTGGGAGCAAGGGCCCGTGCGGGCACACCTTCAAACAATACCAGTAACACTAGATCATGATCAGCTAGGATCAATTTGATTTATTTATGCATTATACTTGCTTATTTTATCTAGCTTATAGCCGACATGTTTTCGAATATCCCTTCGATGATCGGCTAGCATGATATTTGTTTATTATTACATTATTGTCCTTGCCGCTCATCGGACTTAAGCCGATGTGTAAGTGCTACGGTGTGCATCGGCCATCGGCTGAGGAAACGAGTCTAGATCGGCTTCCAGCCGAATGGCTCATTGATCTAACATTTTCCTCCTTGTCAATTACAGGGTCAAATGACTGGCACGCCTATGAACCTCAAACTTTAGGGACCTGCACTGGAGTGAAGCAATCTGCCCAGCCTCATCGGTGTCACCCAGACGCCGAACCGGACCCAGCGATTTTGGGCGTTCAACACGCTTTTAGGCACGCCCGGTGGGCACGAAGTTTCAAGCCAGAATTCCAACAAAACATGTTTCAATCAAGATTCAACATGGCTGGAAAAGAAGTCAAGACGGACAACGTAATTCCAGTCACCATGAAGATCTAACTGAAAGAACAAAACAGCAAGTTGAACAGACCATGACAATTTCCAGAAGCTGTGTTTAGAATCCTCAGTATGACAAGGCAAGGGCCGATTCAGAAGTCTCAGTTTCCAAAACCAGTACTAGTAGGAGAATCGAGCCGCACACAACCTGAAGAGTCCACCAATCAACCTTTACAGGAGCATGGTCAACGAGCTGTGCACCACGCACTCATCAATCAGTCAGGGTCTTAGTAAATACATTGCATAACCTTATCAAGAAGACTGTTGATGGATCGATTGCCCAAGAGCCAACTCGGGGTCCTGTTTTTCTCCCACCGAAGATAGAGCCAGGCCAAGTTAATTACAACATTAGCAAGGATATACCAGAACACTTGTTCGCGCAAAAACCAGCTGGGGGGCAACAGGATATCCCTCCTGGATATCACCGATCTATTTATTATGGGGGATACCAGCAGAACTATCCGGGAGGAGGAGCCGATCCAGGAACTACCAGAGGAGCCTATCACAGACAGAATCGGCAACCAACCCCGCCGATGCAGTAGTCAGCAGTATCAAACAGGAGAAATGCAAGAGAGAAGATTTGTCGGCACGGTTAGAAGATAGAAAAAATGAGCAGTTTGGGATCAAGCCCAAGGAACAAGCGTTCATGTATCGCGCACCCATATCCTGAGCTGGTTTGACAGGTTCCGTTGCCACACCGGATACAAAAAAGAAGGTCCCGAATCTCTAAGTTTTCAGAGGCAGACAACACGTCTACAGTAGAACATGTTCAGCCGATTCCTGGCACAGTGCGGGAGGCATCGGCTGAAGAGGCCCTAAGGGTTAGGTTTTTTCCCCTATCACTATCTGGATCGGCTTTACATGTTCTCCTCGTTACCGCCGAATTCTCGTTCGGTGGGCCCCGATCTGGAGAGAAACAGTTTCACAAATATTTCTTCGCTGGGGATTCACGAGCTGAGACTGTCAGATTGACATCCCGGATTAAGCAACGACCAATGAGACACGTACCGGAATACATTCAGCGATTTCGCGGATATCAGAAGCCCGGCGGTTTAGTTTAAACCTGAGCGCATGGGACCATCTGGGCCGCCCATCTAGCTAAATCTTCAGGACTCATGGCGCCAATCAGAGAAAGTTTTCGTCTCAAGAGTTCGAAATCTTTGTCGCACCTGGTACAGAAAGGTATCGCTCATGAAAGCTGATTTCAAAGAGGCGAAAGGGACAAAGTACCAGAGAGAGTTGCTCAGGTTCAGTCTATTCAACGGACTCAGATGATGAGGAATCGAACGCGTTGGATTGGCGGAGTGGCCAGCAACAAAAAGTCCACCAGTATCATGCCCATGGTCAAAGATATCGGCAAAGAGGAACGATATGATTTCGATATAAGCAAAGCCGATAAGATCTTTGATTGTTGCTTGCAGGAAAAGCAAATACAATGCCGCCAAACCACTGATTCCATCAGAAACCGAAGAACTAAAGAAGAAAGCCAAAAGTATCTCAGCAAAATAGGCCACACCACGCACCGACATCCTATATACGCACCATACTAACGAGTGTCAAGGTTTTCGCAACAAAATTCAGCTGGCTGTTGAGCAACGCACGAATCAAGTTTGAGGTAAAAAGCCAATGAAGAATAGATGGGCACCCGTTCCCGTAAAACATGGTCTATGCAGGGGTCATCATCCGGACTCAAGCCGATGAAGGAAGACGTCAGCAGTAAATCGAGATTACTTCATCAGGTATGATAGAGAAGTACTCAAGGTACGATGAACAGGGATGGACCGGAACAATATAATCCGCATTGACTGCCCTTTTTTCGTTTCTGCTGGATCAAGGAATGAGACTCCATCAGCACCTGACAAATTGCCCCGAGTGCAGCGGTACAGGAAATCGCCACATGTCGCCAGCAGAGTGTTCGCGGGATCGGTCGCCTGGAAAAGAACATCAGTTCATAGCCGATTGGGCCGATCCATGAAGAGTTCTTTGAAGAAGATGAAGAGAAGTACGTGCAGAAGCAAGTCCAGAATCCTCAATGGTGCCCTAGTGATATTACGAAAAATCAGAAAGAGAAGGGCACAGCGGCTTACGCACAAAAACGAGAGCAACAGGAAGAACAGAGTCAAGATCAGGAGAGGTTGCCATCATCGTCCCAAAAGACTAGCAAGTTTGGCAAGTGAAGAAGAAGACGATGAGGACGCCCAACCCAAAACATCACGAAAGCCAGCACCGGTAAATATGGTGGTCTTTTTGACACTCCGGAGTATAAAGCGCTTTCATCCGAGACATGAAGAAGGAGATGAGGAGGTTTCGCTCAACTAACGTTACAATCTGATCAAGCTATATTGATCAAAAACCTGAGAAGTCAGAGCATCGGCACTTAAAGCCGTAAGAATCATAACATCAAGGGTACGTAAATGGGAAGCCGATGATTACAAATTGGTTGATGAAGGAGAAACACGCGTTAAAATCTCATGCCTCAAATGCTACGTTCCGGACTTTGAAATGGGAAGACTCACGAAAACATCTATCAAGAAAGACAAAATATAGATCTAAAACGATTCAAAAAAAGGTGGAATTAAACATCAGAGGACAGAAAGCGCTATAAACGTGGAGCTGACAGATAGGAACAAGACACGTCTGCCCACCACATTTCGTCATCGATGGAAAGGGTCATACAGTACTCTCTCAGACAGACTGGATTCATGCGAACTGTTGCGCTGCCTTCAGACAATGCATCAAATCAAATACAAAACAGTGAGCAGGGAGATCAAGTCAGATGTCTAGACAACGAGCCCAAAACAAAAAAAAAACACAAACAAACAAGAAAACAAAAATCGACCCGACATACGCGATGACGATCTACCAGTCTAGGGAAGCGACGGTGTTGACTGCCTAAACCAGGAAAGCATGGGGAAGGAGATACCTCCGAGGTCACTAGCCAGGGATACAGCCGATACAGCAAGTCGCTCGAATTGTACTCTGAGGGCTCCATTACACAATGAAAACGAAAGACTTCCACAGAGGGAAAAATTGGGCAAGATTACGTCGAGCTGACTGATTTGAAGAACAGCCAATTGCCTATAGCGACCAGAGAACAATAAGCCCCAAGCCGAGAATACATAAGCAAAAAATTAGGTTCGGAGCTTACAGAGGAATTGATAAAATTGTTGAAAGAATATCGGGATTGTTTGCCTGGAATACCATGAGATGCCAGGATTGAGCCGATCAAACAATTGTGAACATCGGCCTGCCTATTAAACCAGCAAAACATATCGCCATTAACACCGCCTCCAAGAAGGAGACCAATCAAGATAGAATTTATAATGACCGATAAAGGCGAGATTCACGAGAAAGTTGTACGATGCAAAAACAGTTCCCATAAGGCCATGAACGACCCTATGCTGAGTGAAGGTAAATATCTCCGAAACATCGATACAACCCCGGTCCGAACGAGAAAGAAGAAAAAATGGGAAATTTTAACAAGGATATGTACCTGATTCCGGATCAAATAAATAAAGCTACCCCCAAGGAACAAAATGCAAAAGAACCGATGCCAAAGATAGCGGATTTAAATTGGTGGATAAGCCCAGCGCAGGCCACCCAAGATTATCAGCTCAACCCATGGACGCAAAAATGCAGGATACAATCAAAGACCTTTTCATGGCCGAAAAGAGGATATACACAAGACTGCGTTCCCGAATGTCTGGACTCCGCTTATCGGTTTGTATGAGTGGTAGTAAATGACCTTTGATAATGAAAAAAAGTGCCTGCAACTATCACAAAGAGCGATGAATTATATATTCATGATCTCATCGGTTTGTGTGGAAACTTTACTTGATGATGTGGTAGGTAAGTCTAAAAGTGGAAAGCCATATAGCCCGATTACGAAGAGTGCTGGAGAGGGCCAAAAATACGGACTAAGAATGAAATCAAATAAGCGGCTTTTGGTAGTAATCGGCTGCCAAAACTTAAGCAATTTGGTATTATAGGTCACAGAAACTCAATGAGAAAAGCGAGGATGAAATTAGTCAGGAAAGTATCTAGCCATTAAGACTGCAGAGCCACCCAAGCGATAAACAGGCGATTGCAACTCGTTGATCGGCAAGATTAATATTTTGATGAGGAATTCATATCAAATATCAAGGCAGAAAATTGAGTCTTTCACGCCGTATATTGAAGTTGAAGAAACCAAAAACCGATCAAGAATTGTGTGGGGCAGCGCAGCAGAAGGCGTTGGACGAGATCAAGAATTATCTTAGTTCCCGCCTGTTTTATTCCGCCGCCAGGAAGGAGTGCCGTTCAGATTATACTTTCGTCGAGCCCGATGAGCCAAAGTCCATCAGTTCTGTTTTGACCAAGAATTTGAAGGCAAAAAAGAGCGCCGTTGTGTTCTATCTGCACCAGTAGCCAGAGACTTTGGATGCTGAGACGAGATCAATCCAACCCACCACAAAAACCCACAACCAAACCGGTGGAGAAGTTATCTATGTGTTAACCTATATTTCTCGTGAGGGAACAAAGTAGACCCATTACATCCCTATCGGCTGGAATGACTCCTACAGTAGTTGCCAGCCCGATGTGGTCAAATATCCAATGTGTCGCTCCAGTCTTGAAAGGGCGAAGTTGCAAGTGTTTTGCCCTTGACACGAGTTCCTAGAAGCCTAACGCCAATCCCGGCATAAAACATGAGCAAATCAACACAACAGTGGATTTGATGTCCAGCAACGACCAGGGTCTCAACGGACCTTATGTCGAGACACGATCCCCTGAGGTCGTAATTATTTACCTGACACGTTATGCAGGCCACATGATTCAACAGGTATCGGATTTGGTATTAGTACGCCTCGAGAGACGAGACAATTTAGTAGGCAATTATAAAACATTAACCAACACCTATTAAACAGACTAACAATCGGACCGCGAAAAAAAGTACGAGAGCGAAAGGTCGCTGAAACAGAGACTTACAACTATGAAGGAGATCGCAGAAGGCCGTATTTAGATGATGTATTCTTGTTTTGTGCTCAAACATTATCTAGGAAATTTATCGCAAAAACAAGGATATGAGTATTAGAGAGTCTCAATATTATGAGGAAGCATGGAGTTGTTGAGGGATTTCAACAGAGAGACAGGTCGCACAATGAATCATGTTCCCACCGGCGGCGAACATTCGGGCACCAGCCAACGAATCTGCTCCCCACGATGCCTCGCCAAACAACAAAGCAATCCTCAGAAAAAACACCCAACAAAACAACAAACCAACAAAAAAAAACTGAATAGGCAAGATTGACAAGGAGAAGCATAGACCGATATTATATCCCAGAACCAAACCGACAAGCACCTGGAACAGCAGAATAACTTAATAAACATAAACGAATCCAGTAACGCGATACATAAGATCCAGAGATTCGGTATAAAGCTACTAAATATGTGCTACATATGAGAGGAGTAAAAAGTATTCATCGGACGTTGATGCAGTTCTTGCTTAGAGTTGGATTTGGAAAAGCCAACCCGATGATATATGTTAAAGTGCCATATGAAGCATCTGTAGACATCATCAATCGCCTACATAAGATAAAGTGGCTTGATTGACGAAAGAATTAAGTATTTCATATGGCAAACCGACACACTGATGAACATCCACCTTCTAGCGAATAACTAATATAAAACAAAGGTGTCACCAGATCCTGTCGAACAGATTCCTAAAAATATAAGCGGGACCAACAGAATCAATACGGAACCTATGAAAACCAGAAATACATCAAACCGGAAGATAAAGGCCATAATCAAGAAAGCCAAAAAATGGGGAAAATAAACTCCAGGCAACCAATCTTATATCCAATCCATCAAGTCAGACATAAAACGTCCCTATTTGGCCAGACACAATAATACCTCACACCAAAGCGTAGAGCAAACGATTCCTTTGCAGAACAGGTCACGTCCAAAAGAACAGCCGACGGAATTTGTCAAGGAGCAAAATATCATTTAATCGGTTTGGAAACCCAATCCTCAGACAAAAAAAATAACTACTGATCAGGGGTCTATCTTTGTTTCTGATGAGTTTCAACAGTTTGCCTGCCAGTATGGAATCAAGCATTAAACTCATTCAAAATCGCTTATTACTGCTCAAAAGCCAATGGAGCAAGCAGAAGCTTTCCAACAAGAGTTTGATCAAGTTAATTAAGCAAGCACCAAAATTGATGACGCAGACCCGGCAACAAAATGCATCACATTAGCCGATACCTCACTATGATCACCGACCCTATCGGAATGGCATGCAAAACACGAAGTCCTACTCGAAAAACGGTACCGCCGTATCAGATATCGGGTATATGACATGAGGCGGTTTTACCATAGGAAACTCCACAAAAACACCCCGCAACTCTAGAAGACTTCTGGCAAGATCAATTAACCGGACCGATGAACTATAACAATTTGATGGCAGAACCACATGAACTTGAAAGAGTTTAGACATCCAGAATCAGGTTAAGAGCGCTGGAAAAAGAATCAAGAGAATAAAAAGGCTAACCAAGGGCAGCTCGGCAAATTACAACAAAAAAGGTCAACAAAACAACCAAAGCAGTGAACTAAGTCGTGTTCCCCACGGGGGATCTTGAGTTGGAAAGTTGATTTGCCGATCGAGTCCAGAACATCAAAGATTCAAGAAACAAATGGAAATACCGCCTAATTGGGAAGGCGAACAAAAACTTATCAGATTAATCGCTTGTGCCTGAAACTAAAAAAAAAAGGCATAACGAAAACCACATATATTAGCAAGATCTTGAAAACGGGACGGCCCTTTAAGACATTCGCTAAACCAACTTACCACTAATGGGAAAATATCTTAAAAGAAATAACTACCCTAGCAAGGTTTGGAACCCATCACAACAACTCTTACCAAAAAAGTCCAAAACAGTTGAACAAAACAATAGACACCCGATTTCTAAGCACAATTCGGCAAAGCCGATGTTTTATAAACGTCGCCTAACAACAAAAAAACACACACAACAAGACACGCCGATATCAATTATATCGCCTTTAGATCAAAACAAGCAGAAAAATTATCAAGACTGAAGAGATAAGTAGCAGAGCCGATCTGGTTACATGACAGCAGGAGAGGTGATCGGCGCATGTTCCGGAAAATCGTCAGAGTTATAAAGGTTAAGGCTTACAAAAATTTTCCGGATAGTTTCGGATGCGCGCAGACGGATTGACCACTCAATTTCATTGATGCCCCCGGATATCGTCTTCGGCATCAGAGCCTGGAATAACTTTTCAAGCTTTTGCGCGATGGATGACTTGGCGCACTGCTGCTGTGACTTTGGCTTCTTATCTTGGATAGCTTGCGGCAGGCCGATGAGCTGGATTCTGTGCTTCAAGATCCTTGCGAACTTTTTCAAAGTTCTCCCAGCAAATCGGCTCCTTTTTCTTCAATTGATCTTAGCTTGGATTGGAGTTCTTGAGGACAGCTGCCATGTCATCAAGTTTTTCTTCTTGTCTATCTGGGCTGATAGCCGATCGGTTTGGATGTCTTGGGCTATCTTCTGTTGGTCAGCACGATCGGGCTATACGCGTCTGAGCTGATAAGTTAAAACCTATGAGACTCCAGGTATGCTGCGGTCAATGCATCAACGAGCTCTTCGGGAAAGGTGAACACGTTCAATGTCTGCAACCAAATCTTTTGCTCGATTTGAGCCCGCAATTCTTCTACCAGTGCAATAATCGATTGGATTCCAGCCGACTGATGATGCCATTTGTTAAATACTCGTGCACATCGGCTGAGAAGGACGGTTTAGAGGCTGCCACTGGGGCGTAGCTTCTTCTACATCCAGATATTGACCGTTGATGTCGAAGGAGAACAGTCGGCCAAGGGACTGCAAATTCGTATCGGAAAGGTGATCGATAAGAATTAGAAGCAAGTACGAGCATGACAAAGTTACCTGAGAAGGGCGTCGGCAGTCGCGGTAACATCGCTTCGGGTAGATGAGTAGGTTGTTCTTCAGAGGGGCCGATGTCAGCTGGGTGGAATAGAAGCAGTCTCGTTGATGGCTGAGACTTGGTGCGTGAAAGAGGGGAGTTGGAGAAGTTATCGGCTCCATGCGCTTGGAAGGATGTCAGAAAGAATGTTGAGGTTCTGCAGCCGATAATTCAAGCTGAAAAAGGATTTGGTGAGCCAAATAAAATAAGGAAATTGGGTGATAATAAATAAAAAGGCTTGGCGCATACGCTGAGGGATCGAAGAGAGCTGATGATGTCTGCAGGGGAGAGATGTGTCATGGCAGCAACATCGGCAATCGACAAGTCTTTCCTCCCAAAGCTTCTTCGAAGAGGGCGATGCGCTAACTTCTTCGCTTTATGTACCCATCGGCCGAGGCCCTTGAGACAAGAGCCGAATGACCGAATGGAGCGTCGAGCCGCCCCTAAAGGTCGAACAACGGCCGATGAGGGTACGGAGAATCAGAACAACCGACCACTGTTGCTGTTGAAATGAGGCGCTCGACGCTGGCGCCTGCAAAGTAAGGGTCAGAAACGAATTGGGGGATGATGTGTGGAAGGCTTGCAAAAAAGCTACCTCGTTATCAGATTCAACATAGTCGGCGTCCAGACGGCACCACCAACAAAAAACAAGCAATAGCAAGTGGGCGCTAAGCAGAACAGATGTTTTTTCATTCGCATAACACGACCACACCATCGGACAAAGGGCTTGGATGTTGGCAGTGCAGATGTTACACTCCTCGGTGAACCCAACAACAACCCACGCACAACAAGCAACCACCACCTAAGAAGAGGGAGTCCGTCAAGGTCCGCATCCGGCAAATCATATTCACCTAGACAAGCAGACTACTGACACCGGCACCCACCCTCCCCCAACAAACCAAGGGCCCCCCACTTAAGCACAACAGAGGGGACCCGCACCCCGAACCAACAAAATCCCTACAAAAAACAACAGGGCAAGGGCACAGCAGAAGGAGCTTGTCGGTGAAAGAACAGGCCGATCGGAAGCTAACCCCACCACCAAAAGGCCGAGTTGCACGGGACGCTGGCTGGGATGGGTGGACGAAGAAGACGAAAAGAACCTCATACGACTGGTTGAGTTCGAAACCCCACCGGCCTAGAAGAAACAAAAAACCGGTGGCAGCAGGCAAGGAACTGATGGAAAACCCAACCCGATAGGAATATGGCTTAGACTGATCAATCGTTCAAACAGAGCTCCCCAATTGAGTGGATCAAGGTTGGAAGGCATGTCTCGAATGATGATGCGTCATGTAAGCAAACCAAAGAGTGCATCCCTAGGAATTAAAGCCATAATAAAACCCCTTGAACCACTGACTAACTTCAGCAGGGGATATCTTGCCGCCAGAAGGGCCGATGCCAGCCACCCAATCACCATAGATGAAGCATCGACGGTAGTAGATGGGGTCTTGATCTTCTGGCGTAATCAGCTGGACAGGATTGCTGAGGAGGAAGATTCTCTGCACATGATGGCCTTGGAGGTGTACCCCAAACATTAAGCAGAGCTGTACGAACCACCACCCGGACCCCCCCCAATGTGGCCGACGGGCTGAACACCACCAACCGGCCGATAGCTTAGTTGCCACTTTGAATGAAGCAGCTGGTAGGGCGCCAAGGAGATAGTGCCCTAACGGAATTTGTTTCCTATCGGCCAAGCACTCTGCCAGGCATTGCATATTGGTCGTCGGGACCCGAGGGTTGCGCCACCAAAAAAACGAACCGTTCCAACCACAAGTTCAGAAAAGCGACATGCTCCCGATCATCAACCGGTCCAGTTCCTTTGTTGTGAAGAGATATATACCTGGACCAGCCGCCGATGTTTTTTGTTTGAAGCCGGTGGGCAGGCTTGAACCGGAGTTTGAAGGGGTTGATGTAGCTTGTAGTATCCAGCAGGTGAGCATGGTCACATCCAGCAGAGTAGGGGTCATCGGCCCATGACCAAACAGAAAGGCATTGAGAGCATCAGACCCAGAAGTATGAGGCCGATGCGAGCAGAGATTCATTCCTTTCCATATCGGCCAAGGAGAGGTTGATGCAGTGGCCGATGTGAGATTCTTCCCAATAGATCCTCTTTGCAGCCGATACTCTGGTGTACCAGTCTCTCCATCCGGGCAAATCTGCTCGGCCATGACCTGAAGCTGTTGGTCCAGTCACTGACCAACATAGCCGAGTTCTTGAAGGGAGTGCGTTGGTTTCGGCACTGATGAAATCGGTGGGATCTTCGCTGCCCATGGGGCCATGATAGAAGAAACCGGGATAATCGGCGGACGGAATCAAGATCTGGGCTCTGAGATGGCTACAGTAAACAAGAACACGATGAAGAACAGATAAAAAAAAAACTCGGCGATCAATACAGAGCAGAATCGGGTTCGTATAGATTGCAGATTGGGGAAAAATAGTCGGGTGAGAAGATTACCTCAGGAACTGCAGATGCTGATGCCATTGTGGGGAGTAAGAAACGATGCAGAGATCAACGGCCGGAGAAGAAGGTTGCGATGATTCGCCTGGGTTCGCTAGAGCTTGGTGGAGATGTGGGAGATGAAGCGGTAGTGCTCTGGTGATGTGAAAGCATAAAAAAGGCAAGGGACGAAGCGTTTTATAGGGGTATGATGACTGAGCGGGAATCGAGGCCGTTGGCACTGTTTCAAACATTTATGGCAAATGGGCTATCTGGGCCGCCTCGGTATGGGAGAAATCTAGATGCCCAAAGTTGGAAGAATTTCGAAATCCTACAGGAGGACTCCGAAATTGGGGGGCATGTGTTAACGCCAAAAATTGGTAAGGACCTGTGTTAGATCGGTCAATGAGGACGGTTGCAGTCGGATAATGAAAATTGATCCAAGAAGCAGACCAAGTCTGAGAAGGAGCCGTGAAGACCGCGCGTGGCAGTTAATTACTATAGTTATTAGAAAAAGGTTTATCTCTTTTAGGAAACCTGACCTCGTGTCCGGTCAGGCCTTGTTAGCGTTTTTTGTTATAGATAGGAAACCATATACCGTGTCCTATAAGACTCATGTAACTCGGGGTATACTATACGTATGCCCGGGGACCTTGTAAATCATCACAACGATCAATACAAACTCGGCGCATCGCCACCCCTTCGACGGGATCCTGCTTCTCGAGCCGGGCTGCATCGGTTAGGTCCGAACTCCTGTGAGAGGGTAAGTCTCGTCACAAACCGACTACCAATCGCTAGGACTTCCTCGGTTAGGTCCGATATTCTAGTTGGTTTATGGTATCGGCTTACCACGATATATTTACTTTATCTATGGCTGCATCAGTTCAGTTTGATCTCATAGATTGATTAGGTATATCACATCACGTGTGCACAGGCTGTATCGACTTACTGGGAGCGACTTATCATCAGTTCGTGCTGCATCGGTTAGGTCCGACCTACTGAACTGCTAGTGATAAGTCGATCCTGCTAGGCCGATGCGTTGTGTGCAGACGTTTTATCGGAGCGCATAGCCGGTAAGTTATTTTCATCACGATCGCATTATATCTATCGGCTCATTGAGGCATTGTTATCGTTGTCGGTCTGTGCTGCAACGTTAGGTCCGATCTACAGACTGACGATAATAGCTTTACTCTTAATAAGCCGATGGTGTTGTGCGATGGTGTTATCGGAGCGCTTAGCCGGTAAGTTACCTGTTAAAGCCGACTACATTCATTCATTGTTTTCTCCTGCGTTCGCTTTGTTAAGCAGTCGGCTAGCTTATCAATTATTTGTGATTTCCGTTATTGCATATTTTATTATATGTTCTTGCCTGTATTATTGTCACAATCGGCTAAGGGCTAGCCGATGGGTTTATTCTGCCGATCCAAGCACAAGTACAAGCAGGTTCCCGGGCACGACCCCAGGCAAGGGCCCGGGCATGAGCTCGGGTAAGGACCAGTATATGGGCCCGGACAGCGGACGAAGATCTTGGGAGCAAGGGCCCGGGTGCGGGCACACCTTCATAACAATACCAGTAACACTAGATCATGATCAGCTAGGATCAATTTGATTTATTTATGCATTATACTTGCTTATTTTATCTAGCTTATAGCCGGTTTTCGAATATCCCTTCGATGATCGGCTAGCATGATATTTGTTTATTATTACATTATTGTCCTTGCCGTCATCGGACTTAAGCCGATGTGTAAGTGCTACGGTGTGCATCGGCCATCGGCTGATGAAACGAGTCTAGATCGGCTTCCAGCCGATTGGCTCATTGATCTAACATTTTCCTCCTTGTCAATTACAGGGTCAAATTGACTGGCACGCCTACGAACCTCAAACTTTAGGACCTGCACTGGAGTGAAGCAAATCTCCCAGGCCTTCGCGTGTCACCCAGACGCCGAACCGGGACCCGGCGATTTTCGGCGTCAACACACACCTGTAATTTTCATCTAAAATTCTAGCACGCTCATGTGTATTTAATCCTTGTCTAGGAATCAGCCGAGGTACACAAAGGACATTATTGATAAACAGAGTACACAACCATAATTATTAAATAAATGAATGCAAATATTACAGAGGTAGACAGAACCTTTTGAAACTAAAATAAACTCTAGCAATGAAAAAATTAAATAAATGTCTAGCGTAGATGACTCCACTCCACAAGCATCTTGATCAGGCTTCAGCTTAGTCCTCCATAGCACCTTTGTCGCTGAAGTACTCTTTCTCTGATAGTGTTGATTATAGCAAGGTGAGTATATGGAATACTTTGCAAGTCACACAACAAAATGCAAGTATGCATAGGGTATGACAAAGGTAGGCATAATAGGGCTATTTTTGCATAAACAACATTTAAATAAGCATTTGAGAATTATAAAATAGATAAAATAATAAAGCAATATTAATTCAACATTGATAAACCTTTCCTAGTTGTACAGGCCCATCCTCTCCATACCCGAAGATTAAACCAACCACTCCTCCATACCCAGAGGTTCCAAGTTAACGACATTTTACCAAATTAACCATTAATGAGTAGTATGGAACTAATCATGAAAAACATTGCTAGGCTCACCCATAACCGCGGGTACGGTTATTCGAATAGTTTTATGTACTCTGATCGGAGATGTACAAATTTACCCACAAGACACGATTCCGCATATGTTCCTATACCCGAAATTTCACCATGGTAATGCAAAGGGGGAAATCGTGACATGACCCAAAGCATAACACCACCTAACATGGTCACACTCACCAGATGCCAGTCTTCCCATGCCCGGTATAGACTCACTCAGTGCCTTTCACACCCTGAAAATCAACCTAATTAAAAATTAGCATGGGTAAATTAAAATACAAGAAATCATTAGAAGAGTCTGTGAAAGTGTTGAATAAAATACTCAATTACCCATATTAAAAATAGTCGAGTTAAACTTTTAATTAATGCTTGGTATGCTTTTGTATTCCATGGGGTTTTGGTTGGAATATTTTAAGCATTCAAGTATTTATAATAATGGAAAAACATTTTACTAATTTATTTAAAGAAGTAAAACCCTTGACAAATAAATGTTAAGGTGAGAAATGGAAATTTCTTATAGATTCATGGCGGGATTTACTTCTTGTAAATTCCCCATGTCAAAATAAACTCTTTGGAATTTTCGTGGAATTTCCAGAGCTCAACAAATAATAGTCATGCCACAAAGATCATTTAAGTAATTAAGTAAAATGGAAAACCTAATTTAAACCCTCTCCACCCTTAGGCCAAAAGCCCATCTCTGCGCCTGCTCCCTTCCTCCCATCTATTTCCAACCCGCACGCAGCTTCGCGTTGCCCTGCGTTCCCTTCCCTCGCGCGCGTGTGCTCGGCTCAGTCGGCCCGTCTTTCGCCCACGTGTTCCGGCGTCGGCTTGCTGGCCTGCCCGTGCCTTTGCTCCCGCTAACAGCTAGGGCCCACCTGTCAGTATCGTCCTCGACCTTAGGACGGGGAGTCCTGTTCCTCTCCGACTCCATTCAAGCAAATCGCGGATTTCCAAAATTGGTTGAGGGGAAACCTTCCCTTTATCCTTTCCCACTGAATCCCCAAGAAAACGGAGACAAATCCTATGTTTTTGCATGTAAATCCGAGCTCCTAAGGTAACCAGCGGAGATCCTCGCACCGTTGCCGCAATCCCGCCGTATCCGGGATGGATTGCTCCGCATGGGGCTTTAAATAGAGAGCCCCTGCCCTCCGCCGCCTAACCCTAGCCTCTCCCGAGCCTGCCGCGCCACCTAGCTCTGCTTTCATCAAGAGATCAAGTGCCGCCGCTGCTTCGGCTTTGCCTTGTCCAACCGCCGTTCATCGTCGTTCCACTGCAGTTTTCTTCTTTGTAAGGACTAAGTGTCTCTTTTGTAAGTATTTAAATTTTTTTTGTTTTGGTTATGTCTACCAAATTGTTGATTTGTGTACCTCGGTTGATTCCTGGACGAGGGTTTAATGCATAAATTAGCTTTGGAGATTTATAGTGAATTTCCGAGCATGACAAGTTGGTATCAGAGCCATCTTGACTGTAGAATAAGCCAAATGGTTAAACCCTTAAGGGCATGTTTGTGAAAAGGAAACTATATTTGTGAAAACCTTCTTTGCTCTCCCCTTTCTGATGTTTACATTTTCTCTCCTTATCCCTTAATCAGAGGCAACAGAAGAATGGCTACTGACTTAGAATTTCAACATTGTTGTAGATGGCCAATAAGGAGAGCGTGTATCTTGGATATAGTGGTTTCTCGGCAGAACTCCACCGCATGGCGTCCGATATTGGTTATGAGTCTTTGCCATTGTACCGTCAAACAACCACCAGCAACGGTAATGACTTCTACTGCAAGGCCACAGAGACCCTCACCTCCAACAAAGAAGGACTTCCTCATCTTACCTTCGTCGCCGAATCTAATCATTTCTTGTCTGCTCGAGAGGAAGTCTCTTATGAAGCCTTGTGCCGACTTCATCATCGCTTCGACAATGTTCTGTCAAGCACGATGTACCACTACCATCCCTGTCACAGCTGGTCTAGTCTATAGGATGGGTGCACCAATACCTGGTATGAAGACAACATGGTGATAGTGCACATGAGGATGATGCTACATGCCCTGGATGATCTCCACACCAATCACAAAGGAAGAACCAGAATCCAGATGCATGATCAGCAGAGGAGGATCAACAAGCTGCAGAAGCAGGTCGATCAACTGACGCAACAGAACCAGGAGCTGCGTCAGAAGAGGATCCGAGAGTTGGAAAAGGAACTCAAAGGCGAAGCAAGCACCCCTCTGATCAAAGGAAAAACCCATAAGCGGAAGCCAAGCACCGTTGCCTAGGATCTACCGGTGTCGCACCTGGGGAAGGAGTGTTAAGCCAGCCAAAGAGGTCAAAGAAGTTCTCCGATTATCTTCCCGAAGCTTAAGCTGCACCCTCAAGACTAGTTCCTCCTCGTTTAGTTTAGCCACGTGTGTTAGTTTGCTTGTTAGTGTGTGCTGGTGTTTGCTCCTTTTGTGTCTGTGTAATAATCAATACTCTATTCATTATAGCTCAGTAAAAATTTAAATATTTAGTAAAGAGTTACTCCTTTCTGTCTCTCTTTTGCTCTACACCATCTCCCCTTTAATCCCTTCACCACAAATGGGCAGTTTTATACATGATGTTTTTGGAGGAAGGGATTATGTTGGACTTAGCCTATGGTCAATGATGATTGCGATCATAACCCTGTTTCACCTTAAGCTATGCAAACCCAATTTTACCTAAAACCATAGTCCACCAAGGGTCAGTTGGCCCTTTGTTGGAAACAAGCCTAAGTTTGGAAGTGGAATTTTAAACGACACCTGCCTAAAGATTGTAGGAGCTACTTTCCCTAATGGAAACTGGTGATTGGTTGTATGCATGTAAGATGAAGCTAAACCCTAAAAGTACTCTTAGTAAGAGAAGATTGCTTTGTGTCACACCAACTCCATGGACCCCTTTGGAGTGACGGAAACACTTATAGATTACAGGACAGAAGGTCAGCAGGTTATCTGGGCAGAGTTCGCTAATGGATTTAAAAAAGGGGCCCCTTTCCCACTAAAGTTGTTGTTGGGAAGAAACGGGAGTTTTGTCTTCTCAAGCAAGAAGGGCACAGCGTGACAAAGCCTATTCATGAGTTCAACAAGTTGGAACATTATGTCCCAAAAGAGGTGCAACAGAGGATGAAAAGCAAAAGAAAATTTTGGAAGGTACAAGCAATGAAATGTCAGTTCAGTTCATCTTTGTTGATTACGACCGAATCTCAGAAAACAAAGCAATTCATCAGGAAGATGAGTGTGGAGGCCATGGGCCCCGGGTACCTCATGAAAAGCTTTGTGACCACTTAGATAGAGGATGGGTCTAATCATGGAATTAGGGATACAATAGGATTTGGCATATGTTACCTTGCATGACAAGGGAAAGGGTATAGTCCAAGCCAGTTACATTGTATTTCCAAAAGAAAATCCCTTGGTTGAGTCCGACTGGAATTCCTACCTTATAACCTTGCCTCCTCAGTATATAAGGAGAGGCAAGGAGCCTCCTAGGGTAGAATAATCACACTAGAGTAGACACCACAATCTCATCAGAGAAACCTCAAAGACAACAGAACAGCTGAAAGTAGGGTATTACCTCACCTCGAGAGTCTAAACTAGGATAAAATCGTTTTATGTTCCTTTGCAGTCCATTAAGTTTAGGTCTCACGAGTAGCCCCATATTATTATTGCCGATACAAAGCATCGACAATCGGCGTGCCAGGTAGGGGCTTCGTCGAGATCATCGACATCAAGCCTGATGGATTTAATAACCGGAGTCGAAGGCATCAAGTTCTTCCCCGGGCAAACAATCAGCTTTGGTAGCCTCGACTTCGTCGCCGACAAATTCGGCGACCTCACTCTTTTTCCCGGTGTTCGACTCGGACTCGGCTTTGAGCCTACCGAGATCAGGCTAGGGGAGGAAGAGATCATCAATCTTCTGTTTGGACTCAACAACGTTGTGGATAACTTCAATCTAACTTCGATGCAGCAGATCCAATCCCCTAGAATTTGACTCGGATATGGCCCAGAGCCGCTCGAGATTGGATTTAGGGAGGTTGGAGTTGTAATCACCCCCGTAAACTACTCCGACTCCGACTTACAATCGGGCAGCAGTTCGAGAAGCTTCTTTCCACCACGCGAAGTGTTCATGGCATCAAAGGGATCAACCCCAGGGCAAGACGCGCGCCGATTATGTCACCAGCAAGAGGAGGAAGCCTGCCGACTACGTGAGCAACAAAAAGAGGACGCACGATGCCTGCAAGCGGAGCACTACGCTCGTAATGATAACTTGCGCAAAGCTAGACGGACTCCTCAGCAAGAGATCCTCCAAACCCGTGTCGGCGACCACGACGTGTTTGTGACACCGCAGTAGAATATTGTGGCCGCTGCCACGCTACTAGACACCTTGCGATTTGGGCCCGACCACCAGGCTACCCCGACTATTGCAAGGATCAAGGCAATGATCACTGCTACAGCATGGTAGCAGCGACAAAAGTCTGGAGACACACTCATACCGTCAAACAAGATGGCTTCAGATGCAGTGATCTTGTCTGCTTCAGCACGACGCCGGGCAGCTGGCTCTAGTTAGCATCACTCGAAGTCCCGTCATACATTACTCGGTAGTCGAAACAACGAGAGACGACGAGATCACCACGAGGAGCGCCGTGACAACCAGGATGCCCGAGGACGACAACGGCGAGATCTCCATCATGATATCAATGCCCGGCGTCGGGAACATGAGGAGGATGAACGCCGCCGACTCGAGGATGAGCCTAAGCGCTTCGGCCTCCACCACGTACGGTTCCATCATAGCAGTCGGAATCGGAGCCCTCACCCAGACGAAGGGGTTCCGGCGTTCACCCACAAACTACAATAGGTCGACTGGCGATCCGGCTTCAAGCCGACTGGTATAGAGAAGTACGACGGCAAGACCAACCCAGAGTCCTCGCTGACCGTGTACACCTTGGCGACATGAGTGGCTGGAGGCGATCACAAGGCCATGGCTAACTACCTGCTAGTTGCCTTGGTCGACTCAGCAAGGACATGGCTGATAGGGCTTCCCAGGCGGTCAATTGGCTCCTGGGGGAACTCCGTGGACGCTTTGTTGAAAATTTGCAAGGAACTTACGAAAGGCCATCTTCCGAGTACGATTTGTACCAATGCCACCAAAGAAAGAACGAGTCCCTCCGCGACTTCTTCAAGCGGTTTTCCGAGAAGAGAAACTCAATACCTAAGATCAAGGACGAGGTCGTCATTGTTGCTTTCCGCAAGGGAGTGAGAGATACCTCATTTCGTTGCTAAATTCACTCAGAAGCCTCCCAACTCTGTCAAGGCTTTGTTCGACATGGCAAACAAGTACGCTGACTCAGCCAACGCCGTTGCTGAGGTTCTCAATGACAAGAAGGAGCGGAAGGACACCGACGACACGGCGCTGACTAAGTCTAGCAACCACAAACGCAAGTCAGACAACGTTGTGGCCACAGTTGAGCGCAGCCGACCGCGACCCTCGAGGACATACGACTACTAGAAAGTCATGAACGGGCCATGCCCTTTTCACCCAAAGGGGAAGCACGTGGCCAAAAATTGCTTCATGATCAAGAAGGTTTCTTCCGAGCAGATATCTGTGTCTGGCAAACAGAAGGACAAAGATAAGCTGGACTCGGGCGCAACAGGCGACTATCAAGATCCCTAGGCTGAGCTCAATCACATATTTGGAGGGCCATCTGCATATGAGTCTAAGTGCAAACAGAAGCTAACCACCCGAGAGGTGAACTCGGTCTCGTCAGACGCCCCCCAATATATGCACGTGGATCACCCCGACCGAGTAACTCATCCAGTGCGCGGATCACCCCGACTGAGTAACTCATCCAGGGCGCTACCCACTCGTCCTGGACCCGGTCATCAGGAGCATCAAGTTGAAGAAGCTTCTCATCGATGGAGGAAGTGCACTCAACATCTTGTTCGCTAAGATGCTCGATGAGATAAAGATACCTCGATCCGAACTGCGGCCAAGTACAGCTCCCTTCCATGGGGTAATCCCTAGCCTCTCTTCAACCCCACTCGGACAGATCACTCTGCCGGTAACATTCGGCATGTGGGAAAATTTCCGCACGGAGAACATCTGCTTCGAGGTTGCCAACTTTGAAATCGCGTATCACGCCATACTCGGATGACCCACATTAGCCAAATTCATGGCAGTGCCCCATTATACATATATGGTGCTCAAGATGCCAGGACCAGTAGGAGTACTCTCCCTACACAGTGATGGTAAGTAAGCCTTCACCTGCGAAAAGGAGAGTTGCAAGCTGGCCCAGTCTCACGAAGCGGCAGTCGGATGAAGTAATATCCGACTAGCCGCAACAACTACAAATGAGGACGACCAAGTCTCGGTGAAAAAACAGCCAAGTTGGGAATTTCAGCGGACTCGGAAACAAAGAAGATCCCCTTGGACCCTTCCGACCCCACCAAGACTGCGCTTGTCGGGACCAGACTCGACCCGAAATAGGAAGGTGAGCTCGTCACCTTCCTTTAGGCGAACAGAGACATATTTGCTTATAAGCCTTTCGATATGCCTGGTGTACCAAGGGAGGTGATCGAGCATTCCCTAAATGTCAAACTTGACGCCAAACCATTCAAGCAATGACTATGACGCTTCGCACAAGACTGCAAAGATACTATTTGGGAGGAGATAACCAAGCTCTGTCTACCACCTGGATTGGCTAGCAAACCTAGTTCTTGTCCAGAAGAAGAACGGTAAATGGCGCATGTGCATCGACTATACCAACTTAAAAAAGGTGTGTCCCAAAGATCCATTTGGCCTACCAACAATTGATCAGGTGGTTGATTCAACTACGGGATGCGAATTACTTAGTTTCCTCGACTGTTACTCGGGATATCATCAAATCAGCTTAAAGTAGGAGGACTACCTGAAGACTTCTTTCATCACACCATTCGGGGCATACTACTATGTCACTATGCCGTTCGGATTGAAAAACGCTAGAGCAACATATCAACGTGCTATCCAACGGTGTCTTCACACTCAACTCGGGCGCAACGTGGAGGCATATGCCGATGACGTAGTGATTAATACCAAAGTCAAAGAGGACCTCATCACTGTAACGCCCAGAAATTCGCGACCAGAATTCTAAACATTTCTATGTATTAAATCCCTGTCTAAGAAAGCCAGGGTACACAACACCAAGTTGCCATACAGAGTACGTCTTAGAAACAGAATAAAAGTATCTTACATAAATGCAGCGGAAAAGATAAATAAAGCCTATTCATAGCTAGCCAAGCGGAGGCTTCCAATCCACAGTCGTCTTGATGGCGGATCCAGCCTAGTCCTCTTGACGATCCTCGTCGGATAGGTACTCCACCACTGAGAGGGGGAAAAGGGGAGCAAGACTGAGTACCACCCACAGTACTCAACAAGTCACACCCACAAATATGCACATTGCACGGGAGACAAAGATAGGCTAGGGATTTATTTGCGTAAAAGTAATTGCAAACAATAATAGTTCACAACCAGTAAAAAGGTTGATTAATTAAGCAGTATTAATCCTCTACTGATCAACGTTACGCCACGTTGACCTGGCCCAACCATCCATCCTACCTCTACAGCAAATTTGAAGTCAATTTATTATGGTGAGGCTAATCACGGTGAGTCTTGACCAAAATACCCATAACCGCGGGCGCGGCTATTCGAATAGATTTTAACTCTGGCCAGAGGTGTACAACTGTACCCACAAGACACAACCCCATACACATTCCCGTGTTCCTGTATGTCACCACGACACCACGCAAGAGGCTGTGACAGGGCCGTTCACGCAACCTCTCCCTAACCATCCATACCACGCTGAGGTTGCACCTGCCGACAGGGCACACCATATCGGCCAAGCTACCCCCATGCGCCACAATGGATCCGGAAGTTGGTCAACCCGACCCCGAGCCGACCCAACTCCATCATACCCATTCTCACCAACGATGCCTAGGAGAGGGAGAAAATACATTACAAGCTCAGCCGTTGCCCATGCTCGGAACAACCCAAAATTGAGGAAAAAAAGGAATTTATTTTCTGTTTATTTACTTATTAAAGTGATCTTTATATCATTAAAATTAATTCTGGAGCTCCAAAAAATCCGAGAAAATTTCAAAGAGTTTATTAAACCATGGGGAATTTACCAGAGGCAAAATCACCATGAAACAGGAGAGAATTTATTATTATAAATGCTTAAAATATTCCAACAACCCCTGGGAATATAAAAGCATCTCGACATTAATTAAAATTTTAACTTGGGATTTTTTTTAATACTAGAAATTTTTGAATTTTATTCAAACACTTTGCAAATAACCTTTCTAGTGTATTCTTGTATTTCCATTTACTCAAAATAATTTTTAATTAGAGTGATTTTCAGGGTGTGACAATAGTTTCCCCTCAACCAATTTGGGGAAACCGTGTAAGGACACCCTGAGACTTGCACCGTGATTTGCAACTCACCACGTCAATGCTAATTACTGGAGTGGTGGGATCTCGAATAAATCCAAATAAATACTGTAACCACCACACCTCAAAGCAAACTTGACGCCGCAAATTACAAAGACGACACAAACCCAATGTGTTGGACTCGAAACAAATGAGATACTTAACAGAATAGCCTTGCCAGTCCCCCCTCCCCCCTAGGTATGCCCATCAACCACTCGATGGTGGCGACCAAGCGACTACATACCACAGAGGACTCGAGCCCAAACGGCTATTAAGTAAATATCTCAATTGGTCCAAGCCCATACTTATGCTTAGCTAGTCCCTAGGAAAAGTGACTAGTCTTGCACTTTCATCAAAGCATTGATATCCAAATAAAAGGGTAGTATAGATAGATAGACTCAGAGTACGACTTAGCTATTACAAAGGCCGACCGGACCAAATTATTTAAGTTCAGTGGAGTGCATGTCTTCCCATCTCACACAGGCAAACCAACCAGGGGTAGTCCCCTACTTAGAACCATCCTGAAAATCAGCATCACCCTCAGAGCGCTCAATGCTATCATACATCTTACCTGCATCAAAGTCTAAACAAAATATACACAAAACATGAGTAAGACTCAGTACATTACAAGCATAATGTACTGGCAATGTCAAACCTACTATACATGCAGGCTTTATTCAAAGGAAGGCTATTTATAGACTCATTTCAGCGTAAAGCAAATTTTAGTTCATAAGAATTTGCAATAGCAGTTTATAAAGCATATAAATCATATTCATAAGTAGATCATTGCGGTCATCATAATAATAACATAATATCATGCCTGCTGCCCTTCACGGCCACAAGCTACCAATCTCATCATCATGTATCCATAAATAAAGTAAATCATCCATCCATGTCCCATTTTCATAAACAAGTTCATAAATCATAAAGCTATACTCAATAGACATAACCATGTCGTTCGTGACCGTGAGCTTGGCTAATCGATTAGTTTTAACTTTGCAAAGTGTGTACACTTTACCCACATGACGTGATATAGTAATCATGCAAACCATGGCACGCGATACTGTTGACGCCGAAAACCGCCGGGGACCGTTTGGCGCCTGGAGACACGCGAAGGCCTGGGAGGTTTGCTTCACTCCAGTGCAGGTCCTAAAGTATTGAGGTTCGTAGGCGTGCCAGTCAATTTGACCCTGCAATTGACAAGGAGATAGAAAATATTAGATCAATGAGCCAATCGGCTAGAAGCCGATCTGGACTCGTCTCATCGGCCGGTAGCCGATATGAACTGTAGCACTTATACACCGACTGGAAGCCGATGATGGCATGAGCAATCACTAATAATAATAAACAAATATCGAACTAGCCGATTGCCGAAGGGATATTCAAAAATCGGCTATAAACTGATAAAATAAATAGGCAGAATGCGCAAATAAATAGATTGAATAAACTTTAGCCAATTGCGATTATAATTGCTAGTGCCGCCTCAAAGGTGCTGCCCGCACCCGTGCCTGGGCCCTTGCTCGTGCCCGCGCCCGGATCTTCGCCTGCTGTCCGTGCCCGTACCCGGGTCCTCACTTGTACTCGTGTCCGGATCCTTACCTGCTGTTCGTGCCCGTGCCCGGGTCCTTGCCTGTGCTCGTGCCCGGGTCCTTACCTGCTGTTCGCGCCCGGGTACTTGCCTGCTGTTCGTGCCCGGGTTCTCGCTCGTGCTCGCGCCCGGGTTAGCAGTGATTTTCTAAATGTTTGTGACAAATCGGCTGGATATAACGATAACTTATCGGCTAAGCACTCCGATAAAACATCGCATAAAATCCATCGGCTTATTAAGAGTAAAGTTATTATTACCGGTCTAGTAGATCGGACCCAACCGTTGCAGCACAGACTGGTGACAATAACAAGACCTCGATAGGCCGATAGATCTAATGCGATCGTGATGAACTATATGATAACTTATCGGCTATCCATTCCGATAAGACGCTTGCACAAAAAATATCAACCTAGCAGGAATAACTTATCGGAGGCAGTTTAATAGGTCGGACCTAACCGATGCAGCACAAACTGTCGATAAGTTACACCCAGTAAGCCAATACGATCTGTGCACGTGTCATGTGATATACCTAATCGATCTATGAGGTCAAACTAAACTGATGTAGCCATAGGTAAAATAGATATATCGTGGTAAGCCGTCCACCGTAAACTGACTAGAATATCGGACTTAACCGAGGAAGTCCTAGCCGATGCGGTGGCCGGGGTGACGAGACTTACCCTCTCGCAGGAGGTCGAACTTAACCGATGCAGCCCGGCTTGAGAAGCAAGAACCCGTCGAAGGGGTGGCGATGCGCCGAAATTGTATTGATCTGATTCATGTAGATATCTTACAAAGCACCCGGGCATACGTATTTATACCCCGAGTTACTACGAGTCCTTATTGGACACGGCACAAGATTTCCTAAACACAAAAGGAAACACTAACAGGACCCGACCGGACACGAGGTCAGGTTTCCCAAAGATAAAATATTAATCCTTGCCTAATTAATAAATACAGTAATTAATTGCCATACTGTGGTCTTCACGGCTTCTTCCTGGATTCGGTCCCTTCTGGATCAACTCCCGTTAGTTAACTGTAATTTTCTTCTTAACCGAATCTGATATAGAGCCATACCAAAATTTGGCGTTAACACATGCCCCCTAATTTCGGAGTTCTCTATAGGACTTCGAAATTCTTTCATTTTGGGCCTTCAGATTCCTTCCATACCGAGGCATCCCAAGGTAGCCCACTTGCCTTAATTGTTTGAAACAGTGCCAACGGCCTCGATTCCCACCCGGTCATCATACCTCTATAAACCGCTTCGTCTCCCTAGCCTTTTTTACGCTTTCACATCACTAGAGCACTACTGCTTCATCTTCCAAGACTTCTATGAACTCCGGCGAACTCAGACGAACCGTCGCATCTCCTTTCTTCGACCGCTAATTCCCGCTCTTCTTCTTCCGGCGCAATGGCATCAGCATCCGCAGTCCCCGAGGTAATCTTTCTGCCCGACTGTTTTTTCTAATTTTTTAGCCTAGATGAATCCAATCTGCCATGTTCTTTACTTGTTCTTCATCGTGTTCTTGTTTACTGTAGCACCTCAGGAACCAAGTTCTGATCCCAGCCGCCGATTACCCGGATTTCTTCTATCACGGCCCAATGGGTAGCGAGGATCCCACAGATTTCATCAGCGTCGAGACCCAACGTATTCCTTTCAAGAACTCCGCCATGTTAGTCAGTGATTGGACCAATAGCTTCAGATCATGGCCGAGCAAGCTTCCTGGGTGGAGGGACCGGTATATTAGAGTATCGGCCGCGAAGAGAACCCTCTGGGAAGAATCAAACATCGGCCACTGCATCAACCTTTCTCTGGCCGATATGGAAAAGAACGAGCCTCTGCTTGCATCGGCTTCATATTTCTGGTCAGATGCTCTCAACGCCTTGATGTTCGGGCACGGGCCGATGACCCCTACCTTGATGGATGTGATTATGCTCACCTGCCTCGACACGACGAGTTACATCGACCCCTTCAGGCTTCGATTCAAACCTGCTCATCGGCTTCAAGCGAAGAACATCGGTGGCTGGTCCAGGTATATATCAATCCACAACAAGGGAACCGGACCAGTCGACGATCGGGAACATGTCGCTTTTTTGAACTTGTGGCTGGAACGGTTTGTCTTCGGTGGTGCAACCCTCGGCCCAATGACCAACATGCAATGTCTGGCAGAGTGTTTGGCCGATCGGAAACAAATCCCCCTGGGGAAATACCTCCTTGGCGCCACTTATCAGCTGCTACATCAAGTAGTGATCAAGCTATCGGCCGGCCAGCCCATCGGCCACATTGGGGATCCTTGGTGGTTTGTGCAGTTATGGCTCAACGTCTACACCTCCAAGGCCTTTTCTGAGACCTCTTTTCTTGACCAATCCTTTCCAGCCGATCATACAGAAGACCAGGAACTTACTTACCGCCGATGTATCTCCATGGGCGAAGCTGCATCGGCTCTTCCTGGCAGTAAGATAACACCCGCTGGACTTAGTCAATGGTTCAAGGTGTTTTATTACGGCTTTACTAGGGAGGCCACACTTTGGTTTGCATACAACGATGCATCGTCATTCAAAATGCCTTCCAACTTCAATCCACTCAATGCTCTAGAAGACGATGAATCGAAGGCCATATTTCTATTGGCTGTTACCCCTTGTCTGCTGCCGACTGGCTTCTCTCTGGGCCGATCGCAACCATCATATGAATTCTACCATCCATCGGTCGGCTCCCGTCAGCTTGGTCTTGGTCAACTTCCGATCGGCCTATTCTTCGTCGATAAACTTCAAGCCCGGGGCAACGTCAACAATGCCCTAGAGTATGATCGGATGCGGACCTTAACAGAATCTCTTCCCCTGGGCGCCGCCACCGAGGTGAATGTATGTACCGCCAACACAAAGCTTTTTGCCCGATGGTGGTCAGAATGGAGGAGACATCTATTCAACTTAGCTGCCATCCACTACTGTTCTCGCCTCAACGCCGACTACATCGAATCCGATGACGAGGTAACACCCATAAGCCTTAATCACCATCTCCGATCATCCCTCACTCTTAATTTTGCAGGCTGCCCATGTCGAGCCCCCAACGACAAGCACTAGCGGTCGGCCGATCATGTATCAACCTCCATCGGCCACTCCGAACTTAGGGCGCGATGCTCCTTCTCCATCGGCTCTCCTCCAGGCGCCCCGGCCGACAGGACAGAAGCGCAAAAAGCTGGCGCATCACCCTTCTCTCAAGAAGCAGAAAACCAATGCCGATGTCATGGTCACGACGCCACCTACTCCCCAAACAACATCGGCCCCCTCATCTCCTTGGGTATGTGCTAAGTCTTGATATCAATATCTGTTTTCTCATCCATCTCATCAGTTTCATTTTCAGCTCGAGTCATCGGCCCCTGAACCTCAACCTTCTACTGACATCCCTCCAAGCACCAAGTCGATGACTTCTCCAGCCGCTCCAATCTCAGCACCCAGTCCCCAAGCCATTGATGAGGTTGTTCCTGCTACATCGCTTGACATCGGCCATTCTGAAGAACACCCTACTCATCCACTTGAAGCCGATGCCACCCAAGCTGCCGACGCCCTACCTCAGGTAGTCTCTATATATCCATACTTCGCTTTTAACTCTCCACTGATTCTTTCATCGATGTCAATTTGCAGTCCTTGGCCGATTTGTTCTCTTTTGACATCGGCAAGTACTTAGAGGCAGAAGAAGCAACAGCCACCAGCGCAGCAACCAAACCATCCTTCCCAACCGATGTGCGTGAGTACTTAACGAGTATCATCAGTCGGCTGGAAAATCCGATCGACGCACTAGTGGAAGATTGCAGGCCGATCCGGGCAAGACTTGTAGATATTGAACATCATTTACCCGAAGAACTCATCGACGCACTGACTCCCGCAGCATACCTGGAATCTCACAGATTCAGACTCATCAAGCTTAGGCAGCGCATAGCCGATCGTGCTGACCAACAGAAGATAACCCAAGATATCCAAGCCGATCGGCTGTCAGCCCAAACAGAGAAGAAAAAGCTTGATGGCATGGTAACTGCCCCTCAAGAGCTCCAATCCAAGTTGGACCAGCTGAAGAAAAAGGAGGCCGATTTGCTGGCAGAACTTGAAAAAGTTCGTAAGGGTCTTGAAACAACAGAATCCCAGCTCATCGGCCTGCCACAAGCTATACAAGACCAAGAGGCCAAGGTCGCAGCAACGGTGCGTCAAGTCGTTCATCGACGCAAAAATTTGAAGATCATCCCGGGTTCCGATGAAGACGACATTCGCGCTATCAATGAGATTGACCAGATCTGCCTGTGCGCGATCGAAACAATTCAGAACTTTTTGTAAAACCTTAAAACTATTGATGTTGCTCCGGAACACGCCGATCATCTTTTGCTGTAACATACTCTAATTGGCACTGTTGCTTGTTTCAATTGTCCCTTAGTATTTTTTGCCTGTTTGATCTAAAGGCGATATCAATTAATATCGGCTATCTTTAGGCGATGCAAAAACATCGGCTCTCTAAACTGTTTTAGAAATCGGCCGCATCCAGCCGATTCAGGAGTTAATCCAAACGCTCGAATAGTACTTCTTGAGATATTTCCCATTAAGCGCTTTAGCAAACTCCGTCCCTCCAAGATCTTCTAGTATATAGGCATTACCAAGCACACAACGATTAATCCGATAGGGCCCTTCCCAATTAGGCGACCACTTTCCAAACTTATTATCTCTGGACCCGATCGGCAAAGCCAATTTCCACACAAGATCTCCCTCAGCAAACGATTTATTTACCACTTTTCTGTTATAATGCCTAGCTGCCTTAGCTTTGTTTTCCTTGATCCTCTCCAGTGCCCTTAACCAATTCTGAGCCAAATCTTCAAGTTCATCTGTCATTAAGTTATAATAATCATCGGCTGTCAATTGATTTTGCAAAGAAACCCTCCTAGAGCCGATGTTAGTCTCCCAAGGCAAAACTACTTCATGTCCATACACCAGTTGGTAAGGTGGCACCCGGGTAGATCCATGACACGCCATCCGATATGCCCATAACGAATCGGCTAACGTAGTATGCCATCTTCGCGGCTATTCATCAATCTTCCGTTTAATCAACTTGATCAAACTCTTATTAGAAGCTTCCGCCCGTCCATTAGCCTGAGCATAATAAGGCGATGAATTTAATAACTTGATTCCCATACTGGCAGCAAACTGTTGAAACTCATCGGACACGAAAATAGATCCCTGATCAGTAGTTATCGTCTAAGGAATCCCAAACCGATAAATTATGTGCTCTTTTACAAACTCGATCGCTTCTTTGGACGTCACTTTCTTCAGAGGAATCACTTCTACCCACTTCGTAAAATAATCGGTCGCTACCAATATGAACTTATGTCCTTTACTTGATGGAGGAAAAACCTGCCCGATCATGTCAATCCCCTATCCTCTGAACGGCCACGGTTTAATGATAGGATTCATAGCCGATGTTGGTGCTCGTTGTATATTTCCAAACTTCTGGCAATCTTGACATCCTTTATAGTACCTGAAGCAATCTTCCAGCATTGTCGGCCAAAAATATCCTACTCTTCTCAGCAACCACTTCATCTTATGAGCCGATTGATGAGTCCCACAAACGCCTTCATGCACTTCGCACATAACCACTTTGGCTTCTTCCAAATTCAGGTATCTCAACAGAACTCCATCAAAAGTCCGATAATATAAGTCCTCATCAAGCAGCACATATTTAGTAGCTTTATATCGAATCTTCCTGGAAACCGATTGCGACGGATCTTGTAGATAACCAATTATTTCCTATCTCCAATCATTGGCTTTATCCTGAATATCGTTATCGGCTATTTCAACCTCAACCTGTCTATTTAGCCGATAATCAGAAGCAATCTGTGCAAGATCATTGGCCTCTAAATTCTGCTTCCTAGGGATATGATCTATTGATACCATCTTGAAATCTTTCAACAAATCTGTACATTCCTCATAATATGATCTCAAAACATCATCCCTGCATTCATATTCCCCAGACAACTGCTTGATCACCAACAAAGAATCACCAACAATCTCTATGATATCGGCCCCGATCTCCTTCAAAAGTTGAAGTCCTTTCAACACCGCCTCATACTCTGCCTGATTATTGGTCCGATAAGGTTTAATTATAAAAGCAAACTCGAAACTTGCCCCCCAAGGCGATACAATGACCAGTCCGATACCAGATCCATGCTTGCAAACCGATCCATCAAAAAACAAAGTCCATGGGATCGGCTCCACATAATTCTCACAATCCCCTCTGTGCTGCACAATGAAATCGGCCACTGCTTGTCCCTTGATTGCTTTAGCCGATTCGTATCTTAAGTCAAACTCGGTTAAGGCAAAGATCCATTTACCAACTCACCCTTTTAAAACTGGAGCCAACAACATGTACTTTACCACGTCGGCCTTGCAAACCACCGTGCATTCAGCCGATAGGATATAATGTCTCAACTTTGTGCATGAGAAATACAGACAAAGGCATAATTTCTCCACCGCAGGATATCTTGTTTCAGCATCCAAAAGCCTTCTGCTTAGATAAAACACGACTCGCTCCTTGCCTTCAAACTCTTGAATTAAAACAGACCCAATGGATTTCTCATCGGCTGATAAGTACAACTTCAACGGCACTCCTTTCTACGGTGGAATTAGAATAGGTGGGGAGCTCAAATAACTCTTAATTCCATCAAATGCCTTCTGCTGATCTGCCCCCCACACGAACTCTTGATCGGCTTTCAACTTTAATAACAGAGTAAAAGATTCAATTCTTCCTGACAAATTTGATATAAATCTCCTTACAAAATTAATCTTGCCGATCAATGACTGTAACTCTGTCTTGTTGCTTGGTGGCTCTGTAGTCTTAATGGCTCTGATGCTCCTTTGACTAACTTCAATTCCTCGCTCATGAACCATAAAACCCAAAAACTGCCTAGCCGATACACCAAAAGCATATTTATTGGGATTCATCCTTAGTCCGTATTTCTTGGCCCTTTTCAGCACTTTCCGTAAATCGGCTATATGGCTTTCCTCACTCTTAGACTTAACCACCACATTGTCGATGTAAATTTCCACTAGCAAGCCGATGAGATCATGAAATATATAATTCATCGCCCTCTGATAAGTCGCACCGGCACTTATTAATTCGAATGTCATTACCATCCACTCATATAAGCCGATAGCTCCAGGACATCGAAACGCAGTCTTATGTATATCTTCTTCAGCCATAAAAATCTGATTGTATCTTGCATTGTCGTCCATGCAGCTAATAATCTTGTGGCCTGATGCCGCATCCACCAACAAATCTACTATCGGCATCGGGTACTCATCCTTGGGGGTAGCCTTATTCAAATCCCGGAAATCGATACATATCCTTAACTTTCCATTCTTCTTCTCCACCGGGACGATATTAGAAACCCACTCAGCATATCGGCACGGTCTTATAAATTTTGCGTCATACAACCTCGTGATCTCCGCTTTGATCGGCTCATATAACTCTGCTTTGAACCTCCTTGGAGCCTGTTTGAACGGCCGATATCCTGGTTTAATGGGTAGCCGATGTTCAACAATTGATCGGCTTAACCCTGGCATCTCATGATACTCCCAAGCAAAACAATCCCGATACTCCTTCAATAGTGTTATTAATTCTTCTCGAAGTTCAGGACATAACTTTTTGCTTATGTACGTCGGCCTTGGCTTATCTCCTGGTCCTATGTCGATCTCCTCTAAATCATCGGCCGACGTAAACTCTTGTCCTAGTTTCCCCTCGAAATCTTCAATGGAGCCCATCAGAGTAACAGCTCGGAGCCGACTTGCTGAATCGGCTGTATCCCTTGGCTGGTAACCTTAAGATAATCTCCTTCCCATGTTTTTCCAGACAAGCAATCAACACCATCAGCTTCCCAGACTGGCAAATCGGTCATTGCAATGTTGGTTGACCTATCTGCTAGGACTACCTCGACTTGATCTCCTTGCCATTGTATCAAATATTGATGCATCATCGAGGGCACACAACAGTTCGCGTGAATCCAATCCCTGCCAAGAAGCAGACTATATGACCCCTTTCCATCGATAACGAAGAACGTGGTAGGTAATGTCTTGTTTTCCACTGTCAACTCCACGTTTAACACTCCTTTCGCCTCTGATGAATTCCCACCGAAGTCTTTTAGCACCATATTTGTCTTGATCAAATCTTCGGCAGTCTTCCCCAATTTTCGAAATGTAGCTTATGGCATTAGATTAACAGCTGCCCCCCCATTAACTAGCATCTTCGTCATTGGCTTCCCATTCACATAGCCCTTGATATATAATGGCTTTAAGTGCCGATGCTCTGATTCCTCAGGTTTATCAAATATAGCCTGATCGGGTTGCAACGTTAGTTGAGCGAAAACTTCTTCATTGCCTTCTTCGTTTGATGAGAGTGCCTTGTATTCTCGAGGCAAAAAGAAAACCATATTTATTGGAACCGATGCATCTACTTCATCGTCCTTCCTCTTCACACGCCATACTTGTTTAGTTCTCTTGTGACGATGATCGGCTTCTTCCTGATCTTGCTTCTGTTCTTCCTGTTGCTCTCGATGTCGTAGCCGTTGTGCTCTTCTTTTCTGATTCTTCGTGAATATTCCGCTAGGACACCACTGAGGATTTTGGACATGTTTTTCATGCACCTCCTCTTTATTTTCTTCCAAGAATTCTACGTGAACCGGCCCTAATCGGCTATGTACCGATACCCGTCTCCTAGGTGGCCGATCCTGCGAAAAACTTTCCTGCTGATCCCGCTGAAACCTTAGATTATCGCACTCAGGGCAATCTTCAATCAATGGCAATCTCATCCCTTGATCCTAGCAGAATCGGAAGAACGGACAATCCCAATGCGGATTATATCTTTCCCTGTCCGGCTCAATCCGCTGCTCTCCGTACTTTGAATATTTTTCTATCATATCCGATGAAGTAATCCTTGATTTTCTATGATCCACATGCCTTTCTTCATCGGCTTGAGTCCTTGACGACGATCCCGCATAAACCATGTTCACGGGGAACAGGTGTCCATCAATTTTCATCGGTTTTTTGTCTTCGAATTTGATCCTTCCTTGCTCAACAGCCGATTGAATTTGTTGCCGAAAAACTTTGCACTCGTTGGTGTGATGCGATATAGTATTGTGCCACTTGCAATATCTTTTCTTCTTCAGTTCTTCGGCTGATGGAATTACATGGTTTGGCGGAAGTTGTATTTGTTTCTCTTGTAGTAGCAGGTCGAAGATTTTATCGGCTTTATTAATGTCGAAATCATACCGCTCCTCTTTGCCGATATCCTTGACCCATGGGCATGATACTGATTTTTGTTCCTAGCCCACTCCGCCAATCCAACCTCAGCATCGGATCCCTCATCGTCTGAGTCCGATGAATAAACCTGTACCTGAGCAACCCTTCTCTGATATTTATCTTTTTTCGCCTCTTGAAATCGGCTTTCATGAGCCGATACCTTCTGTACCAGGTGCGCCAGGGACTCGAACTCTTGTGACGAAAACCTCTCCTTAATCGGTGCCAAAAGACCCTGGAAAGCCAAATCGGCTAGATATCCATCGCTCAGGTTCAGACTGTAACATCAGTTTCTAACGTCCCGAAATCGCTGAATATATTCCGGTACTGTTTCATTTGGTCATTGCCTAACCGATATCAAATCTGTCAGTCTCATTTCATGGATTCCAGCAAAGAAGTATTTATGAAACTGTTTTTCTAGATCGGCCCATCCCCGAACTGAATTCGGTGGTAATGAAGAGAACCATGTAAAAGCCGATCCAGATAGCGACAAGGGGAAAAACCTAACCCTCAGAGCCTCTTCAGCCGATGCCTCTCTGCACTGCACCAGGAATTAGCTGATGTGCTCTACTGTTGATGTGCTGTCTTGTCCTGAGAACTTGGAAAAGTTTGGGACCCTGTATCGGTGTGGCAATGGCACTCTATCAAACCACTCGGGATATGGATGCCGATACATAAATGTTTGCTCCTTGGGCTTGATCCCAAACTGTTCCCTCACTATCTCTGCAACCCTTATCGATAAATCTTCTTCCCTCGGGTTGTCCTGTTGATACTGTACAAGTGGAGTTTGTTGCCGATTCTGCCTAGGATACTCTCTCTGGTAACTAACTGGATCGGCAATACCACCTGGGTAATTCTGTTGATATCCCCCATAATAAACGGACCGATAGTATCCAGCAGGAATATCCTGTTGCCCCCCAGCCTGGTTCTGTGTAAATAGGTTCTCCGGTACGTCTCTGTTTATCCCATAAGTAACCTGATTGGGCTCTGTCTTTAGCGGGAGATAGACAGGACCTCGAATAGGCTCTTGGACAATTGATCCATCCACCGTCTTCTTTATGAGATTATGAAGCGTGTTCACCAGGATCCCGGATTGATTGATGAGTGCATGATGCACTGATTCGTTTACCATATCTTGTAAGGGTTTTACTGGTGGACTTTCTGGTGGTGTGCGGCTCGATTCACCAAACAGAACTAGTTTTGGAAACTGCGTCTTCTGAATCGGCCCTTGTCTCGTCATGCCGAAGGATTCCAAGCAAAGTTTCTGAAAATTTGCCATATTCTGCTCGACTTGCTGTTTTTGTTCCTTAGTTAAATCTTCCATAGTGACCGGAATCATATTGTCTTGTTTGATCTCTTTTCCAGCCATCTTGGAACTTCAGATTGAAACTCCGTGTCCCACTGGGCGTGCCAAAAACGTGTTGACGCCGAAAACCGCCGGGGACCGTTCGGCACCTGGAGACATGCGAAGGCCTGGGAGGTTTGCTTCACTCCAGTGCAGGTCCTAAAGTATTGAGGTTCGTAGGCGTGCCAGTCAATTTGACCCTGCAATTGACAAAGAGATAGAAAATATTAGATCAACGAGCCAATCGGCTGGAAGCTGATCTGGACTCGTCTCATCGGCCGGTAGCCGATATGAACTATAGCACTTATACACCGACTGGAAGCCGATGATGGCATGAGCAATCACTAATAATAATAAACAAATATCGAACTAGCCGATTGCCGAAGGGATATTCAAAAATCGGCTATAAACTGATAAAATAAATAGGCAGAATGCGTAAATAAATAGATTGAATAAACTTCAGTCGATTGCGATTATAATTGCTAGTGCCGCCTCAAAGGTGCTGCCCGCACCTGTGCCCGGGCCCTTGCTCGTGCCTGCGCCCGGATCTTCGCCTGCTGTCCGTGCCCATACTCGGGTCCTCACTTGTACTCGCGTCCGGGTCCTTACCTGTTGTTCGTGCCCGTGCCCGGGTCCTCGCCTGTGCTCCTGCCCAGGTCCTTACCTGCTGTTCGCGCCCGGGTACTTGCTTGCTGTTCGTGCCTGGGTTCTCGCTCGTGCTCGTGCCCGGGTTAGCAGCGATTTTCTAAATGTTTGTGACAAATCGGCTGGATATAACGATAACTTATCGGCTAAGCACTCCGATAAAACATCGCATAAAACCCATCGACTTATTAAGAGTAAAGTTATTATTACTAGTCTAGTAGATCGGACCCAACCGTTGCAGCATAGACTGGTGACGATAACAAGACCTTGATAGGCCGATAGATCTAATGCGATCGTGATGAACTATATGATAACTTATCGGCTATCCATTCCGATAAGACGCTTGCACAAAAAATATCAACCTAGCAGGAATAACTTATCGGAGGCCATTTAATAGGTCGGACCTAACCGATACAGCACAAACTGTCGATAAGTTACACCCAGTAAGCCAATACGATCTGTGCACGCGTGATGTGATATACCTAATCGATCTATGAGGTCAAACTAAACTGATGTAGCCATAGGTAAAATAGATATATCGTGGTAAGCCGTCCACCGTAAACCGACTAGAATATCGGACTTAACCGAGGAAGTCCTAGCCGATGCGGTGGCCGGGGTGACGAGACTTACCCTCTCGCAGGAGGTCGAACTTAACCGATGCAGCCCGGCTCGAGAAGCAAGAACCCGTCGAAGGGGTGGCGATGCGCCGAAATTGTATTGATCTGATTCATGTAGATATCTTACAAAGCACCCGGGCATACGTATTTATACCCCGAGTTACTACGAGTCCTTATTGGACACAGCACAATATTTCCTAAACACAAAAGGAAACACTAACAGGACCCGACTGGACACGAGGTCAGGTTTCCCAAAGATAAAATATTAATCCTTGCCAAATTAATAAATACAGTAATTAATTGCCATACTGTGGTCTTCACGGCTTCTTCCTGGATTCGGTCCCTTCTGGATCAACTCCCGTTAGTTAACTGTAATTTTCTTCTTAACCGAATCTGATACAGAGCCATACCAAATTTCGGCGTTAACAGATACCAATGGTACCCAATTTACTACTCGCGACATAGCCCTTCCATTGCTCAAAACTTAGCCTTGCATCAGCGACGGTAAGTGAGAAGCCACCCTATATATGACCTAGAGTCGTTAGGTAGCGGGCCCTCGCTTTAAACCTAACGCCGTGGCGGCAAACCGTCTTGTTTCCCCACGAGGCACTACACCGTTGTATTGGACAAACTTAGACACCTACACCATTACAAGTCACATAGGTAGCTCCTCTAGATTAATATAACAACATAACCCATACTACTCCGGCCTACCAAAATGCAAGGCTAAATAATTAGCAACTTAGTGAACTATGGCCATCCCATACTAGCACATGTGGTCATACTGTAAACACAAGAATATGACATTGAGTTTAGTCCTTAATCGACTCAGGCGAACACTCCTCCTATCGGTATACAACTAGCACCATATGTATACCACTTGCCGCCCAAGTCTTAAAAATAATTTTTCATCATTTTAGTTCACAATTATTCAGAGTATGCACCTTTGTCTAGAAGTATAAGAATGCCCATTTTGAGAGGTATAAAATGACCACAATGTTATTTAGCAATTCTAGAAGCATGTCTAAGCATATAGGAGCATATTAATCATTTCAATACACATTTGAGCACTTGGACAATACTCTACTCCCTTCTACGTTTACAAATAGTAGGATAACAAGTATCAAAGGTGGATTATGCAGCAATTAGGTCATATCTACCATTTAACCACTTTTCAAATATTATACGTTATAAGTATGCATGCATATTTGCAATCAAAACATTTATCCCCCAAAACATAGGATCAAATTGGTCAGAGGGAGTGGGGAAGGACTTGCCTTGCTCATCTTCTTCAACCTGATTAGCAACACAATCACCCCCATCTACGGCAGCAAGTTTGTCCTCTAACAAAATAACGGTACACGAATAAATACCAAATAATGCAAAAACTCCAACAAGCTCTATGATGAATGATTTTCATGCAGTAGGTAGGTTCTGATTTTAGATGACCATTGGTGAAAGATTTTCTATTTTATCAATTTGTATGTGTGAGATATGGATTTTACAAGTTTTATACGTGAAATAGGATGTTTAGATGTTACCCAGATTTTTAAGGTATTTTAGGAGGTAGTTTTGTCAAATTTAGCCTTATAGGAAAATAGATCACAATTTTATGAGTTTACTGCAACTTGGTTCACCTCATTTAAAGCTAATATGAATTCTCTATGAATTTTGGAAGTTCCACATATTTTTATACCTTAAATAATCTATTTAACCATTACACAAATTTTAGAGATAATTTAGGTACTGGTTGTGCCAACTTTTAATTCACAGGAATAAAGAAAACAGTTTTGTGATTCCAACAAATTTTAGTTTGCTTCATTTAGAGTTAAAATGAATTTATTATGCATTTTACAAGTTTATTCAAATTTTCAATTCAACAGATAAAACGATAAGCATTTTTATTTACTTTTCCAGATTTTAAATTGGTTAGGCCCACAAGTCAGTGTAATATCTTTTGTGTAGAGGCCCCTCGGGTCCTAGGGATTAGACCCTGCAGTCCTCAGCCACGTGCAACAGCAACATCAATAAGAGTCCTTGGATTTTTGGGTTATTACATATACGTCCTTGGGTCCACATGTAAGTCTCATAAGTTTTATGTTTTAAACCTCAGAAGTTTTAAACTTGTTTTAATCTCATCCCCATGCTTCTAACCACCTGGGCCCGCATGTCAGTGAAACCGCGATGGCGCGCGGCTGGTGAAGCAGGGGCAGAGGCGGCCAGCGGGTTTGCCGACGGCACCGGCGGTGGACGGTGGCAAGATAGACGATGCAGTCCAAATACACAATGTAGAGGAACTCATGGTGAAGCTATAGGTGGCGGTGGCGTGGTCTGAGGTGGTCGGAATTGTTAGCGGTGGTGGCACAAGCGGTGGATCGGTTTGGGACATCGAGGCCGATCGAGCTACTGCATGATTCAATGTGAACTAGTGCTTGCATGTCTCCCTATAGGGTACCAGAGTTCTCACCAAAGGCCCTGCCGAGGCTGGTGAAGGATGGATAGTGGTGGCGATGGTGAAAGTAGTCCGGCGGCGGCGGAAACTGCAGGACGACGGCGTCGGTGGGCTTTGGCCTTCGGGTGGTTGGGAAACAGCGTCGACCAAATTAGTGGAGCCCTAAGGAGGATACTGGAGTGAGGAATCGACGCGGGGCTCACTAGAGAGGGCGAATCAACGGCGGCGGTGACTTGACTGGAGAGGAAGAAGATGACATCGATCTAGGGCTCCGCATCACCTTAGCCCAATCCCTTGGGGTGGAGGGCTCCTGGGGTCAAGATGATGCTGGCGGTGAGGTGGCTCAGGCTGGAGTCACTGGAGCTCGCCCGAACGATGACAACCCTAGCGGCAGCGTCTAGAGGCAATGGCGGTGGCGACCGTGGCAATGGCCGGCGCAGCCTAGGAGGGAGATAGAAGAAATGGGTTAGGCAGAGTGAGGAGATCACATTTTGGGAACTTTTTGCGGCAAGGCTCACCGGAGTTGCGTCGGCGTCGATCGAACACCCGCTAGTGTTGGGAAAGATGAAGGTATTCTTGGCATTCCAGAGGTGCTCAAGCCGGTTCTTTGCGGAGAATGCGGTATGGAGAGGGCAATCCCCCTGTGGGCGTGAGGGCTCCTCAAATATGCGAGTTCAGACATCACGAGGACGACCACGACGCGGTCTTCGGCGAGATGGAGTGCTCCGACGCATGGCGTGGCTCCTCAGCGGTTGTTAGCTAGCTGACAGGGCTGTGAGGCTGTCAAGTGGGTCTAGGGTTAGTGGGGTTCACCGGTCGGAGAGAGAGAGACAAGGAGACAGGGCTAGGAGGCTGTCTCAGGCTGCTGCATTCAAGCGATTTCTCCCTTGCTATTTGGGTAGGTTAGAAGATGAAGTTAATTCCACCAAAAATTCTAGAGATAGAGGGGTACTTGGTTTGTCCACTGGTCAATTGGCAAGACTTGATTTGTTGTGGTTTAATCCGGGTGAAAAAGCAAAGATGGCATCAGAGAGTGATTAGCTGTTGTCCAACTCAGTGCAAGGATTTTGCTCCTAATATTTCATGTGCTTACTTTGGGATCTAGGCTTGGGGAAAATTACTGGTAGCAGAGGGCACTTAGGGGAGATGATTCTTATTGAAAGCCCGTTAATGTCGCCTAGAGGGGAGTGAATAGGTGTTCCTAAAAAAATTCTCAAAATACAGCGGTAAAATTCTGGTAGTAACCTCCGACCAAAATGGTAAGAGGCTCCGACCGGCTCTCTCGGGCTGGCCGAGAGAGCTGGCTAGAGGTTCCGGCCAAGAACGCCGGAGGTTCCGACCCTGATGTTCTGACTCTACCAAGAGACTTCAATAATGGATAAATTGGCAGAGATCAAGTGTATGCAAATAATAGGGTAGGAGATAAATGCAGCCAAGTATAGAGACAAATTAAGGCAATAATGAGCAAGCACAACGGAGACATAAAGATTTTTTCCTGAAGTTCGGATCACAAAGATCCTACGTTTCCGTTGAGGAGCTCCAAAGAATCGGGTCTCAATCGACCCCTTGTCTCACCAAGCGACCACGAAGATCAACTTGGTATCTACTAGAATTTACCTCTTTTCCTTGCGGAGGTAAGATTAACCTTCACAAACTCTTCCCAAGACAATCCATAACTCGAGGAAGCTTGTGGACGACGCCTAACCGTCTAGGGGGTTTTCCTTCAGGAGAAATAAGCTCCAAGCAGCTGATCCGCATCCTCCTCAAATACACAAGATCCTCCTAGCCTTCTCTCAACAAAACTCACTCAATTTCCCACTAGATCCTCACAAGAATCACAAAGGTGGCACTAGAACTAGTTGGGAGAGCTCAAAAGACTTTTGGAGAAACTAGGAGAGTGGAATAGAAGTGGAATGGCCAAGCAACGCCAAGAAACAAGGTATGGGCTTTATAGGCATTGGCATACGTCACTTAACCGTTACTCACAGATTTTGGCCAGGAGGTTCCAGGGTCGAAACCTCCTGCCAACACTTAGTCTTTGGCCGTAAAGGTTGGTCGGAGCCTCCGACCTCAGACACTGAAACTAGCCCATCCCAAATATATGTGTTGTGCTAAAGTGATGGACTCTCAGCTATTTGGATCTTAAGCACTTAAATAGTCTTAAAACACTGTTTGCAACCACTCTTGATAGTACAGCTTTCCTACGACTCAAAAGAAAATTCAAAATAATTTAAAATAAACTCTGAGTCGCTTCACCGTTTTGCGTCATGTTTTTGTGGGGGTCTACATGCATCACACCAAGCAACCTAGGACTAATCTCTACATAATTCTCGATAAACTCATTAGTCCTTAACCGCTTTATCATTAATCTACCAACACCCACTTAGGGGCTAAATGCACTCTCACTCATAATCACATGAATGCAATAAAGATCTACAAACAACAAAAATAAAATATGCACACACAGAGGAGATGATTTATTCCTTGCACATTTTAACATTTTTTTGGGTCTGTGACAAACCGCGTGCAAATCAATGGAATTTCTCCGGATTATGCGGTGGCAAAATGGGGAGGAACAGGAGTCCTCCGACTCAAGGTCAGGGACGAACCTGACGGGTGGGACCCACCCGTCACTGAGAGCAAGGGCGCGAGCGCGCTGGCGGGCCGAGCCGAGGGATGGGCCGTCCAGGGGTGCACGCACGCGCGGGGAAGGGAATAGGGACGGGCCGGATACGGCCCAAAGGCAGGGAAACGATTTTCTTCAGATTTTTTAATTAAAATAATTGCTAAAATGCTCTTCTATTTATTAAAAATACTTCCATTGCTCAATTAATTCCCATAAAATTCCAGGAGCTAAAGGATTAAGCAAAGTATTTTATAAAATTTTATCTGGCCCATATTCTGTTGAAAATTTTCCACTGATTTTTATTATTTCACTCCTTGGGCTTTTAAAATAAATTTTAAAAATGCTTTTTCACAGAATTTAATTATTTAGGGAATTGTAAGGTGTGACATACGCACAGCCACAGCGTCGAGCCCGCCTCGCGCGAGGCCTTTGGGTCCAGTACGATCGGCGCGCCCACGACCACATTTAAAACGATTCACCCGGTCTTTCGTTCGTCGTTTGCGTATGTTTCGTCGGTGTCATATCCATCCGCCCCGACGAGGGACGAGCCTTGTCCGTCCAGCCCAGTAATGGCCCAATCTAGTCCATCTTTCGTGTCTACAACCTAGCCAACTCAAGCATGTCGTCCCGCCAGGGCCGGCTCCATAGTTTTGAGGGCCCTAGGGCAAATTTAATGCTATGGGCCCTTTAGGCTATATATTTTTTATTTATAAAATATAATTTTTTAATCCATCTATCCTATAAAATGACATTGTCGATGTTTTATATTAGTTGTATTGAATACAGAGCTATTCGTCGGAGCTAAACTCGATGGATTCAAAAGGACACAAGGAATTATACTGGTTCAGGCCCTCGGGGTGAGGTACAGTTGTGGTATATTGTTTTCGCTGTATTCTCTAGTGAGATTGGGTTATGCTCTAGGGAACTCCTTACCTCTCCTTATATACCGAAGAGGTAATGATTACAAGGTAGGAAAGCCAGTCGAATATGACCAAGGGTTTCCCTTATCATAACATAGAGTAACCGGCTAGAATTATATCCCTTTCTTTGTCGTGTAAGGTTTCATGAAGCCAAGTCCTACTCTATCCCTAATTGTATAGGCCGGCCCACCCTCTGTCCGAGCGGCCGCATTTGTCTTCCTTAAGGTACCCAGGGCCCATGACCTCCACAGACATAAAATAACATCACTAACATGATACACCAAATGATAAATCTTAGGAGCTAACTTACAGTATAGTCTTAGTTCTCGATAAATAATGTTGATACTACAATTAAAAAGCTAAAATAAACTTAAAAAAACCCTAACATGCTAACTAATAGATTGCCACCATCTATAAATAGGGAACAACCTAATTTTCAAACTAAATAGAATACAAAAATCAATACTCATAAACACAAACATATAAAAATAATATTGGGTTGGGCTCTCTCCCGGCTTGGGGCCCTAGGCGGCCGCACCTCCTGCCTAAGCCCTCAGCCGGCCTTGCGTCTCGTGGTAACAGCCTAACCATAGGTTCTGATATTGGTGATGCTGGACAAGAAATAGATTATTTTGAATAAGTTACCTAAAAATCCACATGAATATTATGTTTTTCTAAAGGGCTAAGGTTTCAAAATTAAACTATAATCATCTAATTTTTAACATAATTTTAGTTTTTTCTGTCGGACACTTTTTTAGTTTAGTTACTAGTAAAAAAATAATTCCTCCCATTAATTGCACGTGAGTTTTTTCTGCCCCTGGCGGCCTATGGGTGGAGAGTGAGGAAGATTAGATGGGTGCGCCTGCCAACCTGACCCAATCGGTGGAAAACGTGCAGTTGCTTTCAGTTCCTGGTTTGGATTGGGCTTGGACTTCTCTCGAGAGCAGGCCGAACCCGAGTTGGACCATACCGGTTTGGGGAGGCATCCATCATACAAGGAAAGAGAAGGGACTCCTCGAAACGAAAAATAAAAATCGGGGTGGTTTGGTTTCTATCGATCCCCTTCCTCGCGCCGCCGCCGGTGCTTCCGTTCAATTCACCCTCTCGCTGGACGCCGGCGGGCGATGGCGCTGGTCTCCAACCTGGTGCCGGATCTCCGGATCTACAAGCCACGGCGTGTTGGTGGGTACCCGTCGTCCAAGGAAGAGTCTGTGTGCAGATCGCATCTGCTGCGCAAAATCGAGGGCTTCTACCGAAAGGCGTTCGGGCGGCTCAATTTCAGGTTGATACCCCGCACCGGTGCGCGCTTCCTCTCCGGCGACGGCCTCTGCCTCGGCCTCCTCGACCCGGTCTCCAATATCGTCGTCAACACTATCACCCCCTCCAAGCGATGTACCTCCAATAGGCTACGCCCAAACCCAAATCGTGTGCCCGTCGTCGATCTCGATGCGGTAGACCAGAAGGAGCTGGCGCGCCGGTCGCTCGACGGCATGGAGGCCTTCCTCATCCGCTTCTTCCCCGACCTGAGGGAGTGGCAGGCCATGCGCTACCTGTTCGTCGCCGGCGCCGACCTTCTCGTCGCCGCCCACATCATCGTGGCGGAAATGGGCATGAAGAGATTCGGGTCCTCCGAGCAAGCCGTCAAGGAGGCCCTCTACATGGCCCTCGAGTGCGGCGCGCTGGCCGCCGGGCACCCCGACCCCGACCGCCTCGTCGTCGCCTGGCTCACCATATCCAGCTGCATCGACGAGGCCGTTAGCCTTCTGGCCTTGCCGCCCCGCAACTTCACCTACCGCCTAACCCTCGTCAGCAAGTTCGCAAGGTTGCTCGACAAGCCGCCGGACCACGGCGGCTCCGAAGACCCGCTATGGCCGTGGAAGCGCGCGGCTTCTCGTCACATTGCTCACTGTCCCTGCTGCAACGAGGGATTGCCGTTCAAGCACACCAACTTGCTCAACTGGACGCTCCAGGACACCATCCACGGGTTCTACCTGCAGGCCCTCGGCCGGCTGCCGGCCGGCGAGCTGCGCTCCCGCTTCCACCGTAGCCTCCTCAAGGCTGGCCACTGCTACGGCCCGCTCGACCCCGTCTCCAACATCATCGTCAACACCATCTGGTACGATGCCGCGTTCCCGCCCACTGCGATGCTCGAGCTGGACATGATCGGCACTGAGAGCCTCCACCGTGTGGAGAACCGCTCCTTGTATGGCCTCGCCTCCTTCCTCTGCACACGTTACCATTACATGGATTTCCATCAAGCCGTGCGCTGCCTCCTTCAGGCAGATGCCAACCTTGTGTTGGCTGATCCCAATCTTGATCCTTGTCCTGCTGTTCCCAACCTTGTGCATGCACGATATCAAGCCCCAGACACCGGCGTCCAGCAAGCCTTCTTGGCTGCTGCCACCGCTGCCCATCACCCCAACCCGGATGCTCAAGCAAACCTTCTCACGTCGTGTAAGGCGATGATGGAGCCTGCCTTGGCATTGCTTCAGGGCTGTAGCCAGCTCTCCTCCCAAGATGTTCAGCGGCTTGCCATGTTGTTATCTCCTGGATCACCCCATGGCTGTGGAAAGCCACTTCCTCCACTGTCCCTCAAAGGGTACCATCTTAGAGAGCTCACAAACATGCACGCAAGTATCACCAGGCAGGTCAATGCTGTGCTGAATGCGTACAAACTGGCAAATGGGGTAGGTTTCTATTGCTTCTTGTTGGTTGTTGATGACATTTCTAATGTTCTAGCTGTTCTATGCTAATGTCCGTTACCAAACTAATGCACCTCTTCTGTCCAATGACAGGATCCTGCCTTTGAGCTCCATACGATCTGTGGTGTGAATGATCGGGTGTCTGGCCCTTCATACTCCATGGAAGAAGGTGCCCCTGGTCCTCCTTACAAGTATTACCACTCTCACGTCAATTTTCTCGCGACTCCCAAAAGCCCTAGTGAAGCTCCGATACTCTTTTTTGCTGAACTTAGCAATGATGACAAATGCACATCCTACTGTTGCCCTGTGCCTGTGCCGATGCCATGCGCTGGTACGCTTAATCAGCTCTATGCCACATGGTTTATCTAATAATGTTCTTTTTTGTGTTTGATCTACTTCGTATATCTTGTTGTGAATAACTAGATGTTACATATGGATTGTTATGCATCGTTAGCACAAGTGGCCGCTTGATATTACTCAGCTGGCTTGAATCACCATCCTTAGTGCCGAAAATTAATGCCTCAAGGTGTAGGTTAGTAAATTCAAACATTTAGATCAAGCAACCTGCCATGCAGTTGGCTTGTAGGCAAACCAAGAAAAAAGTTCTATAAACAGCTAGGTCCTCCACAGACCACATGGGTTATGTTGATGTGTAACATGTTAAATGCAATTTTCTTTGGTTTTTTGCATGGTGGAGCATGATGCCATGACGCATTTTATTTTTGATAGCTTTTACCACTCACAGTTTATGCATCAAACTCTAATGTATATTAATTACCTTATGTGTTGATAGGACGAATCAGGTGCCTCTACTGCGATTTCATGGGGACTAGGATCGTGCATCCTCTTGGGAAAAACTTCCATGGGCGCAAGTTGGAGTTTGAGAAGATGGTCTGTGGAGAAGACCCCTGTGATGATGAAGATGACATTGTTCCTGAACTGAGGCAACCATACTACACCAACTTGACCATCGTCTCCCATAGCCGTTTGATAGCAGAGAATGTTTGTGGGAGGGTAGAAGAGGATAGTTTTTATGATAGTGATAGGGATCTGAGTGGTGGTTCCACGAGTGATGGGGATATGGGTTCTATGAGTGATAGTTACATGAGTGATGTCAGTTCGATCGTTTAGCATCTTTTATCGTTTAGCATGTGCATAAACTTCCTTTTGAAGATACATCTAAATTGTTGTGTGTATGGCTCTTAGATTGGATGTCAGTTTGATTTTTTATTTTGCTGAAACAAGTATTTGTCAGTAAGGTCTACCATTTCAGCTGCTAGTCAGGTTAATTTAGTTGATTTTTCTGGTTTAGGATTATATGATTGATTGTGTTACAAATTAGTTCAAGTAGAGGGGCGAGCACCTGGCATTTTGTGCCTCTTTCACGGTACCAAAGTTTATTGCCAACTAATCAATGATCAATCAATCGGCAGCAAATATATATGTGATTGGTTGCCCTCCAATGACTAATAGGAGTAAACATATATATGGATATATGCTGCAGTTGTCCAATTGTAACCAGATCAAACAAGTGCACGTATGTGTGTGTAGGAGCCGTAGCAAATAGCAGATTGATCTTGGCAAACAGCAGAAGCAACTGACAGATCCACTCTTGTCCAAAACAAGAGATAAAAATTGTAACATTGGATCTTATAATTGGAGAAAGAAAAAAACCAAAACCTAGATTATCACCTTCACCTGTGCACACATCATAAAGTATGATATGATATACTAGCTATTTGTCAAATTGTCAAGACTTGCTCTACCGCTTGATGCCCAGGAGGAATAGTGGTGGAGAAGAAGAAGATGTGCTCTGAAAGAGGATTGGAGAAGGATGATACTGTTTCAGTAGTAGTGTCCAGAAGCACTGTTTACTTTTCAGCTTGGTTCTTTGGTTCCTTAATTTGATGCCACTAATTAAATGGATTGTTCTAGGTTTTTTCAAGTGGGATGTACTATGTTATTTGCTCAGATATTTGTGATCAGTGTTTTAATTTGTTCTTTATTGAGAAAGTTAACCTGTCTCACTCTGAAATTATTGCTCTTACTTTAGGCGCACTTGCACATGGATTGTGCCCATCCACTAGAAAAATCTTGGGAGAGGAGATTTGATGATGAAGGCAAGAAGATTGCAATGTTTAGCATGACCTTGAATGACATGATGGCAATTGTAAGCATTTGAGCAGGGACTGCATCCTTTAGTTCTATTCTGTTAAGACACACAATTGGACTGGATAATTTGGCTGTTCTATAATATTGTTTGTACAGGAAAAGGCAGTCTTTTTTTTTAGAGAAGAGCAAGAACACTATTGTTATTCTAAGAAAAATGGTTACATTATGACAGGAGCACTAACTTTGCTAGATGATTATTGTTTCTTTTCAACTTTAAGGAAAAAGGGCAGGAACACTTGTGCTTTTACAAAAAAAAATGATTAGATTAGGTAGTTACATCCCCTTCTCTAAGTAGTAATGATGCTTTTGGTATTGTAGGTGCCGTTGATAATTAAAGTGCTGGGACTAAACCTTAAAGACAATGCACAAGGCCAGGTGATTACTCTTATCCTGTTGACGATCCAGCTAATCCATCACTAGATGTAATTCAGACTGCTGAAATATCAGTAGGAATGGACGGACAATTGCTAATCTTACTGATAAATTTTCACTTTTGCAAAGGCTTCGGTGTATGATCCACTGAAGAAATGGATGGACAACTGCTACCGTGGTGTACCCCTTGGTGGGATTTGGTGAGAAATTTAAGCTTTTCCGAATAAAAATCAGCTACATTTGAGCTTGCCTCATATAGTTGATTGAACTGTAGATAACAGTTTAGTTCAAAGCACACTCTTTTATCAGTGCAGGAAGCATAGGGAGAAGCTACAGGGGATACTTTCAACAGTTTCAGATATTCCCCAGGATATATGAAGAGAAACCTATCCTAGCAAATCAGTTTTCAGTTAGTGCTTTAAACTTTGTACTCCAGATATGGAATGCACAATGATTTTTTTAATAATGGAATAGAATCTGGCCTTTGCTTCAAAGATGCTACAGCCACTTATTATAGGGTTCTTGGTTCAATCAAGTGCAACAGAGCATAAAAAAGGATAGTGAGAAGACAAGTTTAATGAAATGCACATTGATACTCCTAGAAATCCTCTGATCATCATTATCATAATTCAATTGTGTAGGCATTCATTTCACGTCCCAACGGAAAAGAGCTGTGCAACAGTGTTGTCTGCACCAAATGCCAATGTTCTCAAGTAAACAAACAAAATTTGTATCAAGCCTATTTGAATGCATCTGAATAGGCCAGGAATATCATGAAATGTGCAAATTTCAGGGGAATTGATAAAGCTGGTATTGGATCCTGGGACTGGAAGCTGAAAGAGAAGAATTGCACTTACCATGGCTTGTTCCCAAGATCATGGACAGTATACAATGGTACACTAATTTCTGATAGTAGTATCACCTGACAAGACTATTGATCATGATTCATGAGCCCTGAAAAAACATTATTTGTGAACACCCTTACTAATCCAGGGTTCTATATTGCAGAATGCACATTTCTTCTGCAGCCGGAATTTCAAAATTTCCGGAAATTCCATAAATTTCAGACCAAAATTTCTTAAAATTTGAAAAAAAAAATTGGTTAAAATTGAATCAAATTTTCTTAATTCAAAAAATTAAATATTTCAGCCGAAATAAAGTTCTATTGGGGGGACTGATAGAACCGGAATTCCTGGAATTGCGGAAATCCTGTTCTGGAATATTGAACCCTGTACTAATCTGAGACTCTGAATTCTACAATTTCAAATGCAGGTGAACCTGACCCTGAAATTAAAATCACCTGCCGTCAGATATCACCGTTTATTCCTCACAATTACAAGGAGAGCAGCTTCCCTGTTGCAGTTTTCACTTTTACGGTAATAATTTGTCCTTTTTGTTTCTGCTGGAGATAAAAATGACTACAAGTGATCTATTCATTTTTTTTCCTCTGAACTTCTGCTGGCCCTGCAGCTACATAATTCTGGGAGCACACCTGCAGATGTAACATTGCTCTTCACATGGGCAGTAAGTGAAATCCAACACATAGTTCTTCAGCAGAAAGGCATCATCTTCCAGTAAAAACCTCACATTTGGCTCTGTTTGTCATGCAGAATTCAGTCGGAGGGAAATCTGAACTGACCGGGAATCACACGAACTCCAGAATGACGTAATTAATGATCACGGCATTACATTTTTTTTTGCCTCTTTTAATCAGTTGATGAACTCACTGTATCTTGCAACTGTGCTGCTCTTTCTTGTGCAGATCTCGCAACGGCGTCCATGGCGTCCTCCTCCATCACAGGTGAGTTCATCTTCATCGTGCTGTCGTGTTGGAAATTCTGGAAATGAGATGATGACACGTCGATGGATGGATGCAGGACCGCAGATGGGCATCCTCCGGTGACATTGGCGATCATATCGCAGGAGACCGACGGCGTCCGCGTCACCGGCTGCCCGCGCTTCACGATGGGCCCGTCCATCTCCGGCAACATCACGACGAAGGACATGTGGGACGAGATCAAGAAGGTACGGACTCCATTATGCACAGGCGCCGCCATGCCAATCTCTGACAGACTGACGACAAACACTGCACGTTTGCCCCGAACAGAATGGCTCCTTCGGCGACGGCGGGAGCGTCGAGACCCGGGTCGTCCATCGGAGCGGCGGTGGCGGCGACGACGACAGTGCCGGCAGGCGGGACACGCGTGGTCTCGTTCGCGCTGTCGTGGTCGTGCCCCGAGGTGAAGTGCCCGGCAGGGAGAACCTACCACAGGTGAAGTGAACAGCTCAAGTTCATCAGCAATGGCGGCTTCTTGCTGCTACTGAAATTCTTGACACTGACATGAGATCATCTGATCATGGCTGGAGTAGGAGGTACACCAAATTCCATGGCACCGATCGCCACGCGGCCACAGAATGCCTGGCTCACGATGCTCTTCTTGGTGAGAACAAAATTATTTCTGAATGCACGCAAGAATCATCTGTTGTTGTCTGAAGATTCTGACGGCCATTTGGTCTCCTTGTCTGCATGTAGAACACACCAAGTGGGAGTCCCAGATCGAGGAGTGGCAGAGGCCAATTCTGCAGGACAAGAGCCTACCTGAATGGTGAGCTGTTCAGATTTCCATAGAAATTACTCCTACTAATTAGTAATTAGCTAATTGGATTAGTGATTATTGCTGTCATTGTTGTTTTTATCAGGTATCCAGTTACACTGTTCAACGAGCTATACTACCAGAATGCTGGAGGCACCATCTGGACAGGTCAATGCAATGCTCTGCTCTCAAATTCTCAAACTTTCAATCTGAAATTGAAAATTTATTTAGTTTCTAACAATCGGCACTAATTTGAAACCCAAAAAGATTCAAACATGAAACTGACAAGAAAAAAATCAACTGCCACAGATGGGCAGCCTCCGAGGAACACCAGCCTTTCATCAGCGACGGAGCCGTTCAACCTGAACACGTTCAGTACGGTCGCCAATGGCGGCGTCGGCGCGAGTGGCAGCGCGGTGGACGGCATACTGAGCACGGTGGCGGCGGCGACGGAGCGGTCGAACTCGGCAGCGGTGGCGATGGGCACGGCGCTGCTGCGAGATGGCGAGGAGAACGTGGGCAGGTGGTGTACCTGGAGGGGATGGAGTACAACCTGTGGAACACCTACGACGTCCACTTCTACGCCTCCTTCGCGCTCCTCTCCCTCTTCCCGAAGCTCGAGCTCAACCTCCAGCGCGACTTCGTCCGCGCCGTCCTCCACGACCCCTGCCTCCGTCACACCCTCGATGGCGCCACCGTGCCGCGCAAGGCACTTCCATTCATCCTCCAATCCACCATTCTCGAATGGAGTTTCCTACACCAACCAGTAAGACAAAAGGCCATACTACATTATTAACGTTTGATGTACCGACCAGTATAACATGAAACCCTATGTCAGCATTAGGTTTCGTGTACCGATCGGTTAAACATGAAACATATGTGCATTGATTTACGTGCATCGGCCACTTTAGTTTGATGGGACGTGCAGGTGTTGGGACTTATGCCGCATGACATGGGGCTGAACGACCCGTGGTTTGAGGTGAACGCGTACATGCTGCACGACCCGTCGAGGTGGAAGGACCTCAACCCCAAGTTCGTGCTCCAGGTGTACCGCGACGTGGTGGCGACGGGCAACGCCGAGGCGGCGTGGCCGGCGATGTACCTGGCCATGGCGTACATGGACCAGTTCGACCGCGACGGGGACGGGATGGTCGAGAACGAGGGCCGTCCCGACCAGACGTACGACCTGTGGTCGGTGTCCGGCGTCAGCGGCTACACCGGCGGCCTCTGGGTGGCGGCGCTGCAGGCCGCGGCGGCCATGGCCGGCATCGTCGGCGACGGCGCCGCGGAGGCCTACTTCCGGGGGAGGTATCAGCGGGCCAGGCGCGTGTACACCGACGAGCTCTGGAATGGCGGCTACTTCAACTACGACAACAGCGGCGGCGCCACCAGCTCGTTGATCCAGGCCGACCAGCTCGCCGGGCAGTGGTACGCGCGGGCGTGCGGCTGGAGCCGATCGTCGACGACGACAAGGCGCGGCGAGCGCTGGCGACGGTGCTCAACTACAACGTCATGCGGGTGAAGGGCGGCACCGTCGGCGCCGTGAACGGCATGCGGCCGGACGGCACTGTCGACGAATCGTCGACGCAGTCCAAGGAGGACCTACGCCATCGCCGCCGCCGCCGCCATGATTCACGAGGGCATGCCGGAGGCGGCCTTCAAGACGGCCAAGGGCATCCACGACGCCGGCTGGGGCAAGGACGGCTTCGGCTATGCGTTCCAGACGCCGGAGTCGTGGACGGTCGACGGCGGCTACAGGGCGCTGCATTACATGCAGCTGCTCGGTGTCTGGGCTAGTGGGCGCTGTCGCCGCCGGAACTCCACAAGGAGCTCAGGCAGGCTGCAGCGGCGGCAGCCTCGCCGGAGGACGCCGCCCTGGGGCAGGAGAAGTTCGACAAGGTGGCGAGCATGCTGAGGCTGCCTGAGCAGCAGCAGCACAAGGGAATCCTTCGGGCGCTCTATGATGTTCTTCGCCAATTGCTGCTCCCAGCATGAGATTGCCACAACATGTATATACCACAAGATTGCCATTGCAATTGAATAACACTAGAAGTGAATGCGCGGCGTCACGCGGCGCGCAGCTGTGCACACAAGCATGGCTTAAGCAGTGGTGCCCCGCGCAAAGCAACCGTTAAACACACATGTTTGCTATTGTTGATCAAATGTTTCTTTATTGAACTATAGCAAATACAGACAGTCATGAACAACCAGCACAAAATCATGAAATTCAAGAATTAGTATAAAACCCAAAGAACACCATACTCTTGCACTTAGGAAAGCACAGGTTTATTTAAATCTGTAAACCCTATGCCATGACTGCACCCGCAAAGTTCGTATATTGAGCACCTTCTTTCCTGTAAGCAAGGCATACTACTGAATTAGTTTGGTACGGTAATAATCTGCAGGTTGTCAACCACACGAAGAATTTATGTTCTATTGTGACATTGGAAGCACAATTCATGTTCTATAGTGGCATAAGGATAACCATGCCATTACGCATAGAATGAGATACATGACACAAACAATTCGAGATCAGTCTAGCATATTCAAGATCGTAATCATGTTTGTGCAAGTCAAATTTTTAACCACATGTGGATCCGTGGATATCAACTTACTGAATATGCAAAAATAAAAATTGTAGAAGTCAAATATGTTCCTCAAATTGAGTTCTAGAAAATTATCCCTATATACAGGAAGAAATCAATCACACCACCCCCCCAACAAAAAAAAATCCTTGGCTACAATGCGTTTCATTATTAAGCTGCATAAGAATAGCTCTAGACCACTGCTTAGAATGCATATGATATGTAGCGGGCAAAGAAATGCAGAAGAAACATGCATAATTATTCTTGGCATGCATAACCTCAATTATATATTCATACCTCGAAACTCTTAAATCAGCACCGCAGTTTTTTTAAATAATGGAATCAGCAGCACTCTTAATAGTAGTTAATACTTAATACCTATTGTTTGCTCCTGCTTGTGTAGCTTTGCTGCAATCTGGCCAGCAGTATGCAGTACCATTAAGAGGGAAATGAAGGTGATAACTGAATTACCAACAGTGTTACATTTGTGCTTGTGCCATGGGGATGGCATTTTCTGTGAAAACCAGCCCATGGGAAGGACGAAGGCCAAGGACACTGCAGTAAGCAGCAGGCACACTGATGCTACAGCCAGTGTTGGTACCCAGGGAGAAGTCGACAATGTTTGCAGCCACGGTGACGGCTGATCCACTGGAGGATCAGCCGGGTATTCTGCCAGGCACGCACAGATTCGTTGGCGTGCCATAGTGGTCGTTCTCCCCATTTATGCTGCCAAGAACAAATCAATCAACCGACTACATATATATTTGGTTGATTCTTGCCTTCTTGGGCCCACATCATCTCGGGGGCCTTGCCGATTAAGATGCCAGATCTCGCCGAGTAGATGAGTGAGTTTGACATCACCCCCAACATGCCCTCGCACAACCTCTCTCTCAAGAGTGATCCAAGTTCAGGGGGCTGAGGGCTCTGAGAAGCTCATTGAGCGGTGAGTTTGTTGTATTTCTGAGAGATGTATCCTCTTTTAGGATGAGCACAGTCTCGTCTGATGGCCTCACAAGTATAGTTCTACTTGGAAGGCGCAGTCGTAGTAGTATACTCCCTCCGTCCCAAAAAAAATAATTCCTGGGGACGAATCTGGATCCTAGGGATGAATCTAGACATAGGCTGTCCAGATTCATCCCCAGAAATTGGTTCTTTTGGGACAGAGGGAGTATATGCGACCATACGTAGTCCGTATGTACCTCCAAGCTGAAATAAAGCTGCTACCACACCACTACTCCGTATAACTACTCATATCACTTAAGTACTTAACGCTAAGTTGCGTAAAAAGACCTTCAGACGGAAAACACACAGTGACTTCATTTTCAAAGGCTACCTGAAGTCTCAATGCAAATATAAACTGACAGGACCATAGAGTTAGAAAAAGATTAATTTCGGATGGAGGATACACAAAAGAAGGCATACACTGACAATATGTTCTAACACTTGAATGTTGCATATATAGATAGTGGTAAAAAGTGATGCAGACATCCTAATTGCTATGTCCCACAGACATTTCTGGAGGCCGAATGCTAATGCCCTATGCCGTGGGATTTCAGATGGCAAATGACTACAGAGCAACTTTTTGGTGGCATTGAACAACATATTTATCTCTTTACATACAACCATGCCAAAATAAACACCTAGAAAAATCCTTGTCGCTGCTCTATAGAACCTGGATGCAATGATGTAAAAATTACTGACTAAAGTTACATTTAAATTAATAGGATTACCACCACAGTGTTGACAGAATATAACACGGGAACTGCTGCAAACAGTACCGCTAACTGTGTGATAAACGAATCAGCAAATGCAATACAACAAATTGTTTGGTAGCCAATAGCTTCCCCTACACAAATCTGTAAGACCACAGCCAGATCTGCTACCTCAGCACTCCCAACACAGCATTTACACTGGAGAGTAGCATGTTAGTGCAAAATGCAAAGCTCACAAGCTTGCATAACATATCAGTCAGACAGATAAACTGACAATCTGGATCAGTACAGGACTCTGCAGGTATGCATGTGAATTACCAGCATAATACCCGCGCAACAAACCTAGCAGCGCTTCCACACAACAAATTGATCTCGAGCTAAATGCATTATTGGACCGAGGCAAAGTGATGATTGCAGCATATGTGTACAATGCAGACTGAAGAGCATACTGACCTCGACGATCCAGTTCACCATGACAACGCACTGCTCCACGACGGCGCGGTCGTAGCTGCCGGGCATGGAGGAGTACACCTCTGTGTAGTCACGGGCTACCACCCCTTGCTGCTCGCGCCACCGGAACCGCTCGTAGCTCTCCTCGTTGTCCAAGTCCTCAAATATCTTGCCCTGATACAATAATTCCCATCTAATTACATCAAACGCCGCACTGATTCGAGAAAGCGCAGCCACTTTCCAACAAATTTGAGAGAACTGTGTGGAACCTGCTTACCGCTAGTAGATAGACATCCGTGACGGCAGGCGTTTTGGGATGCGTGCAGGGGACGAACTGCTCCGCGAAGGCGAGGAAGAGGGAAAAAGTGGGGGATGGCGTGCCGTTGCCGTCGTCGTCGGACGAGGACTCATGAAGGGGGTGAAGGAGTACTCAGCGCAAATGCAGGGACCACTGCGCACCTCCTCCTCCTCCTCGGTCTCCGACAGCGTGAGGTCCTCGCGGGCTGAGGAGTACTTGGTCATCTCGGCGTCGTTGGCGAGCTGCTCGGGGTTGTGCGTGTTGAATGGGCCACCGGCGACTACGGCGGGGTGGAGAACGGGTTGGCGGCAGCGGGGTTGCGCCAATTCTCGACGTAGAAGGGGCTCCCCGAGCAGGGGTTCGGCGGGGACAACGCGGAGTCGCCCGGGGCGGCGGCGTGGTCGGGGGATGCGGGGGAGAGGTCGAGCTGCTCGAGGAGCACGCGGGAGGAGGAGATCGAGGAGCGCAGGAGGTGCGGGAGGGCCACCAGGGACCTCGGGTGGCGGCGGAGGAGGCGCAGGGTGGTGGCTGCATCCAGAACCATGGCGCTGCCCCCTCCCTCACATTAGTGGCAGATCCGGCCACGAGGGGCCAGATCCGCTAGGTGGCGGCGACCGGTTTAAGAGAGCACCAGCGGTGGCAGCGACTGGAGGCACGGTTGGGACGCTGGGGACGGCGTTGAGGCTTCCGGCTTCCGCCGACGAGCCTCCTCGGAGAAGGAGGGGGGTGGGGGGAACGGTGCTGCTCGAGCGGACCTCGCAACCGTCTCGGAGAAGTTGCGGCCGCCGTCAGCCAGAACGAGGAGGTGCAAACGGAGGGCGGCGGATGGGAGTGGTTGTATTTCATGGAAAGATAAGGGCCTCTGCCAAACAAAGACAACGGACTGTCAGACGGTGGGAGGGCATATTAGATATTCCGTACATAGTCAAGGAGCTTTTTAAAAAATAGCCTGTCACGTGTAAATTTCGCAAGGAGCTAAAAACAATTACGAAAAAGAGAAAAATCAAACCCCATGGATTTTTATTGGCTCTGGTATGTGGTGGATTTTCCCATTCCGCATAGGGTGCATGTGTCAATATATCATTCTGCATTCAGAATCACTTCTGTCAGTCACTGGCTGTTGATCTCTCATTTACTTTGTGTGGTGCAAGCCAAAGTCTATTGGTTGCACTACTACGCCTCCTCCTATGTTCCCATGCGATTTGCAGCTGTTGATCTGGTCATGCTCACATGTGCGTTTATCTTCCTTTCACTGAAAATAAAACACGGTTTAATTTGTCCTATGTTAACTCTGACTTAAAATGGCAAACTATGCTTACCAAAATTAAGTTCTTCCTGCTCCTCATCCAGAACTTTACCTACGAACTTAAACGACAGCGGTTATTCGCAGAGCTGGAATATGGGATGCTTCGTTATATGGGAGCTATAGATAATTCAACCATGATACTACTTAGTAACTACTGGTAAGTTTTCTTAATTAATTTCGATTCACTTCTAACCTTACGAATTAGTTAATACTATCTCTAGTTTTTAATAGATTACGTCATTGACTTTTATTGTAACGTCTGACCATTCATCTCATTCAAAACATTAGTGTAAATATAAAAAAATATAAGTCATGCCTAAAGTTTTTTGATAAACCAAGTTGTCGGAGGATGAAACTCCAACCGCGGGAAGTCAGGAGACCCCCCTTTAAGATTCGGCCAGGGGGGCTGTTCCCCAGGCGGACGCGGCGTCCGGTGTGAGTATCTGTGCACGGGCCCGAGCTGAGAGACGAAGGGTTCGGACCGTCCGATCCGGGTCCGGACCGTCCGAACCGTGATAACTGGCGGGAGAGAAGTCAATCGTCTGGAAGGCGGAGAACCGTGGGGGGCAGAGGAGACGGGAGGCGTTTAGACAGGTTCGGGCCGCTTAGAAGCGTAATACCCTACTCCTGTGTGTATGCTATGTGGAGGTGAATATGGTTGCGGTGTTACAAGGTGAGCTCAACTCGCTTGACGGAGCTGGGGAAGAAGAACAGTGGCGACTGTGTGTGATCGAAGGCCGGTCCTAGGCAGAGAGCGGTTGCTAATGCTAAAGCTTGCCCCCCTCCTCTCTCGTCGGCTAGGATCCTCCTTTATAGAGCAGGGGAGTCCACAGTGTCAGCACACCGAGAGAGAGAGTTTCTGGTGAGTTCTCCGGTCTTCCCCTCCGCCTGCAACGCCTGCGCCGGAGTTGGTACTGCTCGTCCAGTCGCACTTGGTCAGCACGTCGCCGTGAGCGGATGGAGCATGGAGATGGGACGGCACCTGAAACTCTAACCGCGGGAAGTCAAGAGACCCCCCTTTGAGATTCGGCCAGGGGGGCTGTTCCCCAGGCGGACGCGGCGTCTGGTGTGAGTATCTGTGCACGGGCCCGAGCTGAGAGATGAAGGGTTCGGACCGTCCGATCCGGGTCCGGACCGTCCGAACCGTGATAACTGGCGGGAGAGAAGTCAATCGTCTGGAAGGCAGAGAACCGTGGGGGGGGCAGAGGAGACGGGAGGCGTTTAGACAGGTTCGGGCCGCTTAGAAGCGTAATACCCTACTCCTATGTGTATACTATGTGGAGGTGAATATGGTTGCGGTGTTACAAGGTGAGCTCAACCCGCTTGACGGAGCTGGAGAAGAAGAACAGTGACGACTGTGTGTGATCGAAGGCCAGTCCTAGGCAGAGAGCGGTTGCTAATGCTAAAGCTTGCCCCCCCTCCTCTCTCGTCGGCTGGGATCTTCCTTTATAGAGCAGGGGAGTCCACAGTGCCAGCACACCGAGAGAGAGAGTTTCTGGTGAGTTCTCCGGTCTTCCCCTCCGCCTGCAACGCCTGCGCCGGAGTTGGTACTGCTCGTCCAGTCGCACTTGGTCAGCACGTCGCCGTGAGCGGATGGAGCATGGAGATGGGACGGCACCTGAAACTCCAACCGCGGGAAGTCAGGAGACCCCCCTTTGAGATTCGGCCAGGGGGGCTGTTCCCCAGGCGGACACGGCGTCCGGTGTGAGTATCTGTGCACGGGCCCGAGCTGAGAGATGAAGGGTTCGGACTGTCCGATCCGGGTCCGGACTGTCCGAACCGTGATAACTGGCGGGAGAGAAGTCAATCGTCTGGAAGGCGGAGAACCGTGGGGGGCAGAGGAGACGGGAGGCGTTTAGACAGGTTCGGGCCGCTTAGAAGCGTAATACCCTACTCCTGTGTGTATGCTATGTGGAGGTGAATATGGTTGCGGTGTTACAAGGTGAGCTTAACCCGCTTGACGGAGCTGGGGAAGAAGAACAGTGGCGACTGTGTGTGATCGAAGGCCGGTCCTAGGCAGAGAGCGGTTGCTAATGCTAAAGCTTGCCCCCCCTCTCTCGTCGGCTGGGATCCTCCTTTATAGAGCAGGGGAGTCCACAGTTGCTAGCACACCGAGAGAGAGTTTCTGGTGAGTTCTCCGGTCTTCCCCTCCGCCTGCAACGCCTGCGCCGGAGTTGGTACTGCTCGTCTAGTCGCACTTGGTCAGTACGTCGCCGTGAGCGGATGGAGCATGGAGATGGGACGACACCTGCCTCCGCTGCCAGGGCGTGGACTTCCGGAGTCTTCTTAGTCAAAAGCACTCTGCCTGTACAGGGAATGGAGCAGGCGTCGGGGGCAACACGCCCTGTCACCTCGCCGTCGGCTCGCCATCAATGCGGTGGTTGGCACTGGCCAGCTCGGGTCAGCCCACCATTAAGGCAGTGGTTGACGGCTGACCAGCTCGGGTCACCCGTGCGCCTGGGCGTCGAGGCCGCAGGCTCCGGACCCGAGGAGAGTACCGGGGAATGTGGGACCCCCATTCCCGTTTCGCCGACACAAGTCATAATAAAATAAATTATATTTAGTTAATTTTTTTAATAATATAAATGATTAAATATCGTGTAAAAATTAACGACGTTATCTATTAAAAATAAGGGACAGTGCATGGTCAGCGTAAGCAGTGGACTCGTCACCTGCTCTGCCTGGTACGCTGTAAAATTTATTGGCAGGTGCCAGTTGAAGTTTAAGCAGCAATCTGGCAACTGCTGCCCGAGAATTTTGTGAAGGTTAGCACTGAACAATGCTGGAGAATTTTAGATATACTTGATATTGGTAGGGATTTAGGGGAGAAAGAGGTACAACACCGTGATGGTGAACACTGAAAAACCAAACAAAATTTACTAAAAATTTTAATTTTTGTTTAAGTTTCTTATTACTTGGGATAGGGACGGGTGGTACTCTTTGCACGCGAATTCCCTAAAACTTAGTTTCATACTTTCGAAACACTTCATACAATTTAGTCTTAGAATCAAAATAGTAGTTAGTGTAATATTCATTGTATCCCCAATAAGATTCAAAATATTAAGAAACCCCCGTATTTTACCCTAAGATCAAAAATAAATACAAAATCATATAAGTATGAAATGTCCCTTCAGTATTTAAGATATTTTTTTTCATGTGAACTACTGCAAATTTTAGTAGTTGGTCATCTTCATATTCTTTTAATAAAGTGGCAATCTCAAAAATTTTATGTAAAATTAAATTAGTAGTTGGATAGTAAATGCCAGACAGAGTAACAGTTGTATCATAAAATGTTTTAAGAAAGTAATAAAACATTTTCACAATATGTCAAGACTGTTCTGTCAGTAGCGGTTGTCCGTCACTGGTAACAATATTCTTGGACTAAAAAAAACAGTTAGTATATCCTTGTCAGGCAAGACGTGCCTTAACATCAAATAAGTCGAGTTCCACCGATGGTCCGCATCCGTTTGGAACTTGCGTGGATGCTTGTCCGAAATGATGCAGAATCGCTTGAAGGTCGCAAATCAAGGATTAAAACCATTGAGCCATGTTATAGCTTCACGGATAAAATCGAGATATACACTTACTCTCTTAAAACCGGATTTAACTATAAAATTAATAACATGGCAAGAACAACGTTGATGTAAAAGAAATAATTTAGCATAATCATTGAATAAAGGCTGCAGAATTTCCATTGCTCTGGAATTTATAGCTGCATTATCTAATTACTACAAATATTTTATTTGTGATGTCAAAATCCTCACAAACTCTAGAAATTCGTTCAGCAATACTTTTTGCAGTATGTAAAACATCAATTAATTTTAAAGCTATTACTCTTTTTTTTAGTTTCCAGTCATCATCAATATAATAAGCAACTATACTAATATAGTCCTCCTTAGCCCTATCACTCTAAATATCAGATACGATACTAATAGAAAAGGTGCATGTAGCAAGCAATTATTTAATACTGTCCCGACCTTGGTTATAAACATTCACCAAGTCTCGGGTTGTGGTCTGTCTACTAATAGCTTGAAACCTAAGATTGTGAGCAGTTTTAATGTAAGTCTCAAATGCAGGAGACTTACCAAAGTTTAGGGGTAGATCCTGTCTAGCAATTAAACGGGTAAGGGAAACTCGTGCTACCTGAGGATCATACTCCCATGAACATACCTATAGCTGATAGCAGCAGCCTCCGGTGCTCCTGCAAGGTAAAAAAATTCTAAATTTTCTTCTTTGTTCGTACTATTTTTTTAGTAATTTTCTCTATTTATATTGCAGGATGGATCCGAACTACTCGACGTTCCAACTGAGCGACTTTGACCCGAGCTATCTGCCGATGTCGCAGGGAGACGACTCCAGGTCAGCTCCTACACCGCAAGGACAGCTGGAGGAAGTACATGCGACTTCGGAAGGATCCGGAACTACAAGCGGGAGCCTATCAATGGCAACCGGCTCGAAGAGATCAAGAACTTTCTCCGCCTGGCAACATTTTAATGAGATCAAGAAAGTCGGCGCGGATGGAAGGGATGTAACTTATGCGAATTGTAGAATTTGTAAGACTAAATTCTCTGGAAAATCTTCTGGTGGAATAGGGCATTTGAGGCGGCATGCTGAGACGTGTTCGAAGAAACAAGGTTACCAGCTATGACAGCAGCAACTGATACTAAATCCTGACCGTACGGTACGTTCATGGGAGTATGATTATCAGATAGCACGAGATTCCCTTACCCGTTTAATTGCTAGACAGGATCTACCCTCTAAACTTTAGTGAGTCTCCTACATTTGAGATTTACATTAAAACTGCTCACAATCCTATATTTCAAGTTATTAGTAGACAGACCACAACCCGGGACTTGGTGAATGTTTACAACCAAGGCCGAGACAGTATTAACAATTATTTGCTACATGCACCTTTTCTATTAGTATCGCATCTAATATTTGGAGTGGTAGGGCTAAGGAAAACTATATTAGTGTAGTTGCTCATTATGTTGATGATAACTGGAAACTAGAAAAAAGAGTAATAGCTTTAAAATTAATTGATGTTTCACATACTGCAGAAAATATTGCTGAACAAATTTCTAGAGTTTGTGAGGATTTTGGCATCACAAATAAAATATTTGCAGTAACTCTAGATAATACAGCTGCAAATTTCAGAGCAATGGAAATTCTGCAACCTTTATTCAATGTTTATGCTAAATCATTTCTTTTACATCGTTGTTCTTGCCATGTTATTAATCTTATAGTTAAATCCGGTTTTAAGAGAGTAAGTGTATATCTCGATTCCATCCGTGAAGCCATAACATGACTCAATGGTTCTAATCCTCGACTTGCGACCTTCAAGCGATTCTGCATCGCTTCGGACAAGCGTCCACGCAAGTTCCAAACGGATGCGGACCATCAGTGGAACTCGACTTATTTGATGTTGAGGCACGTCTTGCCTTACAAGGATATACTAACTTTTTTTTGCAGTCCAAGAATGTTGTTACCAATGATGGGCAACCGCTACTGACAGAACAGTCTTGACATGTTGTGGAAAGGTTTTATTACTTCCTTAAAACATTTTATGATGCAACTGTTACTTTGTCTGGCGTTTACTATCCAACTGCTAATTTCATTTTGTATAAAATTTTTGAGATTGCCACTTTATTAAAAGAATATGAAGATGACAAACTAATAGGACTTGCAGTATTTCACATGAAAAAAATATCTTAAATATTGTAGGGATATTTCATACTTTTATGCTTTTGCATTTATTCTTGATCTTAGGGGTAAAATACGGGGGTTCCTTAATATTTTGAATCTTATTGGAGATGCAATGAATATTGATTACACTAACTACTATTTCGATTCTAAGACTAAATTGTATGAAGTGTTTCGAAAGTATGAAACTAAGTTTTAGGGAGTTCGCGTGCAAAGAGCCTCACCCATCCCTGTCCCAGGTAAGAAGAAATTGCAGTGGGACCAAATTTAGGGTGGTTCCTCTTCTTCTTCGAGCACCGGTGGTGGAAGTTCGGCCGCCGCAAGTCCTGCACACGCTTCGCTTGAAGCCCTTGAGCTGTTCATCTACTTGGACAGCGACTCCATCAACCAGAAAGATATCAACGTTCTTCAATGGTAGAACGATCACAAGACCCAATATCCTGTGTTCTCAAAGCTAGCACGGAATGTGTTTACGGTGCCTGTATCTACGGTATCATCCGAATCAGCCTTCAATCTTTGCGAAAGAATTATTGAGTAGAGAAGAAGAAATCTCGGCAGTGAGCTGGTAGAAATGCTGCTTGTGGTTAAAGACTGGAAGCTAGCAAAGAAACGTGCCCAACACATAACGAAGAACCAAGATTTGGCTAAGCAGTTCGAAAATCTTTACCTACAGAATGAGGAACTAAAGTAATGTTTTTTATTTTTGAGTGTTAGACATTTAGCTGTACTCTTTTTTCTTTGTAATGGTTTTCTCAAAATTGAGTTTTTACATGACAGAGTTTTTAATGAGACAGTTGTGTAATATCAAATTCAATAAAGGTCATTGCGCAATTTTCCCCTATATCTATGCAGAAATTAAATTACATAACTATATATATGCTTCTATTTTGCTTGTTAAAAAATATAAAAATTTCCTTCTCTAATATCATCAAAAAATAACTTCATGTTTTTTACTTATCTCAAATAATTTTTCCCTATATTTATACAGAAATTGAATTACATAATTATATGTGTTGTTATTTTGCTTGTTTAAAAAAAATAAAAATTTCCTTGTAACATACCGGAATTTCGACTTTCAAAATTCTAACCAAAACAAATTAACAAAAAGACCTCGAAAGTAAAATCTTATACTTTCTATACAAAGGAGTAAAATGAGAGGTAGATTTACTAAAGTAAATCTTAAAAAGGGGGAAACGCTAAAACTTTTATAGTTAAAATTCTTAACTTATTTAAAGACTTACCCTAAGTCATAATATAAATAATAAAAGGTAATATGGCTAAATGAGTATAAACTATGTTTGACATAGGAATCTGTAGACAAATAAATTATTACCATTTCATGTGCATACTTTTATTTTGGATTGTTTTTGGATCTTAAAGTGCACTTTTATAATAGGATGCATATGCATCTGTACAGCCTAAGGAATTTCTAAAAATGATTGGTTAAACATGAAATCATGGAAAAATTCCTGTAGACACTAACCCACATAATTAATCCACTGTAAATTTTACATGATTTTATCACTTCAATAAATACTCCAATAAAATCTTCCAAATCAGCAAAAGTAGAAGACTAGCCAAAATAAATTGCTTAGCTCTTATTTTCACCAAGTAAAAAAAAATCATAACTAATCAGGCAGTGCCCTTTTACCAAAATGTGTACCAAGATGTACCTTTCAACAAGAAATTTTGGTTTAATTTAATTCTCAAAGAAACCACATAAAATGATAAGTGCAATGCACTGGGAAATTAATTTAGACTGCAGGAAAAACAGGATCACCATGCCTACTTTGCAAATTCACCAAAGATAAACCAGAACACTTCTAGCAATGAAATTTTGTCAGCAGGTTAATCACATCCTCCTCTATCTCCAGTAATTTTTACCTAATTTTATCAGTTCAATAAGTGTCCCAAACAAATGTTTTGGATTCAGCAAGGCAGAGAATATTTTCCCTGCAGACAGTCTATTTGACATTTTTGCCAGAATTAATCCATCAAACACCTGCTCACCAAAATTTACCAGAACTTGGATTAGATTGTGAACTAATTACAGTAAAAAATTTCAGTACAATCTTCACAAATCTTGCACATAAAATAACAAGCCCAAGCTCACTGACTCAGACTAGTGCACTGCAGAAAACTGTGTTACTAAGCCTATTTCATCTTTTTGCCATAATAAAAATATAAATCCCCTAGCCTTGGAACTTGGCAGGGTAGTAGAATATATATCCATCTACACATGTGAGTTGTTCCATCCCCATAAACTCTCTGCAACTCAGTGATATCGATCAGTGCAAGACAGCTGCCCACAGAGTAGCCAACACTTAGTTTCTAGGGACCTTCTCCCATCCTTCACTGCCATGTGGGCCCCACAGACATCCTGGACCCACCTGACAGTCTCAGACACCGCTCTAGCTCAGTCTCCACTCCAGGAACACGCCACGCCACTCCCCCACGCGTCAGCCGCAACCAGAGACACCACAGCCGACCTCTCCACGTCAACCTCCTCCTTTTGACAGGCCACCTCGCCATTAGCAGCCTCTCCTCGACCTAGTCGCGTTCTCCAGGGAAACCCCAACATTCCACCTCAGAAAAGCCGTCCACAGCTTTATCTTCCCCGGCGCCGACGACTGTTCGATCGAGCCCGAGCTAACTCCAGTGAGCACCATCCTCTCTTAATCACGGGAACACGATTACCACCTCCTGTTCATTCCATTTTCATGCTTTATGGCCCTAGGACTCGCCGGCCGAAGTCGCTGCCGTGCTCTGCCTCTGTCCAGAGAGCGCCGCCGTGACGTCGCCGTCATCCCAACGAACTCCGGTGATCCCAGCCCGAGCCACCGCGCCAACGAGGTCGCCTTGCCTCCAGGAGTTCGCTGATCAAAGGAATCAAGCCGGAATGCTGTGAAGCTCGAGATCAGCACCCATCTTCCCCAACCCCGATCCAAGCCGCCGCCGTGAAATTCGTCTTCTCCGGTGAGCTGCTCTTCGATTCCTCGCATACCGAGCACCCTACCAACCTCCCTAACCTTGTGCAAATCTTTTCTCATCAGCTCTAAGGCCGGAGCAAGCAGCCGCCGTGAACCCCTGGATTTCAGCCGCCGCCGGGCCATCTTCATCGCCGCCGTCGTCGTCCCAGCTTCACCAAGCCTCGAGCAACTCTCGGTGAGGTTCCTGGTACCTCTTAGACGTGCATGCATACACTGGTTTGTCCAGAACCCGGCCATAGCTCGGATCGCCTCAACACCCCGAGACGCTCCGCCGCTCGCACCGCCGCAGCCACCTATTCCGGCCACCACAACACGCGCCACCACCACCCATAGCCTCGCCTGGATCTCCTCTGACTTTTCTCTGTTGGCCACGACGCCAGCCAAGCCGCCATTCGCCATCGGCGCCGGCGAACAGAATCGGCGCCCCAGCCAGCCTGCGCCTCCTCTGTTTTGGTTCCGCTGACAGATGGGCCCGGGCTAGAAGAGAAATAAGAAAAGAAAAAAGAATTAGAAAAATGTTAAACTGAAATATTTTTCCAACAGAAAAATATGCAAACTTCAGAAATTTATAACTAAATCATTTCAACTCCAAATTGGACGAAACAAAACTTGTTGGAATCACAAAATTATGAACTTTATTTCTGTTGCTTGAAATCTGGAATAACCAGTACCTAAAATGTCTCAAAAATAATATAAAGAATACAATACATAACTCATATGCAAATTTAGTTGTTTCATGTTTACCTTAAATCAAGGTTTAGTAAATTCATAAAATGTTGGTCTTTTCTGAAGTAAACTAAAACTAAAATTCATTTACATAAAAGACACTCATACGAAACTTATAATAGGTAAATATATAAATTAGTATACAAAACATGTATTAACTTCTAAAATGTGTAAGAAATTCATATAAGCTCCAAATAATATGAAATCAATTTTGTTAACTTCAAAATATTTTGCTCTCCACTTCTGAAAACTGAGGATTTGCTAAAACTAGTATGAGAACCCTCTTTATATTTTATACAGAGGATAAATGTTTTATATAAGGTCTAGGAGGTAAAATAATTCATAAAAATCATATAAACTTCATTTTTACTCTAAGTAAAATACACCCAAATGACAGTAAGTCTACACCACATTCCTCTTAGATATCAAAAGGTTAAATTTCATAAATACCTAGCCCTAAAACCCATGCATACTAAAATACATGTATAAATACGTATACACGTCTAGAACTTGGAAAAAATTAATATCTCTTAAAAAGAAGTCGATAAAATGGAAACTTCTTCACCACAATTCATCTAAAACCAGTACCTAGCCACTGTGTAAATTTCACACATATCAGAATAACTTCAACGTTGACCTTATACCGTATTCTAACGTATTTTTGTATAGAACTCGTAAAATTCATAACTCCCAAACCATAAACGATAAAATAGAAATTCCTTCACCTAAATTCACTTTAGACCAGTAGCAACCTAAGGTATAAATCTCATGCATATTAGAGCATTTTGTATTTTTCGCATTATTTACTATTTATTCGGTCGTACGTTATTTTCTTTCTAGAGAACGAATTCGATATCGGTGAAGAAGTAAAATAGTTGGTATCCGAATACTCAAGAGTAAGGCAAGTTTTCTCCCCTCCTCCTTGAACAAATCGAATCCTATGTTTTGGAGAATGAAATGTGTTGTTTGTAAAATTGCATACGTATTTGTGAATAACGGTATTTGAATTGTGGTAAATGGTAGTTATAACCTATTAGTTGCATGATCCACCTTAGAACATTGTGTTCCTTGCTGTTTATAACCTTAGGCTTGATTAAAGTACTTGGTTTGTACTCATGGGGTTTATATTAAGTCAATACACTTGCTTATGCTTAGCCATGCTTAGAAACGTGCTAAATATTACAGTGATCACTATATACATTTGAAAATGAGAATTTTATAACTTCTGGACAGAGGTGAAGCCTCTGGTTATTTGTGAACTAAAATGATGAAAACCCTGATTTTAGACTTGGGCGGCAAGTGGTGTGCATATGGAGTAGTTGCACACCGATAGGGGGAGTGTTTGCCTGGGTCGATTAAGGACTGAACTCAGTGTTATTTCTCATGTTAAACAGTACAACCACATGTGCTAGTATGGGATAGCCATAGTGGATTAAGTTACTTAATGTTTAGCCTTGCATTTTGATAGGCAGAGTAGTATGGGCAGTGTCTATGACGGACTGTAGAGCTGTTCAGAGGAGCTACCTATATCCCGTAACGGAATAGGCGTCTAAGTTGGTCTAATACAACATTGTGTGTCTCGTGGGGAGCCGGTTAGGCTGCCGCCACGGCGCTAGGTTAAGGCGTGGGCTCGCCACCCATGGCATCGGGATAGCGCCCCGATGTGGAGTAACACACCTCATGCTGGTGCAAGGCTAAATGTTAGATAATGTAAAAGCTGTGTTGTGACCTCTAGACCGCATTCAATGTGCAGAGTGTGGTGGTACCGACGGGTACCAGACAAACTAGAGTATAGCCGTTTGGCTTCTATCACATCATGTGGGTAACGATGTACAAACTCTGCAGAGTCAAAACTAATCGATTAGCCGTGCTCACGGTCATGAGCGGCATGGTTGTGTCCATTGAGTATAGACTTATGCTTTTAAATGTGTTTATGAAATTGGGATGAGAATTGGTGACTTTTGAGAATTATTATGCTTATGATAATATTTATGGTGACTTGTTGCCAAGGAGGGCAGCAAGTAGGAAAATTATTATGTTGATCACTTCTCTACTTATGATACATGTTTCTAATGTTTTATTTAACACCGTTGCAAATGATTGTGAACTAAAATTAGCTTTATGCAAAACTGAACCCACAAATAGCTATCTCCTTGATTTAGAGCTCGCATGTAGCAATATAAAATTGTCCTTGCCAGTACATTATTTCGGTAATATACTGACTCTTGCTTGTATGATTATAATCCTTGCTGTAGGTTGAGTACTATAGGAATTTGTTACTTCTTCAAGATTGATTCTTTAAGGGGTGTACCCCTAGTCGGATTGCTTGTGGTATGGGTAGACAAGTTTCCGCTGAATCATATTATTTGGCCTTTTGGCCTATGTATTCTTAGTTGTATCCAAAGTTCAAGAAGGCGCTAGGCGGTTTCTAGGCGCCGACCCATAGCCTAGATACAATTGGGCATCAATACAAGTGATACAAAAATAGGAAATAGCAAGTTAGGTACTTATCTGAGCCTTCTCCCATCCATTATCAGCAATTCAGCAGCATAGGGTAGCACATGATTCTCAGTTCTCACAACACAAAACACAGGCACACAGCAGGAGTTCTAAGTTCATAAGTTAAAGATACATGAATGCATAATAAAAGCTAAAACATGACATGAAGCTGTCTCACTCTTCTTCAATAGGGTTCCACATAATCATCTTCATCAAACTCTTCTTCTTCGGAGTCAAATTCTTCTCCTTCATAAAGCTGTCTCACTCTTGCACTTCTACGCAGCTCAAGTTGTTCTTCTGCTCCCACTGCATCCCCAATAACAGACCAAGGTATCCATGTACCTTCCATCTCATCTTTCTCAGCAGCATAGGGTAGCACATGATTCTCAGTTCTCACAACACAAAACACAGGCACACAGCAGGAGTTCTAAGTTCATAAGTTAAAGATACATGAATGCATAATAAAAGCTAAAACATGACATGAAGCTGTCTCACTCTTCTTCAATAGGGTTCCACATAATTATCTTCATCAAACTCTTCTTCTTCGGAGTCAAATTCTTCTCCTTCATAAAGTTGTCTCACTCTTGCACTTCTACGCAGCTCAAGTTGTTCTTCTGCTCCCACTGCATCTCCAATAACAGACCAAGGTATCCCTGTACCTTCCATCTCATCTTCCTCATCTCTATATACAAGTAATGCACAATCATCTCCATCCTCATGCAGAAAACCTTGAGCTTCGGTTGTATCACTAGACAAGAGAACATCACTGATTTTCTTTGACTTGATCTTTTCTTTCTTATTAATCAGCTTGGAGTTGAATTGAATATAGACCAATTTGTTGAGGCGGGTTGTAGTAAGCCTATTTCTCTTCTTAGTGTGTACCTATAAATTAAAAATAAAAGCATTTTCAGTTCTGCAATTTAATTGTAATGCTGCTAAAATGTTGACACCAGATAGGTACTAACCCCTTCAAACCCGCTCCAATTTCTTTCACAACCAGAAGAGCTTGATGTCAAAGATAGGATCCTTGTAGCCATCTTTTGTAAAGCTGGTGTTTCAGTTCCATACAGCCGCTACCATGATGCTGAAATAAAAAACACCTCTATTAGTTAGTAGTTAAACCAGATTTTTTGTTAGATGAAAACAGCAAACAACCATGTAATATCAGCAAACAACCTTTACCTGGGTTATAATCAAAGTTTTCAAAAGTCCTTGCAAGCTTCTTGTTAAATGGTCCTTCTCTATTCTGAAACTTCTTTAGTTCAGTGTTGACAGCCTGATCTTACTTATCCTCATCATGATAATAAAAAGTCTCCACACAACTGATAAATCCTTCTACTATTGTGGAATCATCAAAGATTGATGGGTTAGCATAACTATAGTGTGGATTCAGCAAATAAGCTGTCAAATGCAATGGAGAATCAAGTCTTCCTTTCATCTTCTTGTCAACAACAGCAATAACCTCCTTGAAACGGGACTCCATATTTCCAAAGGCCTCTTTGATCTATCTCTTTGCCTTTAGTAGTTCTCCAAATACGAAACCCATGGATGGCTTCACATCCCCATCAACCAAACGGAGAACTTTGACCAATGGCTCAAAAACAATCAATGTTAGCTTGACATCCTTCCAAAAGGTTAGATTCAATATAATTGTTGTGGCATCTTTTCCTTTCTTTGATTTCTTCACATCCTTCAATGAGTCCCACCTACTATGAACCACCATCTTTCTTAGCTGGTCCTTCTTCTCTTGTATGCTATTCAAAGTGAGAAAGGTTGAAGCAAACCTAGTCACTCCTGGCCTTATTATCTCTTTCCCCTCTGTGAAGTATCTCAAGCACTCTAATGTTCTTGTGTGCCCATAGACAAATATGGTGAATGTCTTTGCTTGCTCAATCAACTTCTTGAACCGAGGCATGCTGCCAATTCCTTGGAGTATCAAGTTGATTGTGTGAGTTGCACAAGAGGTCCAAAAGATCTGTGGTCTCTTCTCAAGCAATAGCTTCTTTGCTCCCATGTTGTTAGAAGCATTGTCTGTCACTACTTACACCACATCATCCGGACCAATGTCTTCAATTGCTTTGTCCACTAGTTCAAAGATGACTTCACTTGTGTGTGACACATCTGGCATCTCTTTTGAGCTGATAAAACTGGTTCCATCAGCACAATTAGTGCACAGATTCATTATGCTTCTCCTCTTCCTATCTGACCAAGCATCGGTCATAATAGAGCACCCATTTTTCATCTTCTCGGCTTCACGTTCTTGCAGCAAACCCTTAGTTCTTGCATATTCTTCTTCCAGCAATTTCTCTTGCAGATCATACTGAGATGGAGGTTCAAGTCCAGGTCCAAACTGTCCAATTGCTTCACACATTTGCTTGAACTCATCATTGTCACATGCATTGAATGGTATTGCTGCCATTGTTAAAAAAAAGAAACCTAATTAGTGTTTAGTACAGCAATAATAGCATCTAATTAATTCTAAATTGTAAATACAGAATAGTAATTTAGTAAATTACCATGTGTATAGACCCATCTTGCAATATACTTATGCATCTTATGTGTTCTTTCTTTCCAAAGTTCCTTATTCAACTGTTGTTGCTTCAAAGATTCAGTCTTGCTAGCTTTAGGATCAATAGCACGTGTCCATTTGTCAATGGGTCCTAATTTGTGAGGCTCTGAACTTCCAACACAAGTGACTTCCTCTGACTCTCCAACCCGAAAAACATTCACTTCCTCTCTAATTTCTAGCTCACGAACAGTCTTCTCCTTCCTCTTCCTTTTTGCATCATCTAGTGCTTTCTTGCACTTCTCTTTAGCCTCCAGAGCTTGCGGTGTTCTGGCCTTGCATTTCGTCGCATTCTTTCCTTCATGGGCCACATGCTGCTTCAACCGATAAATCCCTCCTTACATCACCTTGTCACAGAGTTTGCACTTTACCTTGTCCTTGTTGGCAGGATCAACAAGAACCCCATATTCCCATCCGACATCATCCGAATTCCTTTTTAGGACATTCGCTCCCTCAGTTTCAGTTTCAGTTTCAGTTTCAGGTGCAGGTAAACCTTGTGTTGTCGACATCCTACATTCAAAAGTGAAATACTTCAGTATGCAATAGCCTATAGTATACATACATTCAGCAAATTAGTGAGGCAGTGAGCAAACATTCAGAGTTTAGTCAACATTCAGAGTTCACACATCCTACATTCAGACATTTAGAGATGGCATTCAGAGTTACATTTAGGCATTGATGCATTCAGACTTTCACAGATAGTATACATACATCTAGATTCAGATTCAGAGGCATACAATCTAACATGCAGTGAGCACTTGAGCAGAGTAGTACACAGACAGGAGCAGCCGAGCAGGGGAAGGCAGGGGAGCTTCGGGCAGGGGAGGGGAGCAAGGGAGCCGAGGAGGGGAACAGCCGACGGGGGAGGGGAGCAGCCGACGGGGGATGGGACTCACCTTGGGGCGGGAGGGGTGCGCCGGCGAGGAGGAGCTTCCAGGCGAGACCGCGGGAGGGGTGCGCTGGCTGGGACGAGCAGGCCGGCGGGAAGGAGCGCGTCTGACAGGGACGAGCACGACCGGCGGGAGAGGAGCGCCCGGCGGGAGGAGCACGTCCGGTGAGGAGGGGAGCGCCCAGCGGGGAGGACCAAATGGCAGGCGGGAAGTGCGTCCTCTCCCTCTTATCCTTCCCGCCTGTTTTCACGCGGCCGAAGCGAGATGCGCAAGCGCATGGCCACGGCGTCCTCCTCCGCGCAGGAAATCTTCTCGCGCTCGCCTGCTGCGGCCATTTTCCGCGCGCTCGCGCGTCCGCCTCCACGACACCTCCACGCCGCCTAGCCCGCCGAATCGCCGCCTAGGGCCGCCTAGCGCCGTCTTGCGCCTGGACCTCCACCTACCCCCATAGGCCAGGCGAGGACCCTTTGCCTCCTGACTAGTCGCGCCTAAGGCGTCGCCTTTTTGATCTCAGGTTGTATCTAAGTTTATTTCTTTTATAATTGTATACCCTATGTTTATATACCATTGCTAGAGATGAAAGTGTGGACTAGCAATTTTCCTGAGGCTAGTCTGCATGAGTATAGACTTAGAACAGTTGAGATACATGGAGAATAGTTCAACCGTAGACTATGTCCTCAGAGATATGTATCGTGTTTGGTCACCGCCTTCGTGTGGTTTGACGGACATATCTCGCCGTGCGGACTGGTGTAACTATTCTTTCAAATATCTCTCGTGTTCTTAGTCTAACGTTCGGTTGTTTTGCATTATAATTGATAGTTTGTATGACAAGACTGCGTTGAGGTTGGATGGTTACTGCACTTATTTGATTTTTATTCGAAATCCCATCCAACTAGATATTTCGTGTTGTCGTACTAATTATCTCTTATAGTGCAAAATAATCGGGTGCCCACATTCCTCCTCTAATATCATCAAAAAATACCCTCATATTGTTTTACTCATCTCAAATAATTTTTTTTGCATTTTTTCATATTTTTTTTACCACTCCTCTAATTTTTTCAAATTTTTCAAGTCTTTTTTGCTTTTTTTCCTTTTTTTTTTACTGTAGCTTTTTTTAGGCTAGCGGCGTCGCCGGCAGGGCCCACAAGCCAGCGGCCCAGCCCTCCTGGCCTCGTGGCGCGCGCGCGCGGGCGGCAGACGCCTAGGCCAGCACGGTGGCGAGAAGGCCGTACCAGGCCAGCTCGTGCACGGTGGGTCGCCGATGGGCCGTGCCTGGGCCGGGGGAGGCACGCGGGCCAGCACGGCATGGCTCGCTACAGGGGCCGTGCCTAAACGGGCCATGCCGTAGCGGGCCGTGCCGGACCGTGCCTCGGGCCATGCTAGCCCAGTCCACCCGTTTGGCCAAGTCTAGGGGGTTGTAATCCATACCGTCCGTTTATCTGATCCATTGGTTGTCGACTCCTCGTCTTCCTTGGCTTCCCTTCACTTGCAATTACACAAACTTGAAGGCAAGCTGCAAATATATAATGAGAAGCACAAACTTGAATGCAACTAATAATCTCAACATATTCACCCCAAATAAAATTTCACCAAATCTCCTTTTGAGCCATCTTAAAAAGAAAAAAAATGTTAGTATGCCTCTAGCACTCTTATATAGCCCGTACATCTCTAGCCCTAAAAAAATGTTTGTGCGGTTGAAACAGTGATAATTTTCTTCTGAACCCAAAATACCCAACAACAGTACAAGCATAGATAACCTTTTTTTCTTCAGAATTGACTTGGACCAAGAATGTTAAACATAAACTTTTACAGTTTTACTACATTGGTAATTGCTTACTGGGGCCTACTGAAGGACAACCAAACCTAACGATAGCGACAAATGAGATATTTCAGAAATTTACGGACTTAAGTATATCGAATGATGGCAAGATGTTGAGAAGGCAGTCTGCTTGCCATTGCCAATAACAAAACTATCCAGTGAACACATACCTTCCAGTAGAACCATAAGCAAAGACTGTCGCGTTAAGGCCTTGAACTACACCAGCAATTGTAGAAGACATATTCTTATATACGTCCTGCACAAGTAATGTAATTGCATTGTCAAAGCACAATCTTTAAATGTTATAGTGGAGAGTACAAGAGAACATAGCATTTGTTCTCAGCAGTTAGCAGGCAGATGTGCGCATACAACTGATTCTCATCTTGTAGTTCTCATACATTTATCAGTAATGCTAACCTAGATATTGAAAAGCTCTCAATATCTAAAAGTGGTTATTTAACCTTTTTTTTATAGAGCCTACAGACATGTAGTTTTAGGCAACTGCAGTTGAAGAAAACATTTCATGAGATAATCAAATTAAATGCAAAAAAAGGTCATAAAAATATGTACATAACTGCAAACTGGTTAACACAATATATAAGCACATAAATAACTACAAACAGGTTAACCCAATTATATATAAGCTAATTAAATTTATGTTGACAAAGCGTATGGTTACTATTTACATGTCTTTATTAATCAGCTGAATATGGCCCAATCATTGAACATCAACTGTTTAATGTTTTGTATATCCTGTCTATATGAATGGGACTGGCAGAGGCCAGACATAAAACATAAATTGCTTTAGCGCCCTACACAATTTACGTTTTGTTTTCAAAAAGTAATATAAATATGTATTTTTATGAGAATGATGATTGTTTTTTTGTAGAACTGTTAGGCTACAATAATCAAGGTAGGCTTTTAGTAGAATAGGCTGGTAACATTTGATAGTGAGTTCCTTTGTTGTCGGCAGGATCTAACTAACCACACAATTTGCAGATGGACTTTGCTTTAGACAGATTTGCAACCATTCTCATGCACAAAAAAAAAAATCAAACCTGGATGTAAAAGGTCTTGAGACTTGAATTACTTGTCATCTTAATATTTCAGCACAAACTGCTGGGGTAATGGCCCATCAACTTGTGGTGGTCTCCATCATCGCACGCCGAGAATTATCTCCACATAATTGATGATCAGGCCGATGAATGATAGCTAGTAATCACGGTGGGACCCCTGTTATGTGCACCACCAAGAAATGGAGAATGGAACTTGAGGAAAAATAATTTCTTAATTCAAAGTTAAGCAAGAATATATGCACTAACAGTCTGAATTTTCGCCATTGAATTATCAGAGACTACCTGAGGCAATTGAACAGCTGCCACTTCCAAATGATATATGAGTGACATAGGATACAGGACACTGGACTACATGCAGCACATTAACATGCAAATGAATAAAATTGCTGTCTTACCATGACAGCACAAATAATGTTCCTGTCAACACCAGCTAAAAATACCACTGCATGTAAAATTAGTAAGTCAACACCACACCACAGATCAATATGTCCTTTTTGTGGCAATTATCCTTCCTGAGGGTGGAAAAGGCCAGGACAGTTTCTGATGTCTCTTCAGATCCCAGAAGCTCTCATGTCCTACTTACTTTTAGCATCCTGCAAGAATCCACATACATGTCATGAGATATACGACACTATAGCCTCTATTTTCAACATAGCAGTTATTTTTTTAACATGGAGGGTAACAATAACATGCAACTTGCTTCCTGCGGTCCTGCCAGTAGAAAAGAAGTAACAGTGTGAACTGGTTTGATCTGATCGAATCATTTCTGCTGTTGTTTTTAGAACATAACCATTCCATTTTTTTTTCTAGAATGATAACTGAAATCCCAATATACATCGATGGCAAACATGTTCGGAGCAAATAAAACTAAGTACAGTTCTCTTGTTTTAGTAAATATAGGTGACCTTCTCAGCTCTTCTTAAGGAATAAAAATAACGGGGAAAAGATAATGAATTCTCAGTCTTTGGTTCCAGAAAATATATTGGATTTCTTTTGTAACGATCATTCTGCCCAAAATATATAAGATGTACCATTTGGGGAACATAAGAAAAGGAAAATGTACAACAGACTAAATAGTGGAGCTAAAATATTATAAACGCAATAAAAAAAGAAAGGCATAAATCATGGGTGAGAAAGAACAATGGGTGCTCTCTGGAAACAATTTTCCTAGACCTAGAACTATGGGTGCTCTCTGGAAACATGCAACATAAAACAACAGAAAATTTAGTCAAATGTGAATTCTTTACTGCTACAAGCTAGGTTGCGCCTGCCAGTCTGATAATGTGGAGATAATAGATGCAGACCACCAAGGTTTTACTGTACTGTACTGCTGAGAAAGAGCAGATAGCAACCAGAATGTAACAGATAAAAAATGTACCAATCAAAGTAGCAGGTCTGGCCGGAATGTGTAGGAGGCAGCGCTGGATGGAGACCCCGGCGGTGGCGTGCGACGAAGCCCGGCGGCAGCGCTGGAGGAAGCCCGGCGGCGGCGATGGAGACCGCAGCCCTAGCACGAGCTCGAGCAGTCTGCGGGGGGAGGGTTGGGGACGGGCTGGGGAAGGCGAGGAGCTGAAGGACGGCGGTGCCGCGTCGCTGCGGCGGGAGGAGGAGGTGGCGGCTGAGGGGCAGGCGGCGGCGCAGGGGAGGAGGCGGGCGCAGGGCGGGCGGCGCCGGCGCAGGGGAGGAGACAGGGAGGAGTCAGCGGTGGATCGAGCGTTCCTCGAGAGGGCGGCGCCAGGAGAGGGCTGCGGCAAGCGGCAGTGCAAGCGTGTAGGCTGCACGGCGTTGAGGGAGGTGCGGAGCGATGGAGAGAGACGACGGTTTTTTTTTGACCGATGCGGAGTGAGTCGCAGTCTCGTACACGAGATGCGGGATCGGGGAGGATCGCGGAATCCTAGAATCGTAGAATTACAATTTGAAACTGATATATTTTATATTAGTACAGATAATCAAGCTTCCAACCCAAAACCCAACACCGGCGAGCCGCCGCCCGCGAGCCGCCGCCGGCGGGCGGCGGCTGCTAGTGCCACTCCAAGCCTCCGAGCGTGATGGACCCCATCCCCTCCCACATGTCGTCGGTCCACCCCACCTCCTCGCTGTCGACCCCCTCCATCTCGCCGTGCCACCACCCGCCGCCGCTCGCGTCTGAAACCAAACCACCTCGCCGTTCAAATTTCCATCAGGAGGGAGGGAGGGAGGGAGAGAGGGAGAGAGAGAGATTACAGTGGTTGTACACAGCTTGGTCGCCGCCCTCCTCGCCGCGGCCGGCGGGCCTCGCATGCCGCACCCGCCTCCTCGTCGTCGTCGTCCTCGCCGCAGGCCTCGGCTTCGGGTCGTCGCCGAGCACCACCACGCGCTTGGCGCCGCTGTTGTGCTCGCCGTCGACACCTGTTGGGAGATCGACATTGCGTCGCGGATGAGCGGTGAAAGGGGGAGATGGGATTCGAGAGACGAGGCGTGAGGGGACGGAGGTGCGCACCGAGGGGGCTCTTCCGCTTCCAGGTCTCGCGGCGACCCCCTGCCGCGATCTCCTCGATCTCCAGCCGGACGCCGCCATCGCCGTCTCCCGCGACGCCGCCGCTGGCGGAGGCGGCCTCCGCTCTCGGCGCCGGGGCTGAGCCGTTGAACCGCTTGAAGAACGCCGCCGCGTTGAGAGCGCTCCCGCCGCCGCCCCCGCTCTTCCCCGAGGAGGAGGAGCCCACCGACGAGAACGCGCTCGCCTTCTCCTGCCAGATTCCGAAGCATTTCCCGCTTGAGTGACACCGCGAAGAAAGGGAAGAGGAAGCATTAGATTGGTTTGGTCGGCGGGTACCTTGACGATCGCCTTGGTAGTGACTCGGATCATCTCCCGCTTCGGTGGTTGCGGCGGCGAGATCTGCTCCTGCTCCTCCTCCTCCTTCTCCGGCAGCGGCGACGGCTTCAGTTCCTCATCGACAACCCTGAACGATGAAAAAGGCAAAAGTAAGAGTCAAAACACAGATCCAACAACTGCGAAAAAAATGAGAAAAAATTTGAGAGGAAGGGATGAATCTGAAATTTGAGGTGGCTTCTCTCCCTACCTAGATTTGAAGAGGAAAGATTGGAGGGTGGTCTGGCCGCCAGCCGATCGGATTCTGCTCGGGTAATTTTTGCCCTGCTTCTTCCTCATTCTAACCCCTTTCATTTCACCCAATTTTCTCTCTCCTTCCAAACCTGAAAGCTAGGCTTTAGCGGGAGAGGATCAGAGGAGCAAAGCGCCACTTGAAAATGGTTGGCGCCAAACTGCTTGAAAATTCACCATCCCCCGCCAAAGTTTTTGGGCATTGCTCACTAGCCAGTAGCTACACAGTGACACAAACACAGGGCACACACCACACGCAGCCTACTTCATCCAAGTAATATGAAATTTGCAGCAGCACAAGGAAGCATGGCAGTGTGAATTCATTCATTGTTCGACTACTTTTGAGTTTTGATGATTCAGGAGCTTGCGGTACATCCAGAAGGTGAAGAGTAGCTGCACCACGGAGACGATCAGGAGGACGGCTACCAGCACAAGGCAGATATTCCACCTGCTCTTGGAGCCGCGCTTTCGGTGGCGTCGGCGACGGCGTGAAGCCATCCTGCGGTAGTGCTGCATCGTGCTGAGGAATCGGGCTTTCAGGGTGTCCGTGTCGGTGTCGGCCCAGATGGCGGTATACACCTTTGGTGGCTGATGGGAGTCGTCGGCCTTGTCGTTGATGAATACAGGGGTTTTGTCATCGGTAAGGCCATCATTAGCTGCTGCATTTGTTGAGAACCTGTTTGTCAGGGTAGCTTCTAGTTTGTCAGGGTAGTCGATTGAGATTGGCACTGACGAAGAACAAGTAATCTTCACCGTTTGAGCAGAAGGACGTTTCAATGATTCAGCCGAACATGTGTTGCCAACTTTCTCAGAGATTTTGCTTGCCATCTTCTTGATGGATGTGTCTGTGTCATCACTTGGATCAGTCAGTTTGCAAGGCCCTGAACCACAAGTAGTTTTGGTAACACCGGTTGGTTTGGATTCTTCATGATTTAAGTTGGCTGACAGACTTGTGTTGTTGCTCTCTGTTTGATCATGATTGTCACTGATAGAAGTAGAAGTATTGTTGTCAACATCTTGTAACTGTGACTCACCATGGAGTAAACTGGAATGCAGATCTTGAGCAGTTTCAGTAACGCGTACTGTTTGTGAATCTGCTTGGTTTAAGGTATTATAAGTGCCACCATCAAATTTCTTTGATACTTCAGTTTTTAGTGCAGTAGCTGAAGCAGCGATCTTGTTTACTTTGTCAGGATGATTCTCAGTGATTGCGTTGGACGGATGATTAGCAGCCTTCAGAGTATCAGCATCAACAGAAACATCCTTTGTTTTCTTGCTTATTGTTTGCCTGGAACAAGCCAAACTATCAGGTGACTTATTCTTAGTTCCATGATAGTCTGTTCCTTTAGAATTGCTCTTTGTTACTTCTGTAGGTACAAGCTTGATTGTTTCAGGGATGCTTTTCTCTGCAGAAATAGTTGCCATCTTATTTGTAGTATGAACTCTCCCAGTGTGCTTACGATCATTCCTATTTGCAGATTGATATCTTCCTTCGTTTACTTTGGCTATGGCAGAACCAGAAGCGTCAACTTTCCCCTTACTAGATGCATGTCCTTTGCTTTGAAATGAATTGAGGTTCAGATGTCGATCAGTTTCAGTAATGTTGATTGCTGGAGACCCTTCTCGGACCAACTTATGACCAATTGCACCAGCAGATTCAATAACAGAAGTACCCAGAGCACTTTTAGCATCTGTAGGAGCATACCTTTTCACATTGGATCCCGCTTTATCATTATGATCATGAGTAACAATAGGATGAAGTTTCTCCGATACTGTGTCAGATTTAGTTGTATCAGCAGGAACCAGAACTACTGGCTCTTCACCTTCCTCATCCTCATCCTCATCCTCATCCTCTTCAGGGACTTCTTCCAGCTTAGGCAATCGGCAGCCAGTGGGTCTTGACATGATCCTCTCCATGTTCCTATCCAGTGCATTGTCTTCGCTCCTGGCAGTTCCTGCCTGCACCAATTTTGAGTTGAAGCCATTGATTTCTGCAGTACTGGTACCTGAATCTGAAACCAGACCATCTTCTTGATCAACGTTTCTGCTCTCCGTTGATACATCATCAACTTTGTCAGAATCTGCTACACTCCATTCTGTGTCAAGACTTGCCTGAATACTTACACTTTTCTCAAAGATATTGAGACTCTTGGAATAGTATATGTAACTGGAATCATTCGAGTATCCATGGACTTGTCTAATGTCCTTGATCACGGGCCAGTCTGGGCCATCAACCAAGCACCTCTTCAGCAGCTCAGTCGTGCCCATCAATTCCAGTGAGCAAAGCTTCGACGCATGTGCCTCAATCCATCTTGGCATTTCCTGCAATTCATGATCGAAGATGTGCAGCTCTTGCAGCCTGTTGATGTTCTCCACGGTCTCTAGCAATGGGCAATGGCATATGTCAAGATCTTCAAGGGAAGGCAAGTTACATATCTTCTTCAGATTGGGGGTGTTCCAAACGCTCAATTCCCTCAGTGCAGCAATGTTCTCAACAGCCTCAAGGCTCTCCATGTCCACTATGCGCAGCTCAGCTATGGATGCCACATGTCTGAGGCCATCAGGTAAGCATCGCAGCTTGGGGCAGCTCTCGAGCTGCAGAGCCTGCAGAGATGGCAATGCCCCTGCCTCAATACTTGTCCATGTCTCAAGATTATGCAACCCTTGCATGTGCAGGTCCTCCAGCTTTGGAAATGGTACTTGATGGGCGTGGTCTATGTCCATGAACTGGGCATCAATATCCTTCAGAGCTGAAGAATCGGCAATGCACAAAGATCTCAACTCCGGCAGACGACCTAATGGAGGAAAGGATTGGCAGAAGTTGCATCCAGTTATATTTAGACGGAGGAGATTTGGGAGGTAGGTTGATGACAGCCATGCTGGAAACTTTGTCCCAAAGTAGCTTGCAATCTTCAGCGATTCGAGGCAAAGTGGAGGTTTCAGCTCTCGGAAGATGTCCTCGATATTTCTCACCGCTGTTAGTATCTGAAATGTCTTGACCGTGCCGCTGCAAGACAGTTCAAGCTCTCTGAGGTCTGTCTTGACATTAAGAGCTACTTCAGCTGCCTCAGACTGACTAGCCTTCTCAAGCTTCTTTACATGGAGTGCCCTTAGCTGACACAAGTTCTTGAGCTCATCCAGAGGCCATCCACTCCTATCATTTGCGGCACGCGCCTCTTTGCTCGTCACGGTGAAGCACCTGAGTGATGTGAGGCTTCTGAGATGGCCAACTCTAAATGCTGCGTCGTTGATCATGGTGCCTGTAAGGTCAAGGTCTCTGAGCCCTTTCAGATGCTCTATTGCTTTTGGCAGAACACGCAATGCCTTGCACTCTCTTAGCAGCAAGAACTTCAGGCTCCACAGATTGGCAATGGTCTCTGGAAGTGCCTTTATCCTTGTCCGGGACAGGTTCAAGAACTTCAGGTATAACAGATTCCCCAAAGTCTCTGGAATGACCTCCATTGCAGTTTCAGTAAGGTCTAAGACTTTCAGGTGAAGAAGCCTTGTAAAGATGTTGCTCTCAATTGTCAGTGGATTTCTCTGGAGCAGCAGTGTTCTTACCCCTTCAAGCTTCAGAACTTCCTCTGGTATTGCAGCCAGGTGGTTTCTCGGAAACGAGACATGCCGTGGCGCGAAGGAGGCGTCGCCGTCGTTGGGCAGCCGCTGCCCATCGCCGGTGAAGTTCTCGCCATGGGAGAGCACCTGCGCCATGAAGCGCAGCACGTCATGCATCGTGCACCGCTCGACGCAGCCGTGCCTGTCAGCCTCTGCCGGCTGGAGAAGGTTCCTTCCGATGAGCTCGTCGTAGTACTCCTCGGCCACCTCCTCGACGCCGGCGTCTCCCCTCATCTGCACGAAGCCCTCGGCTATCCACTGCTGCACCAGCGATCTCCTGTCGACGGCGAAGCCGGAGAGGAACAGCGAGCAGTACAGGAAGCATTGCTTCAGGTGGCACGACATGTCGTCGTAGCTCAGGTACAGCGGCTTCATGGCGTCATCAGGGAGCCCCTTCACCGACCACGCCGGGCTCGCATCCACCACCGCCCACTCCTCGGCGATCGCCTCCCGTGTCCTCAGCACGCCGGCGACCGCCTTGATCGCCAGAGGGACGCCGCCGCACTTGTCGACGATCTTCCGGCCGATGCCCTTCAGCGCCGTGTCGCCCTCGCCGTCACCGTCGGACACGCACGCCGCCACACGGAGCAGCGCCCAGCCATCGTCCTCGCCGAGCCTCTTCACGCGGTGGACGTAGCCGGCGCACATGTCCCGAGCGATGTTGCCGTTGAGCGCGGTGACCATCACCTTGCTGCCGCGGCCGCCGTGCTCGAGCAGCCGCCTCACCACGTCCTCCCACTCGCCGCCGTTCCTCACCTCGTCGAGCACGAGCAAGAATGTCCTGTTGGCCACCAGGCCGGCTAGCATTGCCTTCAGCTCGGCGACGGTCTCGGTGCCCGTCACGCTGCCGCCGTCGATGGCGTCGATGACCTGCGAGAGCAGAGCGGCCTCTCTCTTGCCGGCCTGGACGTAACCCCTGGAGACGTGTACCCATGACCTCGTCTCAAATCTTCGCTTCACCCTCTCGCTGTCGAACACCACCTTCGCCAGTGTGGTCTTGCCAATGCCGTCAGGGCCGTAGATGGCCATGACGCCACCGTCGTCCGGCTGCATCAGCCGGCGCACGAGGCGGCGCGCGTCCTCCTCCATTGCTGCACCGACGATGTCGATGTCGGTGGGGTCGGATTTCCGGTGCCGCAGGATCTTCCGTGGATGGTCAGTGTGATCGGCGACGGATGAATGGAGCTGCAGCTGCCGCTACTCCTTGAGGATGGCCTTCAGCTTCTGGCTCACGTTCTTGAGATCGGCGGCGATGACACGGCGGGGCTCGGCGATGTCGCAGCAGGTGGACAGCATCCATGGGAGTGCCTTCTCGCCGGAGAACAACACGAAGCAAAATTAGCTGCTCTGCGACGCCATTGCCTCCATGGCGTTCTTGCTTTGTCAAAACCCCAAGAGTACTAGCGATCTCACCTGGTGGTGCCGCTTCTGTAGCTGCTCCCGGCTTCTCCGCCGGCGCGCCATGGCCCTGCACCGGTCGACGGCGACGTCCGCCTCGTACGCCACGGCGCGCACCCTGGCGAGCCACCGCGCCACGACGTCGTCCCCGCGCGCCACCCGCCCCTCGGCGTCGGGCACCGCCGCGCCCACCTTCTCCAGCCTCGCCTCCAGCATCTTCGCCTCCGCCTCGACGCCCAGCTGCCGCGCCACCTCCCCCTTCACCACACTGCGCCACTGCGCCGTGGTGTCCGGCACGAACGCGCCGAGCACCATGGCCATGAACGCCGCCGGCCGGCCTAGCTTCTTCCTCCCCTCGCAATCACCCAACCGCAGCGATCAAATCGCGACTCCGATCGCAGCCTCACCTCTCGCCGTGACGATCGACCGGTCGTTGGGAAGACGACGACGACCATGAGAGGATCAGCCTGCGAGGTCAGCCGGAAATAGTGAAAATACTACACAAGTTAGAATGTAATTACGTCGCTGGCCTCGCGTCATTACAGATGCGACACATGTGGTGCGGTTAGGCTAAATTAATCGAGTAAATTCATTAGGATAAGTGCGACACATTAGGAAATTATCTCGATAGTAACAGTTATAATTGGAAGTATTTCTTGAAATACAAACAGAAATATTTATTCTGATAGTATACGTTAGAATAGTTTGTCCTTTATTGTTCTCTCCTCCGAGTTATTTTTAAAAGGTTTGTACTTTACTGATGTGAAGGTATGTGGCTGAGATGTACAGAACAGATGCGTATAATACAGGTTTTTAATGGTTGAATTTTTTTACTAGCAGGTTATTATACAGGTTTTTTATGGTTGAGTTTTTTTACTAGCAGGTTATTATACAGGTTTTTTATGGTTGATTTTTTTTCCGCCAGGCTTTATGATTGAATTTTTTACTAGCAAATCAGATAGGAAATGATCTTCATAGAAACAATTATATTTAGAATTGTTCTCTCAAATGCAGAGAGAAATATGTAGGGATAATATTTCTTTAGTGGGAAGGTATGCGTCAGAACTGGAATAGGTGTATTTTATGGTTGAAGATTTCGAGCAGGTTACATTAGGAAATGATCTTCGAATTAACAAGTATAATTAAGCAAAGAAATAAACTGCAACGCAGAGAGAGATACGTAATGCAATATTTCTTTACTGGGAAGGTGGCGCGTCTAGATTGGTATAGGACCGTATATATGCATAAATACAGGTGTAGCTATTGTCAACGACCAATGTGCTGTTCCGTAGGAAGAAATTTTATAACCGCTTATTGCGAGAGGGCATTATTTTATATATGCAGTATATGAAGCTATATCAACTAATTGATTCCATCAAAATTAATTAAGTAGTTACAACCAGATGCGTAGTCTGAATTACGTGCCAGATTATGCCTCACAATGACATGATTATGGTAGCTGTCAGGAAATTAAAACTAAGACATTAAAAAGGGATGATCCCCTGGAATTAGCTAATTTTTAGCACTTGGAAAAGTACAAGAGTTGGCATCCGAAAGCATCTCTAGTTCTTCAGTATGTACGGCTTCTTCGTGCCATGGTCGTCACGAACCTCATACTTTGACTAAGAGCCTGTTTAGTAGAGCTTCAGATTCTATGATTATGATCTTGCGATTCTAATTCTTATGAGTATTTTGTGAATTCTTATGAGGATTTTTAATTTTCGTTTATTGGATTCTCACGAGAAGCCATCTTTTGCCTGATTCTTCATTTATGTGTAAAATTAAAAATCACAGCGGATCGATTTGGCTGAGAATTGGAAGGATTTTTTACTCGTTTGGCTCAGCTCCAATTGATTTGATTGAGAATCACCCCCGAGAATCCCTACCAAACACGCCCTAAGATAAATAAAACACGAAAAAATTTAGTAATTCTCACTAATACTTTTCAAATTTTCATAATAAAAAACAAGAGAAAAAATGATAATAGTTACACCATCCCTCCGGTAAAAAAACCTTATAAAAGGTAATCTGTCCGTCTCAAAATATAGCAATTTTATCTTTTTATACAACTATTAAGAAGAGGATTAAAGACTTGTTTGTCTTTTTAGGATGGGTGATGGGGCTAGTTACGATGATAATAAAACCAAAGAGCAGTATGGATAGTGTAGTGATAAAACTCACTTTTTATATATCCTAAATTATTATATTTAAGATAAAATTTAAACTTTAGATGCTCCTATATCACGGAATGAGTAAATAAATAGGGTACACGTTACACGTTTCTGTGATGCTGTGACGTCTTCCTGGGCCGGCACCAGCGACCTCCTCCTCGTGTGAGACGAGCAACCAGGAGCAGAAGCAGAGCAGGTACTCCTCGTCTCTCTGCGGGCCGTACCGTAGGCAGCCCATGTACGATTTCCCTACTATTGGCGACGAAAAAACCGAGAGGTGCGCCTCGTGACCGCGGGGGTTGCTCGATAGGTCCATCCACTGCCTCCGGCCTCCGCACGCGTCGAACTCTCCGCTTCTCGTCAGGGTTCACTCTACCGACGGTACGGTGTAAAGATGTGAAAGTGGGTCCTATCTTAACGAACCGGTTTAGGCATAGTGCTGCAGTAATCATGTTTGAGTTAGGGTGCGACACAGCTCGTTAACTGTAGCGGGCCGGCATATCACGGCATAGGCACGGCCAGTTCGCTACAGGCACGGGCGGAAGGGGGGGCAACAGTCTGATATAGGGGCGGACGGTCCGATCGGGGGGTAACGGTCCGATCGAGAGAAGTCGGATGGTCCGATATAGGGGCAGACGGTCCAATTGCGACATCCTGGCCCAATTAGGATATGGTCTATGTAGCCCATAAGTGCTGTGTGCATTTGATTAGTACCATATTCCTAGTTGAGCAAGAGTTGAACCAACTTATAAGCCTTTGTCCTTCTAACCATAGCACTTCCGGGTTAACTCTTTTACACGAAGCGAGGATAAAAGTATAAATAGGGTGCTATGTGTAAGTGGACCCGCCCGTCGGATGGGCTGCGCTGCCTGGTTTTATAGGGCAGGGGCAAATCAGAGCCTGTCACGTGTCCCAACGGCTATAATAACTGCTAGATTTTGATGTGAAATTTTTTTCTATAAATAGGGCAGCCAACAGCAACATCTTAGCTCATCCAAACTTCACAATGTCTCATCTTGTTCTCACTTGTGCTCTAAATTTTTTATTTAGATAAATTTTGTCTAAAAATAAAAAATTCCCACATTCCTATAGCTGATAGCTGTAGCCTCTAGTGCTCCTGCAAGGTAAAAAAATTTTGAATTTTGTTTCTTGTTCGTACTATTTTTTTGATACTAATTTTTTCTATTTATATTTTAGGATGGATCCGAACTAACCGACGTTCCAACTAAGCGACTTTGACCTGAGCTATGTGCCGATGTCGCAGGGAGACGACTTGTCACACCCTGAATTTTTCCCTTAAATAGAGCTACACAAAATATATTAAAGAAAAAGTCTCAAAGAAATTATTATAAAAGACCAAGGAAATTAATTAAATAAGTAAAATATAAAAAAATAAATTATCATCGTTGGGAATATTTTTTCTATATTCTCCTTGCCAAAATACACTAACAGGAATTTTACTGAAATTTTTAGAGCAATGGATGTATTTTTAATAAATCAAAACAAATTATCGAAATTAAATCCCTACTGGAATCTCTTTTTCTTTTCTTTTCTTTCCTTTTCTCTTTTTCTTTCTTTTTCATCCCGCTGGGCTGCCGGCCCAGTCCTGTTTCTCGGCCTGCCGCGGCTCACGCGTGTGCGCCTCCCCAGTGGGCTCGTTGATCAGCGTCTGCTCGCCCGCGCCCCCGCTCCCCCTCACCGCCAGCCGGGGCTTGCCTGTCAGCTCAGTTATCCACGCGGTCCCCTCACCCTCTCTCTGCGTCCGGGTCCCGCCGGTCAGGGAGCCGTTCCGCCCTTCCGCTCTCCTCCCGCTGATGTATGGGACTGGGGGCCCACACGTCAGACCCATCGTCAACCTCCAGCCGAATCGGCCGGAGGGGATCCGCTCGCCCTGCCGTGCGATTTCGCCTCGGCCCACGATCTCCCACCCTCGCACGTGGTTCAAACAACACGGATGCGGTCGCCTATCCGTTCCTCCACTTCTCCGCTTTCTTCGCGCATGCCCGCGGGCGAATTTCGCTGATCCCGCCATCGCCGCTGCTCCACGTTCTTGTGAAATTCGGCCAACCCGGCCACGAACTCCCGCAGTCGAGTGCATAAAAACCCTCCCGTGCTCCGCCCACGCCTTTCCCTCATTTGCCCCCATCTGTCGAGCCCTCTAACCCCCTCCGCATCGAGCTCCCGAACCACTGTCTCTAGCCAAGCGCCACCGCCGCTGTAGCCACCGCAGCCCACATCTCTCACCACCACCGCCTTCGCCGCACTCCGGAGCACCTAGGCCGCCATCCCCACAAGCTCTATTGCTGCCGGAACCCCTCCTCCATCGACGTCCCCTTTCGGTAAGCCTTTTCGCCGGCCTTCGGTCATGCCTCCCCGTCAATCCGCCCGGCCATTTTGGCCCTAATCTCTCCCTACACCTTCGCCAGGACCCCTTCGACCCCGTCCGTGCCTCCGTCGTCGCCTTGCACTGCAAGAATGCCATCGTCGTCGTCAACCTGAACCTCGCCGCCGCCAATCCCCTCTGCTCGCCGTCGTTTGCCGCTCTCCGTCTGTCGCCGCACCTCGGTGAACACCCTGTCGCATTCCCCACCTCCGCTGCTGCGTTAGGTGGTCGCCGGCAGCGACCATCGGGCCGCGCGCGCCGGCGGGGCTCCACCTCGGCTCAACTGCTGCCATCCGATCTACCTCGGCAGATCGCAACCGTTCGCGTGCGCCCGCGCTACGCTCGCGTGTGTGGACCTAGTCTGTCACAGCCCTAGAATTAATCTCAGGTAATTGGTGTATGCCCTACTGTCATTAGAGTGCACAATTTAATTTTTGTATTGTCACTTCTTGCAAAATAAAGTTTGCAATATTTAAAACCATCAATAATTAAAACCTAATTGGCAAAAACAAACACTATCAAATAGTGCATCAAATTGAACAGAAGCATATGTGGGAAATAATTTATTGAAATACTAGTTTAATTGTCATGAATTAATATAATTTTTTCAGAATTGAATTCATTAGTTTGGACCTATTAAAATTTTCAACAAATTTCAGCCAGGGTCCTTTTCTTTGACATATGCATTTGTATAGTCTAAGGATTTTCTAAAGGTGATTGGTTGCACATAAAATCATGGAAAAATTCCTGTAAGCACTATCCCACATAACTGATCCACTGTAAATTTTACATGATTTTATCATTTCAATTGCTACCCCAATAAAATCTTCCAAATCAACAAAACTAGAAGTCTAGTTAAAATAAATTGCTTAGCTCTTATTTTCACCAAATAAAAATAATAACTATTCAAGCAGTTCCTTTCAACCAAAATGTGTACCAAGATGTACCTCACAACCAGAAAATTTAGTTTAATTTAATTCTCAAAGAAACTACATAAAATGATAAGAACAAGGCACTAGGAGATAAATTAAACTGCAGAAAAACTATGTTACTAAGGCTTTTTCATCTTTTTGCCACATTAAAAATATAAGGCCTCTAGCTCTGAAACTTGACAGTTTGGTAGAACATATATTCACCTACACACATAAATTTTTACAACCTCAGAAACCCTCAGCAGCTCGGTGAAAATGTCAGTGCAACACAGCTGCATACACCATCTTCCACACTTAGCATCTAGAGAGCTCCTCTCTCAGTTGTCACTGCCATGTGAGACCCTCTGAACTTTTGGACCCACCAGCCAGCCAGAGACACCGCCCAAGCTCAACACCACACCCTAGAACGCGCGACACGTGCCCTCCACGCGTCGACAACACTCCCGCCGACTCAGCTCACTCCCACTGACAACCTCGGGAGAAATCTTCTCCATTTCGCCTCAAACTCCGCCAGCCATCTCTCCTCTTCTTCCTCTCCACGTTCCCACCGAGAAAACCAAGAAAATCCTCAAAGATCACCGCCGGCAGGCTCATTTTCTCCTCTGCCGAAGGTGTTTGGTTGAGCCTGAGCTAGCTCCGGTGAGTTCCATCCCTTCTTGACCCCGGAACGTGATCTACAAGTTTTAATCGTTCCATTTTTGTTCTTGGCCGTCCTAGGATCGCTGGCCGAAGTCGTCATGCTGCCGTCGTGCTCTGTCTCTGCGCTGCAGAACTGCCGCCGTGGCATCGTCGTCGTTCCGGCCGAATCAGGACACCGCAAGCCAAGTTGCCACGCCTCCAGTGTCGCCTCAATATCAGGACCCCAAAGCCCAAAGGAATCGGACTACGAAGCCCCGAGCGAGGAGATCGGCCATCATCTTCCTCATCTCCGGCCGAGCTCCGCCACGGCCGTTCCTCCTCAACCAGTGAGTTTCTTTTCGATTGCCTGCGGCCATAGCACTCTTAAGGGATGCTTCACCTCCTGGAATTGATAGCTTGACCCCGCATGCTTCAGATCCAGCCGCCCGCTGTACCACCGTCACTGCCGGATCAATCCGCCGCCGCCGGTGCTGGTCTGACCTTGCTGGACTTTCCCAGCTGTGACTGACCAACTGGTGAGTCTCCTCATGATCCCTAACGCATGTTCCATGTTTTTCCTGGCTCAGTTTGTGGCTGCGTTGACACATTCACGTGCGACCCGAACACAGCTGCCTCTCGAGCTCGCCGCCGGCGAGCTACGGTCCATCACCAGCGAGTTACCGAGCACCAATAGGATCGCAGGGACCTCTACTACCTTTTCTCTGTTGGCCGCAACGTCATCCAAGCCGCCGTTCGCCGCCAGCGCCGGCGAACAGAACCGGCGGCCCAGCCAGCCTGCGCCTCCTCTGTTTTGGTTCCGCCGATAGGTGGGCCCGAGCTGGAAGGGAAATAAGAAAAGAAGAAGAATTAGAAAAATGATTAAGGGAAATATTTTTCCAACAGAAAAATGGTTAAATTTTGAAAATTCATATTTATCTCATTTTAACTCCTTTTTGAGTGAAACCAATTTTGTTAGCTCTGTAAATTTGTGAACTTTAATAATATCAAATAAAATATGACCACTTCTGTACAGAAAATATCTATAAAATAATATGAAGCAAACATAACTTATTTTGTGCCTAGGAACTTGGAATATTTCTATAAAATCCATTATAACTCCTTTTGAGGTGAACCAAATTTCTATGGATTCATAAAAATGTTCTCTTTAATTTTGTAAAATAAAAGGTGAGAACTTCTGTGTAGGATTTTTCTCTAAAAATAGAAATATCTTTTATATACCTCTTTATAACCTAGAAGTATATAAATTTCTAGAAAATTCATTCTAACTGCTAAAAATGTGAAACCACTTTTATTTAACTCAGAAAATTGCAACCTTTACTGTGGACAATTTGTATTTGACAAAGCTACCTTCCCAAAATAGGCCTAAGTAATTTGTAACCCTTCTTTTTGATAAACTTGTAAAATTCACAACTAAATCATTTTAAATCAAATTTCAGTGAACCAAATTTTGTCGGAACCAGGAAGATATGTATTTTCACATAAAAATGCTCACACTCATAAAATCCTACCAGAGAATGCAAGTATATATTTTCCACTTAGGGTTTTTCCTATAGTTTCGGCTTTTGCCGTTTTCAGCCTTAGGGTCTTGTTATTTCTGTATCTTCCAATCCAGAGATGCAAATGACTTGGTTGTTTCTCCTAAAATCTTGTTAGGACATGCCCTACCTACTGTATTTATCTCAGCATTTATTGATCATTTTTGCATAGACATATTTAATTGCTTCTTATTTGCATGTTTCGGAGGTTTCGGAGTACAAGGAAGCTAATCAAGAGGTTGAATGTGAACCATTGCAGCAGCAAGGCAAGCATCTAAGAAAGCATCTAAGCATATTGAACCTATATTTTCAATAAATTGATTTGTTTGCGAAAGCAATATCTATATGCATGTTTCGGTCTATTTAAAATAGGAAAACGGGTAGAGTCGATACTGCCCAATTGTATGCATTTCTATTCCTTGATTGTTGATACCATACTTTTACCTTGTCACCCTTGGTTAAGGACTTTGGGATACTTTTATTTTATCGAATGCTTAGCCATGCTTAATTCTAGACTTAGAAAAATCCGATAGATGGAGCTATCGGTTCAAAACTAGTTTAATACGAATGGATGGGTTAAAATCTGACAAGAATAACCTCTGATATATAATTAAGAATATATTTGACTTGGACGGATGATAGGGCGATGACGGGATGGTGTATCCTCGATGCATGTAGCTCCGTCTAGGTCGTTAAGGACCGAACATGTTGACGTTTATTCAAGCACCCTACGTACTTCTACACGCCGGAAATGGGACAGCTTGACTCAGTAGCACGGGAGGCTGTGGCCATCTACGCCCGTCCGTCAGTCGTGAGGATGGTTTTTCCTTTGGAGGGCCTCGTGCGTGCCTGGTTTGGCCGGAGGTGCCTCCCGCAACGATGAGCCTGCCTTAGTCATCACGCACGCACGTGACTAAGTCGTCAGGGGCCCAGACGTGGTTTAGATGGTTGGGGCTAAGCGTGGGAAAGGTTTTGTTGTGACCTCTAGTCCGCACTCAACGTGTAGAGTGTGGGTACCGACGGGTACGGATCAAACTAGAGTGTAGCCGTTTGGCTTCTATCACATCGTGTGGGTAAAGATGTACATCTCTGATCAGAGTAAGAACTATTTGAATAGCCGTGTCCACGGTTACAGGACGACCGCTTGATGTGTTAGTCACTCATGTTAGCATCCAACTTAGGATAGGTGGTTATGTCATGACTTAGGATAGTCATGGATGGATGGGTTTATATGAGAGGTTTTAATGTTAGCTATGACTTGGTTTTAGTCATGAAAGATGGTATGCTTGTGTAGAATATATATTTGGGCAATGGTGGCCCATGGATGATGATTAGAGCATGGTTTGTGCTTATTTATATTCCATTTTTAGAACTATATGCTTGCTGTCTTAAAATTTCAGATTGTTAGTTTTCGCAAACGCTTATAGTTGCAAGGTACTATTTGCTCAATAAACTTGGCTTTATGCAAAACCAGATCAACATAGCCTTTTTCCTTGATGTAGAGACGAGCATTACTCCTTTGTACTATTAATGTTGTATAAGTCTAGCTGAGTATCATTCGTACTCACGCTGCATATTTTTCAGGTGAGGATAACGACGACGATGTGGTCTACTATTATCCCGCCGAGGGTGGCAAGGATAATGTGTAGTTGGAGTTAAGTTCTGCCCCAGTTGGTTGTCTTGTGGGGTTTGGTATGGCACCACTGGTTGTTATCATTTATGTTTATATTTTTCGCTGCTATCTTTTATGCTACTCTGTGATGATTAGAGTGTATAAACCCTCTATGTAATATATATAGCCCTGCTGCCCTTTATCCATATTTATAGTATTTGTGATGTTTATCAATTGCTTGCAATGAACGTGTGGGACTAGAGCTTCCTGGGCTAGTCACACATTAGTAAGAGTTTAGAAATGATGAGATGCATGGATATTGATTCAACTGTAGACCATGTCCCTAGAAGTGTGTATCGTGTTTGGTCGCCATCTTCGTGTGGTTTGACGGGCACACTTCATCGTTTCGGACTGGTGAATCAACTATCCAAATATCTTGTTATTTCTGAATTCGGCGCTTTTGATTTGTATTATGAACGGGTAAATATTATGGCAAGGCTACGATGAGGATGGATGGTTACTGCGCTTATTTGGTTTTAAATTTGAGATTTCATCCATCTAGATATTTCGCGTTGTCATAGTAATTACTCTCCATAATGCACTTCCGGGGTGTCCACATGGTCCACGTGCGCCGCCCTCTGCGCGCCGCTGACCCATGGGCCCCGCTTGTCGACGTCGGTCCCCCATGGTCCGCTGGCGCAATAATCCTTTTTAATTGTGCAATAAATCATTTAATAATTAATTTGTATGGTGAAATCAGAGTAAAACTTCTAAAATCCATAACTAATTCATACGAGCTCCGATTAATTACATCCAAATTTCATTAAATCCAGAAAAATGCCAAGTATCCATTAAAAAAACTTTCAGCCCCTGTTTCAATGCCCACATATACTATTTTTAATTGTTTGTGCTATGTTTACTATAGAATCCGACGCAGACGATCCTTCAGTTTTTTACGAAGTTGTTGCCGAGTTTGCTAAGCCGGAGCAAGGTAAGTTACATCGTTTTCTGTATCATTTTGCACCCATTTCTTGTAGAATATTTGTTTTCAATTAATAAACATGCATTATTTTATCATTTCATGTGGGAAGGTTGACCTATATAAATACAATTTTAATTGCTTTGACTTAATTCCACCTGTACATTCCACAAGCCAGCATGGGCAACGGCTGGGCTTGTAACGTCTCTTCTCCCCCTCCTAGGCACCATTGGTGAGAATGGGTGTGATGGAGTTGGGTCGGCTCGGGGTTGGGTTGATCGGCTTCTGGATCCATTGTGGCGTAAGGGAGATAGCCTGGCCGATATGGGGTGTCCTGTCGGCAGGTGCAACCTCAGCGTGGTGTGGATGGTTAAGGAGAAGTTACGTGAAAGGTCCTGTCACAGCCTCTCACGGGATGTCGTGGTGACACGCCGGCACACGGGAACGTGTGTGGGGCTGTGTCTTGTGGGTACAGTTGTACACCTCTGGCCAAAGTAAATCTATTCGAATAGCCACGCCTACGGTCATGGGCATCTTGGTCAAGACTCGCCGTGATTAGTCTCACTATAATAAATTGACATAAAAATTTGATATAGTGTTAGGATGGATGGTTAGACCTAGTCAACGTGGTGTAACATTGATCAGTGGAGGTTAATATTGTTCAATTAAATAACATTTTTACTTTTTGCGGACTACTATTGTTTGCAATTGCTTTTACGCAAATAAACCTCTAGCCTATTTTTGTCTCCCGTGCAATGTGCATATTTGCGGGTGTGACTTTTTGAGTACTGTAGGTGGTACTCAGTCTTGCTCCCTTTCCTCTCTCAGTGGTGGAGTACCTGTCTGACGAGGACCATCAGGAGGACTAAGCTAGATCCGCCGTCAAGACGCATGTGGATTGGAAGCCTCCGCTTGACTAGCTGTATATAGGCTTTATTTATCTTTATCGCTGCATTTATGTAAGACAATTTTATTCTATTTGTAAGACGCACTCTGTATGGCAACTTGGTATTGTGTACCCTGATTTTTCTGGACAGGGATTTAATATGAAAAAATGTTCAGAATTCTGGTTACGAATTTCTGGGCGTTACACGACTCCGGGTCGGCTCCTACACCGCAAGGACAGCCGGAGGAAGTACATACGGCTTCGGAAGGATCCGAAACTGCGAGCAGGAGCGTATCGACGGCAACCGGCTCGAAGAGATCAAGAACTTCCTCAGCCCGGCAACATTTTGATGAGATCAAGGAGACCGACATGGATGGAAGGGAGGTAACATACGAGAAATGTAGAATTTGTAAGACTAAACTCTCTAGAAAATTTTTTGGTGGAACAGGGCATTTGAGGCAGCATGCTGAGGCATGTGCGATGAAGCAAAGTTACCAGCTACGACAGCAACAACTGGTACTAAATCTTGACGGTACGGTACGTTCATGGGAGTATGATCCTCAAGTAGCACGAGATTCCTTTACCCGTTTAATTGCTAGACAGGATCTATCCCTAAACTTTGGTGAGTCTCCTGCATTTGCGACTTACATTAAAACTGCTCGTAATCCTAGGTTTTAAGCTGTTAGTAGACAGACCACAACCCGGGATTTGGTGAATATTTACAACCAAGGCCGGGACAGTATTAAACAATTGTTTGCTACATGTACCTTTTCTGTTAGTATCACATCTGATATTGGAGTGGTAGGGCTAAGGAGGACTATATTAATGTAGTTGCTCATTATGTTGATGATGACTGAGAATTACAAAAAAGAGCAATAGCTTTAAAATTAATTGATATTTCATATACTACAGAAAATATTGCTGAACGAATTTCTAGAGTTTGTGAGAAATTTGGCCTCACAAATGAAATATTTGTAGTAACTCTAGATAATGCAGCTGTAAATTTTAGAACAATGGAAATTCTGCAGTCTTTATTTAATGTTTATGCTGAATTATTTTTTTACATCAACGTTGTGCATACCATATTATCAATTTTATAGTTTAATCTGGTTTTCAGAGAGTAAGTGCATATCTCGATTCCATCCGTGAAGCCATAACATGGCTCAATGGTTCTAATCATCGACTTGTGACCTTCAAGCGATTTTGCATCGCTTCGGACAAGCGTCCACACAAGTTTCAAATAGATATGGACCATCGATGGAACTCGACTTATTTGATGTTGAGACATGTCTTACCTTATAAGAATACACTAACTGTTTTTTTGCACCCCAAGAATGTTGTTACTAGTGACGGACAATCGTTACTGAAAAAACAGTCTTGGCATGTTGTGAAAAGGTTTTATTACTTCCTTAAAACATTTTATGATGCAACTGTTACTTTGTCTGGCGTTTACTATCCAACTGCTAATTTAATTTTGTATAAGATTTTTGAGATTGCCACTTTATTAAGAGAATATGAAAATGACCAACTACTAGACTTGCAGTATTTCATATAAAGCAGAAATATCTTAAATACTGAAGGGGCATTCTATACTTTTATGCTTTTGCATTTATTCTTGATCCTAGGGGTAAAATGCGGGGGTTTCTTAATATTTTAAATCTTATTGGGGATGCAATGAATATTAATTACACTAACTACTATTCTGATGCTAAGACTAAATTGTATGAAGTGTTTCGAAATTATGAAACTAAGTTTCAGGGAGTTCGCGTGCAAAGAGTCTCACATGTCCCTGTTCCAGGTAAGAAGAAATTATAGTCCTTATATGCCAAAAAGGTAAGGATTACAGGGTAGGAAACACCCAGTCGGATATGACCAAAGATTTCCCTTATCAGATCATAGAGTAACCGGCTAGAATTATATCTCTTTTCTTATCATGTAAGATTACATGAAGTCAAGTCCTACTCTATCCCTAATTGTATAGGCCGGCCCACCCTCTATCCGAGTGACCGTATTTATCTTCATTAAAGTACCCGAGGCCCATGGCCTCCACAGACATAAAATAACATCACTAACATGATACACCAAATGGTAAATCTTAGGAGCTAACTTACAATATAGTCTTAGTTCTCGATAAATAATGTTGATACTACAATTAAAAAGCTAAAATAAACTTAAAAAAACCCTAACGTGCTAACTAATAGATTGCCACCATCTATAAATAGGGAACAACCTAATTTTCAAACTAAATAGAATACAAAAATCAATACTCATAAACACAAACATATAAAACTAATATTAGGTTGGGCCCTCTCCCGGCCTGGGGCCCTAGGCGGTCGCACCTCCCGCCTAAGCCCTCAGCCGGCCTTGCGTCCCGTGGTAACGGCCTAAAGGCCTATAGGTTCTAATATTGGTGATGATGGACAAGAAATAGGTTGTTTTGAATAAGTTACCTAAAAATCCACGTGAATATTATTTTTTCTAAAGGGCTAAGGTTTCAAAATTAAACTATAATCATCTAATTTTTAACATAATTTTAGTTTTTTCTGTTGCAACGCACAGATACTTTTTTAGTTTACTAGTAAAAAAATAATTCCTCCCATTAATTGGCACGTGAGTTTTTACGAATTTTTTTATTTTTATATTTTTTTAATAAAATATTTACAAAAACATTTTTATTTTAAAAATTACAAAAATATACTCCCAACCCCTTGGGAGGGCTTTTTTAAAAATCGCCCTCCCAGAGGGCGATTTGATGACGTGGCTGACGGCCGTAGCCTGAGCGGCCGACGGCCGTTAGCACTTTTGCAAGCGGCCCCCTGGACACCTAAAAACTGTCCTCTTAGAGGGTGGCAAGGGGGCTGCCTGCCAAATGCCGGCCATGGGGCCGGCCATTTTACAGGCGGCCCCCTTGCCACCCTCCTAGAGGGCGGTTTTTGGGCAGTCAAGGGGCCGCCTGCAAAATGGCCATTTTGTTTTTTTGCTCTTTTTTTTTCTCAACTAGGAACTCAAAAATAGCAAAACCTCGTGAAGAAGCAGCTCAAGCCGATGTAAGATGTGGCTTGTAGAAAATTATGAGCGCGCTTTAAAAGTCATGCTGGAACTTCGGAGCTCGAGAACTCAATCTTCTGAGCCGCCCGGCCAACGGCCGTCTGGCACGTTATCAATTCGCCCTCTGGGAGGGCGTTTTAAAAAAAAGCCCTCCCACAGGGCGTTGGGAGTATATTTTTGTAAAATTTTGAAATGAAGGTATACTTTTGTAAATATTTTAATAAAAAAATAAAAAAATTCGAGTTTTTACTGCCCCTGGCGGCCTATGGGTGGAGAGTGAGGAAGATTAGATGGGTGGGCCTGCCAACCTGACCCAATCGGTGGAAAACGTGCAGTTGCTTTCAGTTCCTGGTTTGGATTGGGCTTGGACTTCTCTCGAGAGCAGGCCGAACCCGAGTTGGACCATACCGGTTTGGGGAGGCATCTATAGATGTCCAAATGGGCCGTGCCCCATCGGGCCGGCCCGGGCACGGTGCTACAGTAACCGTGCCCGAGCCAGGCCGGCATGGTTGGCCGTGGGCCGTGCCGTGCCTGGGCCGGCGGTGCGGCATGGCGGGCCGGCACGGCACGGCCCGTGGACTGTAGCGGGCCGGCACGGGCACGGGCACGGGCACGGGGCGCGGGAACGGGGCACGGGCGCGGGCACGGGGCACGGGCACGGCACGGGGCACGGGCCGGCACGGCCCTCCCGGAGGGCGGCGGCGGAGGCCGCGCCGCCGTGGCAGGCGTCTGCGGCCGCGGAGGCCGAGGCAGGCGTCGGCGGCCGAGGCCGAGGAGGCGCCCGGGCGCGGAGGCGGCGGCGGAGGGCGCCGGCGGAGGCCGAGGCAGCAGCCGGGAGGAGGCGGGCGGGAGGAGGCGGCGTCGGCCGGGAGAGGAGGGCGGGAGGAGCGGCCGGGAGGAGGCGGCGGAGCCGAGAAGGCGGCGGGAGGAGGCGGGAGGAGGCGGAGGAGCCGAGGAGCGGCGGGAGGAGGTGGAGGAGCCAAGGAGGCCAGGGAGGAGGCCGAGCGGCGGGAGGAGGCGGAGGAGCCGAGGAGCCGAAGAGGAGGCGAGAGGAGGCGGAGGAGCCGAGAGGCGCGGGAGGAGGTGGAGGAGCGAGGAGGCCGGGAGGAGCCGAGGCGGGGAGGAGGCGAGGAGCCGAGGAGCCGAGAGGAGGCGGAGGAGGCGGAGGAGCCAAGGAGGCGGCGAGGCCGAGCGGCGGGAGGAGAAGCCGAGGAGAGGAGGCCGGGTGCGTGCGGGAGGAGGAGGCAGGCGACCGTTGCACTGACATCTGCCCGTTACGACGCTGATGACCGTTTGCTATTCGGCCGCGTTGGCCCAGTCAAAAATTGACACATGTCCCAACGGTCGAAAAAACGGCTAAATTTTGAATCTAGCCGTTGCATGACAAAAAAAATCCAAAAAAATATCAAAAAAATCCGAAAAATTGTGAAATTTTTTTCTATAAATAGGGGAACCCCCAGCCACATTTTTGCTCATCCAAACCTCCCAATCTCTCCTCTTGTGCTCTATTCTCCTCTCTTTTGCTCTCTTTTCTCAAAATTTTTGATTTAGACAAAATTTTGTCTAAAATTCAAAAATTTCCCACATTCTCATAGGTAATAGCTGCAGCCTCCGGTGCTCCTGCAAGGTAAAAAAATCCTAAATTTTCTTCTTTGTTCGTACTATTTTTTTAATACTAATTTTCTCTATTTATATTGCAGGATGGATCCGAACTACCCGACGTTCTAACTGAGCGACTTCGACCCGAGCTATCTATCGATGTCGCAAGGAGACAACTCCGGGTCGGCTCCTACACCGCAAGAACATACGGAGGAAATACATGCGGCTTCACAAGGATCCGAAACTGCGTGCGGGAGCCTATCAACAGCAACCGGCTCAAAGAGATCAAGAACTTCCTCCGCCTGGCAACATTTTGATGAGATCAAGGAGACCACCGCGGATGGAAGGAAGGTAACTTACGCGAAATGTAAAATTTGTAAAACTAAACTCTCTGGAAAATCTTCTGGTGGAACAGGGCATTTGAGGCGGCATGCTGAGGCGTGTGCGAAGAAGCAAGGTTACCAGCTAAGACAGCAGCAACTGGTACTCAATCCGAACGGTACGGTACGTTCATGGGAGTATGATGCTCAGGTAGCACGAGATTCCCTTACCCGTTTAATTGCTAGACAGGATCTACCCCTAAATTTTGGTGAGTCTCCTGTATTTGAGACTTACATTAAAACTGCTCATAATCCTAGGTTTCAAGGTGTTAGTAGACAAACTACAACCCGGGACTTGGTGAATGTTTATAATCAAGGCCGGGATAATATTAAACAATTATTTGCTACTTGCACATTTTCTATTAGTATCACATCTGATATTTGGAGTGGTAGGACTAAGGAAGACTATATTAGTGTAGTTGCTCATTATGTTGATGATGAATGGGAACTACAAAAAAGGGTAATAGCTTTAAAATTAATTGATGTTTCACATAATGCAGAAAATATTGCTGAACGAATTTCTAGAGTTTGTGAGGATTTTGGCATCACAAATAAAATATTTGCAGTAACTCTAGATAATGCAGCTGTAAATTCCAGAGCAATGGAAATTTTGCAGCCTTTATTCAATGTTTATGCTGAATCATTTCTTTTACATCAACGTTGTGCTTGCCATATTATTAATCTTATAGTTAAATCCGGTTTTAAAAGAGTAACTGTATATCTCGATTCTATCCGTGAAGCCATAACATGGCTGAATGGTTCTAATTCTTGACTTGCGACCTTCAAGCGATTCTGCATCGCTTCGGACAAGGATCCACACAAGTTCCAAAAGGATGCGGACCATCGGTGGAACTCGACTTATTTAATGTTGAAACATGTCTTGCCTTACAAAGATATACTAACTGTTTTCTTGCAGTCCAAGAATGTTGTTACCAGTGACGGGCAACCGCTACTGACAGAACAGTCTTGGTATGTTATAGAAAGGTTTTATTACTTTCTTGAAACATTTTATGATGCAATTGTTACTTTGTCTGGTGTTTACTATACAATTGCTAATTTAATTTTGCATAAAATTTTTGAGATTGCCACTTTATTCAAAGAATATGAAGATGACCAACTATTAGGATTTGCAGTATATAACATGAAACAAAAATATCTTAAATACTGGAGGAACATTCCATACTTGTATGCATTTGCATTTATTCTTGATCCTAGGGATAAAATACGGGGGTTTCTAAATATTTTGAATCTTATTGGGGATACAATGAATTTTGATTACACTAAACTACTATTCTGATTGTAAGACAAAATTGTATGAAGTATTTCGAAAGTATGAAACTAAGTTTCAGGGAGTTCGTGTGCAAAGAGCCCCACCCGTCCCTGTCCCAGGTAAGAAGAAATTACAGTGGGGCCGAATTTGGGGTGTTCCTCTTCTTCTCTCGAGCACCGGTGGTGGAATTCGGCCGCAGTAAGTCCTGCACACGCTTCACTTGAAGCTCTTAAGCTGTCCACTACTTGGACAGCGACTCGATCAACCAGGAGATCTCAACGTTCTTCAATGGTGGAATGCTCACAAGACCCAATATCCCGTGCTCTCAAAGCTAACATGGGATGTGTTCACGGTGTCTGTGTCTACGGTATCATCCGAATCGCCTTCAGTCTTTGCGGAAGAATTATTGAGGAGAAGAAGAAAGAATCTCCGCAGTGAGGTGGTAGAAATGCTACTTGCGGTTAAAGACTGGGAGCTAGCTACAGGAACGTGCCCAACACACCACGGAGAACCAAGATTTGGCTGAGCAGTTCAAAAATCTTTACTACAAAATGAGGAACTAGAGTAATCTTTTTTATTTTGAGTCTTGACCTTTAGCTGTACTCTTTTTTCTTTGTCATGGTTTTCTCCAAAATTGAGTTTTACATGACAGAGTTTTTAATGAAGCAGCTGTGTAATATCAAAATCAATAAAGGTCATTGCGCAATTTTCTCTATATCTATGTAGAAATTAAATTGCATAACTATATATGTTCTTCTATTTTGCTTGTTTAAAAATATAAAAATTTCCTCCTCTAATATCATCAAAAAATACTCTCATATTTTTTACTCATCTTAGATAATGTTTTTTATATTTTTTTCATATTTTTTACCACTCCTCTAATTTTTAAAAAAATTTTAAGTCTCTTTTTTCCTTTTTTTACTCATCTCTCTGTCACTCTCACTTACTCAGTGAGAGTGACTCAGTCGGGACTCGGCGCAGGCGGGGAGGCGGCGGAGCGGCCTCGGGGGCGGCGCGCAGCGGGGAGGCGGCGGCGGAGGCGCGGCAGGCGGCGGAGGCCGGGGAGGCGCGCGCGGGAGGGCGGCGGCGGAGAGCGGAGAGGCCGAGGCGCGGACGAGGCGGAGGAGCCGAGAGGCCGCAGGCGGCGGCGGCGGAGGGGGGCGGCGCGCAGGCGGGAGGCGGCGGCGGCAGGCGGCGGAGGCTGGAGAGGCGCGCGCGGAGGCGGCGGTGGAGGGGCGGAGGAGGCCGAGACGGCGGACGAGGCGGAGGAGCCGAGGAGGCCGAGGCGCGGGAGGAGGGAGAGCCGAGGAGGCCGGGAGGAAGCCGGGACGGCGGCAGGCGCGCGGAGGGCGCGCGTAGGCGGGGAGCGCGGCGCGGAGGGCGGCGGCAGGCGGCGGAGGCCGAGGACGCCGGACGCGCGGTGGCAGGCGTCGGCAGACCGGGCCGGCCCGGACACGGTGGGCCGCTGACGGGCCGTGCCGGCACAGCACGACCCACGACCTTGGCGTGCCGTGCCTGGGCCTGGGGAGGCACATGGGCCGGCACGGCACGGCCCGCTACAGGAACCATGCCTACACGGACCGTGCCGTAGCAGACCGTGCCTCGGTTCGTGCCGGCCCGGTCCGCCCGTTTGGCCACCTATAGAGGCATCCATCATACAAGGAAAGAGAAGGGACTCCTCGAAACGAAAAATAAAAATCGGGGTGGTTTGGTTTCTATCGATCCCCTTCCTCGCGCCGCCGCCGGTGCTTCCGTTCAATTCACCCTCTCGCTGGACGCCGGCGGGCGATGGCGCTGGTCTCCAACCTGGCGCCGGATCTCCGGATCTACGAGCCACGGCCTGTTGGTGGGTACCCGTCGTCCAAGGAAGAGTCTGTGTGCAGATCGCATCTGCTGCGCAAAATCGAGGGCTTCTACCGAAAGGCGTTCGGGCGGCTCAATTTCAGGTTGATACCCCGCACCGGTGCGCGCTTCCTCTCCGGCGACGGCCTCTGCCTCGGCCTCCTCGACCCGGTCTCCAATATCGTCGTCAACACTATCACCCCCTCCAAGCGATGTACCTCCAATAGGCTACGCCCAAACCCAAATCGTGTGCCCGTCGTCGATCTCGATGCGGTAGACCAGAAGGAGCTGGCGCGCCGTCGCTCGACGGCATGGAGCCTTCCTCATCCGCTTCTTCCCCGACCTGAGGGAGTGGCAGGCCATGCGCTACCTGTTCGTCGCCGGCGCCGACCTTCTCGTCGCCGCCCACATCATCGTGGCGGAAATGGGCATGAAGAGATTCGGGTCCTCCGAGCAAGCCGTCAAGGAGCCCTCTACATGGCCCTCGAGTGCGGCGCGCTGGCCGCCGGGCACCCGACCCCGACCGCCTCGTCGTCGCCTGGCTCACCATATCCAGCTGCATCGACGAGGCCGTTAGCCTTCTGCCTTGCCGCCCCGCAACTCACCTACCGCCTAACCCTGTCAGCAAGTTCGCAAGGTGCTCGACAAGCCGCCGGACCACGCGGCTCCGAAGACCCGCTATGGCGTGGAAGCGCGCGCTTCTCGTCACATTGCTCACTGTCCCTGCTGCAACGAGGGATTGCCGTTCAAGCACACCAACTTGCTCAACTGGACGCTCCAGGACACCATCCACGGTTCTACCTGCAGGCCCTCGGCCGGCTGCCGGCCGGCGAGCTGCGCTCCCGCTTCCACCGTAGCCTCCTCAAGGCTGGCCACTGCTACGCCCGCTCGACCCCGTCTCCAACATCATCGTCAACACCATCTGGTACGATGCCGCGTTCCCCCACTGCGATGCTCGAGCTGGACATGATCGGCACTGAAGCCTCCACCGTGTGGAGAACCGCTCCTTGTATGGCCTCGCCTCCTTCCTCTGCACACGTTACCATTACATGGATTTCCATCAAGCCGTGCGCTGCCTCCTTCAGGCAGATGCCAAACCTTGTGTTGGCTGATCCCAATCTTGATCCTTGTCCTGCTGTTCCCAACCTTGTGCATGCACGATATCAAGCCCCAGACACCGGCGTCCAGCAAGCCTTCTTGGCTGCTGCCACCGCTGCCCATCACCCAACCCGGATGCTCAAGCAAACCTTCTCACGTCGTGTAAGGCGATGATGGAGCCTGCCTTGGCATTGCTTCAGGGCTGTAGCCAGCTCCCTCCAAGATGTTCAGCGGCTTGCCATGTTGTTATCTCCTGGATCACCCCATGGCTGTGGAAAGCCACTTCCTCCACTGTCCCTCAAAGGGTACTATCTTAGAGAGCTCACAAACATGCACGCAAGTATCACCAGCAGGTCAATGCTGTGCTGAATGCGTACAAACTGGCAAATGGGTAGGTTTCTATTGCTTCTTGTTGGTTGTTGATGACATTTCTAATGTTCTAGCTGTTCTATGCTAATGTCCGTTACCAAACTAATGCACCTCTTCTGTCCATGACAGGATCCTGCCTTTGAGCTCCCATACGATCTGTGGTGTGAATGATCGGGTGTCTGGCCCTTCATACTCCATGGAAGAGGTGCCCCTGGTCCTCCTTACAAGTATTACCACTCTCACGTCAATTTTCTCGCGACTCCCAAAGCCCTAGTGAAGCTCCGATACTCTTTTTTTGCTGAACTTAGCAATGATGACAAATGCACATCCTACTGTTGCCCTGTGCCTGTGCCGATGCCATGCGCTGGTACGCTTAATCAGCTCTATGCCACATGGTTTATCTAATAATGTTCTTTTTTGTGTTTGATCTACTTCGTATATCTTGTTGCGAATAACTAGATGTTACATATGGATTGTTATGCATCGTTAGCACAAGTGGCGCTTGATATTACTCACCTGGCTTGAATCACCATCCTTAGTGCCGAAAATTAATGCCTCAAGTGTAGGTTAGTAAATTCAAACATTTAGATCAAGCAACCTGCCATGCAGTTGGCTTGTAGGCAAACCAAGAAAAAAGTTCTATAAACAGCTAGGTCCTCCACAGACCACATGGGTTATGTTGATGTGTAACATGTTAAATGCAATTTTCTTTGTTTTTTTGCATGGTGGAGCATGATGCCATGACGCATTTTATTTTGATAGCTTTTACCACTCACAGTTTTATGCATCAAACTCTAATGTATATTAATTACCTTATGTGTTGATAGGACGAATCAGGTGCCTCTACTGCGATTTCGGGGGACTAGGATCGTGCATCCGCTTGGGAAAAACTTCCATGGGCGCAAGTTGGAGTTTGAGAAGATGGTCTGTGGAGAAGACCCCTGTGATGATGAAGATGACATTGTTCCTGAACTGAGGCAACCATACTACACCACTTGACCATCGTCTCCATAGCCGTTTGATAGCAGAGAATGTTTGTGGGAGGGTAGAAGAGGATATTTTATGATAGTGATAGGGATCTGAGTGGTGGTTCCACGAGTGATGGGGATATGGGTTCTATGAGTGATAGTTACATGAGTGATGTCAGTTCGATCGTTTTAGCATCTTTTATCGTTTAGCATGTGCATAAACTTCCTTTTGAAGATACATCTAAATGTTGTGTGTATGGCTCTTAGATTGGATGTCAGTTTGATTTTTTATTTTGCTGAAACAAGTATTTGTCAGTAAGGTCTACCATTTCAGCTGCTAGTCAGGTTAATTTAGTTGATTTTTCTGGTTTAGGATTATATGATTGATTGTGTTACAAATTAGTTCAAGTAGAGGGACGAGCACCTGGCATTTTGTGCCTCTTCACGGTACCAAAGTTTATTGCCAACTAATCAATGATCAATCAATCGGCAGCAATATATATGTGATTGGTTGCCCTCCAATGACTAATAGGAGTAAACATATATATGGATATATGCTGCAGTTGTCCAATTGTAACCAGATCAAACAAGTGCACGTATGTGTGTGTAGGAGCCGTAGCAAAATAGCAGATTGATCTTGGCAAACAGCAGAAGCAACTGACAGATCCACTCTTGTCCAAAACAAGAGATAAAAATTGTAAACATTGGATCTTATAATTGGAGAAAGAAAAAAACCAAAACCTAGATTATCACCTTCACCTGTGCACACATCATAAAGTATGATATGATATACTAGCTATTTGTCAAATTGTCAAGACTTGCTCTACCGCTTGATGCCCAGGAGGAATAGTGGTGGAGAAGAAGAAGATGTGCTCTGAAAGAGGATTGGAGAAGGATGATACTGTTTCAGTAGTAGTGTCCAGAAGCACTGTTTACTTTTCAGCTTGGTTCTTTGGTTCCTTAATTTGATGCCACTAATTAAATGGATTGTTCTAGGTTTTTTCAAGTGGGATGTACTATGTTATTTGCTCAGATATTTGTGATCAGTGTTTTAATTTGTTCTTTATTGAGAAAGTTAACCTGTCTCACTCTGAAATTATTGCTCTTACTTTAGGCGCACTTGCACATGGATTGTGCCCATCCACTAGAAAAATCTTGGGAGAGGAGATTTGATGATGAAGGCAAGAAGATTGCAATGTTTAGCATGACCTTGAATGACATGATGGCAATTGTAAGCATTTGAGCAGGGACTGCATCCTTTAGTTCTATTCTGTTAAGACACACAATTGGACTGGATAATTTGGCTGTTCTATAATATTGTTTGTACAGGAAAAGGCAGTCTTTTTTTTTAGAGAAGAGCAAGAACACTATTGTTATTCTAAGAAAAATGGTTACATTATGACAGGAGCACTAACTTTGCTAGATGATTATTGTTTCTTTTCAACTTTAAGGAAAAAGGGCAGGAACACTTGTGCTTTTACAAAAAAAAATGATTAGATTAGGTAGTTACATCCCCTTCTCTAAGTAGTAATGATGCTTTTGGTATTGTAGGTGCCGTTGATAATTAAAGTGCTGGGACTAAACCTTAAAGACAATGCACAAGGCCAGGTGATTACTCTTATCCTGTTGACGATCCAGCTAATCCATCACTAGATGTAATTCAGACTGCTGAAATATCAGTAGGAATGGATGGACAATTGCTAAACTTACTGATAAATTTTCACTTTTGCAAAGGCTTCAGTGTATGATCCACTGAAGAAATGGATGGACAACTGCTACCGTGGTGTACCCCTTGGTGGGATCGGGTGAGAAATTTAAGCTTTTCCGAATAAAAATCAGCTACATTTGAACTTGCCTCATATAGTTGATTGAACTGTGGATAACAGTTTAGTTCAAAGCACACTCTTTTATCAGTGCAGGAAGCTTAGGGAGAAGCTACAAGGGATACTTTCAACAGTTTCAGATATTCCCCAGGATATATGAAGAGAAACCTATCCTAGCAAATCAGTTTTCAGTTAGTGCTTTAAACTTTGTACTCCAGATATGGAATGCACAATGATTTTTTTTAATAATGGAATAGAATCTAGCTTTTGCTTCAAAGATGCTACAGCCACTTATTATAGGGTTCTCGGTTCAATCAAAGTGCAACAGAGCATAAAAAAGGATAGTGAGAAGGCAAGTTTAATGAAATGCACATTGATACTCCTAGAAATCCTCTGATCATCATTATCATATTTCAATTGTGTAGGCATTCATTTCACGTCCCAACGGAAAAGAGCTATGCGACAGTGTTGTTTGCACCGAATGCCGATGTTCTCAAGTAAACAAACAAAATTTGTATCAAGCCTATTTGAATGCATCTGAATAGGCCAGGAATATCATGAAATGTGCAAATTTCAGAGGAATTGATAAAGCTGGTATTGGATCCTGGGACTGGAAGCTGAAAGAGAAGAATTGCACTTACCATAGCTTGTTCCCAAGATCATGGACAGTATACAATGGTACACTAATTTCTGATAGTAGTATCACCTGACAAGACTATTGATCATGATTCATGAGCCCTGAAAAAACATTATTTGTGAACACCTTTACTAATCCAGGGTTCTATATTGCGGAATGCACATTTCTTCTGCAGCCGGAATTTCAAAAATTCCATAAATTCCATAAATTTCAGACCAAAATTTCTTAAAATTTGAAAAAAAAAATTGGTTAAAATTGAATATTTCAGCCGAAATAAAGTTCTATTGGGGAGACTGATAGAACCGGAATTCCTGGAATTGCGAAAATCCTGTTCTGCAATATTGAACCCTATACTAATCTGAGACTCTGAATTCTACAATCTCAACAATGCAGGTGAACCTGACCCTGAAATTAAAATCAGCTGCCGTCACATATCACCGTTTATTCCTCACAATTACAAGGAGAGCAGCTTCCCTGTTGCAGTTTTCACTTTTACAGTAATAATTTGTCCTTTTTGTTTCTGCTGGAGATAAAAATGACTACAAGTTCTCTATTCATCTTTTTTTTCCTATGAACTTCTTCTGCTGGCCCTGCAGCTACATAATTCTGGGAGTGTCATGTGGGGCCGCGCCTATAACAGGAGACGGCACGCGCGTGATGTCCGCAGGGCCGCGGAGAGCGCACCAGAGATGGCCACAAGCGTAATCACCACGCATGCAGGGCATGCTGACCAGGATAGTGGCTAATAAGGAAAAGAGTAGATCAAGGGGGCTGAGATTTAGGAGCAGCGGATAAGAAGGGAAAGAGTAAATCAAGAAAGGCTGTGATTTAGGAGCAATTGACTCTAGGTGTTACAGCCGGATGGCCTATATATCCCTGTAATGAGTCCATAATAATCAAGAAAGAATTAGCATGTCCTCTTTTCTTCTTTCTCTAAACAAAACAGGTGCTGAGGGGTAAAACCTCATCCCAGCCACAGATCGCGGCTACGAGCTACGTAGCCGGGGTCCAGCTACCCTATCCCCCGGCGCCCTTGACAACCTGGTATCACGTTCCAGGCCGTCCGCCTCCGCTCCACCCAGCCCGCAACACACCGCTGCCATGGGAGACGCCAGCAACAAGGATGCTGCCCTCCAGACGACCTTGGACGCCCTCGCCGCCATGCTCCAGTCCCTGCAGGCGGCCGTCAAGGCCAACTCCCAGGCGATCCAGCGCCTGGATCAGACCCGGCCTCCATCATCGGGCTCAGGCTCTAGGTCCGCTTCCGGGGAGCACCACAACGACCGGCCACCGCGGTTCCAGAAGCTGGACTTTCCGCGGTACAATGGCAAGTCCGACCCCCTCATCTTCATTAACCGTTGCGAGTCGTACTTCCACCAGCAGCGCATCATGGAGGAGGAGAAGGTATGGATGGCGTCGTACAATCTGGAGGAGGGTGCCTAGATGTGGTACATCCAAATCCAACAGAATGAGGGTATCCCATCATGGCGCCGCTTCAAGGACTTGCTCCACCTCCGCTACGGTCCTTGTTTCCGATCCAACCCCCTCGGCGAACTGGCGGCGTGCAAGCGCACGAGCACCGTTGCGGAGTACCAGGATCGCTTTCAGGCGCTCCTGCCTCGCGCGGGCCGGCTGACCGAGGAGTAGAGTGTCCAACTCTTCACCGCGGGTCTCCAGCCGCCGCTCAGCTTCGACGTCGAGGCGCACAACCCTCAGACGCTGGCAGGCGCCATGAGCGCTCGAGCTACGGGACACGTACGCGGCGCCTCCACCTCGCACGCCACACCGGCCTCTTCTTCCGGCGCCCGCACCGCGACTCGCCCTTCCGGTGTCGTCCGCTACCCCACCGACCGCTCCGGCCACACTCACCGTGGAGGGCCGGCCGGTCCGCCGTCTCACCCAGGCCAAGCAGGAGGAGCGACGGCGCCTCAGCCTCTGCTACAACTGTGACGAGAAGTTCGGGCGCGGGCATAACCGTGTCTGCAAGCGCCACCTCCCCCTTCACCACGCTGCGCCACTGCACCATGGTGTCCGGCACGAACGCGCCGAGCACCACGGCCATGACCGCCGCCGGCCGGCCTAGCTTCTTCCTCCCCTCGCAATCACCCAACCGCAGCGATCAAATTGCGACTCCGATCGCAGCCTCACCTCTCGCCGCGACGATCGACCGGTCGTTGGGAAGACGACGACGACCATGAGAGGATCAGCCCGCGAGGTCAGCCGGAAATAGTGAAAATACTACACAAGTTAGAATGTAATTACGTCACTGGCCTCGCGTCATAACAGATGCGACACATGTGGTGCGGTTAGGCTAAATTAATCGAGTAAATTCATTAGGATAAGTGCGACACATTAGGAAATTATCTCGCTAGTAACAGTTATATTTGGAAGTATTTCTTGAAATACAGAGAGAAATATTTATTCTGATAGTATACGTTAGAATAGTTTGTCCTTTAGTGTTCTCTCCTCCAAGTTATTTTTAAAAGGTTTGTACCTTACTGATGTGAAGGTATGTGGCTGAGATGTATAGAACAGATGCGTATAATACAGGTTTTTTATGGTTGAATTTTTTTACTAGCAGGTTATTATACGGGTTTTTTATGGTTGATTTTTTTCCGCCAGGCTTATGATTGATTTTTTTACTAGTAAATCAGGTAGGAAATGATCTTCATAGAAACAATTATATTTGGAATTGTTCTCTCAAATGCACAGAGAAATATGTAGGGATAATATTTCTTTAGTGGGAAGGTATGCGTCAGAACTGGAATAGGTGTATTTTATGGTTGAAGATTTCGAGCAGGTTACATTAGGAAATGATCTTCGAATTAACAAGTATAATTAAGCAAAGAAATAAACTGCAACGCAGAGAGAGATACGTAATGCAATATTTCTTTACTGGGAAGGTGGCGCGTCTAGATTGGTATAGGACCGTATATACGCATAAATACAGGTGTATCTCATGGTTGAATAATTTGGCACGTTACATTAAATAGAGATGGGAGTAGCTATTATCAACGACCAATGTGCCGTTCCGTAGGAAGAAATTTTATAACCACTTATTGCGAGAGGGTATTATTTTATATATGCAATATATGAAGCTATATCAACTAATTGATTCCATCAAAATTAATTAAGTAGTTACAACCAGATGCGTAGTCTGAATTACGTGCCAGATTATGCGTCACAATGACATGATTCTGGTAGCTGTCAGGAAATTAAAACCAAGACATTAAAAAGGGATGATCCCCTGGAATTAGCTAATTTTTAGCACTTGGAAAAGTACAAGAGTTGACATCCGAAAGCATCTCTAGTTCTTCAGTATGTACGGCTTCTCCGTGCCACGGTCGAACCTCATACTTTTGACTAAGATAAATAAAACACGAAAAAATTTAGTAGTTCTAACTAATACTTTTCAAATTTTCATAATAAAAAACAAGAGACAAAAAATAATAACGGATACACCATATCTCCAGTAAAAACACCTTATAAAAAGGTACTGTATCCGCCCCAAAATATAGAAACTTTTATTTCTTTATATAACTATTAAGAAGAGGGTTAAAAAACTTGTTTGTCTTCTTAGGATGGGTAACCAGGCTAGTTAGGATAATAATAAAACCAAAGAGCAGAATGGATAGTGTAGTGATAAAATTCACTTTTTATATATTCTAAATTATTATGTTTAAGATAAAATTTGAACTTCAGATATTCCTATATCACGGAATGAGTAGATAAATAGGGTACGCGTTACACGTTTCTGTGATGCTGTGACGTCTTCCTGGGCCGGCACCAGCAACCTCCTCCTCGTGTGAGACGAGCAACGAGGCCCAGGAGCAGAAGCAGAGCAGGTACTCCTCGTCTCTCTGCGGGCTGTAGGCAGCCCATGTACGATTTCCCTACTATTGGCGACGAAAAAACCGAGAGGTGCGCCTCGTGACCGCGGGGGTTGCTCGATAGGTCCATCCGCTGCCTCCGGCCTCCGCACGCGTCGGCCACCATAAGGACAACCAGAGGAAGTACATGTGTCTTCGGAAGGATTCAGAACAGCAAGCAGGAACGTATTGACGGTAACTGGTTTGAAGATATCAATAACTTTCTTTGCCTGGCAACATTTTAATGAAATCAAGGAGACAGACGCGGATAGAAGAGAGGTAACTTACGAGAAATATATAATTTGTAAGACTAAACTATCTGGAAAATCTTCTGATGAAACAGGGCATTTGAGGCAGCATACTGAGACATGTGCGAAGAAACAAGGTTACCAGCTACAATAGCAGTAACTGATACTAAATTCTGACGGTACGGTATGTTCATGGGAGTATGATCCTCAGATAGCACGAGATTTTCTTACCCGTTTAATTGCTAGACAGGATTTACCCCTAAACTTTGGTGAGGCTCCTACATTTAAGACTTACATTAAAACTGCTCATAATCCTAGATTTCAAGTTGTTAGTAGACAGACCACAACCCAGAATTTGGTGAATGTTTTACAACCAAGGCCGGAATAGTATTAAACAATTTTTTGCTACATGTACCTTTTCTACTAGTATCACATCTGATATTTAGAGTGGTAGAGCTAAGGAGAACTATGTTAGTGTAATTGCTTATTATGTTGATGATGATTGGGAATTACAAAAAAGAGTAATAGCCTTAAAATTAATTGATGTTTCACATACTGCAGAAAATATTGTTGAATGAATTTCTAGAGTTTGTGAGGAATTTGGCCTCACAAATGAAATATTTGCAGTAACTCTAGATAATGCAGCTACAAATTTCAGAGCAACGGAAATTCTGCAGCCTTTATTTAATATTTATGCTGAATTATTTCTTTTACATCAACGTTGTGCATGCTATGTTATCAATCTTATAGTTAAATTTGGTTTTCAGAGAGTAAGTGCATATCTCGATTCCATCCGTGAAGTTATAACATGGCTCAATGGTTCTAATCTTCGACTTGCGACCTTTAAGCGATTCTGCATCACTTCGTATAAGCGTCCACGTAAGTTCCAAACAGATATGAACTATCGATGGAACTCGACTTATTTGATGTTAAGACATATCTTGCCTTATAAGGATACGCTAACTTTTTTTGCAGTCCAAGAATGTTGTTATTAGTGACGGGCAACCGCTACTGACAGAACAGTCTTGGCATATTGTGGAAAGGTTTATTACTTCCTTAAAACATTTTATGATGCAACTATTACTTTGTCTAGCGTTTACTATCCAACTACTAATTTAATTTTGTATATGATTTTTTAGATTGCCACTTTATTAAGAGAATATGAAAATGACCAACTATTAGGATTTGCAGTATTTCATATGAAGCAGAAATATCTTAAATACCGAAAGGGCATTCCATACTTGTATGCTTTTGCATTTATTCTTGATCCTAGGGGTAAAATACGGGAGTTCCTTAATATTTTGAATCTTATTGGGGATGCAATGAATATTGATTACACTAACTACTATTCTGATGCTAAGACTAAATTGTATGAAGTGTTTCGAAAGTATAAAACTAAGTTTCAGGGAGTTCGCGTACAAAGAGCCCCACCCGTCCCTGTACCAGGTAAGAAGAAATTGTAGTGGGGTGAATTTGGGGTGGTTTCTCTTCTTCTTCGAGCACTGGTAGTGGAAGTTCGGCCGCCGAATTTGTCACGGTTTTCTCAAAATTGAGTTTTTACATGATAGAGTTTTTAATGAGGCAGCTGTGTAATAATAAATTCAATAAAGTTATTGCTTTTTTTCTCCTATATCTATGCATAAATTAAATTATATAATTATATATGTGTTGCTATTTTAGTTGTTTAAAAAATATGAAAATTTCCTCCTCCAATATTATCAAAAAATACCCTTATATTTTTTTACTTATCTTAAATAATATTGTGCCTTTTTTTCATATTTTTTACCACTCCTCTAGTTTTTACAAAATTTTTAAGTTATTTTTTTAAATTTTTCTTTTTTTAAGTCACTTTTTTCGTTTTATTCAATTTTTCTTTTTTTACATCAGACACCATCCGCCTGCAGGGCCCACCACTCCGCGCCGCGCGGGACATGCCCGCCGGTTCAAATTTGAACGGTGGCGGGCGGGAGCCGAGAAGGGAGCGGACAGTCCGATCTAGGGGTGGACGGTCCGAACCAGGGGCGGGAGTCGGGATGGGAGGAAGGGGAGCGGTTTGGACCGGCCATGCCATGGACCACCTCCGGTCCACGTGCCGCCGACGGACCTGTGCCGGCACGGCATGGCCCACGGCCTCGGCATACCGTGCCTAGGCCGGGGGACGGCACGTGGGCTAGCACGGCACGGCCCGCTACAGCACCCGTGCCTAAACGGGCCGTGACGTAGCGGGCTGTGCTGGCCCGGTCTGCCCATTTGGACATATATAGTACAGTATCTATTGACCCTCCGTGATGGTAACCACAAAAAAATTCGTATTTTAAAATTTCACTCCGCACGATAATACACAGTTAGCACGTGGTAAATAGCGGTAACCATGGTACGTTGAACCTGAAAAAAATTAGAAAAAAATTATAAAACATAGTAAAAATTCTAAAAATTTATGAAAAATTGTGTATATCTCTAGAAAAATAGTGTGATATTGCATAAAATTTTTGGCATAATCTTTTCTATATTTTTTACACTTTAATAAAGTAGAAACCAACCTATCTCTTTTTTTCCAATTTCTTTGGATCTGGAAATATAAAGTAAACTTTGTCATTTAGAAAAATTTGCTCACCAGATAGCAACAAAAATTAGGTACTACTTATACGATTTTTTTTAAATTTTTTCTTTTTTAAATTTAAATTCAAATAAAATTTATCAAACTCTAATTTAAATTTGAATAAAATCCATCGAACCCTACCGACGACCGACGTTTACTCTTACGGACGAACCTTCTAGCCGTACATGCCGACGACTGCCGACCGCGCGGTCACGCTCACCCAGCCACGCGGCCGCGTGCGCGCACGGTTGAACGGTGCAACGCCAACGACCACCGCTCGCGCCGGACGACTCGGCTGTTTCGTCGCCGGCGCACCGCACTCGCCGTCGCCGCTACTCGCTGTGGTGTAGCCGTGTCGGTACAGCACCCAGCAGCTGGAATGTTCGACACCATGTGCGGTGCTTGCTCTGGGATGGATACGGAAATCGACGTGACACTATCATGGAGGCTAAGATACTATTAGGTTAGTCTGGTGATTACGAACAGCGAATAGGTTAGGAAGATGGCATGATCACGGGATGCTTTGCTTGCCGCATTACCTCGGACTTGAAGGCTCGGAGGGGTGGACGTCGGACGGTCGTCGGAGAATCGGAGAAGCCACTGCTGCCTGGCTGTCCTGCCACGATGACGTCTACCGCCTGGCTGCACCCGCCGCCTCTGCGTGCCCTACTGCCGTCACCTGTCGCCGCCTGTCCCTTGCCGCCACCGCCTGCCCCGTGCCGCCGCCGCTTGCTACCGCCTGCCCCGTGCCTGCGATGGGGATTGGGTTGAGGATTAGGGTTAAGAAGATTGAGAAATGAGTTTATATATTCTAGGCCGTTTTTAATGGACTATTTTTTGAAGATACTGTTACTTTGAGGCTCTACGGATGACCGCGGATTCAGATCCTTCCCCGACCCCATACCTGCTTATAATCGGGGCCTCCATCCCGACTACCCCCTAGTTAGGAAGTAAGAGAAAGGAACAGAAAGAGAATTATACAAAACGAAGTGAATCATTAGTGTATGATTAATTGAGTATTAATTATTTTAAATTTAAAAAATAGATTAATATAATTTTTAAAACAATTTTTATATAAATTTTTTTAAAAAAAATATATTTAATGGTTCGAAAAACATGTTTACGAAAAATTAAGAGAAACTTTTTTCTCTTACCTGACTTCCAAACTCAGCCTAAACTACGTTGATATGATGTTACACTATGTATTCGATCACTCATAAAGTTGTTACAGTATGTGTATTCTCTTGGCCACCGTTCGAAAGGGGGCAAAAAAAAAAATCTATCATTGACTTCTCGCTTGCTCTTTCCTGTTATGCTCTCGATTGCGTTTAAAGGAAGAAACGAGAAGTCGTGACTCGTGAGGAATTTGTGGCTACGTAATCCGTTCCCGGATCACGTGTGCATCCTCACAAAAAAACGAACCGGAATAAATAAACATGTAACCGTTTCTTTTCGGGACCTGTCAATGTCAGGCGAGCATTATAAACTCTCAATTATCAGTTGTCGCGGACAGAGAGAAAGAGCCACACATCGATCGATGTCACTTCTTCTGTCCCTTCCTCCATGCCACTTCTGTTCTCACTTGTCAGGCATAGTTCGAATCTACTTATCAAGCATAAGTCGAATCTAGATGACTCTCATTGTTTTTTATAAACATATTTTTTAAACTGTTAAATAATATATTTTTTAAAATTTTTATTTAAAAGTTACTTTAAAAATTATATTAAATTATTTTTAAAGTTTAAAATAATTAATATTTAATTAATTATACGTTAATTATTTATTTTATTTTACATGATCATCGTTACCTTCTTCTCTCACTCTTAAACTTACCCTCAGTGGATTGCAATATTGCATGGTGTTTTACCTCATGGACAGAACACGTACGATGTGGACGTTTTCTCTAGAAAAAAGAAGGTTGGACTCTTGTAGAGGGAAATGTAGTGGCCCATGTCCTCTCACGCTGACTAGGACGCAAAACGGGAGAGAGAGAGCTCAGCCAGGAGAATAAAGAAAAAAGAGGCTAGTATTATATACTTCATCCCTATTTTAGTTATTTTTAAAATTTAAATTTATTTTAGAATATAACTATTTTTTAGCTAATTTCTTATCTCAACCAATCATAACCATCATCTATTTAATTAATTTATTTACTTTTACTTCTCAACCAATTATAAATTTTCACCATTAAAATTTATCAACTTTCTTTATTTCCATAAAAACCTCTAGAAATATATATTATTTTGGGACGAGAGAGTATACTACTGTAGTAGATAAAGAAGAAAAGCACTTGGCGTCGTCGTTGTCGACAGTGCACGCGATGAGGTGAAAGGAGACAAAGGCTGCTTGTTGCCAATTGGTCTTGGACACCACCACTCACCGGATATGTGGACGAGACGCAGAGGCCACTACACAAAAATGCTCCCGCTTTTGTGCGGCCGCCGCCCCCACCACGGCGCGTAGTACATGGCGACGCCGTTTTTCCGGCGGTTCGCAGAGTCGGCGGCGATTGATCGAGCGCGCGAGTGGTCGGCGCCGACGAGAGATGTCACGACGACATATGGCACGAGCCTCTCTCGGTGTGCGAGTAGTTTTTGCTATTTTTTTTAGAGATATCGCGCTGCGATACCTGGTGGAGGGAAATTTCACGCCTTTTTTTTTACCCATTGCGGTCGCGTACTCTATCATCTACAGCGACCGGGAAGGTTGGAGGGGGTTGGTGCTTGTGTGTCAGGGATGGGCATACGGATACTTTATAACCGATTCTAATTTAAATAAATAAATTAAGTTTTATTTTTAATATTAAAAATAAAGTTTAGTTTATTTAAGTTGAATTAAAGCCGATTACAGTAGATCGAAAGTAGTTGAAAAGGGCAAACGGTCCTTCTAGAAAGAAAAAATAATAAATGACGTTTTATGTTTACAGGAGAGATCAGAAAGTGCACTTGTCGCTTTCGTTTGAATACGACCGTATAATACTATGTTCGTTTAAAAAACTTTTACTTTTTTCTTATCTCATCCAAATCAATACAAAACTAAAATTTTAGAATGTTTTTTACTTTAGCAAACTTTAATATATTTGTCTCCTACTTTAAAAAACTTTAGTCAAACTTCAATATATTTTTCTCACTTTCACAAACTCAACTATAACGATAGCTTTAAAGATAAAAATAAATAAAATAAAAAAAGATAAAGCACTATTTTGAGATAAAAGGGGGTAGTACTTTTCTTCTGCTTTCGTTAGAGACAGGCTTCTTATTACGGACTAGCGACTTGGGAGTTACCGACTATTTCAACTACCGGCATGTTTCTTGCGTCAACAACAACGACGTTGCGCGCGTTCTTCTCCCCGTTACCCTGTAAATCAACCCTGCGCTTCTTCCATCAGGGAAACAAGTTTTGTCAGATCAAATTCCCCTTACATAACTGAATAATAAGCACCGTTAAAATGAAAGCGAACACTTCAAAACTAAGGCAGTGTTTACAATAGTTTTTGGCTTAAGCTTATTACTTTATTTTTTTTATTAGCATGCTTTCTAAAATGTTAAATAAGACTTTTTTCCAAAAAAAATTCTATAGGGAAGATTCTTTAAAAAAGCAAATAAGTTTGTTTTTTTAAGTTTGTAATAGCTAATACTTAATTAATTATTTACTAATGGTATTTCTCGTTTTACGTACGGCTTATAAGCTAATTCCATAAACTATTGTAAAAAAGGACTAATTTTCTTTTAGAAAAGAAATATAGCTCTGGTATTTGCGGCTAATTTTTTTAAGTGATAAGTGATGCGCCGGTCAGTCTCTTGATGAGGTCTATGAGTATGTGTGTTTGTCCTGTGTTCACTTAAAAAAAATATATAGAGTTCTCGTGTTTATTGCAATCGATTTTGTAGATGGATATAGGGATTGTCAAACACGGCCACCTATCGAAAACGCTGTAAACTTGAGGTCCTGAACCACTGAGGCTGTGTTTTTAAGTTCTTATATCTTTAGATTTTCTAGACTATCTAATTTTGTTATAGCTATTTAAGATATAATAGATTAAATTAACTACTATAAAGTTAAAAATCTAGTTTTAAAAGATAAGATGAAAAACTATTATATAAAATTTTTTACACAAAATATACTATTTAGAAAATTAACAAGCGTATAAATAAAAATCTAAAATCTAGAAATGGAAAAGAATAGCGCCTCACTGATCTGAAGCAAACCTACTGAGCAGAGGGGTCAAGCGGCTTGCAGAGAACCCGGCCGTTGCTTTGCTTGCCCGCTTACGCAAAGCGGTGGCCGTCTCATCGCCGAGGGGAGTGGAGCGCCCGTGACGAGGCGTGGCGTGGCAACGCCCACGCGCTGCGACGTGCACGGAAGGGTGTGGACGGCTGCATGGTTGGCTCTTGGCTGCCCCGCAATCTGCCGGCCCCGCGCTCACGCCCATTCCCCCTACCTTTTTCTGGTGTACTTTTCCAGTTTTTTATTAGTTATCTTCGTATTAAAATATAGCTATTTATAATATTAATATTTATCTTAAAATATAATTATTTCTCTACTTACGTTTTATCTTAATCAATTATAACCATATTTTATTTACTCTCTTTTTTCTAAAATATAATATATATTGTTTAGCAAAGATTAAGACTAAAGAGAAAAGACTTGAGTGTCTCTTAATAAATATAGAATGAACAAATGTTAAAAGAATAGGTGAAGATAAGTAAAAAAAATTAAATAAAAAATGATTGATGGGATAAATAGTATTGTGAGTAGTGATATAAATCCTTATATTTTAAAATATAATTTAAATCATATAAATTATTATATTTTGAAATGAAGGAAGTAATTTTTTACCTTAATTAACCATAACCATCTCTGGTCTTAAGCTTAATCTCTCTGAAAAGTACATAAAGAAAAGAGTACTGGTGGGAGTTTCGAAATACCGAGAACGAGAATGCTAACGGAATTTTTCCCGGTCTCGGTCGAGCCAGCTCAACGGGAGAGACTAGTCGAATTTCTGCGTTTTTTTTTCGCGAGCAAGAATTTCTGCATTCTAGTATGGAATTTGAGTCTAAAAGAAAATCTCTAATTTTATCTACGGACTAAAACATGGATAATAAAGTTTACCCAAAGAAAGTGCCCTAGTTTGCCTCTAGTTATAAGTGTTTTTAAGCTATAAAGTTAATTAAACATCTGCCAAACATGTGCGCTTTTAATCGATCACTTGCGGTTCATCGATTTTGCAAACCGGATGCTTGACGTCCTGACGATGCTTCCTGCAGCGTAGCTAGTCAATCTCATCTAATCTTCCACATTCTCTGTCTTATAATATAACATATTATATTATTTTTGGGTTAAATTAAAGTTGCAATCATAAGACGCATATACCTTTAAAAAAAATATAGATAGAGAATATTAAAGAATAAACTAGTATAAAAGTTGATAGTGCTGTCTTAGGATCTTAGAATCTTTTATATTTTAAACAAATTTAAATAATAAAATTTTTTATACTATAAAACAGAGAGAGCAGTAAAAGTACGCATCATCCTTTAACTGTGGTACAACAGAGTTATAATGTGTCCATTAAGACTGCTTTGCTCCAAAACAAAGCAACATTGCAGTCACTGTTTCACGATAAATCCTTCTATCCCAGACGCGTTATATCAAGCACAGGATAAATTCATGTGAGTGAGAAAAGATAAAAAGTCGGTTGATAAGTAAGTTGGCTGTCAAGATCACGAAACTAACCGAAAGGGAGTTCTCTCGAAAGAAAATTAGAGAAAAGGGCAAGCCAAAAAGCACGCACTAGTTCTCTTCAGGTAGATGGGTTTTTGGCAACAGTGACATATTCAGAAGGAACTCTCTAAGAGAAATAAAATTAGCGACAGCCTATACTAGAAATAATAATTTATATCAGTTGACTAATTGTGGTTTGGTTATATGTAGATGCTAGCAATTGACTTTTAGCTCGAGCTTGCACAAGCATGCACAAAACCTTTATTTTTTTTCACATTGATGCGAGAAACAGTACTTGTGAAGCTAAAATAGGCAGTGTGTAGCAATTAGTATGTGGTAGATGAGAAAAATTCCCAAATGACCCTAGCCGAGCTCTGGTTTTGTTGTACAAAATGAACTTCTCCAAATTTGGAAAATGAGTATGATATGCAACAATGTTGTATTACAATTTTGGATATAGCTAAATACATTTACACTTAATTCAGTTTATATAGTATTAAATTGATCGTCAGTTGCTTTTGTAATTGTAAGATATAACATAAGTGGCATCAAGGAAAGAAGATGAAAACTTCTTGGCATACTACAAAATTTCAGCCAGTCAGAAAATGGGCAAGAGGAACTATTGTCCCCAAACAGAAACATATAGTGCTCCTCGTGTTATAAATTTTCTTTCCCTTAGCTAAAGATCAACAAAAACATATGCCGTGTAAGTGATCCACTTGCATACAAGAAATTAAAATAATTGACTTATCTATTTTACCTCTTTGCTAGTGCCTGCTTACGATGTTCCCAAAGGGGATTGTATGCATATTCACCATGGATATTTAATTAGCACTGATATTGCACAAAATTATGAACAAGAATACTAACAAATCTTATGCATTGCAAGATTCTTTTATACAATAGCATTTGTTAAACCCATTATGTTGTAAGAATATCATTCAAAAGCTTATATTTATTAAACTTCGAGCAACCTTGTTCTTACTGAAATTAAGAGTAATTTAAAACTCTTGTTACCAGCATTATGCTTCTGGTGTCGAAGGCTAACTTCTCACGAGCGTACATAAGCTAAATATCAAATATGGATATATTCCTCATACCTCCTGCTCACCGCGAGTTTTATTGAGACAAAATATGATCCACACGAAATTATTCCTAAAAGATGCAAATATTCACCCGTAGCATTCACATAGATTCCTGGAAGTAATAATAACCCCCCGGGTACTCCCAGCAATTTTACTATCTGTTGAAACATCACCAACGGACGCGATCGCCCCCCTCCCGGGAATTGCTACCGCCACGCTAAAAATCGCACACGCCCGTTTCCCCACTCGCGCGTGTGCGTACACAGCCGGTCCGATCGCCGCCGCCGCGCAACCACCTTCCTTTTCCTTCTTTCTCCCTTCCCTCTGCTCCGCGGCTGCGCTACGCTTCGGAGCCCATCCACCTTCCTCGCCGCTTCTCCTCCACTACGCCTCGCTTCGCGAGCAACTAACTCCACGGCGGCGCGGGAGAGGAGGCGGCGGTTGGGCAGAGTCAGCGAGAGCCAGGCTGCGGTTGCGGTTTGGTTTGGTTTGGTTTGGTTTGATCTGGTTCGGGTGAATCGATCGCGAGGGGGAGCAGGCGGGGGGCGCGATGAGGAGGGGCGCTGGGGGATCGGATCCGCGCGGTGGCTGGAGCACATGATTGCGGTTGGTGCGGGACGGCGGGGCAGGGGAATTCGTGGATTTGCCTGCGGCGGCGGCGGGGCGAGCGCGTGCGTGTCCTCCGATCGGCGGGTGGCGGGATCGGGGCGTGGAGGGCAGGGTGGCATTGGGGGGGTGGGTGAGGCGGGATGGTGAGCGGCAACCTCTTCCACTGCCGGAGGAACTCGTGGCCGGCCGAGGAGTACGTCGGCCGGACCGCGCTGCAGCTGGTGAGTTGAAATTTTTGTTGCCTGTGTGTTGCTTCGGTGGTCGGTGCTTCGTTTAGGTTGTGGTTAGTGGGGGCGCGTGTTTTGATGTGGCGGGGATGCTTGGATTTCGCAGTTGGACTTCGACGGCGGGTCGCCTCCGGAGCAGGCATGGCGGCGGCGGTTGAACAGCCACGCCAACTTACTCAAGGAGTTCAGCGTTACCTTCATGGAAGCAATGAGGATGGTAGGTTACAACGGTTGAGTCTCTGCGTGTTCATTTAGTTTGATTTCTCTACCGCTGGTTCATTTAGTTTGATTTCTCTACCACTGGTTCATTTTTTTGGGCTGTCTGCTAAGATTTTGTTTGGAAATGCGAAAATTTCAGATGAGCCTTGGCCTGAGGCTATGGTCGTATGTCCGTGAGGAGGCTTCTCATGGAAGGGTAGCTATTCTTATGCTATTTATATTTCATTGATTATTGAAATAATTTTTATTATCTAAATTTATACCAAACATCTGAATATAAACTGTGTATGGTGATAAAAATGGGGTCCGTTGTGCTTGCAGAAAGCTCCAATTGATCCGTTTACCAAAGAGAAATGTAAGCCGTCAGCTTCGCAGGGCGTTCCGCTTGGTGGGATGGGGTGTGTCCACCTGCACTGATGTTTTAGCCTCTACAATCTCCCGTGTTTATGCTTGGCTATTTGCAGTATGGAGGATATAATTTTGATATCAGTTCACTGATTTTGCAGGAGCGGTAGCATTTCAAGAGGTTTCAGGGGAGAGTTCAAGAATTGGCACATCATTCCTGGGTTATGTGAGACTTCGCCAGTCATGGAGAACCAGTTTTCTGTAATATTTTCTTCTTATCTTGCTGTTGCTAGCTAATCAACTTAGTTTATGGTAATGCATAATGCTTATTTGGACCATTATTCTACCCGAAGGATTGTCTTCTGAGTGACAAAAATGCTCCTAGCCTCCTGCTTATTACTTTTGGGAAAAAACTCTTATGAGGTCTACCCATTACTGGTGTCTTGCACTTTGGTCTTTCACTAAATCTGCATCAAAAGGAATCTTTTTGAGTACTACCTCTCTCGTTGGCACTGTGCTCAGGTGTGAAATTGAATGTTGAGAGGAGTTTTTTTGGGAAGATCGTTGAGATAAAAAGGCATGACGGTCACCCGCTTTTTAATGTTTGTGGACGGATGAGTTTCGTTTGCTGCTTGTTGATACCTGGGAAATGATACTTTCTTTATCAGTGTTGTATATCTGTTAGCAAGTTCTTGTCAATTAACAGTTACTACACACTATTATTTTCCCTATCAATGTATATAAACTTCCATGGATGTGGGCCACCCAGTCAAGCCCATCAGGGGCTCCATACAAGATTTATGACAGCAACTGTTTTTAAAATCTTGAATTTTTTGACTTAGTGCTCCTAAGTCACTATGCTTGTTTTGTTTTTGTCTCACAACTAAGGTTTGAATCTTGAACTGATACAAAGCACCATGCTCTTCTAGATATTTGTATCTCGAGATGGGGGGAACAAAAAGTACTCATCAGTATTGTCTCCCGGACACCATGAAGGTTTAAAGTAAGTTTCTTCATGTATGTTGCAAATAACAGTCTTTCTTTAGTTTATCCAAATTTACTAGCTCTGAGCTTCTGAGCTCGTCATTCTGCAATCTTGTATCTTGCACAAGGGTATGCTTTAACAAGTGGATTTGTTATTTTACATTGCTTTCTGAAGTGAAGATTTGCAGAAGTTCTTTAGTGTTGATTGAATGGTATTCACAGCCAATTTCTAGCAAGTATAGTGCATAATTGTTTCCTTGCACTTAGGGATAATTGTGTTATTGCCCTACTTTTAAGTGCAATTGTGAGTGCCCCTATTATATATCAGTGAGAATGTGAGATGTATGCCAATTTTTTTTTTTGTACATTTGTGATTCAAGAGCCAACATTGCTGTGCATAATGTGAACAGAATTATTCTAGGTTATCCTACCTATATATATGTTGCAATCATGCTTCAGTTATGACTCAATAAATATAAGCATATTTGACACAGAGTGCACTTGTTTGATGCCTTTCCTGATTTCAGGAAATGTAACGACTCTGGAATTTCTTCATGGGACTGGAACTTGAGCGGTCAACATTCTACCTATCATGCCTTGTTTCCTAGGGCATGGACTGTTTATGATGGTATGACATTATGGAGCTGTGGGAATAGTGTTTGCATCTTGCGAATGACACACACTAGAAATGTTTGACCAAGAGATGAATGCTTTATGCCGAACCAGCTTATATATTGATTACAGAATTAATAGATTTTCCAATGTACTATTATATAAACTTGATGAATACCTTTTCTGAGTAGCAGAAGACATGTTTTGAACTGAAGAATCTTATAAATTTTTCCATGTATGCAGGTGAGCCAGATCCAGACCTTAAAATCTCATGTCGTCAGATATCACCATTCATTCCTCATGATTACAAAGATAGCAGCCTCCCAACTGCTGTCTTTGTGTACACTGTAAGTGATTCATAAAGTTAGTTTTATGCTAGGCTGGCAGGTTTAGTGGGTATATTTCCCGGATGTTCTTTTTATTTCATGTTTCCTGATAAGTATATTCCTTTATATATATCATGGAATATACAGGTGGATGGGTGTTGATGACAGTTGGGATTAGGTTTGTGTAACTAGGGGATTGACTGTGTCTCACTCTAATTCTTGCTCGAATCTGATACCGGTTCAACTACATTTATGTTAAGAAATATGTTCTGGCAACTTCAGCCAAGATATTCCACTTGTAACAGTTTCAACATGAGTCATAAGGTAGAGCCCTACCTTTTTATGTCGATAGGAGAGTTTTGACATGGTCAATGGGTCAGTGTTAAAATAATATTTTTGGTGTAATGTTTACATGCCAAACATTTCAGAATACAGTTATATAGAAAAGTATCTAATTAAGTGATTGTTCTTAAATCATAGGACATGCTATTTACTTAGGGAGTTACTGATAAATGAATATTCTACTGAATTGAATGTTTCCATTAAGTTTTTATATGTACATGAAGAGATGCTCTTAATCTTCTAAACCTGATGAAATTACATGACCATCCTTCCTTTGTTTTCTATGTTTATTATAGCTAGTGAACACTGGGAAAGACCGTGCGAAAGTAAGCCTGCTAATGACGTGGGCGGTAAGGACATCTAAATCTTCCCTACAATATATTATTCTGCATATATCAGTATATCATCCTTTATGTTCACTTATACATTATTGTGCTTTAGGCTTTGTGGCTTACATAAGTTTTTATATTTTATAGACCTGTTTTAATTTTTTATACATTCTGACGTTCACTAGTGCAACAATAGTACCATGATGGCAAAACCTTTTTTGTTACCCATGAAAATGTTGGACATCTTCATTAATAACTCACATCCTTACTTGATAAACACTTCTACCATAATAATTCAGTTGGGGTTCAGGCTCAAGACTGCTTGATATTCACTTGAAAAATTATTATTGCTCCTTCAAGTGCCTTATTTGTGATTTTTTTCTTGTTAAACACAGAATTCTATTGGAGGTTTTTCTCATCACTCTGGAGGCCACTTTAATGAGCCCTTTATGTAAGTAATTTGTTGATATTTTATACATGTTCATCCTTTTGGATTAGTGGTGCTCATGGTTTGACTTTATGATATGATCAGTGCGGAGGATGGAGTCTCAGGAGTTCTTCTGCATCACAAGCAAGTTTCAAACCTTCTCCCTGTTTCTGCATATTCTTGCATCATGTTGTTCCTGTACGAGCTGACAAACTAGTATGTGTTGCAGAACAGCAAAGGATAATCCTCCGGTTACTTTTGCTATTGCTGCCTGTGAAACTCAGAATGTGAATGTGACAGTCTTGCCTGTATTTGGCCTCTCTGGAGAAGGCCATGTTTCAGCCAAGCAAATGTGGATAAAATGGCACAGGTGATTGATGGCGGCTTTCTTTCAACACTTGTGCAGTGCAGCAATTCTATGTTTCTCCCCAAACTAAAATTTTCTTCTATTCATTTTTTACTTTCATCTTCAGAACGGCCACTTTGACCGCGAAAATTTTGAGGCTGGTACCGGTATGCCTTCATCTTCAGGGGAGACACTTTGTGCAGCTGTCTCAGCTTCAACCTGGGTAGAGCCACATGGGAGATGTACTGTTGTATTTGGTCTGGCCTGGTCCTCTCCTAAAATAAAGTTTCAGAAGGGATGCACATACAACAGGTCAGCACACTCTTGGTTTGGGCACCTTTGCTGATTTTGTTTATATCTTCAGCGAGTTATTCTTCTATCCTTTGTTTCTGAATTCTGATCACCTATATGACCTATCTGCAAATTCATCTTAGGCTGGCATAGCCCCGTGCGCTGACATGTAATGGATCCCCAAATAAGTGTACCATATGTTCTAGTTTAAAATGGGGGAAGACAGTAATATTATGCTCACATCATACATCTGTCAATCCTTGGCAAAAATGTCATATAATAGCACACATGTTTACGTAGATCTGTTCACAAAAGATCTCTTGAAGTGAAGAGCTGGGAATGTAGAGTGCATCATCACCAACACCTATTGTTTTTAGTTAGTAGAGAAATAGCATGATATCTTGCAAGATGTGGAACAATATCTCACTGGAACAACAGTTGACCAAATTTGGTGGCTTGTTTTGTTTAGTTATCTATCACATTGCCACATAATTAGCCTTTTCTCCATGGTAGCTTCTTTTTTATATCACAAATATGTGTTCACTGGTATGTATTTCTATTAGAGTACTTATCAAGTGAATTCCACATGTCAAACTTATCTTATATTGCAGGAGGTACACCGAATTTTATGGAACTTCTGAAAGATCAGCTGTTAATTTGGTACACGATGCCTTGACAAGTATGTCTTTTTGTCCAGCTAGACTTCATATATATTCTCTATTCACTTAGACATCTTAGGCCCCGTTCGATTTGGATTGGTGGGGTTGGATGGTAGATTATTCTGATTTTGTGGAAATTATTTAAGCGAACTAACGGATAAATTAAATATTAAAAAGAAAAATGGATTTTAAAAAGTATTCCAAGAATTTTCTACACAGAAAGTTTTTATAAAAATCGCACCGTTTAGTAGCTTGGAAAGTGTGCCTACGATAATCTAGTACTCCCTCCGTCTGAAAAAAAACCAATTCCTATGTCCAGATTCGTAGCCAGGAATTGGTTTTTGGGACGGAGGGAGTAGCTACTAGCTGAAAAGAACACAGCCTTGTTGCTTTCATAATTCAGTCATACATTCTCAACGAGGCGAATAACGATTCTGGGATAGGTGCAGATGTGCAATGTTGGTCCTTGGTTAATGATCCATTTATTAATCTTCTGGTTCTGACCTTATGCTGTTGGATGTTCCTTCCATGCTTTTTGCAGAATATAAAATTTGGGAAGAGGAGATTGAAAAGTGGCAAAACCCTATACTCAAGAATGAAAGACTTCCAGAATGGTATAAGCTTAGTTCTATATTTCTTTCTGATCTCCAGTAAAGAACTATGGTAGTAAACATCTTATCTCCTCCCAAAGAAAAACAAAATCTTAACTAGAATATTTGGGGTTTCACAATGTTTGCAGGTACAAGTTCACACTTTTTAACGAGCTTTACTTTCTGGTAGCTGGGGGTACTGTTTGGACAGGTGTGCTTTATTCAACTTTGTAATGGTGTGGTTTTGTGCTTGTTCAGTTGTACATCATATCTTACAATCTGAATGTCGCGAGGATAATTTTTAAAATTGCTTTTATTACTCTTGAAACTACTGTGCATTACCTGAGTTTAGCATCCTTTTTTGTTCTGAGTCTAATTCATTATTCATTGTTTTCCTTTTGATCATGTAGATGGCCAACCACCAGTGATCGATGAAAAAACAAATCCTGGTTCTAATCAACAAAAATCTTCAAAAAGGGGCACTAGAGACACTAAACAGGAATTAGTTAAAGATAACCATGTCAAACTTACAGCAGAGCAAGTTGCTAATGGAGGTGACCTCACTAATAGTGAAGAGCGAAGTGTATCAAAATATGCAGCAGTTCATGGATCACAAATGGCTAAAGCAACCAATGGACTTGGGTCACAGGAGCCAATTCCATACTTGCTTTCCAAGAATGGCCCTGAAAATGTTGGCAAATTTTTATACCTGGAAGGAGTGGAATACATCATGTGGTGCACCTATGATGTGCATTTCTATGCTTCTTTTGCTCTGCTTGATCTTTTCCCCAAAATAGAGCTGAGTATCCAACGTGATTTTGCCAATGCTGTTCTGTATGAAGACAGACGGAGAATGAAATTTTTGGCTGACGGTACTTCCGGAATTCGCAAGGTCAAAGGTGCTGTTCCTCATGACCTAGGAACACATGATCCATGGCATGAAATGAATGCATACAACATACATGATACAAGCAAATGGAAAGATCTAAACCCAAAGTTTGTGCTCCAGGTGTACAGAGATTTTGCTGCTACAGGTGACATGTCATTTGGTAGAGATGCTTGGCCCGCAGTCTGTGCAGCGATGGACTATATGAATCAATTTGACCGTGATGGTGATGGTCTCATTGAGAATGATGGGTTTCCTGATCAAACCTATGATGCTTGGACTGTTCACGGAATTAGTGCTTACTGTGGCGGTCTCTGGCTTGCTGCACTTCAGGCTGCAGCCACAATGGCTCATCGACTTGGTGATCGGCCATTTGCTGAAAAGTACAAGCTCAAATTCATAAAAGCGAAAGCAGTGTATGAGGCTAAGTTATGGAATGGGTCTTACTTCAATTATGACAGTGGATCAAGCAGTAATAGCCGATCTATTCAGGCAGATCAGCTGGCTGGACAGTGGTATGCTGCTTCTTCAGGCTTGCCCCCGCTTTTTGATGAGCATAAAATAAGAAGTGCTCTGCAGAAAATATTCGAATTCAATGTGATGAAGGTTAAAGGAGGACGATTGGGAGCTGTAAATGGTATGACTCCCAGTGGAAAGGTGGATGAGACATGCATGCAATCTCGGGAAATCTGGACTGGTGTTACATACGGTGTTGCTGCAAACATGCTGCTCCATGGAATGGAGCATCAAGCATTCACCACTGCGGAGGGAATTTTTATTGCTGGTTGGTCAGAAGAAGGATATGGGTAAGCACCACCTTACACTTAGAACTATCTTATACTTCACAAAATTCACAACAATTCTACTTGACATCGATTTAGCTCTGGCATTTCTCTTTAAACACCCTGTTATGACTACTATGCTAGTACTCCTGCCAATTTCATTAAAAAAATTAATCAGATACGGTTGACGGTCTCCTATCTCAATGACTGCTTGCTTTCTGCCGCTGTATTCCTCATTTGTATGGTGTGGGTAGCTATTACTTTGTACCAGCAACTTGTAGTATCGAAATGATGTCAAAACTGAGTTCTTTCAAAGGAAAAGAATGCAAGTTTCTAAGAGTCCCCTTCTTAATTTTATTGCAGGTATTGGTTCCAAACACCGGAAGGATGGACCATAGATGGGCACTACAGGTCGCTCATCTACATGCGGCCTCTTGCCATTTGGGCAATGCAATGGGCACTATCTCCTCCCAAAGCAATTCTTGATGCCCCCAAGGTAAACCTGATGGACAGGATACACCTTTCCCCACAAATGATCCGAGCAATGAACGAGATAAGTGTTAGAAAGATAGCACCCGACAATAGATGTTTCGCTAGCTCTGCATTTCGTTGTGAATGCTGACCACAGATAAAAAAAAAAGAGGCAAAAATGCAACTACTGAGTAGCAGTAACATACTACATATACACCTTCCTTTCCGGCTTTTCCTCGGCTCCTTCCAAGTTAGTGGGGTTCATGGGGTTTTCCTTGAAATCAGAGGGCATATATGTCTAAGGAACCACAAAGCTCAGTACTGAGCTCACAGCTCGAAAAGAGTACTTGTTGTATAATTGTACAATAAACTACGAAATCATATCATCACATCATCCTCGCTCTACTACACAAATTTTGTTACCTTAACTGATGTCTGAGCTTCCCTTGGGGTATCAATTTCGAGAAACAGTGTGTATATAGACACTAAGATGGGCATCCCGTTATTAAACGAGAGGTTTTTTTTTCCCCACGACAGGGGGACTTTCGCTTCAGCGAGGAAAGAACTGGCTGAAATTGTGATTTAATGATTTATGTTCGTTTCGTTGAGTCTACTTTTACATCCCTTATCGACGCATTGGCATTCGTGAAAACCGTTTGGTAAAGAAAACCATGCCAATTTGAGATTTGAATTTTGGCGCAGCGTGCGAATGCTCAGGTTTCGGGTGAAAACCACACGGTTTGAACAAAAAACCAAATCAAATTCGCATTGACGTAGCCGAACAAATATCGATCTATTTCATGTGTTTGCACACAAAACTATATTTTTTAGGATAATTGGCAAATTGTAAACAAATCTTAGAAAATTGTAGTAAAATGTGAAAAATGCGTAACATATATTGAGGACAAAAATCGGTGTGACGTTTGCTGCAGCAATACAATTCACAAGAATGACAAGTTGGCAACATATAATCAAGTTAACCACAATTAAAAGAAGGGGCGATTGCGCATTTGATCAACCAATTTAGCCCTGCTTTTTTAAGTTTGCTTATTTGACCCTCTTTTTCAAAAGCAAAGATCAGGTCTGACTCTATTCCGTGAAGGCTCCCTAATGGTGTTAACTCAGGAAAAAAATGACGTTTATACTCTTGCTCATTTGATCCTACTTGCTCATTTTGTTTTGTTTATTTGACCCAACTTTGTGCACTTAGTGTATGTAAAATATGTGATGGAAATTTTGACTAAGATATGTGACGAATTTATCTCAGGTTTGATATATTTGAGTTAGGATTGATGAATTTTGACAAATTTGACATAGATTTGATAGGTTTTTGACAAATTTGACTTAGACACCGTTCAAATATAAGGGGGTAAAAAACCACTCGTTTTCCGTGAGCACGCTCCCTAAACTGTTAAATGATACGTTTTTTGCAAAAAAATTTTATATAAAAGTTGTTTTAAAAAATCATATTAATCTATTTTTTAAATTTAAAATAATTAATACTTAATTAATAATACGCTAATAGATCACCTCGTTTTACGTGATCTTTTTCTCTTGCCTATGAACTTTAACGAACCAATCCCAAATTTTTACAGCATCCATCGCAAATTTCTGGGCTTGAATATAAAAACACACACTAGTTAAGTCATGCCTAACAAAAGCAATTCCAAAGCACCCAGTCATGGCCAACAGTATAGATACATGTCCAACAGAATCACACGGAGCAACTAGCCGACTACGGCAGTGCATGCGTGCCGACGAGCTCTACCTCCTTCCGGGTGCGCGACGTCCACTCCGCGCGCCCATGCCGCGCTCCCGCCTTCCTCCATGCCCAGCGTCGGCGAGCGCATGTGCTGCACGCCTCCCGGCCTCCCTCCGCCCAGTGAGCTACTCGCCGCACGCCTCCCTCCGCGCCCTGCGCCGGCCACTGCGCGCTTCCGCCGCCGCCGCCCGTGCATGGAAACCCTAGAATGAAACCGTGTGCGTGTTCCTCGAAGGAGCCGAACGGAGGGCATCAGGCAAAGATGTATGTGGTTAAAATCCCAGGGGCATTTTAGTCTTCTTTCTTCTCTAATTTCATTTTCTATTTTTTTTCTAAATCCAACCCTAATGGTGTGGTTAAAATAGGGCCAGACGGCCACCTCGTTTTCAAAAAAAAAAAGGTCAAATAAGCAAACTTGAAAAGGTAAGGTCAAATTAGTAGTTATACTTTAAAACGGGTTCAAATACATAATTATCCCTTCAAAGGAAGGTTAAGTCCGACATAATTGGGCAGGGAGTTTTTTTTTTTTGACACACACGTGGGAATGACGGCTGCGGGAAGTGCGCTGAGGCCAGGGTTGTATGTGGAGTGAGAAAAGGATATTTTCTCTTTAATGGGTTTATTTGGCGGCTGAATAATGGGCTTTTGGCCCATTACTACTTTCATTTTGTAGATATTTCATTCGGTTGGCCTACCAAAACTCACGTAATTTCACCTTTTTAACAATTTTTTTGTACCCCGACAATATTACAATGTAGTATTTGTAGGATTTTTTGGATTGATTATTTCAAATTTCAAGTCCTAACGAATATCACCAAATTCTCAATGCATTCAATATTTGCATACAGGCTCACATCGCTGGATAATTGCGAAGATCGAGTGGTTATTGACGCATTTTGAAGCCCTGACCACCAGCCGTGTGGGCTCTACCCCCTCAGCCATGATCTTTCTTTTTATTCGAGTGATCATATCTATTTTTACCAAACAAGGCATAATTGTCCAATAAAGTGATCCTCGTAAATTGATAGATCAGTAAATTGTATTTATGATACAACATGTTAATAGGTGGGTATATTTAGTTAAAAAAACATGAAAAGTGAATATGCCAGTACAACAACTTAACAGATAAGTGCAAACTAGTATGAGAACTTGAAAAGTAATTAAGCATGTAAGTGCAACAATTTAGAATGTAGGTGTGATTTTCGTATAATAACTTAAAAAGTGAGCGTGTTATTTCAAGTATTTTTTTATATACACACCCAATTTCTAAGTACTTATTTTATCAAAATAGTTACATAGTTTTGTATAAGCATACATAGTGTTTTTGTCGTTCTACTAATTAAAAGTCAATTAAATTTTACTATGTCAAAATTTTGTATTTCGGTTTATGTTTGAAAAGGTAAAGAAAAAAAATTCAAACCGGTGGTGCAAATTGAATGAGCAACATAATTCTTATAGATTAAATAGGATTGTAAGGCAATATCCGTAGGATTGCTATGTGATGGTATATTGAAATAGTAAAAATACTTATGTAGCACTCGTTAACCAAAATAGCACATAACTAGCTAATTTGTTTTACTAAAATACTAAATTATCAAGTTCTTGTATTAGAACATACCTACTTGCCAAGTTATTATCTTTAGATATTCAATTCTCAAGTTCTTATACTAGATCACACCCATATGTCAAGTTATTATACCGTGAGTATAATTTACTCCTGTTTCTACTACTATTTATATTATTAGTGGAGACTATTACAAATTATTACTCTCTCTGTCCAAAAGTATAAAGACATCTAAATTTTTTTGCAAGATTGAGTTAAGATGAGGGATGGTTGCGATTGCTTGAGATGGAGAGTTAAGTAAAAAAAATTAAATGAGGTATAGTTTTAATTGGTTAAGATGAGAAAAAAAGATAGATATGTTTTTATATTCTTAATAAATTTTAAAGTCTAGATGTTTTTAAGGAATCAGCGTTATATCTTTAACAACTAGTAAATAAGGTAGGGCCTAACAAAAACAGATATTTGTTGTTGCAAATTTTATAATGGCTAAGCAGGCAATAAAGTCGGTCCCATGATAATATAGAAATCCAGCAATAGGTAATATGTTAGGGAGAGAAGAGAGGATCAAAGCATAGGAGAAAGAATCAATATTTTTCTACTTCTTAGTTCTTACCAACAGGAATATTGTCTAGTATTTGCTATTATTTGATTATACAGTGTTTACTACTCGCTAAAAAAATTATATTTATTGTGTATTATGTGCTTTTAGAGCATACTATGAAATAGAAATCCTCGTAATTTTAGAGAGAGAGTACCGGTTCGATAAACCAACATGTCCTACTGGGTAAGGACTAAGGAGCAGGTAGGGGCTAAGATTTGCGGATGGCCCTGTAGGATTATTGGGTGCCGTTTGGCACTGCTTATCCCAGTTGGCTTAAATCCTCGTTTTTCGTATGCACGTTTTCCAAAACGATAAACGGTGTGTTTTTTTTAAAAATTTTCTATACGAAAGTAGTTTAAAAAATAAATAGATTTATTTTTCAAGTTTTTAATAATAAATACTTAATTAATCATGTGCTAACGACGTTTTTTATTTTACATGCGGCTTATATAAACCATAAAATAAAATAAGCACTTAACAAGGCTACCTCGCACGTCTGCCTCTAAGCTTCCTTCCTTGTTGCAATTTAGGTACGTGATGACCTGGCAATGCTCTGTCGCGCTCCAAATATTCGAATGCTACACTTCACCGGATAGCTGACCAAAACTTTAATGACCTTTTGTCTTCAAGTCTGATCACCCTCGTATAGTTGTAGTTGCCCATTACGGGAATATATAAGAGCGCGGCGCACACAGTCACATAACTCAGTACAGCAAGACGAAAGAGACGGCGTTGAGCATACATTCAATTTAGCTGGGTGTATAAGCTTCTATCCATCCATCCATCCATGCATCAATCCATCCATCCATCTATTATATTATATTATATATACTTTTTTAAAAGAGAGTAATATTATATTATATTATCTATACTTCTTTAAAAAAGAGCAGTGATAATGATGAGTGATGAATCTGTCACCATCCCATCACTAACTCCATAAGGAAAAAGATAGCGTGGAGCCATATGGCCCACATGTTAACCACCACTTTCTACGGCTCACGTGTCAGCCACCCCCCACCAATTCTGTACTTTTTTTTAAATACAGTGTGGGGTCAAAGTACCCACATTTCAATAGCAAATATATACAATAATTAAGAGATGATTTCTATATTTCTTTAAAAAAAAGTAGTGATAGTGGTGAGCGGTGAATCTGTCACCACCCCTACCTCCAACTACTTTTTTAAAGAAAAAACATAGTATGAAGCTATAGGGTCCACATGTCAAACACCCTCACCAACTCTGTAAGGACTCACATATCAATAATAAATATATATAATAATTAAGAGATGATACATGTAGAAGATGATGCTAATAACTGGTTAATGATAATTTTTTTAAATCCTGTTGTAACATATGGGCAATATGTTAGTATTATAGAGATAGCTCAAAAAAGATACCACGCATATTCTAAAGGCTAACAGTTTCCATATTAATTTAAGAAAAAAAAGATCTTAATCATTAGATCATGGTAAGATAGATTATAACGGCTCAAATTGATTGGCATAGACAAGATAGAACTATATTTTTTTAAATAGAGAAACAGAGACAGAATTATATAGTAAAAAATAGTCTCATGTAATTTGTTTAGAGAAATATAATCGGATTTTCCACTCCAACACAAGGAAACATATCCTATAGATACAAGCTTTACGTGTATACACCATATATATCATCTAACAAATATCACTAAAAATTCTAAAAAGAACTGTACATGTACTTTTAATAATATTATACATGTGTATAAAGTCTTATCTTTAAATTTATTATATTTTAGTCATAAAAAAATAACAGTTTTAAGAGTATAATCTGTCGGAATTTTGTATTTTTTGTTGCTCTCTATGTATAATAAATTTGAAGATAAGACTTTATATATAGATATAATATTATTGGAAGTATATGTATAAATTTTTCTAAAATTTTAATAATATTTGTTAATTGTTGTATATGGTATGTGAAAAAAAGACTATGGGTATAGGATACGTTCCCAAACTAAACCGTGCGGATAGACATAGCTGCCGCGTGTGCTGTGCGGATAGGTCGGCATACAGTGCGTCGAATGCAAAGAGGATACCCCAAAGCAGCCCACCAACCAATTAAAGAAGCACTGAAGCAAGCAAGCAGTTAACAAGGATAATTGAGTTTGAATTGGATTCAGATCGACCGGGATCAGGATGGTACGTTAACAGAGCATCTCTAATAGACTAGATAAATCTGATTATTTAAATATTATATAGCTAGCTGGCTAAACATTTTTACTCTATATATTTTTCATACACTTTAATAGACTACTCATTAGGCTCTTCAACATAATAGCAGAACCAACATATCAGTTCCACTTAGACCACTTGAAGAAGAGAGAAAAGGATCCATAGATGACCATTTAGGGTGTGTTTGGTAAGGATTCTCTGGGGTGATTCTCAATCGGATCAATTAGAGTTGAGTCAAACGGGCAAAAAATCTCCCTGATTCTCAGCCAAATCGATCCGCTGTGATTCTCAATTTTACACATGAATAGAGAATCAGGTAAAAGGTGGCTTCTCGTGAGAATCCAACTAACGAAAATTAAAAATCCCCATAAGAATTCATAAAATTCTCATAAGAATCAGAGTCGTAAGATCAGAATCATAGAATCTAAAGCTCTACCAAATAGGCCCTTATTCTGGGTAGCCAAATTTGATCATTATAGAAAGGGGTTTGGCCATCTAGATGGCTTAGCCATTTGGATGGACAGACACCATTTTTTAAAATATAATGGCTAAAATTTGGTATGAAGAGTTGGATGAAGATGCTTCAAGTATAGCAAATTAAGTAGAGTACTAGACAATCTAAACGAATAGTTAAGCATATTGTTGGTAAAAAAAATGAGTATAAAGCCCATCCTATCTAACTGTCTTCTGTTGTATCCTATCCATCTAGGTATATAAGAGGTAAAAAAAGAGCCATTGAATCTTATATACTAAAATCTAAACCATCTGTCGTAATATAGGAATAGGAGCACCTTCTCACCAAGGCCAATAACAACAATCACGACTAAAAGATTATTTTCAGCGACATCCCTTTTCACTGTACATGCTATCTAGGGTTAATTAGATCTATGCCATTATAATTTCTTCAGATTCGAAATATGTCATTACTATTCACCTAATTGGAGCCATGTCATTAAAATTTAACATGTATTGGAGATATACCACTATTCAACACTTTATAAAATTTTTGGATCAAAATGCCCCCGTCTTCCTCCTTCACCCCCTTCTTCCTTCTTGCTCATCACCACCTCCACCGCTGATGTGGGGTCACTGCGGGGATGCCACCGCCGCCGCTCCCCTGGCGGACACCGCTACGGTTGTGGAAGGGGCGCCACCACGATCTGTGCCGGCCCACAACTACCTCAGAGCTCGTCAATCCGCGCCGCTGTCTCGAGCTTGCCGATCCGCGCCGCCACGAGCTCGCTAGCCACACTCTGCCTCGATCCGTGCCGACTCGAGCTCCCTGGCCACGCCCCACCTTGATCAGCGATGCCTCGAGCTTTGCTGGCCTTGCCCACCTTGATCCGTGCATGGATGGAAAGGGAGAGGCCAGCGGCGGTGGAGGAAGACGAGGAAAGGGTGAAACCGGCGGGTGGCGGTGGTGGAGGAAGGGGAGTTAGCCGGCGGTGAAGGCTAGAGTGGTCGTCGACCCATACGTGTTCTCCCCCAGGGCGCCGACATGCTCGAGCAGGTGGAGGGAGTTGCTCCGGTTGAAGAAGGTGTAGACGCCATAGGAAACAGCAGCGGCGGTGTTGACACCATCGCTGGCGGCTACGCGGCGACTCCGTCAAGATCAGCAGGTGCTTGACAAGGGTGCCGGCATGATGGCCAGCGTCGAGGCGATGGCGAAGCTGGTGTTCTGGTGCGTGGCTCCATTGCCGATGGAATAGATGAGCAAGAAGAAGGAAGAAGGGGGTGAAGGAGGAAGACGAGGGCATTTTGGTCCAAAAATTTCATAAAGTGCTAAATAGTGGCATATCTCCAATACATGTCAAATTGTAATGACATGGCTCCAATTAGGTGAATAGTAATGGTATATTTCAAAACTGGATAAATTATAATGGTATGGATCCAATTAACCCTACTATCTATGCAGTAAGTTAGGAGCCCACGGTTACGGACCATCTCTGAAATCGATTTTGAAAGAAGTCACTTCAACCAACCGCCTCTAAAAATGGCCTCAATTTTCATATATATATATATATATATATATATATATATATATATATATATATATAGAGAGAGAGAGAGAGAGAGAGAGAGAGAGAGAGATTGGCTACTATGCTTTATAAAGCACAGCCCCATCCGTGCGGCATACTCCTGTCCGTTGGATGGATTGCTATCTGCGGTTAGATATGGATGGACGGAGCGCTCTCTTCAGACGTAACGGCGCACTCACCTAACTCGCGACGCACTCACCTAACTCCTCACCTAACTCGCGACGCTCTCTTCCGCTTGCGCCTCCCCTCAGCCGTGCCGCCGCCTCCTGCTCGCCTAGCGCCGTCGTCATCCTCATCGCCGTGCCCGTCGCTAAAGTCCCCAGCCGGCATTGGTCGCCTTCGCTTGCCGCCGGTGAGCACCCTACCGCGCTGCCCTCTCCTTTCTTCCTCCCTGGTGCCCCGAAGTTTTTCTCCCATCTACCGTGCGCCGTCGCCTGCCGTCGCCGCTTCACCTGTGTGCTGTTGCCTCCCCTCTGTCTCAGTGAGCCCTAGGCGTCGCCGCCTTTGGAAGACGCCGCCGGTGAGCCTCCAAACCACGCCTCCTCCTTGGACCGTCGTCGTCGTCTCCCCTACACCCGAATCGGCGCCCCCTTTCCTCTCTACCAAGCGGCTGTCTCCGGAGAGGGAGAAGGATATGGAGGGCAAAGGGCATGGCATATATATCACCTAATGCCTTTGCATATGTAAAATCTAGTATTTTACAACTAACAGAAGATGTAAGGCCTATGGTTGAAGTTGTACTGAACCAAGAAGATAAAATATCTCCAGAATCTGTTGGTGAAGAGTGCCAAGAAGGGAGTAATAATAGTGCATTATATATTGATCCTCCAATCTCGTCATGTAAGGGAAGGAAGAAAAGACCAGCGCGTTTTAAACCACCCATCGAGTTAAATGTAAGACAACGACGCACTTGTAGTTATTGCCATGATAAGGAGGCTCATAATATCAGAACTTGCCCTAAGGTAGCTTTTATTTGACTTTTTTTATGCTTGCAGCCATTATATTTTTGGGTAAAGCTTGCTGCTATGAGATTTTTATTATGAGCTTATTTTTTTTTATTCTTAGCGCTTGCGGGATTTCGCTAAGGGAAAAAATAAAATTGAAGAAGAAGATCAAGGATCCAATGATGACGAACATTCCGACTGAATGGTACTTTTATATTTATAAAGTACTTGTATTTACATACCATCCATGTTATTTTTTTGTCCTGTATTAATATTCTTTTTCTGAATTTTCTGACAGGCCTACCCAGAGTATAGAAATGCTTTCTTATACCTTTCGTAGATGCACTGGCAAAGACATTGTTGTTCCCATGCTTTTTAACATTTTGATTTTTAATTGCAGCAACCAGCACCTTTGCTCATACCTTGGACCAGCAAAGTATGGAGGATGATACCTAAGTGATACCTAAGTGCTTTTTTGAAGTTTAGTTTTTAATGCTACCGTGACTTTCATATAATTACTTATTTTGGGTAAATGAAAGAAGATAATGAAGGGCTGGGAATAAATGGCAACAGGAAAATAATTAAAGGTGTAAAATGCAAGATAATAAATTATTGTGGCCGGGAATATTTTTCTTGTATTCTCTGTGCCAAAATACATTAACTGGATTTTTAGTGGAATTTTCAGAATACAGGAACTATTCTTAATAAATCAAAAACGCTTATCGGAATTTAAATCGTCCTGGAAATTTTGTTTTCCTTTTTCCTTTCTCTTTTTCTTCTGTTGGGCCAGCGGCCCGCTCCTGTGCCGGCCTCCCTCCCCGCGCGCCCGCGCCCACTCGCCTCCCGCTGATAGGCCGGGCCCGCCTGTCAGCCCGCGCCCACGCCCCTCCCTGCGCTCCCGCGCCCGCTCGCCTCCCGCTGACAGGCCGGGCCTGCCTATCAGCCCCCGCCCGCGCCCCTCTCCGTGCGCCCGCGCCCCTCGCTCGCACCCGCGCCCACGCGCCTCCCGCTAACAGGCCAGGCCCGCCTGTCAGCATCGTCTTCCTCCTCCATCTGAATCGGGCGGAGGGAAAAATCCCCGGAGCCATCCGATCTAGCGCCGCCTCCCGCCTCCTCCCGCGCTCGCACTAGGTTCAAACGGGCGCGAAGCGAGTCCGACCCACCTCCCCGAGTTCCCCGGCGTCCACACCCCCTCACTCCCACGAATCGCGCGCACGATCTCCACGCCGCCACTCTCAGCAAGTCTATCCATCTACTGAAGAAAATTGCTTGCTCAATATGACGACAATTCATTGATCTCGAATACAACCACCTCAAGTATCAGCATGGCGGTTTATCAAATTCTGGCTCCGAAGTCCAAACTACTTCCCCTTTTCTTATTTTTCTTCTTTTTTTGGTATTTTCCTGCTTTTTAGCCTTTTCTTTTACAAAGCAACATTTTTGCATAAACCATCTTCCAAGTTTATTATGCTGATTCTAACATGCTGCATGATGGGCTAGGCACCAATTTGGTTCTCATTATCAACTATAGCTCATCATCCCTATGTGGTAGGAGAAAGCACCTGTTCAGCAGAAGATAGTGCCACGGTCATTATCAACATGGTATTTAGATTCTTAAACTTGCAAAAGTAATTCACTCAGCTATTAGTCTATGACCAGAGCAATACAGTTACAACAGATAAGAAAACTACATAAATATTGAGTTCTAAATTTCATAGATGTAATGGAACTCAGACACAAGTTTAATGCCCGTGATGCCATTTATATTTACCTCCCTCAATATAGCATAAAATGATTAAATAAATTGCATTCAGAATTTTTCCTGTAAAGATATAGACACATGAACTGCTATCACCAATTTGTAAGGGCTACATGTAAAATCCTTTTGATCTAGATACCAAACCAAAGGTACTCCTGGGTAAGATCTAACACTACAATCAGTCGAAACACTACAGACGGTACAGACACTAAAAATTACCAGTGCAAAGAAAAGGTAAGATTTTTCCCCCTCCAAGAAAGCAGAGCAGGTCAACAAGACATAAAAAAGAAAAAAAAAGAATCCTAAATTACTCTTGATCTGCAAGCTTAGCTAAGCTCTGATGCTTTCTTGCCCTGTGCTGCCATGGCGTCCCCCTTCTCCGTCGCCGACGAGCTCCATCTGGTCCTCCAGGTACTGGTGCAGCAGCGCCGCCCGGTGCCCTTCGCCCTCCATATCCTTCTCCCTCTCCGGGGACAGCCGCTCGGTAGAGAGGAAAGGGGACGCCGATTCGGGTGTAGGGGAGACGACGACGATGGTCCAAGGAGGAGGCGTGGTTTGGAGGCTCACCGGTGGCGTCTTCCAGAGGCAGCGATGGCTAGGGCTCATTGAGGCAGAGGGGAGGCAGCAGCACACAGGCGAAGCGGCGGCGTGCAGAACACGGCGGCGACGGCAGGCAATGGCGCACGGTAGATGGGAGAAAAACATCGGGGCACCGGGGAGGAAGAAAGGAGAGGACAGCGCGGTAGGGTGCTCACCGGCGATAGGCGAAGGCGACCAATGCTGACTAGGGACTTCAGCGACGGGCACGGCGATGAGGATGACGACGGTGCTAGGCGAGCAGGAGGCGGCGGCGCGGCTGAGGGGAGGCGCAGGCGGAAGAGAGCGTCGCGAGTTAGGTGAGTGCGCCGTTACGTCTGAAGAGAGCACTCCGTCCATCCATATGTGACCGCAGATAGCAATCCATCCAACGGACAGGAATATGCCGCACGGATGAGGCTGTGCTTTATAAAGCATAGTAGCCAATCTCTCTCTCTCTATATATATATATAAAACACCCGTTTGGGGCTTATGGTGCGGACCTCAAGGTTTGAAATACACGAATTTTGTTCAAAATTTTTAGATGTTTTAACTTCTAGGTATATATCCAAGTATAACAGTTTGATTAATGTCTATACCTTGTAACAAAACATCTCAAATTCAAAGTTATTTCACCATCCCATATCACATACCTAGTTAATTATATGTTTGGATGACACATACCTAGAAACAAAATTTAAGCAAAAAAGACATGCATAAGTTTAAATTTAGTTCAAACTAGTTTGAACTAGCTAGTAAACAAGTTAATATTCATACCCAAAAAGTTTTAAAAATTTTCATACCCATTTAAATTAGATATATACCCTATTTGAATCTTGAGGCTCGGGCAGCATGATGTACCAAGTAAATTTTTATGATGTTTTATATATATTATAAAAATGTTTCAATCAATAATGTAATTATTTATTTTTTTTATCAAAATATAATAATGTGATATCTTATTGTAAAGATTTAATTATAAAAAATATAATAGTACAATTAAATCGTAGATCGGATAAATAATTTGAGAAAAAAATAGTTTAAAGATTACTAATAAAGTGCATGGGAGGAGAGAGAAGAAGGAGAGAGATAAGTGCAGACATGCATAAATATGTAGAGTAGTCTAAGGAGTGACCAGAAGAGGGATGTCCGATTTTTTCATTCTATCGGATGTCCGACATCTAGTTATGTTCTTTTTAATATTTAAAGTTTTTATTCTACAATATTGTAACTTCTACACCTATAATTTTTTTAATCAATTATAATCTTTTATTTTTATAGCCCTACGTCTTATATTTTTGGGACTGAGCCAGTAGCATACTACAATATGCATCAAGCATCCGGTTGGTTGCAGCCTTGCAGTTGCTGGTGTCGCATGCCTGCACCTCGGGACCGCAGCTGCAAGCTCGGGCTCGCTCCTTGTGGAATGGGGCACGCACCAGCTAGTAGCAAGCCGGCTTCCACCGAATCAATGTTGCGCAAGCGATATGATGTGATTCCACCCGTGGACGACGTCCCGACCCGCCGACAACGGCGCCGCCGCCGCGCATCCTCGTTTCCGTTGATCTCGCCAATCGTCACGTGGAGGACATTACTGGTTGGATAATGGTTTTTGGAATTAAAACCACCGACAGACAACTTAATTAGCCCACCTACTATGATGGTTTATACAGGTGGACCTGTTAAACCATTCGCTACGCAGATGGATTACTGCAAGCAAGGTTTTAACTAGGTTATCTACGAAGATCGATTATCATATGTGGACGGCTTAATGGACTTATCTGCGATAATTGATCAGGACAGACCCACCAGATAAAAGGGATATTTTTACATATCTCTTCTTCCAAGCGGATCGGCCACCTGTCTGTGAAAACCAGTTCTATCCGTATAGGAAAATCGATTCTATAGTTGTGGGATGCACTACTATAAAAGATAATTTTGTAGACGACTAAGACAGGTTTGCACAAATGGTTCGGCTGACTGCCTCTAGCTTTTTGATCTACGGACAGGTAAATAACCGTCTATAACATACTTATGTTATCAATACGTCCGTAAACACCATCACGATCTATACCACATAGATACACCCACAAACACCACTACGCATATAACCAAATACATATTGTCATACCAAATGTATAACCCGTAAACATGCTCTTAATATATGTTTTAGGAATTAAATAACGATGACAACAGAAAGACAATGCCGCGGGCACAGCATCCATTGAGAGGAAGGGGGACCGGCATCTTGTCGTCTACATATATATATAATCGATGCTGGAACACAGGCACGACCGGTAATTAACTTGTCACTAATTAATTGTGATTACATATGGAATTAATGAGGATTAGGATTGAAAAGAGAATGGGACTAAATTAAGCTTCTACCTGTCACAGTCACTATCCACCTGGCTCTCCTCCTCCACGTGGCATCACGTATCAAACTACAGCAACTTGGGATCCCTTGTCGTTGAGAGCACTGCTGTTTGTGAATGAGATGTTGGACTACTGTACTTGAATTAATTTGCTGTATCAATGCAGATGTAGCATCATTAGGAACATCTGATTTAGCCTTTTTAAATATGAGAGGTACTATATTCTCTGTGTGAGTTGGCATTACTTATGATATTTTTAGATGGTGCTAATTGTGTATTGAAGATGAGTAGGGATACTTGGCAATTGGCCGGCAGTGAGTTATAACCTAATAATTGCGTTTGCACAGTAACTACCGATAGATGTGCTTGGATCATGGAACATCATGGAACAATTAGTCCAGCAGCGGTAGCTGTTTTCCCTCATGGTGGCCCAGGAGATCAAGAGCGTGTTTATTAATTGCAGTGGCAACAGCCACAGCAGAGCGTGTTTACAGTTGTCACGACCACACTTAGGATGGATTCTAATCACTCAATCATTTATTATATGACATTTAAATAGTTATAAAAAATTTTAAACAAATTGACAAGATAATTTAATATGTGATATTCCACTCTACGATTAAACATGCTAATTTAAATTAGACCTCTACAAATTATAACAAAACGAACAAATCAAACTCTAACTAGTATGCGTATATTCATTTATTTATTATGCAACTTGTAGAAATCACGTGCATATTTAGGAAGTGATATATCATATATAAATCTATATTGTTAATTTCTTAAAAATATTTTCGTAACAATTTGGATGACATGCAATAGACGAGTTGATGCTATTAAAAGAGCTTCTCCCACTAGGAGAGCTGGTCGAGTATTGTGATACACTGGACTACAATGTGGAGCCACATCAGAAACAAAGAGTTACACCGCGAGCGTTGTTCTTAATTGTTTGCATTGAGTTGCAAGCACAAACTAAGGATAGGCAATTCACTTAATCAATACTTCAACACTCTTCCAGTCTTCCTCACACGAAGTGGACTTATGGAACTAGACTGAAAAGTGAGAAATTACTGCCAAAAGATGTAAAGAAAATATATAGACATGTGCTAGCTAGTACTCTGTTTTCAAATAACTGATAGCGTTGACACTTACTTTTATATGATTAGGTTACGATGAATAGAAGTTTTTATACTTATGCCAGGAGGCAGTGCACTCTAATAATATGGTGTCTTTTAAGTACTTGACAATATTTTAGAGAAAAAGATGGGAGGTCAAGGTTTAAAGATAAGTTTCTATGCCAGTTATTTAAAAAGGAAAGAGTACTCCCTCAGTTAAAAAAAAGGTTTAAAGACATATTTTGAGTGGGCACAAGAGCAAGGAGCGTATAAAATCAAGAGAAAGATGAGTAACAATTACCATGCTACCCATACTTAAACACATTGGATATAGGAGAGATTAGTCTCTAATTAAGATGTATTTTAAGAGAGACTATGCAATAAATAAGGTTAAACAAGGAAAAGAAACAATAAATGTAAACATGTATGTCTTATATTTTAAAACAAGATGAAGAAAACTGTATGTCTTGTAATAGAAAAATGGAGTACTACATTAGTATCTTTACATGGTATATGATCTTTATTACTGTATTATCCTTATTACACATGGCCATCAATTAACAAATAATTTTGCTTGATCCTTAAATAGTCCATCACCATGAACAATTAATGAAAGACACAACACCTGCCACCAGCTAGGACACTCGAAGCTAGCAACATACACAGAGTTACATACCAACAAAAATAATAAGATAAATAAATAAAATCCATATTCCCCCTTGCAATCCACAGGCTACTACCATGCTGAAATGAAAAAGAATAGAATCACAAGCTGCTATATGTACCTAAGAATGATGAATGCCTTAGTTCCTTTTTGTTGTTCAACTCATTGTTCTTGTTTCTTCCCCTCCCTGTAATATAATGTTCATCCTAATCAACAGAGCTGCAGCAATGGCGATAATTAATTAACATATTAACCGATGGATCGACTGGTGTTCTTCTAGCAGTGACTTGAACTGAACTTAATTAATCCATGCATGCATGATCATGAATGCATGCAAGATTGATTCATTCTTGAGATGAGGTGTTGTTGAGAAGATCAAATTGAGTTTGACCGACGATGGTGATTGATCACAAGTTCATCATGTCCTTGACGAAGCCGTACTTGTCCAAGAAGGGGTTGGAGAGCTCCTTGGGAGGGTAATGGTGGATGCAGTCCTTCCAGACACCGGCGTCGGATACGGGCTTCTCGACGGTCCAGACGCAGCTGTTGCACTTGAAGCCGGCGCCGAAGGTGAGCATGAGGACGCGGTCGCCGGGGCTGAGGCGGCGCTTGGCCTCCATGTAGCCCAGCACGTACCAGACGCTGCTCGCCGACGTGTTGCCGAAGCGGTGGAGCGTCATGCGGGACGGCTCGAGGTCGTGCTCGGTGAGGGTGAGGCCCTTGCCGACGCCGTCGATGACGGCGGCGCCGCCGGTGTGGACGCAGAAGTGGTCGACACCGGACTTCATGCGGATGGTGAGCTGCGAGGCGGCCGCCGACGAGGAGCGCTGCTTCTTGCGGTTGAGCCGCGCCGACATGGTGGCGAAGGCGAGGCGGAGGAGCTCCGGGAGAGGGAGGACGCGGGGTGCCAGGACGCGGAGGTTCTTGACGAAGGCGTGGACGGCGGCGCGGGGGAGCTCCTTGCCGAGGTGGAAGCCGGGGCGGCCGGCATCGTCCTCCATCTGGAGGGCGCAGTTGTAGGCCTCGTCGGAGGCGCCGGTGTGTGTGCGGACGAGGTGGCGGAGGCGGAGCTTGGCGTGGGGGCGGAGGCGGGGGTGGTTGGTGAGGAAGTAGGCGCAGCCGCCGGAGCGGAAGAGGCAGTTGCCGAGCATGAACGACCTCTTGTTGCCGGCGTACCAGTTGGGCGCGATCGACTCCGACGTCATCACCAGCGCCACCTTGTTCGCCTGCGCCCTGCATGTCCATCGCCATTAACATGCATGCATAATCATTACTATATCCGATCCCCTCATTTTCCTAGTAACACCGAGTAGTATTACTTACTTTCTCGGGTCGTAAATATTTAATATTAAAAATAAGTTTGTAATATTAATACAGTGTATGTCAAGCCAATCTGCGTATATAATCTTTTTATAAACTAAACATTTAAAAATTGATGGTTAAAATTTAAAAGATAACTAAATCTTGTCCTAAATATTAAATATTGACTGAAGTGAGTATATTTAAAATTTTCACTCTAAAGTACTACTCCATGCATGCAGATTTTACACCATAAAACCTAATTGCAAGATGTATACTGATCCACGTGATTCCTAAACAGAAGATGTTCCAAATATCGGTTCGCGGTTCCGTTTGCTGATCTACGTAAGCCGGAGATTCTTGAGAACCATATCGATCTTGTAATCCATAATGTATTAGAGCCTAAAATTGCAAATAAATTCTGGATATGCTTCTCTGCAAGGAGCTAATCATCACATTTACGAGAAACTTCAATTGACCTACTCGATCAATGGTCGATCAATCTCAACCGATCTCTATATTTTTGTACACTCAGTCAAACCAGTGTACCTTAGCTGTTGATTCCTAGACTACAACTCTGGTCCACACTTTACACACGTGGGCACACCATTACCACGCAAGCGCCATCTCATCACCCGCTTTTGCTGACCTGGAAGGTCGGACTACAGTCAGCGGGGCAATCATAGATTCAGTGCAACCAACTGGTTTTTTTGCCAGCCACTGGTTTTCACCACTAAAAACAGCAACCATGGATCCCCAAAGGCCCAAAACTGCGAAAGGCAGTCAGGCTACAAGGGCACAAGCAGATCAAGAAACAATACTACTACTCCTACTTTCATATTAGGTGGTGAAAGAAGAAGAAGAAGAAGAAGATCGAAGAAGAAGACGAAGACGACGACATGGTCCACGTCAGCATGCATGCAGTACATTGATGCTGCTTACAGGGTGGCTAGGGTAGCTGCTCCTATAAAGGCAAACCAAACTTGCTGAGCAGCCATTAATGGAGGAGGAAGTATGGAGCAGCTGGCTCACATGCAGTGTGGTTGGAAGCTGATCAGTGTGGATGCAGCTGCTCTAGCTCTAGCTTCAACACTTGACTCTCGTCTGGTCACATTTACTCTTGTGTCGATTGATCCTGTCATGCATGAGTGAATGTAGAGGGTCGTTTCTACTCCCTTTTAGTAGTCCTAGTAAGCGGCTTTCTACACTACATGTCCTACTGTATTTAATTTCTGATTGATTTGTTGTTGAGGCTGTAGGGGCTCCAGCCCTCCTACCCGCTGGATCTCCATAGCAAACAAGAAGAGAGGAGAAAGAAGAAGAGGAGGCTAGAGCAAGAAAAAGACAATGAGCTCACCTCATTGAACATTAACATTGTCTCTAATATACGGCTTTAATTATTTTTCTTGAATACATTGTTCACTGGACGCTGAAAACATGATGGTAATTTTATGAATTTTCAACTATGCCCATATTGTTTTAGTAAAATATTATACTATGTCATTTGTATATAACTAAATCTTAATATCTTTTTGCGTATTTTCGAGGGGTATGTTTAAAAGTTTGACGATAGGCGGCGTATTATGATACACATCTACAAAATAAATATTGTATATATAAAATGGACCAAAATTAAATGCCATCTGATAACGGTACATGCACAAGCATATCCTTATACCGATATGCCCTACATGAAGTAGTAGATTTTAGTAAGGGTATTTGGGACAACTTCCCTTTGAGAATTGTGATTAATTTGTAAAATGTTTGCAAAAATAATAAAGAGAGCAATTTGGTGTGTACTTTTGACCCCGGCTCCTTTCATGTTGTGTGCTAATTGCTACCTATTCTTTGTTTCTTTTTTCTAATCATCACCTGATAATTTAAGTACTGTCCTTTTCTTAGCATGTGGTAGCTGAAATGCTCAGGAATCCATTGCTTTTCTTGACTATCATAGAAAGGTACCAGAACGATCTAACTTAAGCATATATACATAATGCACTACTAACTAGCTAGCATCACTATGCTAAAATCTGTATCACTGATTAATCGTACGTGATGTACATATATGTAGTGGTGTATAAATGATCAATATTTCTTCTGTGTAAATAGAAAAAATATTAACCTACCGGAGATTAAAAAAAATACTGCAATAACTCTTCGATCTGATCGTGGTAGTAGCTCGGACTGATTGAATGACATGAGACCAAAGAACATGATGCACAGTGGGCAAAAGCATAGCTAGAAATTACTTTGGTAGGGACCACCTGCAGTGTCAGACACACCCCCAACTCTAGGCTTTCTACCTGCACAACATTAACCCTGTATCCAACCATTCCACTCGTGTACTGGCCGTCAGATCGACGTCCTGGAGGATCCAACGGTGCAGAAAATTTTTCTTGACGCCAAAATTTTAATTTTGATTTTTCAGTTGTGAATAAGAATAGAAATGTACTTTAATAAAAAATTCAGAGCACTCTCAATTGTAATATAATGACGGATCCAACGGTACAGAAAACTCATTGACTATAAAATTTCAATTTTGATTTTTTTTGTTTTAAATTAATTATAAAAATGTACTCAATTGTAATTTAAGGAGGCTAGGAATTTACTGTTGTATTCCGTCTGTTTGAGCATGTGTTAGGAGTGTATTTGGACGCGTGCATATAGTGTACGTATGTAGTGGTGTGTATCGTGTGTCTTTTAGTGATAAAAAAATAGAGAGGAAGAGAAAATTATTAAACCTGAGGAAGTTGTTGACGAGGTCGAGGGCGATGAGGGTGGCGCTGCAGCCCATGCCAGTGAGGTTGTACACCTTGACGTCCTCCCGGAGGCCGTAGCGGTTGACGACGCGGGCGGAGAGCGACGGCGCCGGCGAGAACATGGACACGTTGACGACGAGGAGGTCGACGTCGGCGGGGCGGACGCCGACGCCCCCCGGCGCCGCGGACCGGGCGAACAGCTCGTCGAGCACGGCGTGGAACGTCTCGTCCATCTCCTCCATCCCCTCGGCGAGGCGGTCGGGGCGGGCGTCGCCGCCGTCGATGATGTTGCGGGGCCCGTACGTCTCCTCGCCGATGCCGGAGTTGACGATGACCTTGAGGAGGAACTTGTACTCCTCCAGCCCCAGCAGCTTGTTCCGCTGGATGATCTCGCCGCAGAGGTCCGTCGGGAGCTTGCGGTCGTCGGTCGCCTTGTAGCAGACGTAGTCGAGCAGGTAGCACCGCCGCCGCCGGGCGCGCGCCACCAGCAGCCGGGTCAGCATCGCCGCCGAGTAGGCCAGAAGCGTCAGCGTCAGCATCGTCGCCAGCTCCATCGTCCCCGCCGCCGCCTCTTCTTCTTCTTGTTGTTCTTGCTGGTTTCTTGTCAAGGTTGACGAAGCTGTCTAGAATCTAGATCGACGGAGACAGCGAGCAATGGCTGTGGTCGCCGCCGCTCATGGAGATGGAGGCGGGAGCTAGCTAGAGGAAGGGAGGTTGCTGGTTTCTCTCTCTATCTGAGCTTTGCTTTGCTCTAATGGAGTAAACAAGCTAGCTAGCTAGAGTAGAGTGTGTGTGTGGGGGTAGGGTTGGTGAGGAAAGGGGATGGGAGATTGTTGGAGAGGGTTTAGAGGAAGGGGAAGGAGAGGAGGGGAGTCTTATAGGAGCTAGCAGACTCATGAATCTTTTACTTTTTTGGAAATAAGGCCCATGAATCATGGGAATAGTAGGATATGCTTATTTTAAACTTTTATTTTCAAAATATTTTTATATTAAAGATAACACGCGCGCACACCACGCACACAAAACATACTTTCTACTCCTATAAACATCGTTTCATAAACACGCATTAAAAAATAGAGGCTCAAGAATAAATCCATAAACCTTACTGAGTTCTTGTTGAAAGTATACCTATGTATATATAAATTATAGAGCATAAAGATTTAATCATTAGTGAATAGAGCCGTACCCTTGTAACTCCACCACTGCACTTTAAGTGCTCCTACTTATTTTCCAAAATATGAATATTTATTATTGCTCTTTTGCTTTTAGGACGAGGGAGAAACCAGCGTGGCGTGCAGGCCAGGCTGTTGTCGATCAAACTTATTCTAAGTCTCCATTTCTTTATGGTCATATAAAAAGGAATATAAAATTATATTTGGGTATAAAAACTTTATATTATCAGGCATATAAAATATTTTGTTTGTGCCGTACTACATTAATTTAATCTCCATTGTCTACAAAGTTACATTAATTTCATCTACATGTATATTCTACGACTACAAGGAATGATATATTTGTCTGAAACTTAGTTTCAAAGAAAAGGCAGCAGACTAATTTAGGTACCTGCAAAATCGGCTTATGCAAAACATGAGTTCCAGGATTCACTGCAATATCTTCAAATTTAAGTCGAGGAAGTACTGCACCAATTTAAGTCGACGAGTACTTGATTGCAAACTTGTTTAATGCAGGGTTTGAAAATATGATGGTAATTAACCACTCGATTGTTGGGGTTGTTGGCCTTATAGAGCCTGTACGGATTGGGAAACCGCTTAGTAAACCAGCTAAGATAAAAAAAAATGAAATTGAAACTCAACATTCTGGCAAATATTTGTCTAAATTTCACAGGTTTCATCATGCTAGCAATAACCGCGGTTATCGATGAAACTTCTTTGGAAGCGTATTCGATGTCTGACTAGTTTTGAAACCTTGGTTCGGGCAAGATATATCGTTTGGAAATGCACCTGGCTTTAACTTGAATTGCCAACCCCAAGGCCCCAAGCCCGACGCAAAGCACGAAATAAAAACAACGTTTTCCCATTCTAGACAATACTTACCATTGTAATATTTTTAAATATTATTATGTACTCTCTCCGTTTATAAATATAAGCACTTTATGATATTACATTGTATCCAATATGCTACTTTAACCAATAAATTATTTTAAATAAAAAGTGTTGCATATTATAATAGTTTGTTTCATAATAAATCTAGTAACATCATTCTTACGTTGTTAATCTTTATGATTTTTTTGCTATTGATAATCAAAGATAAAAAGGTTTAACTTACCACTGTCCAAAAGCGCTTATATTTTTGGACAGGGGGAGTAGAATCATATCGATATGAATATTCAGAGACAACTGAATTTTCACTATTGTTTTCAACTCCAATGGTGATTTCACCCCTATTTTTCTATTTTTTTATTTTACCTTTTATTTTTTGAACTAGCGCTTGTGTTTTCTCCTGTTCCATTAAGAGGATTTAACGGTGTCAAAGACATATATTCCGTTACAGATTTGCCCCTACTTTTCTAAAGATTTTGCGATTTTACCTTGCTTTGATATCAATCATTTTGACATGAATTTCACCCCTGTTTTGATATGAATTTTCGCATGTTCAGCTAAAGAAAATGAGGGCAATCGCAAGCTAAACATGAAATTTACTCCTATTTTGGTATGAATTTTCACATCCGTTAAGTCCTATTAACAGAATGAGGGCAAGTATAAGCTGTGATTAAAAAATAAGGATAAAATCATAAAGTTGGAAAAAGAGTTAAAAAAAGGGGTAATAACATAATTACCCCTAATATTTACACCATTTCCAGGGCTATTTTGGGCTTTAGCAAAAAAAATTATGGCCTAGCCCAACCCTCCCGAGTAAGCACAGCACAGTTAATGTATACTCCCTCCGATCAAAAATATAAAGTCTATTAAATTAGACAAGACTTTGACTAATAATTAGAGTATAATTTTTATGACATAAATTGATATTATTAGATTCGTATTTAAAAATACTTAATTATGATTATGCTTTTATATCACAAAAATAATATCCTAATACAACATTTTTTTATATCTTACCCTAACGAAACCTCATACGTCTTATATTTTTAAACGGAGAAAGTATTATACTTACTTAGAAATGGTGGTACCCACAATACGTCCTCCACCTCCCACCACGCCGGCCGACTGATCGAGCTTGCCTAGCTAAGTTATAGCTAAGTTATAGTGTTGTTCTGCTAGCTCTTGCGTGTAGTGTTCATCTTCAGGTGCTCGCTGTGTTCAGCATGCAGCAACATTGATCAGTGCTAGCTTATAGTTTAGGCGCATGTATACGTAGTGTTCACAAACTTATTTGAAAAACTCATTGCATATATAGGCACGATCGACAGATCTGGAGTGTGCACTCCATCGAGAGGTTCAAGCGAACAACAGTGTTTTGTTCTCTGTCTCCATGCCTCCATGCATGTTTCGCGAAAGCTTAGTACAACCACCTATATGTAATGTGTACCATGATAGAATTAGTAGCAATTAATAAATCTACTTGATTGTATTCCATAAGAAATCAAATCTTAAGCAAAGTGAGTTTCTTTTGTACTTGTGATCATGCATTTCTACAGAGCTGATGATGCTGTTCTAGACCAAAGGAATGCTGGATCTGTCCATGGGGATAGAAAGTTTTAGCTGTTTTGTTAGCTGGATACTTTTGTCTGTCTGTTTTTTTTGGTGGTGTTCTTTTTAGCTTTTGTTTTCTGACTTGTTCCTCGGTCTCGGTTAACATGTTTTTCGAAACATAAAATAATGTATTTTTTATAAAACTTTCTATATGAAAGTATTTTAAAAAAATCAAATAGATTCATTTTTTAAGTTTTTAATAGTTAATACTTAATTAATCATATGCTAATGATATTTTTCGTTTTACATACGGCTTATAAGCAGTGGCAGAAGCCAAATCTAACAGTTTTGTTGTTTTGGCTGCCTGATTGTGTATGTGATCAGCCCAGACTTTGTGTTTAACTTTCTGTTGTTGAGTGCATTTGCAGGGTGATGGGATAGCGTGGCGATGCTGCTCTACCTCTGTTCTGGTAGCGTAGCTTTAGTTGCTTTCGTTTGGAAACTATACCACTGATGCTTTGCATTTCTGGTAAAAGAAAATGGGAGAGGACTTCCTCTCTGTTCAGAAGTAGTCCTAGAAAGAGAAGAATCTTAGTTCTTATAATTAATCTAATCCTTAGCCTACACATAATTAATTTAAATTATTATGGAATTTGGGTGAAATTACTGACTGGTTGAGGTAGAGCCCATCGGTGCCATAGTGATTGTGATTGTCGGCGGTAGAGTAGCAGCCCATCGGTCAGCTTGTGGGTAGTGTCGTCCCTCTGGCCACCACCTGCACTGGCCGACGATGGAGAAGGAGATCGTCCTTCGGTCTCCTTCCAACGGGCTTAAGATCGGATAGGGTTTTCGGGGTTGGCTTAGCATGTGATAGATGGATAGCTATTCACGTACCGTAACCCCTTTTATCTTTTGTGCTGGAGGAGATCGGGGGCGATTCCGTTAGAGAGAAAAAGGCGCTACCGATCATCGCGCGCGTGCGTGGAACTCGTTCCACATTTGTTACCAACGTGTGGGAATGGGTGAGCCGAGCCCACACGCCATGCCCTAGCTCGGTGGCCATTAGATCAACCAACATTCTTCCACTTGATCTTAAGACTAACGAGTCCAGTCTAAGTAGTATAATGAATTAAGATAATGTGTCGCAGCGGTCAATGAAACGTCACTAAGACAATAGTACCTGTAGTCACTAAATTATCTCGATAGGAAACAACTTACTCTTATAGGATATTGACTGATTCTTATGCCCCTATTCCAGAATCATACTTATGGGCTACCTTCTAATCCCATACCGGCAATATACTTATTAAATAAATTGGGTGGTAGGCCTTTAGTGAGCGGATCCGCGGGCATTAATTTAGTGCTTATGTACTTAACATTAATTGTTTGATCCTGGATTCTATCGTTCATAACGAAATATTTTATGCCAATGTGTTTGGCAGCATCACTTAACTTGTTGTTACTCGAATAGAACATTGCGGCTTTATTGTCGCAGTATATAGTGAGTGGTTTAGAAATGCTGTCTACCACTCTTAGTCTCGGAATAAAACCTTTAAACCATACAGCCTGTCCGGTTGCCTCATAGCATGCTATAAACTCAGACTGCATCGTCGACGCTGTAGTGAGAGATTATTTGGAGCTTTTCCATGAAATGGCTCCTCCTACAAGAGTGAAGACATAGCCTGATGTAGATTTGTTAGTGTCTACACACCCTGCAAAATCAGCATTTGAATAACCAACAACTTCAAGGTTATCAGACTTTCTATAAGTTAGCATGTAATGCTTAGTGCCTTGCAAATAACGTAAAATTTTCTTAACAGCCTTCCAGTGGTCGAAACCTGGATTAGACTGGTACCTGCCAAGTATTCCGGTCACAAAAGCCAAGTCCGATCGCGTACAGACTTGCGCATACATTAAGCTTCCGACAGCTGAAGCATACGGAATCGACTTTATCTGATCCTTCTCTAATTGATTCCGTGGATTTTGGAATAAACCAAATTTATCGCCCTTGATAATTGGCGCAGGCGTGACAGAGCACTTACTCATGTTGTATCTTTCAAGTACTTTGTCAATGTATGACCTCTGAGATAACCCTAATACTCCTTTAGACCTGTCTCGGTGTATCTCAATGCCCAAAACATAAGAGGTTTCACCAAGATCTTTCATATCGAACTTAGAGGACAAAAATGTCTTAGTCTCATGCAGCAAATGCTTATCGCTGCTTGCTAATAGAATATCGTCCACATAGAGTACTAGGATCATAAACTTACCACCTTTATACTTTATATAAACACAATTATCTACTTCATTCTCCTTAAATCCGAAGTTCTTAATTATATCATCGAATTTAAGATATCATTGTCTAGACGCTTGGTTAAAACCATAAATGGATTTCTTTAGCCTGCATCCCATATGCTCCTTGCCTTTCATGACAAAACCCTCCAGTTGTGCCATGAAAACCTGCTCATACAAGTCACCATTAAGAAATATAGTCTTGACATCCATCTGATGTAACTTTAAATCATAATGAGCTACCAGTGCCATCACAACTCTAAATGAGTCCTTCTTAGAGACCGGGGAAAAAGTTTCATTATAGTCTATTCCCTCTCTCTGCGAAAAACCCTTGGCTACGAGCCTCATCTTGAATCGTTCGACGTTTCTCTTGGAGTCATACTTAGTTTTGTGGACCCACTTATAGTCTACTATTTTATCTCCTTTGGGAATTTCTACTAAATCCCAGACATCGTTAGCGCCCATAGACTTTAGTTCATCTTCTATGGTGTCAAGCCACTTGGGTGAATTTTCACTAATGATGGCTTCTTTAAATAAAGTGGGATCATCTGTTTTCCCAATGTCTTCTCTAATAAAAATCTCGTAATCACTAGGAATGGCAAATCTCTTCTCCCGCTGTAATCTTCTTAGTTATACATCTGGAATTCCAGCGGGCTGAGGAGTTTGCACATCAGTGTGTACATCATTTTGTGCTACAGGTTCATCAGTACCCTCAAATGTAGATGGATCCATAGAAGAGGATGCCTGTGGCACTTGCTGAGACACAGGCAGATTTTCCTGTTGGATAATCGGCATGGTGACACGGATTTCCTTAAGGTCCAACTGTCTGTCCTGTGAGCTCCCATAGATTTGATCATTCTCTAGGAAGACAACATGTCTTGTTTCCATGAATTTATTGACATGGTCTGGGCAATAAAAACGATACCCCTTAGATCTTTCTGGATATCCAATGAAGTAACAGCTCATAGTCTTAGGGTCTAATTTCTTTAGATGTGGGTTAAAAGGTCTGGCTTCAGCAGCGCATCCCCATACTCTTAAATAATTTATACTCGGCTTTCTACCAGTCCATAATTCATAAAGTGTCTTAGGTACAGATTTAGTAGGCACCCGATTTAGTATATGAGTGGCTGTCTTTAATGCCTCCATCCACAATTTCACAGACAGGCTAGAGTGACTAAGCATGCTACGCACTATATCCATTAGTGTGTGATTACGACGCTCAGCAACTCCATTCTGTTGTGGTTCACCGGACATAGAATATTGGGCAACTATACCATTTTTCTGTAGGAACTTGGCAAATGGCCCTAGAATTTGTTCGTATGGAGCACTTTTCCCATAATATTCTCCTCCTCGGTCTGAGCGCACTACTTTAATTTTGACATTATGCTGATTTTCTACCTCAGCCTTAAAGATTTTGAACTTATCTAGTGCTTCAGACCGGTCATTAATAGGGAAAATGTAGCCATAACTGGAAAAGTCATCAGTAAACGTAATGAAGGAATCAAAATCATCTACTGATGTCATTGGGAAGGGTCCACAAATATCCGTGTGGATTAACTCAAGAATTTCCATACTCCTAGTAGCCCATTTCTTAATTGTTTCAGTGAATTTGCCTTTGATACAGTCTAAGCAGGGATTTTTCTCAGTGAAATCTAATGGTTGAAGTATCTCATCTTTAATGAGACGCTCCATCCTCCCTTTCGAAATATGGCCTAAACGACAGTGCCATAGTTTCGATGAGGTCTCATTTATCTTAACATGATTAGCAACATCACACAAAATCATTGCAGATTCATCAAGAGAGAGCAAATAAAGTTTGCCTCGCTTAAAAGCAAGGCCCACAACCTCATTATTAAACTTAATGAAACATTCAATGTCTCCAAAATCAACTCTAAAGTCATGTTCCGTTAAACAAGCAACGGAAATAAGGTTCCTTTTGACGAATAGAATATAAAGGACATTATGTAATAATAGCTTGAAGTCTCCTCCGAGAACTAAGGGAAGATCTCCAATAGCCTCGACATGAAGTTTATTACCATCCATCACTCTAAGACTTCGCTCCCCCTTTGTGATAGTCCTCATGGAACGCAATTCCTGAAATAAATTGGTGACGTGCACAGTTGCACCTGAGTCAATCCACCAAGAACCAGAGGCATAATTCACATAGAGTGCATCATCAATATAAGAGATAATATCAATAATAACGTTACCATGCTTAGCAAGCCACTTCCTAAAGACATTACACTGTTTCTGCATGTGCCCAGTATTTTTGCAAAACTTGCACATTACGTCATTGGATGTAGACGTGCTAGATCCAGATGGAGCACCTTGGGGTGGCTTAAACTTCCCCTTAGGCTTAGGCTTAGGTTTGCCAGTTTTAGGTCTTTTGCTGGATTCGCCTACATAAGCTTCATCAACCTTCATCTTTCCCTTATCAGACTCAGTGAGGAAGGCATGCTCCTTTTGCCTTTCTGCCTTTTGACGCTCCTCCTCCTCCACGAAATGGAAAATGAGTTTGGCAATGGACCATTTGTCCTTCTGAGTATTGTAGTTGATCTTAAATGGATCGTAATCTGGTGGCAAAGAACTCATGATGAAACGGACTAGAAAGCCATCGAAGATAGCCATATCCATACTCTTCAATTGTGCTGCCATGTTGGTCATAGACATGATGTGCTCTCGCACACTCCCCTTCCTGTCGTAACGAGAGGTGAGCATCCTCATGATGAGAACACTGGCATAAGTCTTAGATGAGCCTTTAAAATTTTGCTCAACATTAATCATGTACCTCCTGGCATTGTCAGCATCAGAAATGCCGCCTCTGATGCCAGGGGATATAGAGTTCTTAATGACCATTAAACTCATGCGATTCGTCTTTTCCCATTTTTCCACTTTCTCCTCATTGCCTTCTTAATTGCATTAGTGGCACTAGCGGGAGGGGGGATGGGTGCTTCCTCGCGTAAGGCAACATCATAATCAAGTAGCCCAAGGGTAATGTTCACCCTCTCTTTCCATTCCTGGAAGTTAGTGTGATTTAGTTGCTCAATACTGTTTATTTGAGCAACGACGTCATTAACGGCTGAAATTAACGACAAAATATTAGTAAACAGTGAAAAATATACATAATTAACCCTATGTTGGTTTGGTTAATCATGTACAAGAAAAATTATTCTACTTCATAGTTCCGTTGGGCAAAATGAAGCAAAATTTGATTTGTTGTCAATAATAATGTCCCAAGCCATAACTCCGTTGGATCGAAATGACGAAGGAAATAAATAAATTATTCCAACTAAATTTTCCATTGGTTCCTGTCGGAGGATGAAACCTCGACGGCGGGAAGTCAGGAGACCCCCCTTTAAGATTCAGCCAGGGGAGTAGTTCTCAGGCGAAGTCGGCGTCAGTGTGGAAGAAGATAGATGGTTGGATGAATTGCGCACAAGGGACAGGAGGATTTAGATAGGTTCGGGCCGCTCGGAGGCGTAATACCCTACTCCTGTGTGGTTGCTATCTGTGGTGGATGAATGTGGTTACAGGGCGAACCTAGCTCGCGGCCGGAGCCGGAGAAGAAGAACAGTAGCTAGCGTGCGAGCCAGAGAGCCAGAAGACGGGGAAAGCTCCTGTCCAGTTCGGCCTGTGCCTCTCGGTGGCTTGGATCCTCCTTTATAGAATCGGGGGAGTCCACAGTGCCAAGATACATGAGAGGGCTAGGTATGAGCTGTCTTATCGCCGTCTTGTCGTACACGTCCGCCTGCTGCCGCCTGCAGCGCCCACGTCCTGACACGTCCGCCTGCTAAGCCATGCCGGAGTTGGTATGCAGCGGGCGGTGGAGTCGTGAGGATGTGACGGGATGTGATGGAGCATGCTGCCGAAGTCAAGAGTCTCTGACTGCTTGGACTTTGGCGCACGCCCTTGCCACCGAAGTCAAAAGGCTTCTGACAGCAGTCGGGTGTCCACGGGGGGGGGGGGGGGAGGGCATCACGAGGCGCCCACGCGTGGTAGAGCTGGTGACAGGGGCGACGCGCCCCGTCGCCTCGCCATTAATGCGAGTAGTTGGCAGTTGGTCCGCTGAGTTCTTCGGGTGGATCGGCACTCGGGGCCGAGGCGATCGGGGGCAGTCGGCAGTCGGGACCCGGGGCCGGGCAGCGGCTCCCGGGAGCAGTCGACAATCGGCACCCGAGTCCGGGGCGACCGGCGCTCGGGACCGGGGGATGCGCGTCCGGGCCCGGCAAGTGCCCGGGCCCCCGGGTACTTGGCGGGAGAGCGGCCGTAGCCGGCCTTCTCTTGCGCAAGATGTGGACTCCGGAGTAGGCGCGTGGCAGAAGATCCTCGCGTCCCCGGGGACTGGGGGACCCCCAGTCCCATTTCGCCGACAGTTCCATTTAGTTGGAAATTAATTCTCGTGCAGAAATATAAATTTTACTTAAATTTATAGCATTAAGGAATGGCTCAAAAGAAATTAAATCTCAATATATATAACCATAAATTAATAATTATAAATTAAATCTCAACTCATAAAATATAAGGGAAAAAATTACACAAATTTAATGACATCATAATAATTTTACTATAATTTAAAGGCACCAAGAAAACCTTAAAAGAATTAAATTTGCTTATATAAATTAACAAGGAATAATTGAAGAAATTAAATAAGAAGGTATTGGCCTTGCGGCCCAACATTCCCTCGGCCCGTTACTGTGGCCTAGGCGCGCGCAGTGTGATGCGTGCGGCCCGGATGCCGAGCGCACGTGGCGGCCCAATCCCTCCGCAGGCCCATGCGCCGTCGCTGTTGGATTGCAGTCAACGGCCAAGATCGCACGGGAGACAGTGAGAGATCGGCGCGGCGCGGGCTGAGCGACGAGCGTCGAAATGTGATCCGACGGCTAGAGATCCACGGGCTCGCAATAAAAACGCCGAGCGGCAAGCCGAAACCCTAACCCCATTTCTATCTCCTCCTCCTCCCGATCTCCACGCGAGAAAAGCGGCGACGCCGACGCCGAGCAAAGCGGTGACGGCAGCGGCCATGGCGTGCGGCGGTCTTAGGCCGCGCGCCGTGGTGTCCCTCGCTGCCGTCGCGCTGGTTCTCCTCCTCGGCGCGATGCATGGCCGCGCCGGGCGAGCCTCAGCCCTGCGCGGCCAAGGAGGCAAGGCACGGGACCGGTCCAGCACGGTGGCAAGGCAGGGACAGTGATGTCGCGCTGAGGTGGGTTCGCAGCGGAGCTCGAGGGACGGGCCGGACGTGAGGACGATGAGGTCTCACGGAGGCGGGATGAGCTCATATCCCGCGGCGCAACTTCGGTGAGGAGGACCTCCGGTAATTCCAACTTAATCCCGCCCCACATGAATTTTTTCGTGATTTGGCATTTCTTGACTCAGGATTTGGGGAAAAATTGATATTTCAGTTCTCAATCTCGGGGAGAAAAAAAATTTAGGGTTTTGGCCGAAGGGGATTTTGGGGATTTTAATTCTCTTAGCCCAAATTTGGCTCCCCTCCTTCTAATTGCTGCCCAAACCGAAGCCAATTAGTCACAGCCATGGCCTTAGGGTTTCAACCGGGATGAGGACATATGTGGTGGATAAGGATGGCTCTGATACCACAATCTTAGTTCTTAGAATTACTCTAATCCTTAGCCTACACATAATCACCTTAAATTATTGCGGAGTTTGGGTGAAATTACTGTGTCGGCGAAACGGGACTGGGCGCCCCACATTTCCCCAGGACGCGTGGATTTTCGGCCGCGTCAGCTCCTCCGGGGCCCACATTCTGCACAAGTGGTGGCCGGCTACGGCCATTTTTCCCCGCTAAGTGCCTCAGGCCCGAGCACTGTCCGTGCCCGGGTGCACCTTTCCTGGGTGCGTCGCGACGGCTGCTCGCATCCACCTCGGGCCCCGTGGCCCGGGGACATTCCCGGGTCCGGATCTCGCCCCCCGGTCCCGGGACCCACAGGCTCGGTCCCGGGGCGCGTTCCCGAGGCACATTACTGGGGCCTTCCTAGGCCCGGGGCGCGCTTCCCGAGCCCGGAGCTCATAGCCTCGGTCTCTGAGGAACTCGGCGCCTTGTGCGCGCGGAGGGCTCAATGAGCTCTCTGCCCCGGGCACGAGCCTGACTCAAGCGGGTCAACTCTCCAACTACCTGCATTAATGGCAAGGTGATAGGCCATGTCGCGCCTGTCGCCCACTCGGACACGCGTGGGCTCTCATGATGGCCCCCCGTGGGCCCGCTCCCTGTGCAGTCAGAGAATATTTGACTAAGAGGGCTTCGGTTTTCCACGCTCTGGCGGCGATGGCGTGCGCTGTTGTTAACACCAAAATTTGGTACGGCTCATATCAGATTCGGTAAAGATAGAAGCTATATCAACCGGAGGAAATTAATCCAGAAGAAACCGGATTTGAGAAGGAATCGTGAAGACCACGTTATGGCAGTTATTTATCTTATCTATTAGATAGTTTTATCTTTTAGGAAACCTGATCTCTTGTCCGATCAGGTCTGTTAGTTTTCCTTTTCTAGTTAGGAAAGTCCTGTTCCGTGTCCTATAAGGACTCATGTAACTCGGGGTATAAATACGTATGCCCGGGCACCTTGTAAATAATCCAGACAGATCAATCAAATTCGGCGCATCGCCACCCTTTCGACGGGTTCTTGCTTCTCGAGCGGGGCTGCATCGGTTAGGTCCGAACTCCTGCGAGAGGGTAAGACTCGTCACCCCTTACCCAGGTGTATCTGCCCTGTCTACGGCTGCATCGGTTCGGTCCGACCTCTTAGGCCGATCAGGTATACCACATCACGCGCGTAGATCTTATCAGCTTACTGGGGGCGATTTATCACCAGTTCGTGCTGCATCGGTTGGGTCTGACCTACTGAGCTGCCAGCGATAAGTCGTTCCTGCTAGGTTGATGGTTTTTGCGCAAGCGTCTTATCGGAATGTATAGCCGATAAGTTATCTTATTACATCACAGTTGCATTAGGTCTATCGGCTTGTCGAGGTTCCTTTATTATTATCAATCTGTGCTGCATCAGTTAGGTCTGAACTACTAGATCGATAATAATAGATTTATCCTTGTCGAGCCGATCGGTGTATATGCGACGTTCTATCGGAGTGCTTAGCCGATAGGTTAACTTTCTATAAAGCCGACTGTATTATCTTTACTATTTTGGTCATCTATACTATCATCGGTTTTCTAGCCGATGCATATGTGTTTCTTTGGCAGTCGGCTAGCTTACTATTCTGCCTATCTATTTTATCATCGGCTTCTAGCCGATGCACATGTTATACTGACAGCTTATCTATTTGCTTATAGCGTTATCGGTTTCCTAGCCGATATACAGGTGCCATCGGCCATCGGCTACAAGGAGCTTACATCAGTCCGTATCGGCCGATAGCCGATGTGCAATTGCTGCTGACCCGGGCACGAGCACAAGCGAGGACCCGGGAGCGAGGATCCGGGAGCGAGGACCCGGGCACAGACAGCTGGGGCCCGGACATGGTTTTATCATTGGCTTACGGCCGATGCTCAAGTGTTCTTTCGGCAATCGGCTAGCAGGATTCTTATTGGCCGATTGAATCCCTGAGCTAATATTTTCTCCTTGTCAATTGTGGGGTCAAATTGACTGGCACGCCTGCGAACCTCAAGATTTTAGGACCTGCACTGGAGCTAAGCAGATCTCCCAGGCCTTCGTATGTTCAATCGCATCAAACCAGATCATCAACAAGCTTCTTGGCACACCCGGTGGTTTTTGGTGCGAACAGCTGTCACATCTTCATAACCTAGCTGCCCGCAGCAACCGAGCAACGTGACGACCAGACGTGCCGAACCAACTCCGGCGTGGCTTAGCAGGCGGGCGCGTGCGACAAGACATATCGTACCTAGAAAAGCTTTCTCTTGGCATGTGTACTAGGCACTGTGGACTCCCCTTGGACTATAAAAGGCAGATCCATGCCAACAGAAAAGGGGGGTTTTTTTTTGGAGAGAGTTTCTGAGTTCAGCTGCTAGAAAGACTTTGAGTTCCCAAGTTAGGGCGGGCTCCTGAGCACCCCTCAAGAACATCTTGTAAGAACAAACCGCATTCATCTCCCACATAGCAGATACACACAGGAGTAGGGTATTACGCCTCCGCGCGGTCCGAACTTGTCTACTTCTTCTGTCTCCCTTGCGTGCCATCGACCAGACGCCGCAGCCGTCCTGTGAACCACTCCCCTGGCTGAACCTCAAAGGGGGGCTCCCCAGACTCTCCGCGGTTGGAGTTCACTCCTCCGACAGCTGGCGCACCAGGTAGGGGGAGTTTCACTTCCAGGCGGCACGCCGGCGTCTCCAACGCCGGCACGCTCCATGGCAGGAGGTCATCGTCTGCGGGACTCCGACGAGGGGTCCGGCGGCTTCACCCCGCCGGGCGATGTTAGCCCTGTGACGAGCCCGCCACGTTCCCCCTCCTCGTCTTCCTGGGGGCGTGCGGCGCATGCCCGGCGGGCCGAGTTCCCCCCGCGGCGGCCTGGTTGTGCAGCCTCGGCCCCTTCCCTTGCAGAGGGAGCCGGCAAGTGCCCCGCTGGGTCTGCCGTGGCCTCATCCATAAGGCGCGAGCGGACGTGCCACTCCACGACGCGCCGCCATCTCAACTTCTAGTCAGCGTCGCCGTAGGGAGCCCTCCTGCGCCACCCCCGGCATTTACCGAAGGCGGAGGCCGGGAGCAGCGGTGGCTCAACAAAGTCGCCGACCTGGTAGGTGCGGCCCATCGCCGGGTAGCCGCTGACAGTAGTGCAGGGGCCGGGAGCGCCGACCGCGCGGCATCTAGCGCGGGCTGGCCCCCCGCCCCGAAGCAGAACCAAGCCCAGAGCACGGCGCCTCGCACCACGCCCCCGACCAAGAATGGCCCTGGCGACCTCCATGACCAGCTAAACTGGATGCGGACTCATGAGGACGCCCGGGTCACGTTAGAGCGATAGCGTGAATGGCACGCGAACGTCGTCGGGCGTCCCGAGGCCCAGGTCTCTAGCTCTAACCCCCCGGCGGGAAACCGGAGTCCGTCGCCCGAGCCCGCTCAGTACGGCTCGGGTTGCCTGGCGTTCTCCCCAGGCCTCCGGCAGGTGCGCTGGCCGGCCAAGTTCCGGCCCAGCTTGCCGGAGAAATATGATGGCTCCATCGACCCCACAGAGTACCTGCAGATCTACACCACCGCCATCCAGGTGGCCGGCGGTGATGAGAAGGTGATGGCGAACTACTTTCCCATCACCCTTAAGGCCCAGGCTCGCTCCTGGATGATGAACCTCCCCGAGGGTTCAATCTACTCGTGGAAGAACCTCTGCCACCAATTCATGGCGAATTTTCAGGGCACTTTCCCACGCCCTAGGACCGACGCGGATCTCCACGCCCTACGTCAGGGTAGGGACGAGTTGCTGAGGCATTTTCTGCAGTGCTTCAGCCAGGTCCGCAACACCATCCCCCACATCGCACACCACGCGGTTATTCACGCGTTTCGCTCGGGCGTGCGTGACAAGCACATACTCAAGAAGCTGGGAACCCGCGACATCCAGACCGCGGCCCAGCTATTTAGCCTCGCCGACCTCTGCGCCCGCAAGGAGGAGGCCCGAGCGTGGAACAAGCCATGCCCTGAGGCCCCTGACCAGGGCCCTAGAGAGGACGGCGAGCCCTCACGTTCCGCATCACGACAGAACAGGAGGAAGCGCCAGAAGGACAAGGAGGCCGCCAAGAACTTCGCCTTGGCTGCTACGGGCAGCCCTCGGGGCGACATTACCCGCGGGGATGATAACGGCGGCAAGCGGCAAAAGGCCGCACGTGCGCCGCTGCCGCCGGCAACGGGCCGAAAGTGGTGCACCGTCCACGAGATGGACCGGCACGACCTTACGGAGTGCCGCGCCGTCCAGAGCTTGGTCGAGCACGTCAAGAAGTTCCAGCATGAGCGGTAGCAGGCCAAGCCCGCTCCCGATCTGGAGCGACCTCTCGAGTTCCAAGAACCCGAGAACGTCCTTACCACCCTCGATGGCGGGGCGCACGCCCACTCCTCGCGCCGTGGCTTCAAGGCCATGAAGCGCGAGTTGCTGGCTGCGGCCCTGAGCCCAGCGGCGGCCCGGAGGCTGAAGTGGTCGGACACCCCGATCAACTTCGGTCCCAAGGACCATCCGGCCCGGGTACCTAGGGAGAGGCAGCTCGTCGATGGGGGCGCCACCCTCAACATCCTCTCCCCCGAGGTTTTCGAGAAGATCAAGGCCCCAGGGACGAATCTCGCGCCCTCATTGCCTATTATTCGGATTACGAAGGGCCTCACTTGGCCCCTCGGCCAGGTCTCGTTGCCCGTCACCTTCGGTGACCGGGGCAACTTCCGCACTGAGTGCATCGTCTTCGACGTCGCCGAGTGCAGCCTCCCATACAACGCGGTTCTCGGGCGCCCTGCGTTGGTGAGATTCATGGCGGTTACGCACTATGCGTACCTGACCATGAAGCTCCCGGGCCCCGCGGGCCCGATCACAGTTCTCGGGGATGTGAAGGCCGCCCTCTCGTGCGCCGAGCAGCGCGCGGCCGACATCACCCCAGCAATTCCCAATGCGACGGGCGGCGCGGGGCCCTTGCTCCCCTGTGCCCCCAAGCCGTGCATCGTCGCCAGCGACGCAGAGCTCATTAAGGAGGTCGTCCTCGGTGATGACCCGTCCCGAACCGTCAAAATTGGCGGTTCGCTGGACGACAAATAGGAAAGCGCGCTCATCGCCTTCCTTCGGGCAAACTCCGACGTTTTCGCTTGGCGACCGTCGGACATGCCTAGGGTCCCCAGGGGGGTGATTGAGCATCGCTTGGCCGTCCGCACGGGCTCGTGCCCGGTGCGGCAAAAGGTGCGACGGCAGGCCCCGGAGCGCCAGGACTTCATCCGCGAGGAGATCAACAAGCTTCTTGCAGCCGGCTTCATCCGCGAGGTCGTCCATCCCGAGTGGCTGGCCAACCCAGTCATCGTCCCCAAGTCCAACGGGAAGCTACGCATGTGCATAGACTACACCGACCTCAGTAAGGCTTGCCCCAAAGACCCATTCCCTCTGTCCCACATAGACTAGATAGTCGACTCCACGGCGGGGTGCGACCTTTTATGTTTTCTTGATGCTTACTCAGGTTATCATCAGATCTGAATGGCAGAGGAGGATGAGGAAAAAACTTCTTTCATTACCCCAGGGGGCTTATTGCTATGTTTGCATGCCTTTTGGGTTAAAAAATACTAGTCCTACTTTTTAGCGTGCCGTCCGTATAACATTTAAATCGCAGCTAGGTTGCAACATGGAGGCCTACGTCGATGATTTGGTGCTGAAGTCGCGCGGCCGCGCCACTTTGCTCCATGACTTGGCTGAGACGTTCAGCAATCTACGATTCACGAGCATGAAGCTGAACCCGGACAAGTGCGTCTTCGGGGTCCCGGCCGGCAAGCTCCTCGGGTTCCTTGTGTCCAGCCGCGGCATTGAGGCGAACCCGGAAAAGATAGCAGCCATCGATCGCATGCGCCCCCCGACGCGGTTCCGGGAGGCCCAAAAGCTGACTGGGTGCGTGGCCACACTAGGCCGCTTCATCTCCAGGCTAGGGGAGCGTGCCCTCCCCCTCTTAAAGCTTCTCAAGAAAACCAGGCAGTTCACTTGGACGGACGAGGCCGATCAAGCCCTTGACGAGCTCAAGAGGTACCTAACAACGCCCCCTGTCCTCGTGGCCCCGGCTCAAGATGAGCCCCTGTTGCTCTACATAGCGGCAACCCCGCAAGTGGTGAGCGCGGCGCTCGTCGTCGAGCGCCCCTTGCCCGACAAATGCGCGGCCCGGGATCTGCCGCCCGGGCCCGACACTGGGGAGCCTGTTCCCGGGCAGCCTCGCCAAGGCGAGTGCGAGTCTGGGGACGTGGCACCCGGAACAACCTCAACATTTTCACAACCAGACGGGGCGCAATTACCCGGACAGCATCTCCTTGGCGAGAGCGGGTTCGGGGAAGTCGTCCCGATTCATTCCATATCCCAGCTCGGGCCCCTGGGTCCCGGGCACATATCCACCATCTTCCAGCCGGGGCCTCTGGGTCCCGGGCCCATATCTGTTCCCGGCCACGAGAGCTCGCTCCCTCCCGAGGGAGCTGAGCCTGAGCTCCCGGCCCCCGTCAGGCCGGGATCGGAGAGCACGCAACAGAAGCCGGTGTACTTCGTCAGCGAGGTACTCCGCGATGCCAAATCGCGCTATCCCCAAGCGCAAAAGATGCTCTATGCGGTTCTCATCGCGTCCAGGAAGCTTCGGCACTACTTCCAGGCGCACAAGATATCCGTGGTCACGTCCTTCCCCCTCGAGCAAATATTGCATAACCGGGAGGGAACGGGCCGTGTCGCCAAGTGGGCGGTCGAGCTCGCTGAGTTTGACCTCCATTTTCAAGCATGCCACGCCATCAAAAGCCAAATCCTGGCGGATTTTCTTGCAGAATGGACGCCAGTGCTCGAGTTGGATCCTGTGCTGGACGCCGGATCCCCGCTCCCCTAGCTAGCCCCCGATCTGCGCCTCTACTGGACGATGAGCTTCGACGGCTCCTGCGCCAGACGGGCTTCCCGCCCCAGCGCCGGGGCCGGGGCCGTCCTCATGTGACCCGTCGGGGACGAGATCCGTTTCGTTGTCCACCTCGACTTCGGGGCCACCAACAACATGGCCGAATACGAGGGCCTTCTCGCCGGCCTCCGGGCCGCGCCCGCCCTCAGGGTGCGACGGTTGTGGGCGCAAGGCGACTCCGAGCTCGTCATCAACCAGGTGTCCAAGGAGTACCAAACCCTGGACCCCCAATTGGCCGCGTATGTGGACGAAGTGCGGAGGCTTGAGCGCCGTTTCGACGACCTCAGGCTTCGCCACGTCCCTCGCAGTCGCAACCAGGCCGCTGACGAGCTCTCAAGACTGGCGTCCTCGCGGGCGCCGGTTCCCTCGGGGATTTTCCAGGAAGCCCTTGAGGCCCCCTCGGCAGCCTCACCCGGGATCTTGGGGACCACCCCCGAGCCTGGGTCCGAGCCAGACACGCACTCCCGGCCCCAAGATTTGGTCCTTGCGGCCGGACCCAGTGCGCCTTCCTGGATGGATGAAATCCGGGCATATCTTCTTCGAGCGTATCTCCCCGAAGATAACGCGCAAGCGGAAAGGGTGGCGCGCTTGTCTAAGCGCTACATCATGGTAGATGGGGACCTCTACCGACGTGGCGCCAACGGCGTCCTGCTCAAGTGCATTCCGCACGGCTCCGGCGTCGAGATCCTCGCCGACATCCATGAAGGGGAATGTGGCAGTCACGTCGCATTTTGATCCCTGGTCGGTAAGGCTTTCCGGCAAGGATTTTATTGGCCCACGGCTTTGCAGGACGCGTTCGACCTCGTCCAGCACTGCCGCGCGTGCCAATTTCATGCCAAGCAGAGCCACCAGCCGGCGCAGGCACTCCAGGTGATCCCCCTGTCCTGGCCCTTCGCGGTTTGGGGACTCGACATCCTTGGCCCCTTTCCCTGAGCAGTCAGGGGTTATCGACATCTATATGTCGCCATCGACAAATTCACTAAGTGGTCGGAGGCGTTCCCCGTGATCGACATCGATAAGCATTCGGCACTCAAGTTCATCCGAGGAATCACCAGCCGCTTCGGGATCCCCAATCGCATCATCACCGACAACGGCGCTCAGTTTACGAGCGAGCTCTTCGGCGAATACTGCTCCGACGTCAGCATCAGGCTCTGCTTCGCCTCTCCTACCCACCCTGCTTGCAACGGGCAAGCTGAGCGGGCGAATGCCAAGATCCTACGGGGCCTCAAGACCAGGTCCTATAACGACCTCAAAAAACATGGCGTCAAGTGGATCGACGAGCTTCCGGCGGTCCTCTGGGCGAATCGTACCACACCAAACCGGGCAACCGGGGAGACCCCGTTCTTCCTGGTGTACAGGGCCGAAGCTGTTCTACCATCAGAGCTCACCTTCGGCTCTCCCCTGGTACAACGCTACAGCGACGACCTCGACCACGACAACTTGCAGTGCGACAACCTCGACTTCCTCGAAGAACGTAGGCGGCGCGCCTCGCTCCGCGTCGCTCGTTACCAGCAGAGCCTCAAGCGTATCATCAGCGTAAGGTCCGGGCCCGATCACTTTAGGTCGGGGACCTAGTCCTCCGCCGTGTCCTCACACGTGCCGGAAAGAATAAACTTTCCCCCATGTGGGAAGGCCCCTTCCTGGTGATCGGTGTCTCCCGACCGAGCTCGGTAAGACTGGGCCAAGAGGATGGGACCCCGCTTCCCAATCCCTGGAACATCGAGCATCTTCGCAAATTTTATCCGTGAACACATCCTGTAAGTTGCGGGGTGCTCGGGCCAGCGCCGGATTTCTCCAAATCTCAGCGCTGGCCAGGGGCCCCCATGTGCATTCGCTCCCCTAAGCAGCATTTTCAATATCCTTTCCGATCTCGTGCCCTTTGTCCTTTTCTGTGTGTTGTGTTCGTGGCGGTCTCCCCCTGGGGGCATAATCGGGCCGCGCCCGTGCGGTGGCTGGGTTTTGTGCATAATCATCGGTTCCCTACCAACGAGCTACCGTATCCCCTCCTGCTAAACCCGGGGCATTGTCCATGCCACGGGGCCGTGGGTGCACCCCTCTGCGCGGCGCCCCGGGCCCCGGCGGCTATGCGGTGTCCCGACTTGGCTGGCTTCGGGCTTGGTTTTTTCCAGGGCTAGGGGGCAAAATACTTATGCGCAATCTTTTCCTCCGCACGGTCATGACCGCGAGGAGGCCCTTGGGAGGTGGTAGACGTCATGGTTCGTAGCATGGAATGGACAAAGGAACGAACCAAGTACTCTCACAGTTCATCGTGTGCAGATTAGACCCATCCCCGGCAGGCTTAAGTAGGGTGCTCGGGTCAGCGCCGTTTTTCTTTCCAAACCTAGACGCTGGCTGGGGGCCCCCATCTCAGGTTTATTTCCGGCGCAAATTCCTGGCCCGGGGGCTGGCAGCGCTCCTGGCCCCGGGATTGTGCTCACGGAGCCACACCACCCCTTTTCAACATTCCAGATACGTAATCTTATCGACTTTAAACATTGCTCAATTTCTATTCTTTCCCCGTTTGTATGGCCACGTGTTTCGTTCTCCTCGGCCCCGGGGGCAAAGCGGAATTTGCCAGAGCCTGGCGCGAGGGCCACCGGGTTAGCGCTGCCCCGGTTGCCGAAGCCAGGTGGCCGGGTCGTGGACCGCACCCCGGGCACTGTCGATGCCCCGGGGTCTCGGGCAGAGCCCCCCGTCGGGCCAGCCTAGATTCTTGGGGCGGGCAGCGGTGCTCGGCCTGGTCAGCTCCACCCCGACCACCGCCGAAGCGCCGGGTGCTCGCTGTCTGGCGACCCCCGGCACGGTCAAGGTCGGTTCCCGAGGGGCTCCCGGTGAGTCATAGGGCACGAGCTTAGCACTTCGGCCATACCTAACCCACACGGGGCATTTTTCGTTTTTTCTCTCTCTTCTAGCAATCATTTCCCGTGCCCTCGCTGCGCTCCTGGGGCCAGTAGCACTCGGGGGCATGGAGGCCCCCGGGCCCGGAAACGGACTTAACCGTTCCGCAAGACTCGCGCTCAGGCTCGCATCGGGGACCAAGTTCCCGGGGCGGGCAACTATCACGCTCGCTGCCCTTGGGGACCGAGCTCCCGGGGCAGGCAACTACCCCAGGCCCGGAAAGAGGACTTAGGCGCTACGGCCGCTCGCGGCTGCTGGCGCTCGGAGTCGGATGGCGCCTAGTACTCAGCGTTCCCGGACCCGGGAAAAGTCAAAAAAAAAACAAAAAAAAACATCGCAGCCGCCAGCAGCAAACATAAGCAGCTTCTGGAACAACACAATAAGCAGAGGTACAGAAATGTAAACATGATTATATACATATGCAAATGTTTCTCTTTGTACAAGATAGGTAAAATCAGAGCGCAAGCACGCGCGGAGGCCCGGAGATGTCGTCGTCGCCGGGGGAGGTCACTCGTCTTCGTCGGACTGGTTCCCGGGCGGTGTCTGAAGGGGACTGCCGTCTTCCTCGGACTCCTCGTCGGTCATCGGATCCACGAGGTGCTCGCCGCGGTCGAAGAACCCTGCCACCGTTGCGGCGGTGTCGGCCACGGCTTTCCGTGCCTCCTCTTCCCTTTCGGCGGGGAATCCCTCGAGCACCGGGGCCAGGGAGAAGTCGGCGTCCCGGGCCCGGTAGCACCCGAGAACATACTCGCCACCTGCGTGGCGAGCTCTCTCCCTTCCTTCACCAGGACTTCGTGAATTTGCTCGGGGAGCAAGTCCAGTGTGCGCAGCAGGTCGCCGAGCTCCACCACCTCATCGCAAACCCGATGGGCCCCCCGGCTTCCGCGGAGGTGCCCGGATGCCGATGCGTTCGAGACACCTCCGGACCCTGAGGCAGTACTGCCCCACGCAGGCTACGACCTCGCGGTCAAAATTCTTCCGGTGGGTGAGGTGGTTTTGCGCCGTGGTCAGCCTTTTTTCCGCCTTGGCCAGCTTCTCGGCCAAGCTTGCCGCACTCGCCGAAGTCGGGGAGCCGCTCGATGCAGCCAGCGCCGCGGCCCCGCGCCATGGCCTCGAAGTCGGCCGCGCGCTTCCGGGAGGCCTCGGCCTCCCGCTCCATCTCCACCAACCGGGACTCGGCGGCCTTGACCCGCCTCGCGCGAGGCGAGGGAGTTCTCCTTGTCCTCCACGGCCGCCTCTCGCGTTGCGAGGGCCTCGGCCTTGGCATCAGTGTCGGCGGCCAGCAGCCTCGTCTGCTCCGCCTCGCGCCTGTGGTCGGCCTCCCGCTCCTGGAACGTGGCCTCCTGCTCCTCGAGGTCCTTTTCCCAGGACACCAGCCTCTCCTCCTCGCTTAAGAGGCGGCTCATGCCGTCCTGGGCGATGGCGCAGGAAAAGCTGGCGGCCTCCTCGCGGACCACCGTGGCTTCCTCGCGCGTGGCGATCTCATGCTCCCGGGCCGTGAGCCTGGCCTCTTGGGCCCGGACGCGATCCTCCCAGGAGGATATTTCCTTCTCCCGCGCCTCCATCTCGGACCGGGCGCGGGAGGCCTCATAGGCGGCAGATTTGGCGGCGGCCTCCAATTCGACGACGTGCCTCTCCGCTGCCTCGATCTCCAGCTGGCGGGTCGCCACGAAGATCTCGGTGGCAACTGTACGGGCGGTGAGCTGCTGCATCGCCATCGCGATCGCTGCCTGCCAGCTCTCGAGATCCGCCCGGACCCGGGAGGACTCCCGCCGCTCCCGACGGGCTGCCGCCTGCACTTGGCTGGCAGCGATCGCCATCTGCTCCAGCGCGGAGTGTAGCGTCGCGTGTCCGCGCGCCACTCCTGTTCGTCGAGCAGCAAAAAGTACCAAGGCCCGCTCCCCCCTCGCGGGAGACGGCTGGGCCCTAGCATCCCCCTCTTCTTCTACAGCAGGGACGTCGGTTGGTTCTGCGATGGCCCGCTCCGGCGTGGCCGCCGCGGCCCCCATGCTCACTACCGCACTCAGCGAGGACGGGGGCGTAGCGGGACGCGGCGGCGCCATCGGGGCGCCCCCGGTGCCACCAGCGGCCGGGGCTGGCGGCGCCATCGTCGGCCCCTGATTCTTCCTATAAAAATCAAAACCAGATCGGTAAGAGCTAGGACAACAAACGCAAGAGAAAATGTGGTGGCGAGAAGAGCCAAATAGGATGAAGGCACTCACTTCGCCTGGGGCCCCTTGAAGCTCCATGGCTTGGGCCTCAGAAGAGGCCGGGTGCCACCGCGGGATCCCATCTTCCCTGGCAACGTGCCCGGGGCGGCGATGCTAGCTGGGGCTTCTGGCGCTCCCGACGCCGGCTCAACGACGCCCCCTGTGCCAGCGGGGGGCTCGCCGGGGTCTCGCTTCCTCCCATGTTTGGGACCGTCTCTGGCCCGGTCCCGGGGCCCGGTGGCTGCCTCGGTTTGGGAACAGGGCCCGAGCGGCACTCACCGGCTTCGCACATGTGGTAACCGTGATAGCGGTCCCGGTCCACCCGGGGTCCGCGTAGCTCTGGGACGTAGCGGCCGGGACAACGGCCGCCGGGGTAGCAATCTTCACCTTTTTGGCCACCGGCAATCCCGGATCGGGCCCCGCCGGCCGCTTCCCCTCCTTTTTCGACAATACTGGCTCCTCAGCCGGCACATCCTCGGCCTCCGAGACGTCGAGCGCCTCGGCGATCTTGGGGGTGATCCGCACATCAACAATCCCCACGGCGTCAAATTGCGGGAGACCTTCCTGGATCTTCGTCCACCCGCGGTCAGTGCAAAGCGGCATGACACCGTCCGGGAGCGCGCGGGCCGCCGCGCCCCCTCCTTCCAACGCTGCCGCCATTAACAGGCCCATCGCCTCCTCGCTCAGGTCGTCGGGGTGGGTCCTGGTGATGTCCCCGGGTCCGGTGTACAGCCAGCAGGCCCGGGACCTCCTGTTGAGCGGCGCCAGTCGTCGGCCGAGGAAGTCGCCGACGACCATGTACATGTTCAACCCGGCCGCCACTAGGCCGGCGATGCATGCCATAACTGGCGCTAAGCACGCATCTTCCGGCGGTGACTCTGTCTAGCTCTTCACCTTCTGGGCCGCCTCGGTCGGGAACAGGAGCCGGTCATTGGCATCGACACCGATGTAGACCCAGTTATGGCGCCACAAGTCCCACTTGTTCTTCAGCGCCATCGAGATGAACTCCATGCCGGGGCGGCCGTGGAAGTACACGTAGCCTACCCGCTCCGGCAGAACGGTGGCCTTGTTCTTCGGCGCGCTCCTCATGGTAAAGTAGTGCCGGAACAGGTCCACCGAGGGCATGACACCCACGAACATCTCGCACAAATGTGCGAAAATCCCCAACACCATTACGGCGTTGGGGGTCAAGTGCAACATCTGCACCTCATACCTCTCCAACACCTGGAGGAAGAAATCGGAAAACGGCGGAACTAACCCGCCGACGGCGTAGTCAATGAAGTACACCACTTCGTTGGGCTCCCCTGACGCTGGCTTCGGCTTGCCGGGGCGCACGTTAATCTTCACCCTCCGTTGTGTGGTGACCGGCATCATCTTCTTCACCCGCTCCGCCCCGGCGTCGTCGTGCACTCGTGATGGCGGGATCGCACCGCCGTCCAGTGGCCTTACTCCATGGCCAGCGCGAGGCATCACGGATGCGGCGGCGAGGGTGGTTGAAGGAAGAAGAAAGCGAGGAGAAGTGCGTGCGAGCAGGGGCTCTAGGATCTGGGCGCAAAGAGCAACAGGGGCGGCGACAGTTCGAATTTGGCAATGGGAGAAGCTAGCCGCGGCCCGCTGCTGTTTATAATCTCGGAGCCCCCGTGGAGCGCCGCTTTGAATCCCCCACTACGGCCCTCGATTTGTGGGCCATAAGTGGGAAGCCTCCTCTCGTCCCGTCTCATCTTCTGTCAAATCAGGTGGGCCCTGTGTCTCCTCGTTTCCCCAAGACGTGGCCATGTTTCTGCCCGGAGTGGATCCCGACCGAGCAACAGGGCCAGGGGCCACTGTTGGCGAAACGGGATTGGGGGCCCCACATTCCCCCGGGACGTGTGGATCTTCGGCCACGTCGGCTCCTCCGGGACCCACATTCTTCACAAGTGACGGCCAGCTTCGGCCGTTTTCCCGCTAAGTGCCCGGGGCCCGAGCACTGTTAGGGCCTGGGTGCCCCTTCCCCGGGCGCATCGCGACGACTGCTCGCATCCACCTCGGGCCCCGTCGCCCGGGGACATTCCTAGGCTCGGGTCTCGCCCCCCTGTCCTGGGACCCACAGTCTCGGTCCCGGGGCGCGTTCCCGGGGGCATCACTGGGACATCCGCGGGCCTGGGTCTTGCCCCGGTCCCGGGTCGCATTCCCGGGGCACATTGCTGGGGCCTTCCTGGGCCCAGGGCGCGCTTCCTGAGCCCGGAGCCCACAGCCTCGGTCCCCGAGGAACTTGGCGCCTTGTGCGCGCGGAGGGCTCGATGAGCTCTCTGCCCCGGGCACGAGCCTAACTCGAGCGGGTCAGCTCTCCAACTACCTGCATTAATGACAAGGCGACGGGGCATGTCGCGCCTGTTGCCTACTCGGACACGCGTGGACTCTCATGATGGCCCCCCATGGGCCCGCTCTCTGTGCAGTCAGAGAGTATTTGGCTAAGAGGGCTTCGGTTTTCCACGCTCTGGCAGCGATGGCATGCACTGTCAGATCTTCATGACCTAGCCGCCCGCAGCAGCCTAGCAACATGATGACCAGACGTGCCGAACCAACTCCGGCATGGCTCAGCAGGCGGACGTGTGCGACAAGACATATCGTACCTAGAAAAGCTTTCTTTTGGTATGTGTACTAGGCACTGTGGACTCCCCTTGGACTATAAAAGGAGGATCCATGCCAGTAGAAAAAGGGTTCCAGAGGCTTGAGTTCAGGGAGACTGAGTTCACAAGTTAGGGCTGGCTCCTGAGCACCCCTGAAGAACACCTTGTAAGAACAAACCGCATTCATCTTCCACATAGCAGATACACACAGGAGTAGGGTATTACGCCTCCGCGCGGCCCGAACCTATCTACTTCTTCTGTCTCCCTTGCGTGCCTCCAACCAGACGCCGCAGCCGTCCTGTGAACAACTCCCCAGGCCGAACCTCAAAGGGGGGTCCCCAGACTCCCTGCGGTTGGAGTTCACTCCTCCGACAACGATGATCTCGACGAAACCCCTGGCACACCAACTATTGATGTTTTATATCAGCAATAATTATATGGGGCTATTCGTTGGACCTAAACTTGATGGATTTGAAAGGACACACAAGATTTATACTAGTCAGGCCCTTGGTGTGAGGTAATACCCTACTTCCAGTTATGGTGTATTGCTTTCACGGTATGTAGAATCATCTGCCCTAGGGGGCTTCCTACCTCTCCTTAGATACTGGAGAGATGACGGTTATAGGGTAGGAAACCCAGTCGGATGCGACCAAGGGCTTTCCTTATCAGTACATAGAGTATCCGGTTAGGACTGTATCCCTTTCCTTATCATGCAAGGCAATATGAAGCCAAGTCCTACTCTGTCTCCAATTGTAGAGTCCGGCCCACCCTCTATCCGAGTTACCGTAATTGCCTTCCCTGAGTTACCCGGGGCCCATGGAATCCACAACCCTCCTTGATTGAACCCGTAGGTTGTCCTTGTCGGATAACCTTGTCTTCTTCTAGCCTGACCCTAGCATCGTGCCAACTCATTAGGAGTGTGGCAGAGTAGAGTGTGCGTGAGGTATGCTTGGTAGTCTGTTCTTGTAAGGTGTGCGTCCAGTCGGGCTTGGCCAGCCCAGTGACTTGACCACATCTATTTGAAGTGGTTTGTCCTGTTTTGCGAAAACTGTTTTGAGTTTTCTCTTTTCTTTTCTCTTCTCTTCTTTCAAAAGTTAGATAGATCAACCAAGGCAACGGAAGTACGAAAGTTCTGCATGGAGCAACCATCAAGATTCGCAATGATCAGCGCATCGAGATCAAGAACTCATCGAAGCCAAGATAGCGATCGCGTCAAGATTAGGCTGCCCCTTAAGTTTTGGAATCTCGGGGACGAGATTATTTTAAGGGGGGTAGGTTTGTAACGCCCCGGTTTTCGGGCCATTAAAAGTATTTTAATAAGAACCCTATTTTCAAAAATTTTCAATTTTTAGTGTGAATAATTAAGAACTAAGTGCCTAATCTCAATTAAACCCTTCCTTGAAACCTCAAAAGTCTGATTCAAATCCCCTCTAAAAAATCCTGAGACTCGAATTTTGTATTTCAACTATCTCCCTCAAAATTCCTCGAATAATTTAATACCAAAATACCTCAAATAGTTCCATCCTAAAATCTCTCCCAAAATCAGATACCGGAGTTCAAATTTTGAAATCTTCCTCTGAAGCCTCTCATTTCAATCCCACCAAGGAATTCACATTTCCAATTTTGACCCTTCCCTGGGATCCCCTTATTTTTCTAAGTTCAATTTAAAATCCGGAACCTCCTTTGAATCCCTCTCTCTTTTTCCTTCTTAAACCTTCTCTCTAAATTCTATTCAAATCCCTGACCAAGTTCCAAAAACAATGTGAATTTAAAATCTCCTTGAATATACCCAAAATTCAAGATCCCCTTTCAACAACTTCCAGATCAAGAATCTCTTCGAAAGAATTGTTCCTTTAATTCCTAGTTTAAAATTCAAATTTTGAATTCAACTCCCCTTGGAAACCCCCTTTTCCTTCCTCAAATTTTTACAAAATTCCAACCTCTTCCCAAAATCCTTTTGTTCAAAATCCTCAAACTTTATTTAGCCCAAATACCAAATTTTAAATTTGTATCTTCATTCAAATCCTCACGAACTCTCCAAGCAAATCTCTGAGGATTATATATATATATATATATATATATATATATATATATATATATATATATATATATATATATATAATCTACTGTTCCTCTGGGCCGCCCTTTTTCCTTTTCCTCTCCTCAGGCCGACCCTATCTGGTCTACTCCTTTTTTTCCATTAGGCCACGGCCTACCCGCAGCTGGCCCACAGCCGCTACCTCTCCACGCCTTAGCCCAGCTCACCACTGCAGCCTCTCTCCCAGGCCCACATGTCAGCTTCGCCGCCCGGCAACCACACGAATGGCCTCTACTTTACACAAGCCGGCCCCACATGTCGGGTCGTCTTCTTCCTCCTCTGTCCTTGTAATACCATGAAATTTACCTCATTTAAATAATTGTGGGAAAAAGGGATTTTAGAAACAACATTTAAAAGTCTCAAGGAGTGCTAATAAATAAAATCAGAGAAAAGATACAACTAAAATGGGCCTAGAAATAATGTTGTAAAATACTTTGCTTAATTATCTATTTCTTGGATTTTTCTAGGATTTATTTGATTGAGGGAAGTATTTTTGGTGAATTAAATCAGCAACACAACATTTAAATAAAAGAAAAAAATAAAAACCTCTCTCAGCCCCTAGGCTGAATTCGGTCCAGTCCTCCCCGCCCGCCCCTGGTAGCCCACGGCCCGCTAACCACGCGCGCGTCTCCCTTCTCGCTGACAGGTGGGACCCACATGTCAACTCTGTCCTCAAGCTCGGGACAGAGTCCCTGTTCCGCCCGACTCCGGCCACCACGAATCCCGCCCAAAATCCGATCGCCTCATCCGCGATCTTCTCCAATTGGTTGAGGAGGAATGTTGGCCCTGTCCTCCTCCGACATATCCCTAAGAAACCGAAGAAAAAACGCGCTTGGATGTGGGAGTTTGGGAGCTCTCCAACTAGGACTTGTAGCCCTAATTCTCCGCCGCCGCAATCTCGCCGAACCCGAGTCGGACTCCGCTTCCTCCCTCCTTAAATAGCAAGCCTGAGGCCCCTAGGATCCTTTCCATGCATAGACCGTAGCCACCGGAAGCCCTAGCAGTCCCTCCGCGCACAGGATCCAATCGCCACCGCCGCCGAGCTCTCAGTCGCGTCTAGCCGCCACCTCCACCGTCGCCAGTGCTCGCCGCTGCCGCCATTAGCACCACCGCACCTCGGGGAACCTCGGCCGCCCCTTCGCTGCCCTCGGAGACCGCCGGAGCACCGCTGCCACTGTGAACCCAAAGTGCTCTGGCGCTGAAACCTCGCCGCCGAGCCCTCTCGTCATCGTTCGTTATCGTTTCACCCACGGTAAGGTTCACCTACCTCCCCTTTACCCGTTTTCGCATCCGCCGCGTGCCGCGGTGCTATCGATCGTCGTCGACCATTGGTTCCCAAGCCACGCCACCGTCGCCGTCGTCGCTGCCGACGTGGCTGCCACGTAGGTGCCAGGTCGGAGCCACCTCAGCCTCGTGGGTTCGATCCGATTAGGTTGGATCTCAGCCGTCGAATTGCCTGATCATATCCCAGCTGTCCGATCCATCTTTGATTAGATCTCGGCCCTCCGATCTGACTCAAATCCACCAATCAATCTGAGCCGTTCGATCAAATCCCGTTAAATCTGCACCGTTAAAACCCGCTGTGGATCTCGGTGGACCTGGTCTACCGTAGACCCGAGCCCTTTCTCTCTCTGTCCAGTGGGCCCTGCTTGTCAGCCACCGGCGCACTCCTCTCTCTCCTGTGATGACATCATAAATCCTTTTCTGAATTAAATTAAATCTAAAATGATGCAATAAATCAATTTAATTCTTTTAAGTAGGCTTTTAAAGGGTTTAAACTAATTCGTCCAAACTCCATTTAGGGTGATTCAACTTGCAAAATTCTTTAAAAATCATGATCTACCCATTAAAAATATAATATTGTACTGTTGGTGTGTGCTGATGTACTATTTTGCTCGTTTTGTTTATTGCCTTTAGCCACCAACGCTCCGAAAGAGTGGCGGTTTCTCGAGGAGAGTTCCAAGGCTTGTGCAAAGCAGCAAGGCAAGTCACATGGATCCCCAACCTATGTTTAAAGCTGTCTTTTCCTTCAACTATGCATTTGTTTTTATAATGTCATCGGAAAGGGAAATCTTTATTCTTGATTATGGCCTTGTTGACTTGATTACCTGCCATTGTACCTATGGGACAAATATGACTAGCTAGCTTTATTTATTTGTTAGCTAGAATAATTCTATGACCTTGCTTAGCCATACCTAGCAAACTATAGAATAACTTATGGGCTATCATTTACACTCTGATTACAATATTCTGTTCACATGAAATAATGATCCAGTTCACGACTGTGGTCATGTAAGGATGACTTAATGGTCCACTAAAATTTGATTAAATGGTGGTTTGTGAGCACCAGGGTTTGAAGGTTGCTAGCGGTGCTCATGACAGTTAAGGACCGGTTCGCGGATTACTTGTTGCAAAGCAACACTCGTGCTAACCACAAGTTAGAATGGGTAATAGCAAGATTTGAAGTGTGCCAAGTTCAATAGGAAGCTGGTTTGTGGTTGGTATAAGTCCACACATGGCAGTCATCAATAAGTCCATGAGTTTGGGCGTCAGGCCATCTCGCGGGAAGGCACTTGATCACCCCTACCAGAGACCGGAGGCTTAGCGGGAGGCTCTTCTATTGTGCAAGTTACATGGATAATCCTGTCACAATTCCTTTCCGAGATACCATGGTGGTATTAAGGCGCACAGTGATGTGTTGTGGAGTTGTGTCTTGTGGGTAAATAGGTACACCTCTGGCCAAAGTAAAACTATTCGAATAGCCGTGCCTACGGTTATGGACGAGCCTAGCAATGTTTTCTGTGATTAGTCCCACACTACCTGTGGAGGCCATGGGCCCAAGGTACCTCATGAAAAGCTATTGCGCCACTTGGACAGAGGATGGGCCTAATATTGTAATTAGGGATATAATAGGACTCGACATACATAACCTTGTACAACAATGATAGGATACAGTCCTAGTCAGGAACGTTGTATTCCTAGAAGGAAATCCCTTGGTCAGAGTCCGACTAGGATTCCTACTTTGTAACCCTGTCCCCTAGTGTAACAGCCTGCCCTCCAGAACCGCACAGCCCAGCCCATCCAACGGGTGGGCCCACTTACATATAGCACCCTACTTACACTTTCGTCCTCGCTTCGTATAAAAGGGTTAACTCGGAAGTGCTATGGTTGGAGGGACAAGGTCTTATAAGTTGGTTCAACTCTTGCTCAACTAGCAAGGTGGTACTAATCAAGTGCACACAACACTCATGGGCCACATAGGACATATCCTAATTGGGCCAGGATGTCACACCTAGTATATAAGGGGAGGCAGGGCACCCCCTGTGGGCATAGCAAAATCTCACCAGAGAAATCTCAAAGGCAATACACCACAACTGGACGTAGGGTATTACCTTATCTTGAGGGTCTGAACTAGTATAAATCATTTATGTTCCTCTGCAGTCCATCAAGTTTAGGTCTCACGAGTAGCCCCATATATTTATTGCCGGTATAAAACATCGATAGTTGGCACGCCAGGTAGGGGCTTCGTCGAGATCATCTTCATCAAGCCAAATGGATCCAATCAAGGGAGTCAAGGGCATTAACTTCTTCCCCGGGCAAACAATCAGCTTCGGGAGCCTCGACTTCGTCGCCGACGAATTCGGCAACCTTACCCAGTCTGACTCGGATCCGATCCGATCAGCCAGGGACCAAGCCGACTCCATGCCGGTCGGCCCAAGTAATGTTGCAGCAATCCTCGTCGACACGCTGCGGTGATCTTCAACATGCCTGGGTCTCGGAGCAACTCTTTCTTTTGGTGTTTGACTTGGACTCAGCCTCGAGCCGGCCGAGATCGGGCTAAGAAAGGAAGAGATCGTCAATCTCCCGTTTAGACTTGGTGACGCCGCAGATATCTCCAACCAGCATCTGATACGGCAAACCCGATCCCCTGGAGTTCGACTCGAATACGGCCCAGAGCCACTCAAGATCGGATCTAGGGAGGTCGGAGTTGTAATCACCCCCCTCAACTATTTCAACTCCGACTCTCAGTCGGACAGCAGTTTGGCAAGCTTCTCTCCGCCACAAGAAGTCTTTATGGTATCCAAGGGTTCAACTCCCACTCAGGAGGTACGCCGACTATGTGAACAACAAGAGGAGGAAGCCAACTGACTATGAGAACAACAGGAGGAAGACGCAAGACGCTTACAGGCCGAGCGCGATGCCCGCAACGACGATCTACGCAAGGCTGGGCAGACTGCTCAACAAGATATCCTCCAGACCCGAGTCGGCGACCACAACGTTTTTGTAACTCCTCAACAAAATGTTGTGGCCGCTACAACTCTACTGGATACACTATAATTTGGGCCTGATCACCAGGCGACCCTGACGATAGCAAGGATTAAAGCCATGATCACCGCTACTGCATGCCAGCAGCGTCAATAGTTGGGCGACACACTCATACCGACTAACAAGTCGAATTCTCCAACAACGATCTCATCTGCCTCAACGTGACGCCGAGCAACCGGCTCTAGTCAGCCGCACACGGAGTCACGCCACACGTCACTCGACAACCACAATAATGACCTGCGGCGCTGACATTGAGATGACCGTCGGGATAACCAGGACATCCGAGGCCGATTACAATGTGATCTTCGGCAAGACATCAACGCACGACGTCGCGAACGCGAGCAAGATGAGCATTGCTTACTAGAAGACGAGAATAAGCGCTTCAGCCTCCACCATGAATGGTTTCACTGCCGTAGTCGGAGTCGAAGTCCTCACATAGATGACGGTGTACCGGCCTTCACCCACGAGCTGCAACAAGTCGACTAGCCGTCAGGCTTCAAGTCGACTGGAATTGAAAATTATGACGGGAAGACCAACCTTGAGTCCTGCGTCATAGTTTACACTCTAGCGATCCGAGCAGCTGAAGGAGATCACAAGGCCATGGCTAACTACCTCCCAGTTGCTCTAGCCGACTCGGTGAGGACATGGATCATAGGACTTCCTAAGAGATCAATCGATTCCTGGGGAGAACTCCGGGAATGCTTCATCGCCAATTTCCAAGGAATGTACGAGAGGCCATCTTCCGAGTACGATCTGTATCAATTGCATCAAAGGAAGAATGAGTCTCTTCGTGATTTCATCAAGAGGTTTTCTGAGAAGAGGAATTCAATCCCAATGATCAAGGACGAGGTCATCATCGCCGTCTTTTGAAAAGGAGGTTCATCGCTAAATTCATTCGGAAGCCTCCTAACTCTGTCAAAACTTTGTTCGACATGGTGAACAAATACGCCGACTTGGCAGACGCTGTTGCTAAGGCCCTTGATGACAAAAAAGTCACCCCGACAGAAAGAGCGGAAGGACACCGATGGCACGGCCCTAACTAAAGCTGGGAACCGCAAACGCAAGTCGGATAACTTCATTATGGCAGTCGGTCACAACTGTCTTCGACCTCCTAGAACTGAAGATTATCATAACGATAAATGACATATTCGGGGGCTCACAAGCTCAAATGCAAGGATGGCATCCCCACTCCCAACTTGTGCAATACCGAACAGCTAAGTTGCTTTCTGATAAATATTTTTTTCCTTTATATGATATTTCTCACTCGGCCTCGCCAATGCCGCAGCAACTTACACCTAATAGGTGTATATTCTGTGCATTTTCTGCTCTTAATGATTGCAAAAGTACTTGAATAGCATAAATTCCGACCCGTGAAACTTTGCTCTATGAAAGACGAACTCAAGTCACCCAAAACGCGTATCTGGGAAAGAGCCATGAGCCAACTCCCGACGCTAGCGGGCTATGACTAGTCGGGCAGAATGTTTAAACATAAGGGGTCAACTACTCGGGGAAATTAATATTAATAAGAGGATGAACACATATTTATATCTATTGTAAAATACATAAATTTTCTTCGGGTGATTGTTTTCTTCATCGGATGCTACTTATCCGATATGTTTATAATACAGGGCCAGTTCCGGATATGCGTAACGGGAACTCAGGGCTACGAGCCTATCTCCTACGCTGGGGGGCTGGACCAGTTTGCCATGATACACTTAGAGTGCGACGCTTCAAGAATTACTTGGAATGCTCCACGAGAGCTATTGTCCGAGTACTCGCGCCAGTCGGGACTCGAATATCACCTTTACTTTGGTACGCTCCATGTGGGCTAATAATCGACCTCCAGCACCAGTCGGGGCTTGGGTACCACTTGGCTAGGTAGGGTATGCCCCATGAGGGTCGCCAGCCCAATACTATGCTAATGCTAGGTTCAGGTACCTTATTGGGTCACAACTCTGCTTGGTAAGGTACGCCCCATGAGGGTCGCTAGCTGAATCCTATGCTAATGCGAGGTTTGGGTACCTTATTCGGCTAATAACCGATCTCTGACACCAGTCGAAGCTCGGGTACTACTCTGCTGGGTAGGGTACGTCCCATGAGGGTCGCCAGCCGAATTCTATGCTAATGCAAGGTTCGGGTACCATATTTGGCCATAACTTTGTTAGGTAGGGTACGCCCCGTGAGGGTCGCCAGCCGAATCCTATGCTAATGCGAGGTTCGGGTACCTTATTCGGCTATAATTTTGTCAGATTGGGTATGCCCCAAGAGGGTCGCCAGCCGAATCCTACGCTAATGCAGCGTTCGGGTACCTATCTGGCAAAAACATGGCAACAAGCCACTACTGGAGCTTTCAGTCGGGAGCAGCATCAAATCTGGAATTTACGGAGGTGCTCATTATTTTTCAAGACTGGGAGACTCCAATCATTCGATTTTCACTAGAAGACGAACTTCCTAAAGATTACAACGAAGCCGAGTAAATCAAACGACGGAGCAAAAACTTTATCGTAGTCAGAGAAGACCTATATCGTCGAAGCGCATCTGGAGTTCTCATGCACTGTGTCACACTTGAGGAGCGCAAGCAGATCCTGCAATATACCTACTTGGGTATTTGTGGTAACCATGCTACATCCAGAACATCAGTCGGAAAGACTTGTGGACAAGGATTCTTCTGGCTAATTGCGGTTACCGATGCTGAAGTACTCATCCTAACATGCGAGGGATGCCAATTTTATAGGACTGCGCTAGATAGGTCGGTTTAAGCAGGCTTATTCGGTAGTAGGCCAAATATATGAGTTCTTAAATAGCATGCTCTATTGGGTCGCCCACTGGTCACGTTAAAATCGTGATGCAGGTGCTATTTTACAAGAACTAATTAAATAATCAGATACGCTTCACGCTAAGCCTACAGCTGAGTGTATACATTCGGCTATCTTGATTATTTAGCAGGTATTGAGGATACATCCTTATAAGGATCGACAGCTGGTCTCCATCAAAATTGGGAATGCAGGTATCTCTCAAGTACACCTGACCACATATTGGGTTAAAATCCAAAGAGTGGTACTCGGCTTATATGCTTAGCCAAAAATTGCCCTGAGCAAAAATTTTTTCAGCCGACATGACGCTGAAGAGTCTAATTTCTAGGTAGTATACTAGTCGAAAAAGGCTAAAAGGTTAAAGATCTTTGACTTTATATTTAATTGTTTCACAATTAAGCACAAAGTTAGGGGCTATACCTAATAGGTGCGCCTATTCGGTGCACACTATTCGCATTCATCTATAAAGCCTCGTTGCCAGCTGACATGAAGCAGAATGCAGGAGAAGAAGCACTCTGACAAAGAGTACTCGGGAGCAATGCACTCGGAAATTCTTCACAGTAGAGGATGAGCACTCGGCATCAGTTGTGACTCAACTATGAAGGTTTCAGGGGCTGCTGTAGAGGCCATGGGCCCTGGGTACCTCATGGGAAGCTATTGGGCTACTCGGACAGAGGATGGGTCTAACCTTGTAATTAGGGATATAATAGGACTCGGCATACATATCCTTGTACGACAAGGATAGGATACAGTCCTAGTCGAGAACATTGTATACCTAGAAGGAAATCCCTTGGTCGAAGTCTGACTAGGATTCCTACTTTGTAATCCTATCCCCCGATATATAAGGGGAGGCAGGGCGCCCCTGAGGGCATAGCAAAATCTCACTAGAGAAATCTCAAAGGCAATACACCACAACTAGACATAGGGTATTACCTCATCTTGAGGGCCTGAACCAGTATAAATTATTCATGTTCCTTTGCAGTCCATCAAGTTTAGGTCTCACGAGTAGCCCCATATATTTATTGCAGGTGTAAAACATCGACACTACCTTAAATGAACAATGAATAGTAGAACATGTTTAGCTCCAGGTTGGAGAGGTTGGGCCTATACCTTTTGGTGCACGGTATAGTGTTGATTAACATTGTTTAATGATTAATGTTTTATTACTCTCTCTTAAATGCTTTGTTAAATGCTATTTATGCAACTTGAGCCATATTATGCCATTTTTTGTTTTCCCGTGCACTTGCATATTTGTTGTGTGGCTTGCGAAGTATTTCATGTACTCTCCTTGCAATCAACAATAATCATCAAAGGAGTACTACAACGAGGAGGATTTCTTGGAGGACTAAGCGGGAGCCTGGTTAAGTACGTGGAGTGAGAGTCGTCACGTCATTCGTACTTTATTTCCGCTGCTTAGAACTTTAATATTTTGAGAGGTGCCATTCACCTCTATAATAATTACTTCTGTTATGTAAACAATTAATTTGTTATCAACTTTGTCAAGTGTGCCTCGATTGATTCCTAGATAAGGATTTATATACAATTAAGCATCAGAATTTTGGATAGAAATTCTGGGTAGGACAGTCCTTCTCTCTCATGCCTATCACATGTTCGAAGGATTGACGAAGGGAAAATATCTTCCTCCGTGTGAAACCCGCGTCCGGCAGCGCTAGCCCGAGGTCCAAGAAGCCACAGGCTCCCTTGCCGTACCATTGCATCAACCTGCCACACCCATCCCCTTCGTTCTCTCCTCCGGCCGACACTGCTGCCATGCCCCGCCGTGTGGTCTCATTCGAATAGGCTCGCGGCGCCCCGAAGTCAAATCATCCGTGCAAAACCCTCCGTCCCGTCTCATCCTTGCCCCGGCCGCACCACCGCCTGTCTCTACTGTCTCTTTGCGCCGCCCACGCCTATAAATTCTCCTCCTTGCCGCGCCATGGTCGCGCTCTAAAACGCTGCCGCCGTACTCTGCCTTTGCTCAAATCAAGCCCGAGCCGAGCCACTCCTGCTCGCGCCGCTCCATTTCCCCCGTGTTCCCCTTCTTCCTTCCTCCTTTCTTCCCTACTCACCGCAACCGGGTCGCCCCAAGACCAGAGTTCCCAAGCCGCCGCTGCTGTTTATCCTCTCCAATGAGCCCTCTTCCTTCTCCCTCCTTTTCTATTCCCCCCCAAATCCCGAGAGCTGAAGCCCTTGCCTCAGCCCCGCTGCTGCGCGACGTCGCCTTGCCGCCGCGCGAAGCCCCACAACCGCCGCCAGAGACCTCTCACCACGACACCTTCCCGGCGATGGACGCCACCGTCGCCCGTTGCCGTCGGCGAACCGCTGACCAATCCACACCATTCACCACTCTCAACAGCCCCTCCGCCATCCACCGGCATGACCATCTCCTCCGGCGAGCCGCCGACCGCTGGAAGCCATTTGGACGCCGTCGGCCGTCGATCCCTTCCGACGCCCTCATCCCTCAACAACCACTCCAGCGTGGCAACAGAGCCGGCTCACCGGGCCCTACCTCGCTCCCTGAACTGGTGACTAACAGATAGGGCCCACGCCATAAGTGCACAATGACCGCATGTTTAATACACCCAACCCCTCTGACCTGTGGGCCTACACACTAATCCATTCCCCAGCCTAATGACATGTAGGCCCACACAATAATCTCCTACCTAGGTCTATGACATGTGGGCCTGAATGGTCGGTCTCCCCCTATTCACTTACATATGGGCCCCGGTGCCCTTTCTCTCTCACACATATTGACAAGTGGGCCCTCATGGTCATACCCCTCCTTCCACAGACATGTGGACCCCTGCCTTCTTCACTCCTTCTCTCTTCCTCAATGACATGTAGGCCTCCTATTTTAATCTCTTCTCTCATTGACATGTGGTCCCTCCCCAACCTCTCTCTCTCACAACCACTGACTTTGGGACACACTTGTCAGACCTTAGAATATCCCTTGGAATATTCCTTTTCAATATTCAAATAAATCCTTTTCTATATTCCTGAAAATCATTAAAACTTCAAAAATTCCTATCTTTTCAACTGTAACTTCGATTGACCCTGTTCAAGTCTCCAAATTTTTCTAAAATTGAGATCTACCTCATGTCACTATTAATTATTAATAATAGTAATTTATTTTTAGGGTTTGTGTATTTTTCTCTCATTTCGCGCGTAGTCGACACTTCGGAAATTCCTTTCGGACGTCGGATTTTTGCGAGATTTGAAGACGAAGTCAGAGGCAAGTCACTCCTTGACCATATTGCCCCTAAATTGAAAAATGTTTTGTTTGCGAAATCGCATCATAGTGTGTGCACATTAAATTGATTGGCCTCGATTTGCGTGACGAATCGACGGACCTCCCCAGTAGTTGCATAAAACCTCTAGGATGTTGGTACCCCTTTTCTTATCGCTCCACCCCATGGTACCTCGGTAATCGTGCTCGTTGAGCATGGATCCCGATGGTTCCACCTCTCCTTGAGCATGGATACTGTTACTAGAATTGGCTAGGACGGTTGATGGATGACCATTACGTGGTCTGAAACGGGCCAGTGCGAACTAGGATGTCGAATGGCATCATAGATTAGGCTTCCAGAATAGAAGCAGTGTGTGTTGAGATTAAGATTATGGATGGCTCGAGGAGCCACATGAGATGAGATAATATCCTAAAGAGGACGAAAGTGAAAGAAAAATAATAAAGGAAAAATGAGATGAGATGACGTCCTGGAAAAGACGAAAGTAAAAATAAACTAATAAATAAGGACGGTGTGGGAAGTTGCTTGAGGGCAGACCCACTAAACCGTTGTTGCGATCTAGCAGGCGGTATAGGAATAGACTTGACTAAAACTTAAACTATTAAAATCTGATTCGTCCGCTTGAGTTGTTGCAAAGCAATTCGCGGACAGGATCGAGGCAAGAGCCTCTTTCCTACTACACCTAGATCAACCCACACTTAGAGTTTTGGAAAATGATTTCAAAATAAAATATTTACAAAATAAACCCCAACCTTTCTTTGATAGTCTTCATAACTCACTTTTTCTGTGACTTGCTGAGTATGTAAGTACTCAATCTATTCCTTTTCTCCCCTCATTCAGGATGATTGAAGTTAAAGTGAAGATTATGGTTTCTTTCTTAATCCTAAGCCGTTGCTTGTGGATTGGGTTCCCACTGCGTTGTCATTCCGCTGTTGTTGTTCTGTTTGCAGGTTGCTGCTCAGGGCTTGCCCGAAGTTGCAACTTATGAAGGTATAATATTTATTTATTTATTTAGTTGCTATGATACATCTCGGTTGACCGCGGGTATAAGCAAGGTTTCTAGGGATTGGTACCGGCAACGCGGTTCCGTGGGAGTTGGTTCACGCCAATCTCCTCCTGTGCTCCCTCTTTGGTGTCACTGTAGGTAGTGCCAGGGCGGGGGTGTTACAGAGCAACTCATACACAAGCGAAAGCAATCCACCACAACAAGAGTAGGATATTACCTCTCGCTGAGAGCCTGAACCTATCTAAATCTCTTTGTTTTTCGAATCCATCCAGCTTTAGGTCTGACGTATAGCCCTTACATGTTTATTGCCGATATAAAACATCGACAGTTGACATGCAAGGTAGGGGGAAGCACCGAGATCGTCATCAATAAGTTTGATGGATCCATCTTCGAAGTCGCCGGCATCAACTTCGGTCCTGAGCAGGCCTTCTACTTCGGGAGCCTCAACTTTCTTGTCAACGCCTTCGGTAATCTTTCTCTTTCTGAGTTGGATACGAACCGACCAAAGGGATATCCAGTCAACGACATGCCAGTTGGCCTCAGCAACGTTGCAGTAATCTTCAACAACATACTCTGCCAATAACCTCGATCTACAAGGCTGGAGGCAACTCACCCCTATAGGGTTCGACTCGGACACAGCCCAGCGCCAGTTGAGATCAAATCTAGGGGAGATGAGATCATCAACTCCTCACTTGGCCTCACCAACGCCGCATCCATCTTCCACATCATTCTCAGGTGGCATCTTCGGTCCGATAACTTGGAGGCAACCTGATCTTTTAGAGTTCAACTCGGATATGACCACGTGCCAGTCGGACTCGTTCCTAGGTATGTTGGGGTCATAAATTCTTCAGTCCACTTTTTCGACTCCGATGATCAGTTGGAGAGCAGTACCGGAAGCTTCTCACCTCCCTGAGATGTGTTTATGGCGTCGAAAAGAAATGCGAGTCCAAGTCTGGGAGCTCGCCGACTGCGCGAGCAACAGGAAGAGCAAGCTCGCAACCTACGTGAGCAAAAGGAGGAAGGCAAATGCCGACAAGCCGAATGGGATGCGTGCAACCGTTAACTGCACGAAACTAGACAGCAAGCACAAAAAGACTTCCTCCAGACCAGGATGAGCAACGTCATGGCCGCAGCTACCCTACTCGACACATTGCAGCTGGGACCTAACCACATAGCAAGACCAACAATCACCAAGATCAAGGCTATGGTGATGGCGGCAGCAGTCCAGCAACACAAAGGGCCTACAACTGAAATTGTTCCCTGTGGATCCCGAGTGGTCTCTTCGCGGTCTGCCACTAGTCAGCTACCTTCATAATGACATCAACAATCATCATCACAAGCGTGAAGAAGAGAAACGTCGCCAACACAACGATAAGCATGACCGTTTTGGCATTCACTGCGACTGTCATGATCATCGCGACAAATCTTCTCAACACCAGACTTCTTCGTGACACCAAGTTCCTCCACCGCTTCGTGCAGTCGGAGAGCAGCTTCAAAAGTTGTTCCTCCTAGCCGAGTAGCAGGAAGACCGACCGCAGCAGAAGGACAAGTGACACGCCCAGGTGCTCATAAGCTCGAACGCAAGGATGGAACCCACATTCCCAACTCATGAAATATCGAACAGCTAAGTCACTTTCTAATAAATATTTTCTCCTTTATATGATGTTCTCGTCCGAGTAGTTTAATGTGTTCCTGACTTACTATTTACTTGGTAGTCCAACTTAGTAGTAAGTCAGGGGCTACACCTAATAGGTGCACATGCTGCACAATATGTTTTTTTGCTCTTAATGATTGGGAAAGTACCCGAGTAGTACAAATTCTGATCCGTAAAGCTTTGCTCCATAAAAGATGAACTCAAGTTGTCGAAGGATGAAACCTCGACTGCGGGAAGTCCGGAGACCCCCCTTTGAGATTTGGCCAGGGGAGTGGTTCTCGGGCGAACGCGGCGTCCGGTGTAGGAGAAAGATTGATCGGTGGAAAATGGGGCACAAAGAAGACAGGAGGATTTATACAGGTTCGGGCCGCTCGGAGGCGTAATACCCTACTCCTGTGTGGTTTGTCTATGTGGAGATGAAATGTGGGTCGCTGTGTTACAAGGTGGCCGGAGCCGAAGAAGACAAACAGTAGCGAGAGTGTGAGCTAGAGAGCTGGTTCTAGCCAGAGAGCCCTCGGCGGTTGCTAATGCTGAAGCTCGCTTGTCTTTGCTCGTCGGCTTGGATCCTCCTTTATAGAATTAGGGGAGTCCACAGTGCTGAGTAGCCCTGGGAGAGCTTTTCTCACTGTGTCTTGTCGCACGCCCGTGGCCGCCTGCTGCGCTGTGCCGGAGAGATGTCCAGTCGCCGCCTGGCTCTGCTGCTGCGGGTCTAGTCGGCAAGATGCCGGGCTGCTGTGGGCGGCTGGAGCGTGAAGGTGCTGTTGGCTCGGCCGCCGAGGGTGGCTGGTCTGGTCGTTTTGCCGCTCGGCTGCGGGCGGCTGGAGTACAGAGATGTGACAGAGGTTGTCTCCTGGAGATGCTATCGGGAGACAGGCGGGAGGCGCCCTGTCGCCTCACCATTTATGTGGGTAATTGGAGAGCCGATCAACCAGGGCCCACTTCCCGAGCTCCTCGGGGCGGAAGGGGTAAATTCCTAGTCGGCACCCGGGGCCCGGGGCCGAGGCAGTCGGCTCCCGGGACCGGGGCCAGTCGGGGGGAGCGCTCGGGAACCGGACGGTTCCCGGGCTCTAGGTACTTAGCTGGAAAACTGCCGTAGACGGCCGCCGCTGGTGCAGAATGTGGCCTCGGGGGAGATGACGTGACCGATGACCCACGCGTCCCCGGCGACTGTGGGGACCCCTAGTCCCGTTTCGCGGACAGTGGCCCCTGGCCCTGTTGCTTGGCCGGAACCGCTCCGGACAGGAACAGGGCCACGTCTTTGAAGAAACGAGGGGACGTTGGGTCCGCCTGGTTCATCTTGAGCTGGTGGAGCTTGGTTCGCTGGAAACAAACATGCGCCCAGGACCCAGGGCCCGGGTTAGAAATTGGAGCAAAGTGTTCGAGGAAGCTGTGCTGGCTCGCGAAGAGGCGCCGGAAGCCGTGGCCGAGATCGCTGCGATGGAGGCAGGGTTCCTCGACCGCTGCGAGCACCTTGTGGAGCCGATGGCCGATGAAGAGGTCGATGAAGACGGCAGTTCCCTTCGGATTCCGCCCGCGGCTGTCCTTTGGGCCCGGGGGCCCTCCATGCCCCGAGCGTGCAGCGAGGCTGTTGGGAATCTGGGGCCCCGACCAGCGCTGGGATTTTAGAGAAATCCGACGCTGGCCCAGGCACACCGCAACTTACAGGATGTTTAAACAGATAGGTTTGTGAAGATGCTTGATGTGCCAGGGGACGGAGCTCGGGGCTCGCTTCCCTCGCGAGCCTCGAGACCGGGAGCAGGCATGTGCTCGGGACCCGAGAACCCCGGCTAGCGCTTGAGGATATGTGTCCGGGACCCGGGGGACCCCGGACTGGAATATTGTTTGATATTAAGCCAGGTTCCAGGGGCCCGGCTTGAATATGGATGTGAGACGACCTTCCGGACGCATTCTCGCCGGGGCGGTGCTGTCCGGGCTATCGTGCCCTATTCCGGGTGTCGCGTTCCTAGACTTACACTCACCTTGGCGAGGCCGCCCAGGTTCGGCACCTCGATGTCTGGCCCGGGGCGCAGATTCGGGAATCCGTGCCTCGGCTCGAATATGTGCCCGGGACTCGGGGGCCCCGGACTGAAATGTGATTTGATATGTATGGTAGATATGTGCCCGGGCACGGGCCTGGTGGAATGAGGGACCATATCGGGACAACTTCCCTGCCGAGGCGGTGCTGGTTATGACCGAGGAGCGGCGCCTCGCTGAAGAAGTATTCCGGCCTCTGTTATACGCTCTCTGGTCCTGGCTTGTCGGGGGCCGTGCTCGGGCTCAGCTTCCTCGGGAGGGAGCGAGCTCTCGACACCGGGAGAAGATCCTCAACCAGGAACAGCCGATCAACCGGGGACGGATCAACCGGGAGGTGGCGATCTATCGGAAGCGGTCGGTCAACCGGGAGCTGCCGATCTACCGGGAACTAATCAACCGGGAGCGAGCGAACTCTCGAGACCGGGAGAAGACCATCAACCGGGAGGTGCCGATCTTGTCGGGAGCGGTCGATCAACCGGGAGCTGCCGATCAACTGGGAACTAATCAACCGGGAGCGGCCGATCAACCGGGAGCGAGCGAACTCTTGAGACCGGGAGAAGACCATCAACCGGGAGGTGCCGATCTCTCGGGAGCGGTCGATCAACCGGGAGCTGCCGATCAACCGAGAACTAATCAACCGGGAGCGAGCGATCAACCGGGAGTGAGCGAACTCTCGAGACCGGGAGAAGACCATCAACCGGGAGGTGCCGATCTCTCGGGAGCGGTCGGTCAACCGGGAGCTGCCGATCAACCGGGAACTAATCAACCGGGAGCGGCCTGTCAACCGGAAGCGGCCTATCCGGACTCGCGCTCGACAGGGCAGCGTGGTCCGGATTACCATACCCTATATGTGTCCGGGACCCGGAGGCCCCGGACCGAGTCGGGACGAACCGCCCGGACTTGCCATCGCGTCCGATGAAGTCCGGGTAGTCGTACCCTTTGTGTGTCCGGGACCGGACGCCGGGGTCCGGGCACGGGATGGTCCCCTTTTGACGCCACCCGGGGTCCGGTCCGAAGAAAGCCGGCGACCTCTCCCCGTGCGACGGCGTCTCTGGGCTCGAGCGTCTGGTGGAGCCGACGGCCGACGAAGAGTCCGGGGAAGGCGCCGGTTTCCTTATGGCACCATCTGCGGCCGCCTTCGGGGCCCGGGGGCCCTCCATGCCCCCGAGCGCTCCCCTTCCGACGCCGCCCGGGGTCCGGTATAAAGTACACCGGTGACCTCCCCCCGTGCGGTGACACTCTGGGCCTCGCTCGTGCTTGCGGTCCGGTTTGCCTGTCTTGTACCAAGGGAGATATTTGCATATGTATATGATCATGTTTATATTTTCGTACCTTGGTTTATTGTATTGTTCGGAGGTTGCTGGTGTTCGGGGCCTCGTGTCCGGGAACGCCGAATACCGGGCGTCATCCGACAGCGAGATCCAGCAACTGCGTACAGCCGTTGGGCCTAAGGTCCCCGTCCAGGCTCTAGTGCAGCCGCTTGCCCCGGGAGCTTGTCCCCAGGGGCAGCGAACGCGACGGTTGAACGCCTCGGGAGCTCGGTCCCCGGGGGCGCGAGCAGTCCCAACGTGAGCTCTGCGGAGCGTCGAAGTCCGTAGCTTCGGCCCCTCCGTCTTCCAGGTCCGGGGGCCCTCCGTGCCCCCGGGCGCCATTGGCCCAGGGAGCGCCGCGATACCGCGGGAACAGCCTTGACCGGGCATGGGGTCGCCAGGTCAGCGAAGCACTCGGCGCCTTGGCGGCGGCCGGGGAGGAGCTGGCCAGGTCGGGCACCGCAGCCCGCCACGGGGTACTCGGATAGGCCTGCCTAAAACCTGCCGGGAATTGGTGTAATGGGATGTATTTATGGAACAATTTGTGAAGATGCTTCCAGGCTTACCGAGCCCGGTCGGGAATCATCGATCATCAGGAAGGGGCTTTCCCACAGGGGGAAAGGTTATTTCATTCCGACCCGTGCGAGGACACGGCGGAGATTCTAACCCCCAACCTGAAGTGATCGGGCCCGAACCTTACGCCAAAGATAGCGCTTGAGGCCTTGCTGGTGCGAGTGACGTGGAGCGAAGCGCGCCACCTTCGTTCCTCGAGGAAGTCGAGGTCGCCGAGCTGCATGTTGTTGTGGTTGATGTCGCCGTTGTAGCGCAGTACCTGGGAAGTGCCGAAGGTGAGTTCTGACGGGCAGAACGGCTTCGGCCCCAGTACACCAGGAAGAAAAGGCGTTTCCCCGGTCGGCAGTGGGATTCGGACCGTCCGGCGAGGTATCGGACCGTCCGATCCACCTTGATCGGGCTTGGCCTGCTATGGCTCCTGCCGGAAGTACTTGACCTGCTCGGCCAAGCTCTGGACGGCGCGGCACTCCGTGAGATCGTGCGAGTCCGTCTGGTGGACGGTGCACCACTTCGGGGCCGTTGCCGGCGGAGGCGGCGCACGCGCGGGCCTTCGCTGCTTGTCGTCGTTGTCGTCCCCGCGAGCGCCGTCGGCCCGGGGGGCGCCCGTAGCAGGCAAGGCATAGGTCCCGGTGGCTGCCTTGGACTTCTGGTCGCTTCCTTGTCTCGACGCGCCGCGGAGCGTGAGGACTCGCCGTCTTCTTCAGGGCCCTCGTCAGGGGCCTCAGGACGTGGCCTGTTCCACGCCCAGGCCTCCTCCTTGCGGGCGCAGAGGTCGGCAAGGCTGAACAACTCAGCCGTGGTCTGGACGTCGCGGGTGCCCAACTTCTCGAGCATGAGCTTATCACGCACGCCCGAGTGGAACGCGTGGATAACCGCGTGAGGAGCAATGTGGGGATAGTGGTTGCGGACTGGCTGAAAGCGCTGCAAAAAGGCCTCAGTGACTCGCCTCTGCCCTGACGCAGGCCGTTGAGGTCCGCTCGGTGCCAGGGGCGGAAATGCCTGGAAGTTCGCCACGAACTGGTGCAGAGGTTCTCCCACGAGTAACGGACCCTCGGGAGTTTCATCATCCAGGAGCGAGCCTGGCCTGAGCGCGACGGGGAAATAGTTGCCATTACCTTCTCGTCGCGCGGCCGCCTGGATGCAGTGGTGTATATCTGCAGAAACTCCGTTGGGATCACGAGCCGTCATACTTCTCCGGCAAGCTGGGCCGAAACCTGGCCGGCAGCACACTGCCGGAGCCTGGGGAGAGCGCCAGGCAACCCGAGCCGCCGTACTGAGCAGGCTCAGGCGTGGATGACGGTTTCCCGTCAGTGGTGTTGGAACTGGAGCCTGGGCCTCGGAACGCCTAGCGGCGCCCGTGCGCTGCTCGCGTTGTCGCTCCATTGTGACCCGGGCGTCCTCATGGGGCCGCAACCGGCTCAGCCGATTGCGGAGGTCGCCCCCGCCCTGCTTGGTCCCGAGCGCAGCGCGAGGCGTCGCGCCCCGGGCTCGACTCTGGTTCGGGGCGGTGGGCCGGCTCACGCTAGAGGTCGCGCGGTCAGCACTCCCGGCCCCTGCTCTGTTGTGAGCGGCGACCTGGCGATGGGCCGCGCCTACCAGGCTGGCGACTTCGTCGAGCCACCGTCGCTCCCGGTCTCCACCCCCGGTAAGAACCGGGGGGTGGCGCAGGAGGGCTTCTGCCGCCAGGAGAGCTCTCTACGGCGACGTGGGCTGGAAGTTGAGACTACGGCGTGCGGCGGAGCGGCGCCTTCGCTCGCGCCTTATAGATGAGGCCGTGGCGGACCCGGCGGGGCACCTGCTGGCTCCCTCCGCAAGGGGAGGGGCTGGGGCCGCACCACCAGGCAGGTCCCGAGCGAACTCGGTCCGCGCGCCGCGTGCCCCCAAGAAGACGTAGGGGGAGAACGCGGCTGGCCCGCCGCGAGGCTAACGTCACCTAGCTGGGTAAAGTCACCGGACTCTTCGTCGGAATCCTGCGGACGATGGCCTCCTGCCATGGAGTGCGCCGGTGTTTGGGACGCCGGCGTGCCACCTGAAAAGGAACTCCCCCTACCTGGCGCGCCAGCTGTCGGAGGATGAAACCTCGACAGCGGGAAGTCCAGAGACCCCCCTTTGAGATTCGGCCAGGGGAGTGGTTCTCGGGCGAACGCGGCGTCCGGTGTAGGAGAAAGATCGATCGGTGGAAAATGGCGCACAAAGAAGACAGGAGGATTTATACAGGTTCGGGCCGCTCGGAGACGTAATACCCTACTCCTGTGTGGTTTGGCTATGTGGAGATGAAATGTGGGTCGCTGTGTTACAAGGTGGCCGGAGCCGAAGAAGACAAACAGTAGCGAGAGTGTGAGCTAGAGAGCCGGTCCTAGCCAGTGAGAGCCTCGCGGTTGCTAATGCTGAAGCTCGCTTGTCTTTGCTCGTCGGCTTGGATCCTCCTTTATAGAATTAGGGGAGTCCACAGTGCTGAGTAGCCCTGGGAGAGCTTTTCTCACTGTGTCTTGTCGCACGCCCGTGGCCGCCTGCTGCGCCGTGCCGGAGAGATGTCCAGTCGCCGCCTGGCTCTGCTGCTGCGGGTCTAGTCGGCAAGATGCCGGGCTGCTGTGGGCGGCTGGAGCGTGAAGGTGCTGTTGGCTCGGCCGCCGAGGGTGGCTGGTCTGGTCGTTTTGCCGCTCGGCTGCGGGCGGCTGGAGTACAGAGATGTGACAGAGGTTGTCTCTTGGAGATGCTGTCGGGAGACAAGCGGGAGGTGCCCTGTCATCTCACCATTTATGTGGGTAATTGGAGAGCCGATCAACCGGGGCCCACTTCCCGAGCTCCTCGGGGCGGAAGGGGTAAATTCCTAATCATCACCCGGGGCCGGGGCCAAGGCAGTCGGCTCCCGGGGCCGAGGCAGTCGGCTCCCGGGACCGGGGGCCAGTCGGGGGAGGAGCGCTCGGGACCGGACGGTTCCCGGCTCTAGGTACTTAGCTGGAAAAACTGCCGTAGACGCCGCCGCTGGTGCAGAATGTGGCCCCGGGGGAGATGACGTGGCCGATGACCCACGCGTCCCCGGCGACTGTGGGGACCCCCAGTCCCGTTTCGCCGACACAAGTCATCCAAAACGAGTGTCTAGGAAAGAGCCATGAGCCGACTCCCCACGCTTAGGGGTATGACTAATCGGAAAGAGTGTTTAAATGTAAGGAGTCAACTACTCGGAGAAATTAAAATCAATAAGAGGAGTAACACATATTTACATATATGGCATAATACTTATATTTTCCTTGGTTGATTGTATTTTACATCAGGTGTTGCTCATCCTACGTGTTTATAATGCAGGGCCTAGATCCAAATATGCATAACAAGAACTCAGTCCATGAGCCTATCTCTTGCGCTCGAGGACTGGACTAGTCGGCCAGGACCAGTCGGACAGGGTACTCAACAAAAGGACTTTAACCATTCAAATTGACATCAGTCAGAGATCACGAAAACCACTCAATACGCCCCACGTGGACCGCCAGCTGAGTACTCGCGTTAGTCGGGACTCAGATACCACGACTATCTCGGCGTTCCCCATTAGGGCTGCCAGTTGAGTACTCACGCCAGTTGGGACTCAGATACCACCTTTACTTCGGTACGCCCCATGAGGGCCGATAGCGGACTACCGGCACCAGTCGGGGTTCGGATACCATTTTGCTGCGTAGGGTACGCCCCATGAGGGTCGCTAGCCGAATCCTATGCTAATACGAGGTTCGGGTACCTTATTTAGCCACAACTCTGCCAAGTTGGGTACTCCTTCATGAGGGCCACCAGTTGAATCCTGCACTGACACAAGGTTTAGGTACCTAATTGGCCAAAAACACGGTGTGCCTCATGACGGGCTAAATGTTGGGCACTGCACTAGTCATGGTTAACTACCGCAATATAATTTCAGGCTCGGGTTGCGAGGGTATGCTCTATACGAGCCGACAGCTGATCACCGCACGCGGGATGCAGGTACCACTCAGCCAAACTTAGTAATGGGCCACGTAATAAAAGAGTTTTTAATTAGCACGCCATATTGGGCCCCCCACTGGTCGCGATAAAATCGTGATGTAGGCGTTGTTTGACAAGATTCCAATTAAATAATCGGATATGCCTTATACTAAGCCAATAAACGAGTATAATATACTCGGATATTATGATTTATTTTAAGGTATTAAAAATATATCCTTTAAACGATCGACAGCTGGTATGTAGTAAAATTAGGATACATATATCATTCAAGTACACCTCATCATAAATTAGGATTGGGTCCAAAGTGATTAAAGGCTTACAAGTTTAGTCTAAGTGCTATGAGCAAATTGCTAGTCATAATTGACTGAAGAGTTAATTTTTGGGTAATTATCACTTAGAAAAAAATTAAAAGGTTAAAGTTTTTGACTCTATATTTAGTTGCTTCACAACTAAACACAGAGTCGGGGGCTACACTTAATAGATGCACCTATTTGGGTCACACTATTTATTATTTTAAATGTTACAGTCTTTGACTCTACGTTTAGTTGCTATATAACTAAGCATAGCATCAGAGGCTACATCTAATAGGTACACATATTCAGTGTACGCTATTCATTATCTTGATGAAGCCCTTCATAGCCTCTTTGCCAGCTATCAAGAACAGGACATGGGGAAAAAGACACTCAAGAAGCAAATACTCAGAAAGAAAACATTCGAGAAGCCTTCGGCGTGGAGAAAGAGCACTCGATAGTTATTCGAGAATGGGAGTACCATATTTGTATCAGCGGTGTACGATAGGAATATCATGGTGTGGTATTATTGTTTTATGAGAGGTAATAATTATTGGTGTATAGAGTTATGATATATGTGGTACCATCGGTGTACCGAGACTATCATTACTGCATCTCCAAAGTATGACTGTCGTTGGTATATTTGAATATCGTCAAGTGCGTCTCAAGTAGGAGTATTAGAATGGAGACAACAGTAGCGCTGCTATGGCCCGGAAAATTTGGCACAATGGGCTCCTGACACAGCATGCATTGACCAGTGGACTCCCTTGAAGAGCCTTGAGCTGGTCTGGCTTGTAGATGGCCGGATTCTGAAATATTTTTTTACCTCTCCTCATTTTCATTTTCGCTCATCTTCTTCCACTCCTTCCACTCAGACCGCTCCCCATCTTCCCTTTTCCACTCATGTTTCTTTTTGCCAAAATTTGTTTGTATTTTTGAACGAATTTTGGGGGGGTATAATTATTTTTTTCCAAATACCTCCACAGCTCGGAAAATTTAACTATTTGCCACTCTTAAGAATGACACCTCTTTAAATACCATCTTTATAAAACTTCCTACAATTTTGTCACCGGTGAGAAAAAATTTCTTAATATTTTGCTACTTTTGCCTACTTGGCACATCAACTTACATTCCACCATGGAGGAGTGTATGAAATGTCCATTTTACCCCTTGTACACCCCACATGTTAGCCTCTTTCCTACCTTTTTTTCTCTCTCATCCTGTTAGCCCGCTAGCCGACAACACGGCGCTAGCCTACCGGCTGGCTAGGCATTTCCACCGGCAACGACACCCCGGTTGCCGACGCCAACGAGCACACCGTACTCCACCTACCATCATCCCCGTTCTCCCGGTCTCCACCATCCGTGACCTCACTAGCGAGGTGATTTAGCGGTGGCGCTGTGCATCCTAGAGGCCACCAGGTGGCAAAGAGGGAGGCCTGTCAGCGACCCGGTGAAGGAGAGGGCTTGTCGTGGAGAATGCGGTGCGTTCGCGTCGGTGAGTCCGAGTCGATTCAGTTTGTTTTGTGCGTTGAGGGCAGCTACATGTGTTGCAGCGCGAAGAGGAGAATTAGTCTCCGAGTTAATTGCATGCATTAGATTAGGAGTCGTGGGGGTGTGGCTTGCAATCTGCATGAGAGCTGGCCGCATCGTATGTGTATGTGCATGAGTGCATGGTGAGAGGCCGACTGGTGGATGAGCAGGTGGTTCAGGATAAGAGAGAAAACCGGGAGCCAGGAGTACGTGTGTTCGTGCGCGAGAAGATCTCCGGCGTAGGTTGCTTGGCCGCTGCGTCTCCAAGGCTTATAAAGAGTCATGTAACTCGTGTCTGTAATAGCTGAGTCCTTTGTGCAATAAACCAGCCAAGATACAGGCGTCCGTTGCACCGCGGCGTTCGTCGCCAAGAAAAAGAAATCTACTGTGCTTCTTCTACCTTGTGTCCGTGCGTGAAAGAGAGGAGAGATTCCTGGGTTCCAACAATTGGTATCAGAGCCAGGTTGAGTTCTTGCTGCCATGTCGAGTGAAGGAGTGTACATGCCGCCGAGCCGCCGTGGCAGCGGCAATGGTAGCGGCGGTGACGACAGCCAAGAGCAAGGAACGAAGATGTCCGGCACCCCGTAGAAGCCCGGTGTTACGGCGGAGCGCGTCGTCCCCAACACCGGTGCAGTTGAGGTGCTGCTACTGACCAAGACCAACTATCATGAGTGGTCATTGGTCATGCAGGTGAGCCTAGAGGCGTTGGAGCTCTGGGATGCAGTGGAGGCCGTCAGCGCCGAGCGCGCCAAGGATCGGTGGGCGCTGGCCGCCATCTTGCGCGCGGTGCTGCCGGAGATGAAAGCCGGGCTCGCTGTGAAGAAGTCAGCGAAAGAAGCGTGGGAGGCGGTGTAGAAGATGAGGGTTGGCGATGATCGCCTGTGTCGAAGGATGAAACTCCGACGGCGGAAAGTCGGGAGACCCCCCCTTTTGAGGTTCGGCCGGGGGAGCTGTTCTCAGGTGAATGCGGCGTCCGAAGACGATGGATGCCCGGGACTCGGGGCCCGGGCTGAGAGACAGAAAGCTTCGGACCGTCCAATTGCGGATCGGACCGTCCGAACCGTGACAACCGCGCGTAAGAGGGACAGGAGGCGTAGACAGGTTCGGGCCGCTCGGAGCGTAATACCCTACTCCTGTGTTTTTGACTATGAGAGAGAGAGATGAATGTGGGTCGGAGTTCACAAGGAGGACCCCAGGGAGCTCGGAAGCTCACCGGGAACTTGGGGCTCAGAGAGAGCTTCGTTGTCTATCGCTGGAGCTCGAGTTGCCCTCTTTCGTCTGCGGCATGGATCCTCCTTTATTGAGCCAAGGGGAGTCCACAGTGCCAAGCTTGTATACGTGCTGAGAGAGAGAGAGAGAGCTAGCTATGCTACGTCTTGTCGTCCTTGTCCACGCCCGTCTACCTCGCCACGGTGGTGGTGAGCCCATGCTGGGGTAGGTCTGCGTGCTGTCACGCCGGAGCTGCTGTCGCACGTCGCGGTAAGCGGATGGAGCGGGAGAAGGTGACCGCGCACGCCTCTGCCGCCTGGATGTGGACAAAGGAGGCTTGCATAGTCAAAAGGTTCTGACTGCACAGTGAAAGAAGCCTCCGTAGTCAAAAGGTCTCCGACAGCACAGGAGGCAGGCCCACGGAAGCCAGGCGCGTCACATCCCGTCGCATCGTCATCAATGTGGGTGGTTGGAGAGCCGATGCACTTGAGTCAGGCTCGTGCCCGGGCGACCCGGGCACAGGAAGCGGCACCCGGGACCGGGTGCCGAGTCCCGGGCACGGGAAGTGGCTCTCGGAACAGGAGCCGAGGCCCCGGGCACCGGGGGCGATCACGGTCCTCAGGCCCCGGGCAGGAAGTGGCTCCCGGGACCCGAGCCGAGGCCCCGGGTACCGGGGGCGATCCCGGGACCGGGGATGTCCTCGGGCCCCCCGGTACTTGACCGGAGGAAGGCTGTAGCCGCCCGTTGCCGATGCAGAATATAGGCCCCGGGGAAGCTGACGTGGCAGAAGATCCACGCGTCCCCGCGACTGTGGGGACCCCCAGTCCCGTTTCGCCGACAGCGTGAAGTCCGCGAACGTGCAACGTCTCTTGAAGGAGTTCGAGAACGTCGTGTTCCACGACGGGGAGTCTGTCGATGACTTCGCGATGCGCATCAACGGGCTTGTCACCAGCCTGCGCGAGCTTGGCGAGGCCATGGAGGACAGCCACGTGGTGAAGAAGATCCTGCGCATGGTCCCGAAGAAGATGAAGCAGGTCACGGTGGCGATCGAGATGCTTCTGGACCTCAACACCATGTCCGTGGAGGAGCTCGTCGGACGGCTGCGCGTGGTGGAGGAGTCTCGCGACGTCGATGAGGAGACGGGGGGTGCTGGGCGTCTGCTGCTCACTGAGGAGCAGTGGGAAGCTCGCCGGCGTAACGGCAAGGAGCGCGGCGGCGAAGCGAGGCGCGGCGGAGATGCGCGGCGCGGAGGCGGCGGTGAAAAGGGCAGTGGCAGCCACATCGATGACGACGGCAGCAATAGCACATGCTTGAGGACCAGCGGGCGTTCGGAGCGCCGCAACTGAGGGAAGTGCTTCAACTGCGGCGTTCGTGGCCACCTTGCCAGGGACTATCGCAAGCCGAAGAAGGAGAGGGCTGTGACATCCTGGCCCAATTAGGATATGGCCCATATGGCCCATGAGTGTTGTGTGCACTTGATTAGTACCACCTTGCTAGTGGAGCAAGAGTTGAACCAACTTATAAGGCCTTATCCCTCCAACTATATCACTTCCGGGTTAACCCTTTTACACGAAGCAAGGACGAAAGTGTAAGTGGGGTGCGATGTGTAAGTGGGCCCGCCCGTCGGATGGGCTGGGCTGCGCGGTTCTGGAGGGCAGGCTGTTTCAAATGGTATCAGAGCCAACCCTCGCGGTTGCACGTACGGGTCGGGCATATGGCGCATGTGGGCTCTGTGTGAGGCACATGGCATGGCATATGGCACTGGCACTGGACGTGCGCTAAGAGGGGGCGCGTTCCTGGACATTTGCCTATATGCCTATGTGGCTATGCGGGTAAGTTGGACTAGTGGGGACGTCAGGTCCTTCGGGTCCTTCGGGGGGGGTGTGTGTGACATAAGTTGGACTGGCGGGGACGCCAGGTCCTTGAGGGGGACTGGACGTGCGGTAAGAGGGGGCGCGTTCCTGGACATTTGCCTATATGCCTGTGTGACTATGCAAGTAAGTTGGACTGGCGGGGGGGGTGTGTGTGACATCCTGGCCCAATTAGGATATGGCCCATATGGCCCATGAGTGTTGTGTGCACTTGATTAGTACCACCTTACTAGTGGAGCAAGAGTTGAACCAACTTATAAGGCCTTATCCCTCCAACCATAGCACTTCTGGATTAACCCTTTTATACGAAGCGAGGACGAAAGTGTAAGTGGGGTGCGATGTGTAAGTGGGCCCGCCCGTCGGATGGGCTGGGCTGCGCGGTTCTGGAGGGCAATTTGTAACGCCCTGAAAATTGTCTTAATTAAAAATTATCATGGGTAAATAGAAATACAAGAATACACTAGAAAATTTTTGTTTGAGAAAAGGGTTTGAATAAAATTTTGAAATTTCCAATATTAAAAATCCCGAGCTTAAATTTTTAAATAAATACTTGGATGCGTTTATATTCCAGGGGTTTTGTCGGAGTATTTTAAGCATTTGAGTATTTGCAATAATAAATTCTTCGTGTTTCGTGGTGGTATTTACTTCTGGTAAATTCCCCGTGATTTAATAAACTCTTTGAAATTTTCTCGGATTTTTCAGAGCTCCAGAATTAATTTTAATACCACAAAGATCAATTTCAGTAATTATTCAAATAATTCCAAATTCCTTTTCTCGGGTCGTTCTCTATCAAATCTCTTTGTACCTTTCTCGGGTTGTCGTCCCCGAATCTTTGATTCCCCAAAAGATCCGACTCCAGAAAAATCCCCTAAAGTTTCAAATCCGACAAACTCGGATTTATTCATTTCCCTTTTTATCGAATATCCATTATTTTTTCCCTTTGATTTTATCGAATAAAATCCAAATCCTCAATATTCTGAATATTCATTTCATCCCAAAATTCCTTTGACTCGATATTTTAATCATCTCTGGTAATCCGAAGTTTCTAAATCCCAGAACGGGACTCAGATTCCACAAATATCCCCAAATTCCAATTTTTGCGAAATTGAAATTTTCCGAAAAAAGACTCCTATTTTTCCTTTCCAATCTTACCCTTTTATTTCTTTTTCTTTCCCTTCTTTTTCTTTTCCTCCCTTCTTTTCTTTTTCTCTTTCCTTCTCTTTCCTCCTCACTTCTTCTTCCTCCTCTGGACTCCTCTCCCCTTTTCGGGCTGGTCCTGTCCCGAGCCGCCCAGGCCGCTCCCCGGCCTGCGCCCGCCCCGGCCTGGCCTCGGCGCTCCCGGCCCAGCGCCGCCTCCCTCGGCCTCGCTCTCCTCGGCCCGTCGCCACCGCCGCGCTCCACCCCGGCCAGCACGCGCTGCTGCCTGGCCCAGCCCGCTGCGCACAGCCGCCGCCTGCGCCTCCGCCCCGCAATGGCCGCCGCCGAATCCGCCGCCACGTCGCCCCATATATATAGCCGTCGCCAGCCCTTGTGCCCTAGCGCCACCACCCTGTCGCGCCGCCTCTCTGCTGCTCCCGTGCGCCGTCGCCCTGCCGCCTGAGTCGCCGCTCCGTGCACTGCCTCGCGAAGCCGCCACCGCTCCTGCACAGCGCCGCCTCCTCTCGTCGCCGGTGAGCATCAAAAACGGCCGCCCCATCGCCTCCATCTTCTCCGCTAGGCGCCGTGCTGTTCCTGCTCGGCCTCTCCCCTACTCGCCGTCGTCCAACGCCGCCGCCAAAGGTCGTCGTCGTCTTCGCGACCGTCGGTCGCCACTGGTGAGCATCCGGACCCTTCTTTGATTCATCGTCGCCATCGTTCTTTTCCCAATCGTCAATCGTCGCCATCTTCCTCTGCCGCACTGCGTCGCTGTCCCGGCGCCCAGCTCCTCTTCCCCGTTGCCAGGTAGTCACCGTCGTCGTTGTCTACCGCCTGTGCTCCGCCTCGCCCGAGCCACCGGTCCGTCGCCCTCCGACGCCTGCTGCCGCCAGTTGGTCACCGCCGTCTTGCACTGCCTCGGTGAGCCCCGAAGCCGCCGCCCTCCTCCTCCTGCCCCTGCCTCCCGAGAGCGCCACCGCCCTGCTCTGATCTCCTGCGCCTGCTCCCGTGCGCCGTCGCCGTCGCTGCCTTGCTCCGTGTCTGCCGCTGCGTCCCCATCGTCGTCGTCGTTGGTTTTGCCGCTGGTGAGCCCGTGCCCCTCTGGCGCCTCTGTCCTTTCCCCATCCTCGTCGTCATCTACACCGGCGCCTCGTCTTTTTCCCCTGTTCGTCGCCTGCTGTCGCTGTCATGTTCTGCACGCTGCCGCTTCGCCTGTGTGCTGCATCCTTCCCTCTGCCCCGCTGCTCCTTGCCGCCGCCTGTGGCCTTGCTCCCTGCCGCCGCCGGTCGCCGCAGTCACCGGTGAGCCCCAAGCCAAGCTCCGGCGCCTCGCCCTTCCTCCCTCTGCTCGGCAACTCAATATCGTCGTCGTCGGACCGTCGTCACCGGCCTGTCGCCGCTCTGTCACCGCCGGACGCCGCTTCATCCTTTCGGCGTTGCCGTCTTCGTCATCTATCCCCACCGGAGGACGCCGCCCCTGTCGCTGCCTCTGCCCCTGCAAGCCGTCGCCGGTGAGCACCCTACCATGCCGCCCTCTGTTTTCCCCCATCTGCCGCCTCGGCCTGCTCCTCCCCTGCGCACAGTGCCGCTGCCCCGCTGTCCAGCGCCATCGTCGCCGGGCAGTCATCATCGTTGCATTCGCCTATGCCCGCTGGTGAGCTCTAGGCCACCCCCATCTTTCCTATGTTCCCCGGCGCCCTGTTTCTTTCCATAGCCTGCCGTGTCGCCCGTCCCTCGTCGGTATCGGCTCGTCAACGAATCGTCATCGCTGGTTTGCCGCGCCGTCGCGCCATCGGTTTCACCGTCACCGTCGCACTCCATGTGTCGTGCATCGTCGTCGCCCTCGCCTCAGCTCTGCGTCAACTCCGCCAGCCGACCGTCGCCTGCTCCTTCCTGGCCGAGCCGCCGTCATCCTAATCGCTTTGTCGACGGTCGTCGCTTTGCCCGTCGCCCTCGGTGGCCGTTGCCTAGTCTTCCTCGGCCAAGCCCCATGGCAGGAGCCCGACGACCGTCCTTTTCCTGTCACACGGCCAAAATATGCTTGTTAAACCTAAAATCCAGAGAATATTTCTGAGAATATTCTTTTCTAATTTTTTTCGGATTCATTCCGAATTCAATATTCCAAAAGCCATATCTTTTCCACCTGAAGTCCGAATCGACCCGTTCTTCTTCCTAAATTCATCTAAAATCATAATTTACTTGTTTGTATATTTTTATGTACTGTTTATTTGGAGTTTCTTAGGATTTATGATCATTTTACGTGTAGTTACGTATTTCGCCGATTTGAAAGACTGCGGAGTCTGCGGAAGAGTTCGGAAGAGTATTTTAAGACGTTTTGCGATTGCAAGGCAAGTCACACGATAATCTCCTTTAGCATGTTGATCCCAATTGCGAAATCTATCTTTGTCGAAGGATGAAACTCCGACGGAGGGAAGTCGGGAGACCCCCCTTTTAAGGTTCGGCCGGGGGAGCTGTTCTCAGGCGAATGCGGCGTCCGGAGACGATGGATGCTCGGGATTGGGGGCCCGGGCTGAGAGACAGAGAAGTCCGGACCGTCCAGTTGCGGATCGGACCGTCCGAACTGTGACAACCGCGCGTAAGAGGGACAGGAGGCGTAGACAGGTTCGGGCCGCTCGGAGCGTAATACCCTACTCCTGTGTTTTCGACTATGAGAGAGAGATGAATGTGGGTCGGAGTTCACAAGGAGGACCCCCGGGAGCTCGGAAGCTCACCGGGAACTTGGGGCTCAGAGAGAGCTTCGTTGTCTATCGCTGGAGCTCGAGCTGCCCCCTTTCGTCTGCGGCATGGATCCTCCTTTATTGAGCCAAGGGGAGTCTACAGTGCCGAGCTTGTATACGTGCTGAGAGAGAGGGAGAGCTAGCTATGCTACGTCTTGTCGTCCTTGTCCACGCCCGTCTACCGCGCCGCGGTGGTGGAGAGCCCATGCCGGGGTAGGTCTGCACACTGTCACGCCGGAGCTGCTGTCGCACGTCGCGGTGAGCGGATGGAGCGGGAGGAGGTGACCGCGCACGCCTCTGCCGCCTGGATGTGGACAAAGGAGGCTTGCATAGTCAAAAGGTTCTGACTGCACAGGAGGCAGGCCCACGGAAGCTAGGCGCGTCACACCCTGTCGCATCGTCATCAATGTCGGTGGTTGGAGAGCTGGTGCGCTCGAGTCAACCTCGTGCCCGGCGCGGAGTGCTCTCTGAGCCCTCCGCGCGCACAAGGCGCCGAGTCAGTCGGCACCCGGGACTCGGGGCCGAGGCAGTCGGCGCCCGGGACCGAGACCGAGGACCCGGGACCGGGAAAGTCGGCACCGGGACCCGGGACCGAGGCTGTCGTGCCCGGGTCCCGGGGAATGTCCCCGGACCACCCGGGCACGGGGTAGCGCACCCGGGCCCGAGCAGCGCTCCTGCCCCGGGCACGTAGCAGGAGCGCCGGTCGCCATTTGTGCGGAATGTGGGCCCGGGAAGCTGACGTGGCCGAAGATCCACGCGTCCCCGCTACTGTGGGACCCCCAGTCCCGTTTCGCCGACAGTGGCCCCTGGCCCTGTTTCTCGACCGGGACCTGCTCCGGGCAGGAACAGGGCCATGTCTTGAAGAAAGGAGGGGACGCGGGGTCCCGGCTGCAACACGGTAGGTATGTGCCCAGGAATCGGAAACCCAGACTGGAAATATGAAATGAATCCGGACGACTTCCCCGGACCGCTCTCGCGAAGGTGGTGTCGTCCGGGAACCGATATGCGCCCGGGACCTAGGGGCCCGGGCTAGAACATGGAACGCCGTGCTCGCCATTCGCGGGGTTGCCGCTGGGCTCGGCGCCGCGGCCAGCAACCCGCGCATGATGGCCTGAAGCCACGGTGCGAGGAGCGGGCATACGCCCTGCTGCCGAGGGTAGCGAGGACGCTTCCGGGTTCTTGGGACTTCCAGAGGTTGCCCCGGATCGGAGCCGGATCCGGACCATCCGCCTAAGGATCGGACAGTCCGAACCCCTGCGATCGGACCATTCGTATTCCCATCCCTACAGTCGCAGAAGAGGGGAATGCCAGGGCCCCCGTCTCCCACGAGGGGGGAGCGGACCCTGGTGCTTTTTGCTGCTCGGCGAATATGAGCGGCGTGCGGGCACGCGACGCTACACTCCGCGCTGGAGAAGATTACGACCGCCGCCGGCAAGTGCAGGCGGCAGCCCGACGGGAGCGGCGAGAGTCCGCCCGGGTCCGGGCAGATACTGAGAGCGGGGGGGGCACCGGCCGCGATGGCGAGGCGGCCGCTCACCGCCCGTACTGTTGCCACCGAGGTCTTTGTGGCGACCTGCCGGCTAGAGATCGAGGCAGCGGGGAGGCGCGTCGTCCGATTGGAGGCCGCCGCCAGATCCACCGCCGACGAGGCTTCCCCCGCCTGGTTCGAGATGAGGGCACGGGGGAAGGAAACACTCTCCCGGGAGGATCGCGTCCAAGCCTGCGAGGCCAGCTCGCAACCCGGGAGTATGAGTTCGCCGTGCGCGAGGAAGTCGCGGTGGTTCGCGAGGAGGCACGGGGAGCCGTGGCCGAGTCCGCTGCCCCGGAGGCAGGGTTCCTCGACCGCGGCGAGCACCTTGGAGAGCCGATGCCTGACGAAGGGGTCGAGGAAGACGCCGGTCCCCTTCTGACGCCATCCGCGGCCGCCTTTGGGCCCGGGGGCCCTCCATGCCCCCGAGCGCTACCCTTCCGACGTCACCCGGGGTCCGGTCAGAGGTACACCGGCGACCGGCCCCCGTGCGATCGGACCGCGCCCTCGTGCTTGCGCTCCGGTTTCGCCTATCTTGTACAAGAGAGGTATTTGTATAGATATATGATGACGTTTATATTTTCGTACCTTTGCTTATGGTGTTGTTCCGGGAATTATTCGCGTCTGCCGTTGGTGACGCTGTTGATTTCCCGGGAAGCGTTGAGTGCCAGGCGCCCTCCTACTTGGGGCGCCAGCGGCCGCGGACGGTCGCAGCGCCTCGGGTAGCCGCCTACCCCGGGAACCCGGCCTCTGAGAGCGGCGAGAGTTGCCCCGGGAACTTGGCCCCCGAGGACCGTGAAGGGCCCGGGGACGAGTCGCGTGGAACGGTTGAGTCGTTGCTCGTGCCTCGGGACCTTGGTCCCCCGGGACCGCGAGCACCCGAGCGCGGGTCTTGGCGATTGATTAGGTTCGCAGGTTGGGCTTCTTCCGTCTTCCGGATCCGGGGGCCCTCCGTGCCCCCGGGCACCGTCGGCCCAGGGAGCGCCGCGAGGCCGGGGGAACCGGCTTGACCGGGCACGGGGTCGTCGGGCAGCGGTGCGTCCGGGGCCTCGGCGGTTGCCGGGGAGGAACCGGCCAGGCCGGGCTCCGCAGCCCGCGTCGGGGTTCGGAAAGCCTGCCTAAAACCTGCCGAAAATTGGTTTAATCTGCACATGACGAACTATGAGAGCGTCCGGTTCGTTTCTTCGTCTATCCCATGCTACGAGCCATGGCGTCAATCACCTCCCGAAGGCGTTCTCGTGGTCGCGCCCGTATGGCGGCTGGGTTTTGCGCATAATCCAGCCGTCGTACGGGCGCGGCCTGATGGTACCCCCAGGGGGTGAGACTGCTGCGAATGCAACACACGGAAAAAGACGAGAGGAACGAGGCCGGGAAGGACATTAAAAATGCTGCTTATGTAAAATGTATATACATGGGGCCCCGGCTAGCGCTGAGATTTTAGAGGAATCCGGCGCTGGCCCGGGCTCACCGCAATTTACAGGATGTTTATACAGATAGATTTGTGAAGATGCTTGATGTGCCTAGGGATGGAGCTCGGACTCGCTTCCCTCGCGAGCCTCGAGACTGGGGAGAGGCATGTGCTCGGGACCCGGGGGCTCCGGCTATCATGCGGAGGATATGTGTCCGGGACCCGGGGGCCCCGGACTAGAATATGGTTTTGATATAAGCCTGGTTCCGGGGGCCCGGGCTTGAATATGGGATGTGAGACGACCTTCCGGACACATTCTCGTCGGGGCGGTGCTGTCCAGGCTATCGCGCCCTATTCTGGGTGTCGCGTTCCTAGGCTTGCACTCGCCTTGGTTCGGCACCTCGGTGTCGGGCCCGGGGCGCGGATTCAGGAATCCGTGCCTCGGCTCAAATATGTGCCCGGGACCCAGGGCCCCGGACTGAAATGTGATTTGACGTGGTCGATATGTGCCCGGGCACGGGGGCCCAGGTAAGGATATGGACCATATCGGGACGACTTCCTTGCCAAGGCGATGCTGGTTATGAGCGAGGAGCGGCGCCTCGCTGAAGAAGTATTCCGGCCTCTGTTATATGCTCTTCGGTCCTGGCCTGTCAGGGGCCGTGCTCGGGCTCAGCTTCCTCGGGAGGGAGCGAGCTCTCGACGGCGGGAGAAGATCCTCAACCGGGAGCAGCCGATCAACCGGGAGGTGCCGATCTATCGGGAGCGGTCGGTCAACCGGGAGCAGCCGATCAACCGGGAACTAATCAACCGGGAGCGAGCGAACTCTCGAGACCGGGAGAAGACCATCAACCGGGAGCAGCCAATCAACCGGGAACGGATCAACCGGGAGCGGCCGATCAACCGGGAGCTCAACGACCGAGAGCGGCCTGCCGGGACTCGCGCTCGACAGGGCGGCGTGGTCCGGATTATCATACCCTATATGTGTCCGGGACCCGGAGGCCTCGGACTGTAATGAGGGATGAATCGGGACGACCTCTCCGGGCGCGCTCGCCGGGGTGATGCAGTCCGGGAGATCGCGCCTTGTTGGAGTTGTTCTGGGTTGAGAGCGAGATTCGGACCGTCCGGCGAGGGATAGGACTGTCCGATCCACCTCGATCGGACCTGGCCTGCTACTGCTCCCGCCGGGACTTCCTGACGCGCTCGGCCAGCTTTTGGACGACGCGGCATTCCGAGAGGTCGTGCAAGTCCGTCTCATGGACGGTGCACCACTTCCGAGCTATGGCCGGCTCAAGACGCTCGGCCAAGCTCTGGACGGCGCGGCACTCCGTGATGTCGTGCCGGTCCGTGTCGTGGAAGGCGCACCACCCCCGGGCTGTGGCCGACTTGAGACGCTCGGTTGAGCCCTGAACGGCGCGGCACTCCACAAGGTCGTGCTAGCCCGTCTGGTGGAGGGGGCACCACTTCCGGGCCGTTGCCGGCGGCGGCGGCGCACGCGCGGCCTTTTGCCGCTTGCCGCCACCATCGCCTCCGCGGGCAACATAGCTCCGGGGGTTGCCCGTAGCCGCCAAGGCGAAGCTCTCGGCTGCCGTCTTGGCCTTCTGGCGCTTCCTCCTGTTCCACCGTAACATGGAACGTGAGAGCTTGCCATCCTCTCCAGGGCCCCTGCCGGGGGCCTCGGCAGGCGGAGAGGTGCACCGTGGCGGCCTCGCCACCGGGCTAACATTGCCCGGCGGGGTGTAGCCGCCGGACTCCTCGCCGTAATCTCGCAGATGATGGCCTCCTGCCATGAAGCGCGCCGATGTTGGAGACGCCGGCGTACCACCTGAAAAGGAAACTCCCCCTACCTGGCGCGCCAGCTGTCGAAGGATGAAACTCCGACGGCGGGAAGTCGGAAGACCCCCCTTTTGAGGTTCGGCCGGGGGAGCTGTTCTCAGGCGAATGCGGCGTCCAGAGACGATGGATGCTCGGGACTGGGGGCCCGGGCTGAGAGACAGAGAAGTCCGGACCGTCCAGTTGCGGATCGGACCGTCCGAACCGTGACAACCGCGCGTAAGAGGGACAGGAGGCGTAGACAGGTTCGGGCCGCTCGGAGCGTAATACCCTACTCCTGTGTTTTCGACTATGAGAGAGAGATGAATGTGGGTCGGAGTTCACAAGGAGGACCCCCGGGAGCTCGGAAGCTCACCGGGAACTTGGGGCTCAGAGAGAGCTTCGTTGTCTATCGCTGGAGCTCGAGCTGCCCCCTTTTCGTCTGCGGCATGGATCCTCCTTTATTGAGCCAAGGGGAGTCTACAGTGCCGAGCTTGTATACGTGCTGAGAGAGAGGGAGAGCTAGCTATGCTACGTCTTGTCGTCCTTGTCCACACCCGTCTACCGCGCCGCGGTGGTGGAGAGCCCATGCCGGGGTAGGTCTGCACACTGTCACGCCGGAGCTGCTATCGCACGTCGCGGTGAGCGAATGGAGCGGGAGGAGGTGACCGCGCACGCCTCTGCCGCCTGGATGTGGACAAAGGAGGCTTGCATAGTCAAAAGGTTCTGACTGCACAGGAGGCAGGCCCACGGAAGCCAGGCGCGTCACACCCCGTCGCATCGTCATCAATGTGGGTGGTTGGAGAGCTGGTGCGCTCGAGTCAACCTCGTGCCCGGCGCGGAGTGCTCTCTGAGCCCTCCGCGCGCACAAGGCGCCGAGTCAGTTGGCACCCGGGACTCGGGGCCGAGGCAGTCGGCGCCCGGGATCGAGACCGAGGACCCGGGACCGGGAAAGTCGGCACCGGGACCCGGGACCGAGGCTGTCGTGCCCGGGTCCCGGGGAATGTCCCCGGACCACCCGGGCACGTAGTAGTGCACCCGGGCCCGGGCAGCGCTCGTGCCCCGGGCACGTAGCAGGAGCGCCGGTCGCCATTTGTGCGGAATGTGGGCCCGGGAAGCTGACGTGGCCGAAGATCCACGCGTCCCCGCTACTGTGGGACCCCCTGTCCCGTTTCGCTGACAATCTTGTTTTAATAATATTGCATGAAATGCTTTTGAATGTCATTATATGGGTATTTATTTATTATCCTATGATCCTTGACTATTATGGCCATGTCGATATTGATTCCTATACCTTGATAACCTGGGTAAAAATATTGACTAGCTGGATGTTTAAGTATTTATCTGGCTAGATTATTTAGGATTTTGCTTAGCCATGCTTAGAAACTATAGTGACATTTTATGTGGAAAATTATTCATTCATTCTGATTAATTAATGGATACTGGCTATATTTTCACGACAGTGAGTCGTGGCTGGTTAATTAATTGTGTCAACTAAAATATAGATGAATGGTGGGTTGTGAGCACCAGGTTAGAATGTTGCTAGCGGTGCTCATGACAGTTAAGGACCGGTTCGTGGATTACTTGTTGCGAAGCAACATTCGTGCTAACCACAAGCTAGTATGGGCTAGCAGGAGTTTGAAGTGTGACGAGTTCAATAGGAGGCACCAGGGCGTGTTTGTGGCTGGTATAAGTCCACACATGGCAGTGCCAATAAGGCCATGCTTCGGGCGTCGGGCCGTCTTGCGAGGAGGTATTTGATCACAGCTACCGGGGACCGGAGGTTCGGCGGGAGGCTTTCCTATTGGGCAAGTTACATGAATGATCCTGTCACAATTCCTTTCCGAGATACCGTGGTGGTATTGAGGGGCACAGTGATGTGCTGTGGAGTGTTGTCTCATGGGTAAATTGGTATACCTTTGGCCAGAGTAAAACTGTTCGAATAGCCGTGTCCACGGTTAAGGGCGAGTCTAGCAATGTTTCTGTGATTAGTCCCACACTATTTAATAATGATAAGAAATGATGGAATATTGATAGCTCCTGGTTGGAGAGTTATGGTTTGGGCCTGAACTGCGTTGGAGCGTTGTTCAGTGGTTGATTCAATACTGATTAATAATTTAACTACACTGTTTTCAATGATTTTAAATGCAAATGTTTTAAATGTTGTTTTATGCAAATAAGCCATATTATGCCATTCTTTTGGTATCCTGCTACATTACATTGCATTTCATAGTGTGGCTTGTTGAGTACAGTGGGTGGTACTCAGTCTTGCATTATTGCAATATTTAGAGTGAAGCTTTGCAAGAAGGAGAAGTTGGTGTTTGGCTTATACCCCAGTTGAGCTGCCTATGGCTTGGAGCTGAAGCTACGCTAGTTGCCGTTCCGCTGCTGTTTTCTTCTGTGTGAGGACTAAGTGCCTTTGTTGTAAATATTTATCGTTATTTCGTTTTGGTTATGTTTATCAAATTGTCAATTTGTATACCTCGGCTGATTCCTGGACGAGGATTTATTGCACAAATTAGCTTTGGAAATTTTGGTGAATTTCTGGGCGTGACAAGGGCCCTCCTCGCGGACGCCTGCGAGGAGCCATGCCTGCTATGAGTCAGCGCGTATGGTGATGTCAGGTTTAGGGGGGTGATTGTTAGGAAAATAAACCTGACCGAGATGTGTTCTGGTCGGTGCGTGTGTGTCGCGTGGTATCGAGTTGTGTCGTGGAGAATGCGGTGCGCTCGCGTCGGTGAGTCCGAGTCGATTCAGTTTGTTTTGTGCGTTGAGGGCAGCTGCATGTGTTACAGCGCGAAGAGGAGAATTAGTCTCCGAGTTAATTGCATGCATTAGATTAGGAGTCGTGGGGGTGTGGCTTGCAATCTGCATGAGAGCTGGCCGCATCGTCTGTGTATGTGCATGAGTGCATGGCGAGAGGCCGGCCGGTGGATGAGCAGGTGGTTCAGGATAAGAGAGAAAACCGGAGAGCCAGAAGCACGTGTGTTTGTGCGCGAGAAGATCTCCGGCGTAGGTTGCTTGGCCACTGCGTCTCTAAGGCTTATAAAGAGTAATATAACTCGTGTCTGTAATAGCTGAGTCCTTTGTGCAATAAACCAGCCAAGATACAGGCGTCCGTTGCGCCGCGGCGTTCGTCGCCAAGAAAAAGAAATCTACTGTGCTTCTTCTACCTTGCGTCCGTGCGTGAAAGAGAGGAGAGATTCCTGGGTTCCAACAGGGCTCCCTTTGCTTGCGCTGCAAGGACATCACTGCGTATCTCCTCCGCGTGCACCACGTCGACGCCTGGGCCAAGCTCCGCCGTCGAGCGCCCGTGCTGTCCGTGGCACTCCAACGGGTCCACGACTTCTACCTAGAGGTGGACTTCCACTTTGAGAGCCCCGTTGGTGCCGTTCCTCTCCCGCGCCGTGCCCTCGGACACCTACCACATTTGGAAGCGTGGCATGGAGCTGCGCGCAGATACCATGCTCGCCAGCTTCGATGGCCTTCGCATCAACCGAGCCAACCACTCGTTCCTCTTCTTCAGTAAGGAGGCCGACGCTGGTGGCCGCCAACTCCTGTCTAGCTCGCTTCTTGTCCTCCGTAACTGATGAAGAGAAGACAGGGGATAGGAGGGGCCCGCTAGCACGTGAGCTGGCGTACCACGTAGTCAAAAGTGGCAAAGATTAAGAAATCTTCTCTCACTAGTGATAAAAATGTAGGAACTTTTGTAAATATGGTATTTAAAAAGGTGCCATTTTAAGAGTTGCAGATAGTTAAATTTCCCCCTAGCTCAGGACTAAAAACCCCACGAAAACGCCCCAAAATGAAAGGCAGTTGCATGCAGACGCAACTGATGAAATGGCCTTGTGTTTGTCTGGGGCCTTCGTATGCCCACTCTGCAGTCTGCACCAGACTTATGTCACAAGTTTCAGAAACACGTCCCTAATTAAGTAATTAATGCACATCATGGAACAGCTTACAAATTGGTAGTGCATACTTGATTATAACCCAACCAGAAAAGATAAAGAAAGTCAAAATGGAAGACGAATGAGTGATAACACACTCGTGTACACGGTACACTTAGGGCTACCTACTGGTACACACTTGTAGAACATCTACCAGCAGCTGACGAGCACTGCAACGTACTACGTACATAAATACTTCATACATATAGCTGCAATACTTATTCTGCTAATTATATGGAGTACTACAATGCCATAGAGCTGCAGCTAGCTTGGCTACATCACTAGATGGACTGCACGGCCTTGGCCATGCCGAAGGCGGCGGCGGAGGCGAGGGCGCCGACGACGGCGGTCTGGACGGCGCTGAGGAAGGGGCGGTTGCCGGTGAACCGGCCCTTGACGTAGCCGAAGAAGAGAAGCGCGGCGAGCGTGACGGCGACGGAGGTGGCCATGGCGCGGTCGGCCGTCGGCACGAACATGTAGGGTAGCAGCGGCACCAGCCCACCCACCACGTAGGCCAGCGCGATCGTCCCCGCGCTCGTCAGCGCCCTCCTCGGCTCCGGCTTCTCCAGCCCCAACTCGAACCTTAGAATATTTCTCGAGCAAGTTATTACAAATTTCTAATCTGGCTGTGTGCTAGACGGCAGAGGCTGAACATATAAATCATTTCTACTGTTAAAAATTATATTTTTCTAATTAAATTATTTTTATTTAAATGAATTTTAATGTGAATTAATTAATTGATTAGTTCTTTTTTCTTACTTCATCATGAACTCGAGCCAGGCCTTGGGGTTGTTGCGGAGGGAGCTGACAACGGGCCCGTACTCCTCCGGGCCCAGCCCATACTGCGACAGTATGTCCGCGATCTCCGCGGCCTCTGCGAAGGAGCCAAACGAATCTCAGCCGTCGGATCACGCACAAAACTCCCGTTTTAAAAAAAAATTGACTTCGAGGAATTACTGTTACCGGCATACCTGTGTCGGGGACGGTGTCGATCTCCTCCTGCTCGCGCTGCAGCTCGCGGTGGTAGTGGTCGGCGTCGCTCTTCGCCGCGAGATACCTGAAACAAATCCCCACACCAACATCATCTCAACATTGTTGAACATGATTAGAGAATTTGTACAGTTTATGTGAGGATGTTTTTGTGACCGCTGAATCGAAGAAATCGGTTAAATTGTTGGGCTAATTCCAGGAGAGAAATGCAGCGGAAAATACATGGTAAAAAGGGGTAATTTGGCTGTGAAACGCATGCATGCTTGCCATTTTGCGAGCTAAGCATCTTGCATGCAAGCAGCTGGTCGCGAAATCAAAGAAGTGGACAGATTTGTAGAGGAACGGAGGGGAAGAAGAAGAAGAAGAAGTTTTTTTTTTTTTTGGCTTACCCTCCGAGGCCCATGGAGATGGCGCCGGCGGCGACCTCGGCGAGGCCGGCGGTGAGGACGAGGGCGGAAGGCGCGTTGGCGCCGGACAGGCCGGCGGCGAGCGCGAACGGCACGGTGAGGCCGTCGGAGACGCCGATTATGACGTCGCGGACCACCTCGCCGGCGGTGAAGTGCTTCTCCGTGTGCTCGTCCAGGAGCAGCCGCTGCTTCTCCTCGTCCTGCACGAACTGCTTCACCATCTTCGTCGTCGTCGTCGTACGTCTCGGTCTCGCACGATCGAACACGAAGCTGCTGCTGCTACTACTGGGCTTGCTCGTGGATGATTAAATCGCCTAGCTAATGATCTAACCTAGCTAGGTTGATTAAGATCTTCTCGTGCTTAATTAGCTTTTGGGATTGAGTTGTGTGATGTGTGTGGGCGAAATGGGCAGGGTTGAAGAGGGGATTTATAGAGGTTGGAGCCCCGGTGAAATGACCAGTTTGGACATGGTTGGTTGCAAGGGAGTAATTTATTGCTGCTTGGTCATACAAGGTATTTGCACTTTAATGTGTTTTGGTGGCAACATCAATATATTGCTCAATGCTAGAGCTCAAATATTATCGTGCCATATCGATATATTTAGGTGTACTGATCATATATTTGTGCATTGTAAGTTTGTAATAGACCAGTTCTATGTGATTGGATACACGATAGTAATGCACACATTATGAAAGGAGCAGATGGAGAGAAGAGGATGGAACGAGGATGACTCCGTTTTTATAATAATAGAGATATGCTCTTTTGTAACTTAAGAAAATACATATTTTTATTATGTACCGTCTTCTTGGAAGAAGAGTGAAGAACTCTAAAATGATTTAATTTATGTCCCCTTTGGAACTCATGATTTTATAAATATAGAATAGATAAAGTGAGAATGAGATGTCATGTACGAGCAAATCCTACATAAATTTAAAATACAAGTGTTTGAAGGATGATGTGTTTGGATAGCTCATATAAAAATAGCATATGGACTTAATGTATTCTAAGAAGAAAAAGAGAATATCCATTGGACTTCTCAAAGAAAAATTGAAATAAGATTAGAGCTTATGTGCCAAATTCCTATAGAATTGAGGTGTAGGAATGAAACCTAAAGGAATTTAGCAACTCTCAATCCTATGTTTCAAACAACCCGCTAGTTAGAGAAAATTATCCTGAGATGCTTTAAAATTTCTGTGAAAATACACCAATCCAAAGAACCCCCTCGTACTTACAATCGAAGCGATTACATCGTTAGCGCGAAATACCCTTACCGACTAACGACTCTGTTCTTGATTCTATTTCAAAACGTGGCTTTGACCCGCAACAGCTGTTGATCGTGCTAATTAAGCACAGACACACAAACATGAGGTGCATGCGTAGAACATGAGTACTCCCTTTGACTTATCGTTTTAGTTTTATCCTAACTTAAATATTTTTATAAATTTAATTATGAACTTTTAAAAATTTATATAATTTAACAACATGTAAATTATATATTATGAAAATATTTCTCATGGTGAATCTGAAAACATAAATTTTATAATGTTAAACTATATTTTAAAAAAAATTAATGGTCAAAGTTATGAATGTTTAACTTAGAATAAGAATAAAGTTAAATGATAAATAGATTAAAATAGAGAGAGTATGTAGCTTGGATGGATATATATGACAGGGTTTAATTGTTTACAGCTTTGATTCTGCTACGGTGAGGATTCACATATACACCTTGATATAGCTGTTTGCATGGCAAAGACTTACATGATCGAGTAATTAGTACTTCACTAGCTAAGGCAGTAAGATTGGTCTTACCTACCACCGAAAGCCTATTGGTGTAATATACTTTCTCCATCCTAAAATATTAAAGTATTATATATGTTAAATAAATAATAATTGTAATTGGTTGAGATAATATAGTATATAAAAAATTACCATATTTTGAAATAAATTTTAAACGTGTAAGTCACTGTATAACGGAACGGAAGGAGTATTATCCAGCAGTCCAGCTCACGTGTAAAACTAGACGCCTAAAACGTCACTCGTCCTAATAAGACGGATCAACTAGCTCATGATGGAGTAGATAGAACGCGGCCTTAATTTCTCAAGTGGTAGTGATCCATCGGCCGTGCCCGTCCAAGAGCTAGGGAGGAGACGACGTACGTACGTAGATTGGGGAAAAGGCCGCGCGCGCACAGGCGGCCGCCGCGGGGCGACGTACACGTGCAGGGGCGCGGCCGCGACACGGCGTCCCCCGTCGTGTGGCCGCCACGAGCCGCGACGACACAAGTGGCCGGCTGGCCGAGTAGGGACGGAGACATCGGCAGCAGGCGGCGCGTGCGGCGCACTAGCCAGGATAAGCCAACCAACCGCTCGTCGCCGAGATAAAGCTGCATCCTGCACCGCTTTCGGTTGAGAAACCGGGCCAGCTAACCCCAACCTACGAGGCCGCGGATCCAGCTGATGATCAAGCTTCAACTTGAGTGATCTCATCGGAGATCCGACTAAATTTTCAGAGCTCGATAACTAGGTGTGGACGTAAAAACCGAGGTCCAAAAACCGGATCCGAAAAAACCAAGACTGATAAAAAAAACCAATTTCTCGGTTACTGGTGGTTTGTTTGGGCGTAATATACGAAAGACCGAACTAACTCTGATTAATCCTGTCGTCGTGCGTTGCTACACGAAGAAACCGATAGACCGAAGCAACTGAAATGGCCCAATCCCACCATTCCATTGAAGCAGCCCAATGGCTCAATCTCCACTACAGCACTACTCCAATCGAAAGCATCGAACGAAGCAGTCCTTCCAAAATTCCTAACCCTAACTAGCCGCCTATCGCGCAGTCCTCTTCCGCCGTAAAGCCGTCACGCAGCTCCCTTCCATCTGCCACGAAGTTGCCATCCCCGCACCGCACCCCATCTGCCGTTGAAGCCGCCGTCCATCGTGCCACGCCGTTGTGTGCCGTTCGGTTTCCTATTCTCACAGACCAAAATTTTAAAGGACTGAGCTAAGTGGACCATTTTCGTTCAGGACCAAATGCCCAGCTCTATTGATAGCATCAAAGATCCACGCTATTCCCTCCGTCTCAATATATAACAACTTTTCGAATTAAAAATATATCCCAAAATATAACAACATCTACACCTACATTCTTTTTTCAACCAATCACAAACTTTCACTATTAAAGTTTCTCACCTACTTCGGGAAAGTCTTTTTTTCCTCTCGAGGGAATATCCTCTCATTTTTGTATGTCGTCCAAAAAATTATAAAAAATTGATAAGATACATCAACATGTGATATGTTACTCTACAAACATGTAAGACTAAATTTGATATATATAAGTAGAAATTAAAATAACAAATTTAACTGTGAATAGTACACAGTATTTGTAATTAAATTTATTATCTTTGTTTTTACTTGTACAAGTTAAATTTGAATATGTATGTTTGTAGAGTAATATATCATATATTGATCTATCTTGTTAATTTTTTTCAAATTTTTTATAACTTTTTAGGTGGCATGGATAAAACGAGGAAAAGACCTCTTGAGGAACGAAAATCCACATTCATCTACTTACTCTTTTCAATCAATCATAATATTTTTTTATTTAATTTTACCAACTTTTTTATACCTATATCCCGCTCTAAAATTTCCTATACCGTGGGACGTAGGGAGAACTATCCAGAAATAAGCGAAGCGGTAAAACTGAGATAAAAAAGAGAAAGCTATCACCACCGTCTGCTGCTGCAGCATGCAGCACGCATGAGAAGAACAGGTCAATACAGATCAGGTCAGGAGGGCTAGCAAGCACAGTGCGTCACCAAAAACTACTGAAGAAACATGATGCTACTGTCTAGACAAAGATCCAACCAACTCCAGACGTTGTCATCTTCTCTGCTTTCCCTCACGGAGATGGCTAGCATGTACCAGCTGGATTGTTGCAGATCTTGGCCAGTGTCTCTTGGAACAAGGGTAAGGGCACCTCATTCCATGTTAATACCATTTTCTTATTCTCAAAGCTGCAATCAAGGTTGGACTAGTTTGTTTTTAATGTGTGAGCACACTGCATCGCTTTCTGTTAAGGGAACGTGTCATGAACAAGATAGAAAATTTTAACCGTTCAATTCAGTACTTTTGTATTTTGAACGTGAGCATAAGTTTTGCCCGTAGAGTGAACTGTTTGAAAAGTTAAAAACCAAATACGTCCAATTTGATTTTTTAGAAATTTTATAGAACTTTAAGGCATAAAACAGTGTTTTTCGATACTTTTGTTCATGTGTACATATAAACAAGTTTGGAACCCTGTCTGATGAATCTAGGAAAATATCTCTTTCAACAGTGTGTCGGAAAATATCTCTTTCAACAATGTCGCTCTAAATAACTCAATAACACGTGGGACACGGCGACCCAAATCATAGCTGCAAATTCTCTCAGGAATGATGAATCGGAGACAAAATGGCCATAGATAAGGCAGTAGATTGAGAGCCATTTTGACAGACTAAAAGCAAGCATGCATATATAAGAAGATATTCCAAGACAACAAGAGGAGACAACATGTGTCAAGGCCAAGTACCAAAAAGGCTCAACAAAAGAATAACCTTTCTCGTCTAGAATTCTACTAAGTAGACTAATGCGTTGTTGCAACTGATCTTTCGAGGCCCCCCTTGCGTGTGCCTTCCACAGGCCGGCCTGCTTAGTTCAGCTGCTATTCCATCACCAAAGTAATGCTTGTTAATTGATGTGGATATAAACACACAAATGTGCTCGCGTCATGGTATGTGTTTGGCGCAGGACATGCTGCATGGGGTAAGGTAGAGACAATTTGTGCCTTAGGTCACACAATTGAATGAACAACTGGAAGTGGTATTTGGTGGCTGCATTATGTTAATCGAGTAGCTAGGGTACATGTTCTTATTTACACCTTGCAAGAAGGAACTAAATTAAGGCTTGAGTTGGACATTTTGGTTATCAATATATTATATATAATATATTGGTTATGTGCAAGAAGTTTCCATCTCGGAGAAACACACCCTAATATCTACTAGCATATATAGGTTATTGACACACTAAATCGAATACGTCAAATCGTCTAATATAGTGTGCGACGAGTGGCGACCATGACATATGATGGACGACACGCAGAGTGTTAGAGCATCCAGCCATGGTGAAGTGTGGGTTTTTCATTCTAGTTGTGGCTAGCTTTGTGGTTATGTGGTATTGGTGATGGCGTTATTTGGCATGATTCAACGGTGTTGCACCCTTTGGGTGATGTGGTTTCTTTAATATACATGTTTGTTTAATTTAACTAGCCTTGATATCACTCTACCATGCTGTGTGCAACTCACATGGTCTCAACGATTTGTGCAATCTTAGCAGCCTTGACAACCTGCAGTTGTTTAAACATCCCAAGCAAAAGGTTGGGAAGCTTATATATTAGTGACATGCTTGTCGTTAGTGCTATCTCTTACATCTAAATGGAAGCATGTAGTTTCCCTAATATATAATATAACCTCACACCACAGTACGTATATGTTTGTTCTGTCATCACTTATGACTCTTATCTTGCTTAAAATCTTGATGGATGATGGTTCCATGGATAAGAAGGTACTATATTCTTTTCGTTCTAAAATAAATTAATTTCTAGAGTTTATTTTTTTTAAAATAAATTGATTTATATCCTCTTACGTATCCTTATCTGTAAATCAAGAATTTTTATCTATTTAATACCCCTTACGTACTCACCCATTAATACTACTTTTTTATTAATTAGAGACAGTTTAATTTTTTTATCTATTTAATACCTCTTACGTACTCACCCATTAATACTACTTTTTTATTAATTAGAGATAGTTTGATTTTTTTTCTTCTCAAAAGTTTCTTCGAGATGTAAGTGTTAATTTTATTTTGGAACAGGGAAATCAAAATCATAGTCCACGGAAAAAAAAAGGCAAAGAAAAGATCAAACCAATCCAACAGGTGGCATACTGAATTATTGGTTTTGGGTGGTAGGTGGTGGGGCCGACGCCATGGCTGAGCTAAGCTAGTAGCTGAGGGAGGGGAGTGTGGCTACCACACGCCTCATTCTCTTGTCCTGCTGCTTTTGCTGAGGTGATGAGGTGACCTGACCTGCCCTGCCCATATTATCTCGCCTTTGGGAGAAAAAGAGCAAAGCTACAAAACAAAAGGACAAGTTAGGCTGACCTGGAAACAGATTAAAGCTGATTTGGAAATACTCAAAGGGAGAGGGGGATTCTAATTCATATTCACCTCTTGTTTTTTTGCTTGGCTCTCGTCTCTCTTGTGGGGCTGGTGGCTGCTGTCTCTCGATGCATTTCAGATTCCAGTGTGATGTTTGATCTTGTTGGAAATTTTCTCGCCCTTTTTGGTTGGGTTTATAACGATTTAGGGAGCGAGATAGGCATCCAAAATGGTTCAATTAAACATCAGATGTTGGCATGCATAGGTTTCGATGTTAAGCTGGTTACTGCACCTGTTTTGTTTCAAGCCATAAACGGATCAATAGAGTATATTTGACAATTTTTATGATGATTTTTATCGGTAGTAGAATTAATCTTGATATTCCATCTTTTCTCATCTAATTTATTATATTTATGTATTTATACTACCACAATAACTACTGGTAGTAAATATTTTTTTTACCAGTAATAGAACTCATAAACCAGTGTTTAGATCATTTCTATCGGTGATAATATCGGTAGTAGAATACTATTAGTAAATATGGCCGTAAAAATACTGATTTTTTTTCTGTTCTTGACAGAAAAGAATCTGAGCTCTACTGATCAATTAAGTTGGAAGCATTGCTTTGGGTTAATGTTGGATAAACATTGTGGTGCTAACACGATGTTAGTTTGCGCGGTCTCGAAGAAAAAAGTTATTACGTAACTCGTGTCCAGAAAAGTACACTCAAACAAGCATCGGTAACCAATAGGCCAAAAATAATTTGTGCATATCGGTTTCCATATCTCTTGTGGAGCAGCGCAGCATCTTTTATGCGGTCATCATATTGCACCCAAGTAACATCGCATTCAAACGAAGAGGATTCTCTCTTTGTAGCCGGATGAAGAGCAATCATGCATCTCGATCTTACCTGTGAGCATTACTCCCTCTATTTTAGATTATAAGTCGTTTTGACTTTCGTTAAAGTCAAACTTAAAAAAAATATAGTAACAGTTTCAACACAAGACAAATATGCTATAAAATATATTTAGTTTTAGATTTAATAAAACTAATTTGTTATTTTAAATATTGGTATATTTTTCTATATATTTAATTAAACTTAAAGTAGTTTGACTTTATCAAAGTTAAAATAACTTATAATTTGAAACAGAGCGAGTAGATAATAAGAACATTTGTAATGCAAGATAGCCTCAGGATGTGGATTTGGGAGAGAGTGTGCCATGTGGATTGAAACTGCCATAGAGGATATTTCCTTCCCAATGCACACTGGCTTGAATAAGTCAAAAAAAAAATTTTACATTTTAGCTTTTACTTTTTTGTCCGTCCATACAATAATTACAATTTATTCAATTTTATGACACAAATATAATTTTAAACCCTCATGTCATAAAACGCCTCCACCGCCGTCTGCTACCACCCATCGTCCGTCTTCTCTCCCCAAGCAGCCACCGTGGCCTTGATCATTTTGCCACCAATACTACTAGTCAACAAGGAAATGCGTAAGCATGCAGGCTTGTGAAAGTCGCAGCTGGATAGAACGCACATACCGTCTCATCTTAGGCTCTCATCTCCTCCATAAATTCTTACTACTACTGCTTATGAAGGTAATACAGGATATATATATATACATACATACAGAGCTAGCGGTTTAAAAGCGAATGCTATAAAAGAAATTCTATTAAAAAACATTAAAATCAACTTTAAAATTATATTTCAAAATTTAAATTTTGATCGTGGTTGATAAGCTATCAAGCAAATAATAAAAGAGGGTTGTCGCGGTCAATCTGATTGTGTGACACCGTGATCCTAGCTTGTAGCTAGAGGGAGGAAAGGTACGATTTTCTCGTGTCATCTCGTAGCTCAACCAGTCAAGATCTAACGTAATCCTAACTTTTCGCGTGGCAGCCACGAGCTGGCCGCGTATCCAGAATTAATTCCAGATCGATGGGGGGAGGCACACGACGCGCTCACCAATAATCTCTCCCCGGCGCCGAGAGTTTTTCATATTCTTGTTATCATTTCTTCGCTCGATCGATCGATCGATCGGCGGCATGATTCACGCGACCCGCGACGGAGTGGTTGGGGTGGGGTTTTGGCCGCCGTAAGCTTTGGATATGTGCAAAAAGTATTGGACCCGCCGATGGATCGAGCGGTGGAGATCGGGCATTAGATTAGGTGTGTGGTTTAGGTGATTAATTAATTAGCACCTGTTGGATGCAGTGGTCGATGAGCGAGGCGAGCTTTGTCGCGTCTCGCGCGTGATGTTTCTGCTCGATCTGTGTGCGGGGTCCGGCGACAACGAGCGGGTTATTTTTTTCCTTTCTCAGTTTCGGTACATATATACAGAGGCTAAAACAGCAAGCCGATCAACGTCAGTTCTAAGTATGTATATAGATTAGTTACCACATCAAACGTGTAAATGGAGTAAGATATAGAGACTATCTCACTGTCAAAAAACTGCTGTATAATTATGGTGTTATTGCACTATAACTTAATATTTAGTTACATTATAAGTTAATGTAACTTGTTTGTAAGTACACAAAACGCAGTTAGAGAGGTACACCGTGGTAACCCGTAAGGTTGAATCTTGGCGTGATCAGACGGTAAAAAATCAGACCGAAAAAACTTGCGATAGAAATATAGTAATTCTAGCATTTAAAATTTATTGTAAAATATAAAACTTCTTCACCTACTCTTTCATCTAGCAATTAAATTTATCTTATAATGTAGCAATTTCTCTATCTACTGGTTCATCTCAATGTACCACAAACCTCTCTTATTTAATTTTTTTACTTACTTACTATTCTCAACCAATCACAATATTTGCTCTATTGCCTCTTTAATATATGTGTTCAGCTCTAAAAGTTATTATATTTTGAGATGGATAGAGTACTGATTATTGTGAGCATAGATTGTAGCTGTGTTTATGGATTGATCGGTATAGTTGTGGAGGAAATAAAATTGTTTATGTAAAACAAGAGCAAAAGTTGTACATCAAAGCGCATTGCAATCCGACTATTACTTGTGATTTTTCTCAACAAATTCTAGTCCAGCTCTGTGCGCATGCAAGACTATGCTAACACTCCAACACTTGGGGTCTCCATGTCGTGTTCTGAAGCATCAAAAGGGAGACGTACATGAGTACATGACGTTCGTAGAGTGTACACATGCGCCAGCCACGCCTATGCTCCGCGAGAATGCTTGTTTGCTGATCAGTGATCAAGATTAAGTGCTGAAAAACTTCGACCAATTGACCTTGTGGAGACCCTGAGTCTCGGTTATCTTATAAGAAGTATTTGGGCCACTCGGATAGACGATGGGTCTAACTTTATAATTAGGTATATAATAGGACTCGGCATATATAATCTTATATGACAAGGAAAGTATATAATCTTAGTCGAACACGTTGTATTCCTAGAAGGAAATCCCATGATCAGAGTCCGACTGGGATTTCTACTCTGTAACCCTGTCCCCTGGTATATAAGGGGAGCCAGGGCGTCCCTTCACGGCAGAAGAACAATCTCACCAGAGAAACCTCAAAGGCAATATACGACCACTAGACGTAGAGTATTACCTTATCTCGAGAGCCTGAACCAGTATAAATTGTTTGTGTTTCTTTGTAGTCCATCAAGTTTAGGTCTCACGAGTAACCCCATATTATTATTGCCGATATAAAACATCGGCAGTTAGTGCACTAGGTAGGGGCATCGGCGAGATTATCTTCGATAAGCCTGATAGATTCGACCACTGGAGTCGACAGCATCAACTTCTCTCCCGGGCAAACATTCTGCTTCGGGAGCTTCGACTTCGTCGCCGACAAGTTCGGCAACCTCACACTGTCCGACTCGGATCCGACCCGAACAGCCAGGAACCAAGCCGACTCTGCGCCGGTCAGCCCACGCAACGCTGCGGCAACCCTCGTCAACTTGCTGCGGCAATCTTCAATATGCCCAGGGCTCGGAACAACTCTTTCTTTCGGTGTTCGACTCGGACTCAGTCTCAAGCCAGTTGAGATTGGGCTAAGAAAGGAAGAGATCTTCAATCTCCCATTCGGACTCGGCGACGCCGCGGAAATTCTTAATCAACATCCGATGCGACAAACCCGATCCCCTAAAGTTCAACTCGGATATGGCCTAGAGCCGCTCAAGATTTAATCTAGGGAGGTCGGAGTTGTGATTACCCCCATCAACTATACTGATTCGGACTCTAAGTCGGGCAGCAGTTCAGAGAGCAGCTAGGCAAGCTTCTTCCCACCCCGCGAAGTCTTCAGGGCGTCTAAGGGCTCTACTCCCACTCAAGAGGCACGCTGACTACGTGAGCAGCAAGAGGAGGAGGCCTGCCGACTGCGAGAATAACAGGAGGAAGAAGTAAGACGCCTGCACGTTGAGCGCGACGTCCGTAACGATGATCTGCGCAGGGCTGGGCGGACTGCTTAACAACAAATCTTCCACAACGCGAGTTGGCGACCACAACGTTTTCGTAACGCCTCAGCAAAACGTCATGGCCGCTACAACTCTACTGAACAAGCTCCAGTTTAGGCCTGATCACTAGGCCACCCTGACTATAGCAAGGATAAAAGCCATGATCACCACTGCTGCATGTCAGCAGCACCAAAAGTTGGACGATACCCTCATACCGACCAACTGGTGGGCTTCTCCAACGGCGGTCTCGTCCGCCTCAACACGACGCCGAGCGGCTGGCTCCAGTTAGCCGCACACGGAGTCACGCCAAACATCACTCGGCAACCCCAACAACGACCGGCAGCGTCGACATCAAAACGACCGTCAGGACAACTAGGATCTCCGAGGCCGACTACGACGTGACCTCCGGCAAGACATCAACGCACGGCGCCGCGAACGCGAGGAAGATGAGCAGCGTCTACTGGAAGACGAGAATGAGCGCTTCGGCTTCCACCACGAGCGGTTTTACCGCTGTAGCCGGAGTCGGAGTCCTCATGCAGATGAAGGAGTACCGGCCTTCACCCAGGAGCTGCAACAAGTCGACTGGCCTATCACACCTTGAGTTTTCCCTTAAATATAGTCACACAAAATATACCTAAGAAAATGTCACAAGAAAAATAATTTAAATTGGCCAAATGAATTAATTAAATGTGAAAATACAAAAAATAAATTATTATGGCTGGGAATATTTTTCTTATATTCCTCTTGCCAAAATACATTAACATGATTTTTATTGGAATTTTTAGAGCACTGAAAGTATTTTTAATAAATCATAAACCAATATCGGAATTAAAATCTCACTGGAAAATCCTTTTCTTTTTTTTCTTCCCTTTTTTCTTTCTTCTCTTTTCCTTCCCACTGGGCCGACGGCCCAGTCCTATGCCGGCTTGTTCATGCGGCCAGCGCGCGCTAAGCCTCCCCACGGGCCCACCTATCGGTCGCTCGCCTCGCCTTCTCTCTCGTTGACCATGAGGCCCGCCAGTCAAACCCCCCACCCGCCTCGCTCGCTCGCTCTCCCGCTGATAGGCCGAGCCCGCTTGTCAGCATCGTCGTCTTCCTCCGTCCGAATCGGGCGGAAGGGAAATTTCCCCTCCGCCGTTCGATCCGCGCCTCGTCCCGTCTCCCCGTGCGCCGGTCCTCGGTTCAAACGGCGCGGACTCGGTCCCCGCTCGTTTCCCCCACGATCTCTGGCCCCCTCACCCACTCTCGTGCAAGAATCGGGCGCACATCGCCGCGGCCGCCGCCCTCAATCCCGTGCAAAATTGGGACATTGCAGCCATGATCTCCCCTGCCCGAGTCCTTAAAAATCTTTGCCATCCTCCCCTCTCTCTTTCCCTTCACTTGCCCCCGCCTGCCGAGTACCCTAACACCTCCGCGCCGAGCTCCCGAATCGCCGCCGCACTCCGTCGACTCCAGTTGCACATCGCCATCGCTACAGCTGTCGCCGACTACCGTGCTTGTGCTCGCTAGTTTCGCTGCACCCCGCTGCGTCTTGTCCGGCAGTCGGCTATCTTGGATTCCCGCCGGAACTCCATCCTCTCCATCATCCCTTTTCGGTAAGCCTCTTTGCCGGCAGTCGGCCACAGATTTCCGTCGACCCACTCGGTCTTTTTCCCTCCTAACATGTTTAACACCTTCCCCAGGATCCCCCGAACATCGTCCACCCCTCCGCCGCCAGTGATCCTCGCCGAAACACTCCCCTCGCCGTAACCCTAAACCTCGTCGCCACTAATCCTCTCTGCTCGCTGCCGTTCGCTGTTCTCCTTCCGTCGCCGCACCTCGGTGAGCACTCCACCGTCTTCCTCATCTCCTCCGCTGCGTCGGATGGTCGCCGGCGGCAACCATTGGGCCACGCGCGCCGGCGGGGCTTGGCCTCTGTCACACCCTGATATTAGCCACACTAAATAATATCTAAAAAATACCCAAGAAAATGAATTTTAAAATGGCAACAAGAATTAATTAAAGGTGTAAAATATGAAATAATAAATTATTATGGCCGGGAATATTTTTCTTTTGTTTCCTGTGCCAAAATACATTAACTGGATTTTTAGTGGAATTTTCAGAGCACTGGAGCTATTTTTAATAAATCAAAAATGTTCACTGGAATTTAAATTACCCTAGGAAATTCTTTTCCCTTTTTCTTTTCTCTTTTTCTCCTTCTGGGCCGACGGCCTGCTCCTATGCCGCCATCCCGCACGCGCCCACCAGCCTGCTTCTCCCTGCGCTGGGCCGGCCCATCCCGCGCCCGCGCTTGCCTCCCGCTCTCTCTCTACGCTCGGGGCCCGCTTGTTAGGCCGCGTTGCCCGCGCGCCCATGCTCCTCCCCACTGACAGGCCGGGCCCGCCTGTCAGCATCGTCTCCCTCCTCCATCCGAACCAGGCAGAGGGGAAAAATCCCTCCGCCGTTCGATCGGCACCCGCTTTCACCTCCTCCCGCGCTTGCCTCTCATTCAAACGGAGCGGGACCGAGTCCGCGCCCACTCCCTGAGTTCTCCGGCGTCCACGTCCCCTCTCCCTCGTGAATCACGCGCACGATCTCCACGCCGGCACTCTCTCTCCCGTGCACGATTGGAGCCATTCGGCCTCGATCTCGCTCACCCGCGTGCATAAAAAGCTTCCTCGCCCTCTCTTCCGCCTTTTCCCCAACACGCCAAGCCTCCCCGCGCCCTAGAACCCCATCACCACCGAGTACCGAGCCTCCGCCGCCTTTCCGGACTCCGCCACCGCCATCACCTTCACCGCGTTGGGAAGCACCTCGGCTGCCACTCCGTGGAAGCCGAAGCACGCCGAAACGCCTCGCCCTCGCGCACGGTGGGTTTCGACTCTTTGTCTCCTCTCCGGCCGGCATTTCCCGCCGCGCCACGTCTCCATTCTCCGCCCTAACTCCTCTTCCGTCCTCCTCATCCTCCAGGACGCCTCGGCAACCGCCTCTCGCTTATTCGCCGCCGTCAGAGCATCGTCGATGATGTCGTCCCGAAGCCGCCGCCGCTTTTTCGTCGCTGCCATCGTCTTCACGTCGTTGCTCGCCATCACTCGCCGCCGGTGAGAACCCCCTCCGTCTTCCCGTTCCTTTTAGCCCCTTCGTGTGGTCACCACCGCGCCGTGTGGTCGCCACCGGCGACCATCGGGTCGCGTGCGCGCCGCCGCCTCCCGCTCGGGACGGCCGGCTTCGGCCGCCGTTCCCCGGGGCCGTCCAATCTGCCGGGTGGCAGATTAGGGCCACCCGCTCGCTCGCCCGCGGTGGCGCCACGTGGTGTGCTCGCCCTCAGCCGCAGTGGACTTGGTCCATCTTGTGCCTGCCTCCCATGCGCCACTGGCCGGTGGGGCCCGCCTGTCGGCGTCGGCTTCCCGGTCTAGTGACGTCATAAATTGGTTAAATACGCAATAAATCGCTGGTTAATTATATTTACACTGAAAATAGCAGTAAAACTTCAATAAATCATAACTAATTCATACGAACTCCGATTTAGTCCATTCAAATTTCATTAAATCCAGAAAATGCCAAGAATTCATTAAAAATACTTTCAATCCATGTTTGTTGGCCGCCATGTACTGTTTTTAATTGTTTATGCATTGTTTGTTGTAGAATTCAATGCCGGTAATTCTCCTGCGTATTTCGAGATCGTAGCAGAGTACCTTGAGCCAGAGCAAGACAAGTTGCATTGTTACCTTGATCACTTTGTACCCGTTTTTCGCTAAGTTGTTTTGTTTTCATAAATAAACTGCATTATTTCTATATTTTATGTGGGTGGGCTATAACCTATGCAATGTTAGGACTTTGCCTTAGCTTTGGAATCTGAATCCTTGTCGCCTGGTTTACAATATGATTACATTACTATTCTTAGGAATGCTTAGCCATGCTTAGCAACATAGCTCACATGGGGCTTAAATACTACCTTTTCATATAATTCGACGCAATGTCGCAAGAATGGAATTCTAGATAGGCTGATGTTAAATTAATAAAATTTGAACTAAATGGTGGGCTGTGGGTATATGGTTTTGCTTGTCACACCCATGGTGATTAAGGACCGGTTCGCGGGAACCACTTGGCCAACTTTTCGTACTTTCCACAAGCCAGCGTAAGCAACGGCTGGGCTTGAAGAGTTTCTTCTCCCTCTCCTAGCCACCGAAGAAGAGGGTGAGCAGGATGGAGTTGGGTCGGCCCGGGGTAGGGTTGATCGGCTGCCGGATTCACTGTGGCGCAAGGGGGGTAGCCTGGCCAATATGGCGTGCCCTGTCGGCAGGTGCAACCTCAGCGTGGTGTGGATGGTTAGGGAAGGGTTTCGTGAACGGTCCTGTCACAGCCTCTCACGGGACATCGTGGTGATGTACTGGCACACGGGAACGTGTGTGGGGCTGTGTCTTGTGGGTACAGTTGTACACCTCTGATCAGAGTAAAGCTATTTGAATAGCCGCGCCCGCAGTTATAGGCACATTGGCCAAGACTCACCGTGATTAGTCTCACCCTAGATAATTAATCTGGCTTTATGAAACTGGTGTTGTGGAAGGTGTTGAGTCCGGTCGATGTGGTTGAGTTGACCGAGGGTGACCGGTTAGCGTGGTGTAACGCTAGTCGGTGGAGACTGGTGAGCGTGGTGTAACGCTCATCAGTGACGCCTAGTGGTCATGGTTTAACTTCCATCAGCGCGGCCTGGTCAACGTGGTGTAGCGTTGATCAGGAAAAGCTGGTCAGCGTGGTGTAACGTTGTCCGGTGGTGACTGGTTAACGTGGTGTAACGTTAATCAGTGGAGACCAGTTATCGTGGTGTAACGGTAACCGGATGTGTCTAGTTAACGTGGTATAACGTTAATCAGTGGAGACTGGTTGACGTGGTGTAGCGTCAATCAGTTGGGAATGGTTGGGCCTAGTTAACGTGGTTTAACGTTAATCAGTGGAGAATTAATACTGTTAAATAAATCAACTTTTTTACGATTTGCGAACTACTATCTTTTGCAACTGTTTTTATGCAAAGTGAACCCTAGCTCATCTTTGTACCCTGTACATATGCATACTTGTGGGTGTGATTTGTTGAGTACTGTGGGTGGTACTCAGTCTTGCTCCATTTTCCCCCCCTCAGTGTTGGTGAGCGCGTCTGACGAGGACCACCCGGAGGAATAGGCTGGCTCCGCCGTTAAGGTGCCTGTGGGATGGAAGCTGCTGCTCGACCTGATGTTCATAGGCGTTGTTTTACATTTCTGCTACATTATGTAATATAAATTTTACACTGTTTGTAAGACGCTCTACATGGCAACTTAGTTTTGTGTACCCTAGCTTTCCTGGGTAGGGATTTATTACACATTAATGTTCAGAATTTCGGTGGCGAATTTCTGGGCGTTACAGCCTCGGCTCAACCGGAGCTGTCCGATCTGCCTTGGCATATCAGGGCCATTCCCGCTCGCCTGTGCCGCTCCCGCGTGCGTGGACCAAGTCCACCGTGCGCTGTCCTCTCGCGCCACTGACCTGTGGGTCCTGCCTGTCGGCGCCGACTCCCCTGGATTCGGTGACGCCTTTAATTCCTTTAATAGCACAATAAATCGTTTAATAATTAATTTTACATGGGAAATCACTATTAAACTTCAAAAATTTATAACTAATTCATACGAACTCCGATTAAGCCTATTCAAATTTTATTAAATCCAGAAAAATACCAAGAATCCATTAAAAATACTTTTAACTCTTGGTTGACTACCCACATGTACTGTTTTTAATTAAATCCGACGCCGTCGACTCTCCCGTGTACTACGAGGTTGTAACTGAGTACATCAAGCCAGAGCAATCACACTGTAATCTCGATCATTTTGTACCTACTCTTTGCTAAAATGTTTTTTATTTAAATAAATATGCATGTTTTTATTATTTCATGTGGTATGGATTATGACCTTTATATAGATAAGATTATGCCTTAGTTATTGAACCTTGTTCTTTGTCACCTAGGTAACAACATAATTAGAATCTTATTCTTAGGATGCTTAGCCATGCTTAGAAACTATTAGTTCACCTGAAAATTAAATATTATCATTTACATTCATGGTTCGACTCTATGTCGGGAAATGTAACATTGGACCTATTACTATTAAATTACTAAAATTTGACCCAAATGGTGGGCTGTGGATGCATGGTTTTGCTGGTCGCACTCATGGCAATTAAGAACCGGTTCGCGGGAACCCCTTGACCAATTACTCGTTCTTTCCACAAGCCAGCGTGGGCAACGGCTAGGCTTGTAGCGTCTCTTATCCATCTCCTAGGCATCGATGGTGAGGATGGGCGTGATGGAGTTGTATCGGCCCAGAGTAGGGTTGATCGGTTTCCGGATCCATTGTGGCGCAAGGGGGGTAGCCTGGCCGATGTGGGGTATCCTGGCAGCAGTGCAACCTCAGCGTGGTGTGGATGATTAGGGAGAGGTTGCGTGAACGGTCCTGTCACAGCCTCTTGTGGGGTGTCATAGTGATACGCTGGCACACGGGAACGTGTGTGGGGCTATGTCTTGTTGGCACAGTTGTACACCTCTGATCAGAGTTAAAAACTATTCGAATAGCCGCGCCAGCGGTTATGGGCATATTGGTCAAGACTCACCGTAATTAGTCTCATTATAATAAGTTGACTTAAAATTGCTTTAGTGATAGGATGGATGGTTGGGCCTAGTTAACGTGGTGTAACGTTGACCAGCGGAAGATTAATATTACTTAATAAATCAACCTTTTTACTGTTTGCAAACTACTAATGTTTGCCAAGGCTTTTATGCAAATAAACCCTAGCCTACCTTTGTTTCCTGTGTATAGTGCATATTTGTGGGTGTGATTTGTTGAGTATTGTGGGTGGTATTCAGTTTTGCTCCTTTTTTCCTCTCTCAGGGGTGGAGTACCTGTCCAACGAGGACCGTCAAGAGGACTAGGCTGGATCCGCCGTCAAGGTGCCTGTGGAATGGAAGCCTCCGCTTAGCTAGTTGTTAATAGGCTTACTCTTCCCTTTTCCGCTGCATTTATGTAATATAATTTTCTGTATGGCAACTTGAAATTGTGTACCCTGCCTTTCCTAGACAGGGATTTAATACACATAAATGTTCAGAATTTCGGTGGTGAATTTCTGGGCGTTACATGGCCGTCGGCTTCAAGCCGACTAGAATTGAAAAATACGACGAGAAGACCAACCCCGAGTCCTGCCTAACAGTCTACACTCTAGCGATCCGAGCAGCCAAAGGAGATCACAAAGCCATGTCTAACTACTTTCCAGTCGCTCTAGCTGACTCGGCGAGGACATGGCTAACAGAACTTTCAAATAGGTCAATCGGCTCCTAGGGAGAACTCCGGGAACGATTCATTGCCAACTTCTAGAGAACTTACGAGAGGCCATCTTCTGAGCACAATCTCTATCAGTTGCACCAAAGGAAGAACGAGTCTCTTCGCGAGTTCATCAAGAGGTTTTCTGAGAAGCAGAATTCGATTCCATGATTATGGACGAGGTCATCATCGCCGCCTTCCGCAAGGGAGTCAAAGATGCCCCGTTCTGTTGCAACTACTAGCATATGAAATGGTACTCCGCAGAGAGAGATGGCTTGAGAGAAGCCAATGGCTTGGCTTATCAAGTGGATTATCAAGTTATCACCAATCTCCCATCTTTTGTCGTGGCTTGTTCTCCCTTCGTCCTAAAATATAAATATTTTTAAAATTTAAATTTTATATCATAATATAAATATTTATTCTCATGATTTTCATCATTTTAATGATTTTAAAGCCAATCAGATGCTTACAAAGGGAATCTAAGTACTTTCTCCATCTTAAAATAGTTGTCGTTCTAGTTTGTTAGTATAGATTAAGGTTCGAGACGAAAAAGATCATAGTGCCTCTTATTAAATAATGTATAGTTGGAAGCAGGAGGATGCTTGGGGATAGAATGGAGAAAAAATTAAATAGAAGATAATTGATAAGATAAGGAGTACTCTAGACTGACAACTATTTTAGAATAAATTTTAAATTCTAGATAGACAACTATTTTGCAACAGAGATATTAATTCAAAATTTAAAAATTGATAACTACAATGACTAAAAAATCTTTTAAGCTAACTTTATTATTTAGTAAACAATATAAAAATTCTTACATTTTGGAGTAGAGCAAGTAACCTGTACGAGACTACTGATGGGTGTCTGTTGTCAGCGAAGTTGGACGAGTGGACGGGCCAACTTCAGCTTGCATGCATGCAGGAGCTTCGGCCTTTGGGATACGGCTTTGGGCCGGGACTCCCATCGTCGAGTTCGAGTCGTCGACATCTACTCGTATGTTTGCACGCTTCAAAATTTAGGTTTGCTGTCCTGTCCACGAGAACTGGCAGCCGTAGAGAGGTTCTGTTTAAGCTAATGTTACTGCCGTGCTGCCCCATCAACGAGAAAACTGTTGACGAGCCGTGTCATGTCTGCTTCAACCCAAATCAGTTTTATGATGGGTACGGATGAGAATGGTGAGAAAAATGCTCAATTCATTTTCACAACTATACTCTTTTTTCTTGGTAACTATATATTTTTCTCAGCAACTAAATATTTTTTCTTGAAAATAAAATCTGATTTTTTTTTGCTCGAAATGAAATCAAAAGGGTAAAACTAGAAACAAAAATGATATCGGTAATAACTGGAACATCAGAAAACACCGGAAAGGAAACTACCGGAATAAAGTGTCGAAAACACCGTACCACAATGGCAAGTTAGTTATAGTCATGTTTGTATTATAAGTTTACACATATGCAACTATATATTAGTGAAAATTTAAAGCAGGAATTTACTAATTTGAATACTTCATAGTGATGATATAGCATTGACACTGATAACACATAAAAGTTACTACCTCCGCCCCCAAAAAAATTATCATTTTAGGATTCAAAATTTGTTTCAAAAAATTATCACTTTATAGTATTACTTGTTTCATCAATTATTTTATATTTAAATTTTTTTCCATCATACTCTCAATCATACATCATTTAATAAGAAGCATTACTAAATCTCTGCTAAACAATTTAAAAGATGGTTTTTTTAGGATAGAGGGAATATGTTAACTTTTTTAAATTCTGAAGAGTTATTGGCATTATACGATAAATTTTCGAAGGGATGAGTAGCACTTGTGCTGTAGTGTGCTTCGCATAAAGAAAAAGCAGCATCGCTAAAACGGCAAAAAAAACCTCTGCCATTTCTATTTTATTTCCGTAAAAAATACATAAACGGAAACAAACGCTCGGTATTGGGGGGAACGATCACCTGATGGGCTTAAATCGTATATAGCTTTAAATAGTGAACATTACTTATCAAGCGCATCTAGTGTAGTGGTATCATAGTACCCTCCCACGGTACTGACCGGGGTTCGATTCCCCGGATGCGCAGCAACTGTTCCATTTTTTTTTGTGTGTTTTATCTGTGCCACTGTTAGTTAGGCCTTTTTTTTATTTGGGATTTTCACTGTCACGTTTTTAAAGCTCTTTAAAGGTGTATTTCGTGTAAAAATTTTGTACATAATTTTTCAATTACTTTTGTAAAGCATTTTTTTAGTTTGTACTAATCCATTCATTCATTTATACCCTTAAATAACTATTATAAATATCAGACAGTTCATCAATCTACAAATTTCATCTATCTTAGACCGGGCCTTACAGTAGATTGCTTGTGTACTCCATGTGTTTGCGTAACGGAGCGTACGAGCAGCGTTCAAATCGTGCAACTCCAACAACACAAGCGGTCGAATCGAAAAGAGAAACAGCAACAGGCGGCACCGCCACTAATTAATCCAGGCAGAGGCAGGCCGCTTCGAGCAGACAGGAAACCGCTCAGCCCAACATGGCACGGGCGCGCGTGGTGCCCAGTGTGACACCACTACCTTCCCTAAGCCGAACGGCCTTTTAGCCCAAGGAAGCCGCCCAAGTCCCACCGCGTCGCCGGCTTTTCGCCCCGCGCAGCGTTGAAAGCTACGCCGCGCCCGCGCCAGCTGCACACATACTCGGACCTACGCCGCTACGGGCGCGCGCCTCTCGGCAGTCGGCACCAGATGAGTCCAGTTGAGGGCACAGTAGACGAGACAAAGACAAGGGGCGCGGCGTGCAACGCAACGCAACGCAACCCAAGCCCATGGAGGCGGGCGCGAGCGCGAGTCGTGACCGCGTGTAGTGAGCGACGCGCGATTCCTCGCCCGTGGCTGGGTTTGGCCGTGTCGGCTTCCGGGATCCCAAAGTCCCAACGCGACCCGAACCGCGCGCGATGCTCTCCCTCCACAGCCTCTCCAGGCCTACAGTGCAGCCCGGCTTGCTTGCAGCTGCATTGCAGGTCTGCAATGCAATAAAAGCCTTGGACTGAACCAGGAGGTACGGCACACGCACGAGGTGCTGCAGCCTGCAGCTTTGCCATCACGACCACTCAATCATCCCTCTTACTCTCAGGCTCTATCTGCTGACACCCTTTTCTAAAATATAATAATTTATAGTGCTTAAATTTTCTTTTAAATATAACAATTCTATACTTGTAAAAATGGTTTTTATCACTAAATTATACATACTATCGTTTGGCTTAATTATTATCCAACTGGTCTGGACTCACATCCTATCCACCTTGAGAAGACGAACAAGTCTTTTTATACATCTCTTTAGTAGCCGTATCAGCAGCTAAAACTTGATATTTTGGAGAAATTATGGTTGAGATAAGAAATAGTTCTAATTGGTTGTTGAGATGAAAAAGTAGATAAAGAAATTAAATAAAAGGAGGTTATGATTGTTTGGGACTGAGAAATAGATAAAAAAAATAGATTATATTATAAAACAAAATCGAATGCTATAAATACCTATATTTCAAACTCAAATGCTACAAATACCTATATTTCGATATTTTAAAACGAATAGAGTACTAACGGTACGAGCTGTTTTGTTACTCCAGTAGTCAAAAGCGAGGCTACCATGCCATGCATTGGGATCTCTTTTGTATATACATGTGCGCGTGCGTAGTGCCGAGGCAATCATCTGAGTACGTCGCACTCGATGGAACGAGAAGCAACAAGCAGCTGTTCTTTTCGCGTATCCGCCATGATGAAAGCACGCCCATGAGTCATCCCCATCTACTCGGACGTTGGATCTTGTGCTGTCACCCGGGCCTTAGGCCTCACAACCCGGTGGATTTGTCACTCCAATCGCTTAATTGTTTTTAGCACGCGATCCGTTTTGTTTGTCCAGTGTAACGATGGCGTTAACTACATGGCACACGCTTAATTGCATGCTGCAATGTACAAACATGGGAGCAACCAAAAAAGGCCGGACCTCCCCGGCCGGGCGCGCCGGCCGGCGGATCACGCCACTGTAATCGTTTCTGTTTCCAGCGTTCGATGACATCTTCAATTTTTTAGGCTTGTGATTCTATCCGTCAATGGCCAAAAAGGAGCAGAACCACAACCTGGCCAGCAGCTCATGTGATGGATGCATTAGGTGAACTGATCTGCGGCTGAAAATTGGAGGGCGTCAGCCTCAGGCTCAGCGCACCAGGAAGCTGGCTTTAGCCTCTCGGCCTCTGCTTAGCACGGTAAGATCGCTGTCTCGCAGAGCAGGGGACCATGCAACACGGACTGTAAATCTGTAATTCCTGGACAATTGGACGACCTGGACATGGCTCCACATCTTTCCGAGGCAATTTGAACTCGCATAGGTGCATGGCCTTGGCACAGAGCAATGAGTTTACCTAGCGTTCTAAATCTTAACTGTTATAAAAATACGGAGTGATTCCGTTCGTCTGTCGCTGACGTACGTCGGAGTCACCTCCAGAGTACAACAAAAACCAGTTTGGATCGGGATTCAGTAGATTGTATTACAGAGAAAGTTGCATTTATAAACACATAAATAAGTCCAAAATCCCCTTCCCCTTTAAGAGAACAATCTTTGGCTAGGCCACGACTTCACCGAGCAAAGAAAGACAAGCAACAGAAGACAATAGATCGGTGGGGAGAAAAACGAAGATTGGGGGAAAAAAATCCATGGCAGAGAACTTCTCAATTGTTGAAGATGACCAGCTTAGTGTAGACGATGCAGAGATCGGGAACAGCTCCCGAGTCTACAAGAGAAAGTTGGACTTACCTCGTTCCAGTCACCGGCGGCCTCCGCGAGATCCCTGGCCTTGGCGAGATCCGCATCGCTGGCATCCATAGCCTCCCCACCAGAAAGGAGAGGGAGAGGCCAGCGCATGGCACTGCGCGTGGATCTTAGAGGGAGAGGCCAGCGCGTGGCACCGGCGTGGCACAACGGCCTCCGTGAGCTCCCCTCCTCGGTGAGCTCTGTCATCGTCGTAGTCGATCTCCCTCGAGCCAGATCTGCATGAATGAAGACGGAGCTAGAGAGAAGAGGAAATAGGGGGCGGGGCGGGCTGAGGAGGGCGACGGCGAGCACCGTCTAGGGACAGGGAGGCACGGAGAGTGGGGAGAGAGAGACTATGAGCTGCTGCTGCTGTTTGAGGAGGGCGAGGCGCTGCTGCTGCCGGACGAGAGCGAGGCACCGCTTCTACCAGCGGAGGAAGACGACCAATAGGACAATACAACCCAACCCAACCCTGGGCTAACTAAATAAATATTTTTTAATACGTTCTCTTTACGTATGAGTCAAATAAAATAATAAAATAACAAATAATACAAAAACTAACTCCAAACCTGACAGCTACATGCAGAAATAATATAAAATCCAGATACTTTGCTAATACTAGATTAATTCATATGCTATTATTCCTATAAAAATATTCATCCACTAATAATGTTGCCTGAATTCCAATTATACTCGATTTTGGCTCCAGCTTATGTTGGTTTGGTATGTTTCTGTCTTAGCAAGCACCGGCACGATTCGAACCTTAGAATAAATTGTATTTTTCGTTTGTAATGATTCTTTCTATCCCCGTAGCGAAGCACGGACACTGTACTAGTAGATCATTAGAAGTTGAAAACTGATAGATTATCTACTTAATTATAGGAGGAAAGAGTCAAATATTACACGTTACTTCCTCCACTGCAAAATACTCTCTTTGTTCTAAAATATAAGTATTTCTAGGATTCAAATTGTGTATCACAATATATATTAGTGATATGCCCTAGAGACAGTTATAGATATGATTGTATCACATACTATGTTTATTGGAGGCATGTCGCAACCCCTCCGGACGATCTCCCACTTTGGAAGGCTCAAGACCGAAGATACCTGACGAGGCCCCTTCGGCGGCTCTAGACCGAAGGCATGAAGGTGAAGGGCCTAGCTTGAAGGTGAAAGGCTAAGTTCGCTTGGCGAAGACGAAGGGCTTCGGGGCAGAGTGATGAGGGTGCCATCGGAGGACCCGGGGAGGCCGAAGAGGCAACTCGGCGGGCAGACCCCGGTAGCGGACATCCCGACTAAGGAACGAGGTAACTAAAAAGGCCAAAAGGCCCATTAAGGCCCACGCCCAAAGAGGGGCCTTGTGGCACTCGGGGTGGCCCAACAGCCCGTCAGAAACCTGCAAATAGGAAAAATACAGGAATACCCCTGTAACTATCCCTATCAAGGGGCTATGATATAATACCACCTGTAAATAAAACCCTAGAGCATGTAATTGTACCCCTAGGCCTATAAATAGATACCCAGGCCACTGTAATGGCAATGTTTTTAAGATTAATACAAAAGATTTACTACTATAGTCCACTCTCAATTTTCACTGTTGTTCTTTGACAACAGTTGGCGCGGTCCGTGGAGAACCCTTCCCAAGTGAGAAGCTGAAGTCAAGATGCCTCCAAAAAGGAAGTCGACGAGGAGATGAGTAGTCCCACGTCGCTACGGAGATGCAGAAGTCGATCAACCCAAAGACGACCCTCAGGTCAAAGTGCAGGAGGAGCAGGTCGAAGGACAAGAGGAGCAGGTTGAAAAAGGAGCGCCCTCGACTCAGGCAGCAGCACCAGGTGGGAACGAAGATGCTGTGGCGGTGCTGAGGGCGGAGTACGAGGCCATAAAGGATAGTGTCCAGAGGCTACAAGACATGCTTCGCCAGATGCAAGAGTAGCAGCAGCAGCTGCAGGCGCAGTCTCAAGTCTTCAGACTCCTCCAAGCTTCAGTCTCGTCTACCCAGGTGTTTGAACTCCACCAAACGCAGCCTCCGCCTGCTTTGGCCCCTCACGCCTTCGCTCCCCCTCCACCGCCGCCAGCCGGGCCCAGCTTCGTCTGACCCCAAGTGCCCCTTGTGATGGCACCGCGGCCAACGGCTCCGGTAGCAGCCCCTTCGCCAACACTAGGCTTGGTGCCACCTCCGTCAATGCAGTAGCCTCTTCAACCTCCTTCGGCAGTTGGGTTGGCGCCCTTCATCCAAGTGCAGCTGCAAGCTCTCCTTCAACAGCTAGGCGCCGAAGGGCAAGGCGCAATCCCTTCGCCCCCTCTCGTCGGAGCCACCCCTTCTGCGGGGGGATGGACGGCCCCCGTCATCACGCATCATCACTCGGCCTAGCCAGCGCAAGTTTCACCTATCTTCGGGGTCCCTTACCCCTACGTCACTCCTTCGTCGGCGCCTTCGTTGCATGCCACGCCGGTGAACGACAAGAAGTTGCTGCTGAGCTGGGGGCTTCAAAGCCACCCAATCCCGCCTCAATTCAAAAACCCTTTGATCGTCAAATACACGGGTGATTCAGACGCCAGCGAATTCCTCTTCATCTATGAGTCCGTGATTGAAGCGGCCCACGGTGATGAGAACACCAAAGCGAAGGTCATACACCTCGCGTTGGATGGCTTCGTGCGGTCCTGGTACTTCAACCTTCCACCAAGCAGCATATACTCTTGGGAGCAGCTGCGCGATGTTTTCGTCACCAACTTTTGAGGTACCTATCAGGAGCCGAAGACCTAGCAAGAGCTCTTCGGTATCAGGCAAAAGCCAGGAGAATCCATCCACGAGTACATCCGGAGATTTTCCCAAGCAAGATGCCAAGTGCAAGATATCATCGAAACATCGGTCATCAACGCCGCCTCTGCTGATCTCCTCACAGGCCCCCTCACCGAAAAGATAACAAGAAAGCAGCCGAAAACGGTGGATCAATTGTTTTGCATCATCGATGGCTACGCAAGGGGCGAAGAGGAAACCAAAAGGAGGAATGAGATCCAAGCCAAACTCAACCAAGAAGGTACACAAGGCTCGGTAGGCGCGGCGTAGGCTAGACCGATGTCTTCAGAACGCCCGCAGTCGGCCTGGAAAAAGTTCCGGGACAAAAAGGGCAAACAAGTGATGACTGTCGAAGAGTTGAACACCCTTCGGCAAAACTTCAAAAACTTGCAAGGTGGATCGGTGAAAAAGAAGTCGAAGAGGGAGAAGGACAAGTTCTGCGCTTTCCATGGCAAAGCTTCGCACACTATCAAGCAGTGCAGAAACATCCAGCAGTCGGGGGGCGCTGGTCAAGGAGACCAGAGTCCTCTCTGACACGAGATCGCCCCAGGTGAAGCTGCATACCAGTCCGAAGAGAACAGGCCGCTTCAGATAGAAGCATCTTAGGACGGGCAGCGAAGGGTGATCGCTGTGATTACTGGAGGCTCCTCGCAAGGCTGGGAGTTGAAAAGGCAGAAGAAAGCGCACGAGAGGGCGATTAACCACATCGCCAGAACGCCCTAGACCAAGCTGCCTCCTTTTGCCTCAACATCAATCACCTTCGGCCCGGAAGATGCCGAAGGCGTTTTCTTTCCACATCAAGACCCCATCGTCATATCCGCCGACATCACCGAGTGCGAGGTGCGTCGTATCCTGGTCGACGGAGGGAGCTCGGCAGACATCATCTTCGCTGATGCTTTCCGGCGAATGGGAATACCGGAAGCAGCACTTGCTCCGGCCGCGATCCTGCTGCAAGGCTTTGGTGGAAGTTCAGTCCATGCGCTGGGACAAGTGTAGCTCCAAGTATTGTTCGGCGAGGGCGGCAACACCCAGACCGAATAGATAGTCTTCGACATCGTAGACATCCCGTACCAGTACAATGCCATTCTTGGCCGTTTCATGCTCAACAAGATGCCGGGGCCGAACGGTGTGATCATGGTTCGCGGCCACCAGCCGTCGACAAGGGCCACCGGACAAGCAACAAAGAACGTGCGCGAGATACATAACGTCCAAGACGAACGGCAGGGGACGGTGAGGGGCTACGGGTTGCACAAGCCTTCGCCCCAAGGTGAAGTCAAAAAGATCCCGATCGACCCTGCTAACCTGTCGAGAGTCGTTTCCATCGGCGGAGATGTCGATGAAGTGCTAACAGCCAAGATGTTGGAAGTCATCAAGCTGAACCTGGATGTCTTCGCCTGGGGCCCAGATGATCTATCGGGTGTAAGCCGTAGCCTCATAGAACACCACCTTGCTGTCAAACCCGCCATAAAGCCAAGAAAGCAAGAACTGCGCAAGATGTCGATCGAGCGCTTGGAGGCAGCAAAGGCGGAGGTCAGCAAGCTGATACGGGCCAATGTCATTCGCGAGGTGGAGCACCCGAAGTGGCTGGCGAACCAGGTGTTGGTCAAAAAGTCAAACAGCAAGTGGAGGATGTGTGTTGACTTTACAGATCTAAACAAAGCATGCCCGAAGGATGATTTTCCACTCCCACGAATTGACCAGCTGGTCGACTCTACTGCCAGCTGCGAGTTGATGAGTTTCTTGGACGCCTATTCGGGATACCACCAAGTTTTCATGGCCGAAGAGGACCAGGAAAAGACCTCTTTCATCACCCTCTTCGGCACATACTGCTACATTCGTATGCCGTTCGGCTTGAAGAATGCTAGAGTCACCTTCGCCCGCTTGGTGTACAAAGTGTTGGAAGCACAAATTGTGGTGACCATGGGCCCCGGGTATCTCAAGAGAAGCATTAAAGCCACTCGGATAGAGGATGAGCCTAACCTTGTAATTAGGGATACAATAGAACTCGGTGCATATTACTTTGTACGATAAGGAAAGGTTATAGTCCTAGTCAGGTACGTTGTATTCCCAGAAGGAAATCCCTTGGTTAGAGTCCGACTGGTATTCTATCATGTAGCCTTGCCTCCTCGGTATATAAGGGGAGGCGGGGAGCCCCCTGAGGGCAAAACAGAATCTCACCAGAGAAACCTCAAAGGCAATACACCACAGCTTGAAGTAGAGTATTACCTCACATCGAGGGCCTGAACTAGGATAAATTGTTTCGTGTTCCTTTGTAATCTATCAAGTTTAGGTCTCACGAGTAGCCCCATATTATTATTGCCGATATAAAACATGGACAGTTGGCGCGCTAGATAGGGGATCGGCGAGATCATCTTCGACAAGCCTGATGGATTTAACCTCCGGAGTCAACGGCGTCAAGTTCTTCCCTGGGCAAACAATTAGCTTCGGGAGCATCGATTTCATCGCCGACCAACTCGGTGACGTCACTCTGATCAACTCGGATTCGATCCGGTTGGCCAGAAACCAAGCCGGCTTCGTGCCAGTTGGCCTGATCAACACTGCAACGATCTACGACGACATGCGGCAGCGGTCCCCAAGATGCTCAAGTCCAGGGACAACTCTTTCTTTCAGCGTTCGACTTGGACTCGGCCTCGAGCCAACCGAGATTGGGCTAAGGAAGGAGGAGATCATTAATCTCCCATTCAGACTCGGCAATGTCGTAGATAACTTTAATTAAACTCTAGTGTGGTAGACCTGATCCCCTGGAGTTTAACTCGGATATGGCACAGAGTCGCTCGATATTGGATCTAGGGAAGTCGGAATTGTAATTACCCCCCTCAACTATTCTGACTCTGACTCACAGTCGGATAGCAGCTCGGCAAGCTTCTTCCCACCACGCGAAGTCTTCATGGCGTCTAAGGGCTCAACCCCTTCTCAGGAGGCACGCCGACTACATGATCAACAAGAGAAAGAGGCCCGTTGACTGCGTGAACAATAGGAGGAAGACACAAGACGCTTGCAGGCTGAGCGTGATGCTCTCAACGATAATCTATGCAAGGCTGGGCGGACTGCTCAACAAGAGATCCTCCAAACCCGAGTTGGTGACCACGACGTCTTCGTAACCCCTCAATAGAACGTCGTGGCCGCTGCCACACTACTCGACACCTTGCAATTCGGGCCTGACCACCAGGCCACCCTGACTATTGCAAGGGTTAAAGCAATGATTACCGCTGTGGCTTGTTAGCAGCGACAACAGTCGGGAGACACTCTTATACCGTCAAACAGGACGACATTAGATACGACAATCTCATCTGACTCTACGCAGCGCCGAGCAACTAGCTATAGTCAGCCACGCTCGGAGTCGTGCTCCACATCACTCGGCCGATAGAGCAATGATCGACGACGCCACTGCCATGACGACTGCTGAGATAAACGGGACGCCCGAGGATGACTACGGCGCGATCTCTGTCAAGACATCAACGCCCGACGCCGAGAGCGCAAAGAAGACAAGCGCCACTGACTGGAAGATGAACACGAGTGCTTCGGCCTCCACCACGAGTGATTTTATTGCCGCAGTCGGAGTCGGAGCCCTCACACGGATGAAGCAGTACCGGCGTTTACCCATGACCTACAACAAATCGACTGGCCATCTGGCTTCAAGCCGACTGGAATTGAAAAATGCGATGGGAAGACCAACCCCGAGTCCTGGCTCACAGTCTACACTTTGGCGATTCGTGCAGTTGGAGGCGATCACAAGGCCATGACTAACTACCTCCCGGTCGCCCTAGCTGACTCAGCGAGGACATGGCTAAGAGGACTTCCTAGGTGATCAATCGGTTCCTGGGGAGAACTCCGAGAACACTTCATCGCAAATTTCCAAGGAACATATGAGAGGCCGTCTTCCGAGTACGATTTATATCAATGCCATCAAAGGAAGAACGAGTCACTCCATGATTTCATCAAGAGGTTTTCCAAGAAGAGGAATTCAATTCCAAAGATCAAGGACGAGGTCGTCATCGCTGCCTTCCGCAAAGGAGTTCATTGCCACGTTCACTCGGAAGCCTCCAACTTATGTCAAAGCTCTGTTTGACATGGCCAACAAATACACCGACTCGGCCGGTGTTGTTGCTAAGGCCCTGGACGACAAGAAGGAGCCCCAACAAAAGGACAAGAAGGATGTCGATGATGCAGCACAGACCAAGTCTGTCAATCGCAAACGTAAGTCGGACAATGTTGTAGCTGCTGTAGAGCACAGTCGGTCATGACCCCCAAGGATGGACGAGTAACAAAAGGTTATGAACTGGCCATGCCCTTTTCACCTAAAGGGGAAACACATGGCTAAGAATTGCTTCATGCTTAAGAAGTTTGCTTCAGAACAAACATCACCATCTGGCGACAACAAGGACAAGGACAAGCCATACTCATGCGCAGCCGGCGACTACCAAGATCCCCTGGCTGAGCTCAACCATATCTTTGGAGGTCCGTTTGCATACGAGTCCAAGAGGAAGCAAAAGCAGACAGTGTGAGAAGTCAACTCGGTCTCAGCAGACACCCCCCAATATTTGCATTGGTCAGAAACAGCAATCACCTTCGACCGCGCAGATCACCCCGATTGAGTCACTCATCCAGGGCGTTACCCACTCGTCCTGGACCCGGTCATCAGGAGTATCAAGGTGAAGAAGGTTCTTATCGATGGAGGAAGCACTCTCAACATTCTATTTGCCAAGACGCTCGACGAGATGAAGATTCCTCGATCTGAGCTGCGGCTGAATACAACGCCCTTCCACGGGGTAATCTCTGGCCTCTCTTCCACTCCACTAGGACAAATCACTTTGCCAGTCACCTTTGGCACGTGGGAGAATTTCTATACTGAAAACATCTGCTTCGAGGTCGCCGACCTCGAGACCACGTATCACGCCATACTCGGATGACCTGCACTAGCCAAGTTCATGGCAGTGCCCCATTATACATACATGATGCTCAAAATGCCAGGACCAGCAGGAGTACTTTCCCTGTGCAGCGATGTTCAACAAGCCTTCACCTGCGAAACGAGGACAACCAAGTTCCAGCGAAAAAAGCAGCCAACTCAGGAATTTCAGCGGATTCAGAAACAAAAAAGATCCCATGGACCCTTCTGACCCCACCAAGACTGTGCTTGTCAGGACCGGACTCGACCCCAAATAGGAAGACAAGCTCATTACCTTCCTCCAGGCGAACATGGACATATTTGCTTGGAAACCTTCCAACATGCCTGGTGTACCAAGGAAGGTGATCGAGCACTCCCTCAACGTCAAACCGGATGCCAAACCAGTCAAGCAATGACTACAGCGCTTCGCACAAGACTGGAAAGATGCCATTCGGGAGGAGATTACCAAGCTCCTTGCAGCCGGATTCATCAAAAAGGTCTACTACTCGGATTGGATGGCAAACCTAGTCTTAGTCCAGAAGAAGAAAGGTAAATGACGCATGTGCATCGACTACACCGACTTAAACAAAGCGTGCCCCAAGGATCCATTTGGTCTACCTAGGATAGATCAGGTGGTTGATTCAACTGTGGGTGCGAGTTACTCAGCTTTCTCGATTGCTACTCAGGATACCATCAAATCAGCCTAAAGGAGGAGGACTGCCTAAAGATTTCTTTTACCACGCCATTTGGGGCATACTGCTACGTCACTATGCTGTTCGGGTTAAAAAACGCTGGCGCAATGTACCAACGGGCCATCCAGCGGTGTCTGCACACTCAACTCGGGTGCAACGTGGAGGCATATGTCGATGACGTGGTAATCAAAACAAAAGTCGAGAAAGACCTCATCGCCGACTTGGAAGAAACTCTCCAGAGTCTTCGAAGATTCAAGATGAAGCTGAACCCAGAAAAGTGTGTCTTCGAAGTACCTTCAGGAAAGTTACTCGGCTTCATCGTATCACAGCAAGGCATCGAGGCTAACCCAGAGAAAATCAATGCTATCATGAACATGGCACCCCCGACTAGCCAAAAGGACATACAGAAGTTGACCGGCTGTATGGCGGCACTCAGCCGATTTGTTTCCCGACTCAGCGAACGGGGTATGCCCTTTTTAAGGTTATTAAAGAAAGTTGATAATTTTCAATGGATACCAGAAACTCAACAAGCCTTCAAAGAGTTCAAAAAGTTCCTCACATCACCACCTGTGTTGGCGTCACCTATGCCCTAGGAACCACTTATGCTATATCTGGCAGCCACCACTCAGGTTGCCAGCACGGTGTTGGTCATCGAGCAGATAGAGCCAGGGCATACACAGAAAGTACAGAGGCCAGTCTACTTCGTCAGCAAAGTCCTAGGCGATTCCAAGATGAGATATCCTCAAGTGCAGAAGCTGTTATAAGGCCTACTCATAACTGTCTAGAAGTTGGCGCACTATTTTCAGTCACATCAAGTAACCATTGTCATGTCGTATCCACTCGAGGATGTCCTACACAATCGCGAGGCCACCGGCAGAATCGCTAAATGGGCGCTCGAGCTGATGGCGTTTGACATTGCCTTTCAACCTCGGACAACAATCAAGTCACAGGCACTCGCCAACTTCGTGGCCGAGTGGACAGAAGTTCAGTCTGCTACCACTACGGACAAACTACAATACTGGATAATGTATTTTGACGGCTCTCTGCGGATCGGTGGAGCAGCGGTTGGCGTTGTATTGACATCACCCACCAGAGAAAAATTGAAATATGTCCTCTAGATACATTTTCCAGCGTTCCACAACATCGACGAGTACGAGGCACTCATCCACGGGCTCCGCATCGCCATATCACTCGGCATTCGCCGACTGGTAGTGCGCAGGTATTCTTAACTCGTGGTAAACCAGGTCATGAAAGACTGGACGTGTCTGGATGACAACATGGCGGCATATTGTCAGGAGGTACGAAAGCTGGAAAACAAGTTTGATGGGCTAGAGATTACACACATGCTACGCCAATACAATGAAGATGCAGATGAGTTAGCCAATATGGGATGCAAATGAGAAGTGGTCCCGACTGAAATATTTATCGAGCAACTATTGGAACCGTCAGTCAAGAAGAAACATGTACTCGAGCAATCGGGGGCTGAACCTACCCTGGCAACAAACGAAGTATTCATTATCTCTCAAGATTGGCGGACTCCAATCATCAAATTCCTCTTGTAGGACGAGCTCCCAGAAGATCGCAGTGACGCCGAGCGGATCAAACGTCGAAGCAAATGTTTCCTTGTAGTCGAAGAAGATCTCTATCGTCGAAGTGCATCTGGAGTCCTCATGCGCTGCGTCACACTTGAGGAGGGTAAGCAGATTCTGCAATCTATCCACTCGGGCATCTGTGGCAACCATGCCGCATCAAGGACGCTAGTCGGAAAGGCTTACAAACAGGGTTTTTTCTGGCTGACTGTGGTCACAGATGCTAAAGATATAGTTCAGGCATGTGAGGGATGCCAGTTCTTTGCTCGGCAAATATACCTTTCAGCTTAGGAATTACAAACAATTCCAATCTCTTGGCCCTTTGCAGTTTGGAGTCTCCACATGGTCGGGCCGTTCAAAAAAGCGTCAGGAGGGTTCACACACTTGTTCGTCGCTGGTGGATAAATTCACAAAGTGGATCGAGGCAAAACCTGTTGCTACCATAACAGTGGCAAGGGCAAAAGACTTCATCATGAGTACTGAAGCTGTGTTACCAACTTAGTTGGAGTTTGGCTCATCACGAGTTCGGGCTCACTTAGAAACAAAATCAAACGAAGACTGACTGGTCGAATTAGATCAGTTGGAAGAAGCAAGGGACATCGCAACTATCCAGTTGGCAAGATACCTCTAAGGACTATGTCATTATCACAGTTGGAATGTTTGTGGCCATGCCTTTTCGGTGGGAGATCTCGTTTTGAGAAAAATCCAAACCACCAAAGACAAGCATAAATTATCTCCCTTATGGGAGGGGCTGTTCATTATCACTGAGGTGACACATCTAGGTGCCTACCAACTAAAAACAGAAGACGACGTCCTAGTCAACAACTCATGGAACAAAGAACATCTACGTCCTTTCTATACCTGAGTTTTGTACTCTTTTTATATATATGAATAAAGTTTGTTACTCTGACTCACTACATCACTTGTCTCAACCAAGTAGTGAGTCGGGGGCTACATGATATTACATGCCTATTGTAGTTAATAAAGCCTGATCTTGTTTTATTTAAGTCAAGAAGTTCTACAATGACTATCTTAAGTTTTCCCAAGTATAGTCTTGCGAGGTGAACATTTTTCTTAAAGTTTATCTCAAACCACTCGGCGTAAACTATCTAGTCGGGTAAAGCTAATGACGGCTCAGAGGGTACAACTACTCGGCAGAATTTAATGACAAGCAGCATAAATATTTACAACATTCACAAATTACTCCTAGCGGACACCGACTACATAAATGTTTTTTTTTACATCGTCAGGTCCTCGACTATGGCTTCTGCAGTTGCTCTTACTTGGCTGATCAGCTCCAATCCCTTCTCTGGGACATAAACCAGCTATTGATCCTTATAAGGATATATCCTCAATACCTGTTAAATAATTCAGATATCTGAACACATGTGTCCAGCAATTAGGCTTAATCATAAAGCATATTTGATTATTTAATCGGTTTCTGTAAAATAACATCTACATTGTGATTTTAACACAGTCAGCGGTTGGCCCAATAGGACATGCTGTTTAGAAACTCATATCTTACAGCCCATTACCAAGCTAGTCGGCCCAAGCCCATTAACTCGGCGCAGGCCTTATAAAGCGGTGGGAGAGAGAAAAGATTCCTCTTTTTCCCCCGAATCCGCCAAATCGCTTCGGCTCCCGAAACTACGCCCAAACTTCGCGCTCTCCACCTTGCTAGGGTTCACTGCTGCTCACACTCCCGAATTGAGATCCACTGAGAACCACCTCTCGGCGTTGATTCCCAGCATCCACAAGCTTTTCCGCCTGTTTCCTTTCCCCCAGCAATGCTGAAAACCCCCTTCGAGATCCCCGACATGTCGTTCGGAGTCTGGCCAGCGTCGGATTACAGCTCGACGAAGTTGAAGATCCTATAGAAGAAGATGATATTGCAACAATAGGAAGTCATCAACTGGCGCCCGGCCGATGGTGAGTGCATCCCCTCTCTAGGCCCGGGCGAAACTGTGGTCTTCACTTCCTTCTTTGACCGCAGCTTGGCTCTTCCACCTTCCGATTTTCTCCGCCGCCTCCTCTCTTTCTACCAGATTGAACTAGTTAACCTCAATCCCAACTTGATTCTCCAGATCTCTATTTTTGCAACTCTTTGCGAAGCTTTCCTGAGGGTTACCCCCATTTCAATCTCATTCGATACCTCTTCCACATCAAACCCCAACCCTCCAAATCCAAAATTCAGACGATCGGGGGAGCAGGCCTTCAGCTCCTAAATTTGATGAAGAGGGACTATCTCAATGTTCCCCTGAAAACCTCTCTCAAGGGGTGGCATTGGGAGTGGTTCTACTGTTTGAATCTAGAACCCTCTCTTCCCCCTTTCACAGGCAACCATCCAACTGTCCTGGAGAGCTGGTCCTTTGTGCCATCACACAAGGAGATGGGGCAGGTCTACTAGTTGCTGGAGAAGATTGATCTACTGAAGGGCAAAGGATTAACTGGTCCCTGGGTGGCTAGATGTTTTTTGAACCGCCGAACCCGTCCTCTGAAGGCCAGAAGCCATTTTGGGTTCGACTACCAGGAGAAGAATTATCCATCCAGGGAATACCCCAACTTCATCAATAAGAACAAGGTTACTGATACCTTGCTTGGGTTCTTCATCAACGGCGTTGTGGAAACTGAAGACGAAGAGTGAGCCCCCAAACCCTACTGCAAGGGCAAGCCTCGGTGTCAATGTTTTGTATCGGCAATAATAATATAGGGCTACTCATGAGACCTAAACTTGATTGATTGCAAAGGAGCACGAAACAATTTATACTGGTTTAGGCCCTCGAGATGAGGTAATACCCTACGTCCAGTTGTGGTGTATTGCCTTTGAGGTTCCTCTGATGAGATTTGTGCTATGCCCTCAGGGGGCACCCTGCCTCCCCTTATATACCGGGGACAGGGTTTCAGAGTAGGAATCCCAGTTGGACTCTGACCAAGGGATTTCCTCATAGGAATACAACGTTCTTGACTAGGAGTATATCCTTCCCTTGTACGACAAGGTTATGTATGCCGAGTCATATTGTATTTCTAATTACAAGGTTAGGCCTATCCTTTGTCCGAGTGGCCCAAATACTTCTCATGAGGTACCCGGGGCCCATGGCCTCGACAGCAGCCCTTGAGACCTTCATAGTTGAGTCATAGCTGATGCCAAGTGCTCATCCTCCACGGTAAAGAATTCCCGAGTGCATTGCTCCCGAGTACTCTTTGTCCGAGTGCTTCTTCTTCCGAGTCTTGCTTCATATCAGCTGGCAACGAGGCTATGAAGGGCTTCATAGAAAAATATAAATAGTGTGTGCCGAATAGGCACACCTATTAGGTGTAGCCCCCGACTTTGTACTTAATTATGAAATAATTAAACATAAAGTCAAAGATCTTTAACCTTGTAGTCTTTCCCGAGTAGTATACTACACGGTATGTAGACTCTTCAGCATCATGTTAGCTGGTATAATTTTTGCTCATGGCAATTGGTGGCTAAACATGTAAGCCGAGTACCACATTTTGGATTTTAACCCAATGTGTGGTCAGGTGTACTTGAGAGATACCTGCATCCCCAATTTTAATGGAGACCAGCTGTCGATCCTTATAAGAATGTATCCTCAATACCTGGTAAATAATGTAGATATCTGAACACATGTGTCCAGCAATTAGGCTTTCATGAAGCATACCTGATTATTTAATCGATTTCTGTAGATAGCATCTACATTGTGATTTTAACACAGCCAGCAGTCGGCTCTACAGAGCATGCCATTTAGAAACTCATATCTTGTGGCCCAGTACCGATTCAGCTGGCCCAAGCCCACTTATTAGCACAGGCTCTATAAAAGCGGGGAGAAAGAGAAAAGATTCCCTCATCTTCTCCAATTTGCCAGTCGTTTCGTCTTCTAGCTTCTACACCAAAATTTCGCGCTTTGTCTCGCTAGGGTTTGCCATAGCCGACGTCTCCCGCTCGAAACTCGCGTGATTCCGCTCCGCCGCATCTATCCCAAGCCCTCAATAGCATTTCCCCCAAATCTTCTCACTCCCAGCAATGAAGAGAGCTTCGCTCGAGATCCCGAAGATGTCCGCGGAAGCTTGGCCAGTTTTGGACTGCGGCTTAACGAAGCTGAAGTACTTGGAGAAGCAACTGATGCTGCAGCAACAAGAAGTCCTATTGTATCCCTAACTACAAGGTTAGGCGTATCCTCTATCCGAGCGGCCCAAATGCTTCTCATGAGGTACCCGGGGCCCATGGCCTCGACACTCGGCCAAAGGTAATACAAGATACTGTTGTTGTCTTGATGCCCATCTACGATGAATGTCATGAATGTTGACCAGCCATGTAATGTGTAGTAGATAATATCTGAACATATGCAGGACTATGAGGAATTCGATTCCGACTCCTAGAACCAATCGGCCGCTGGGTCCAGGAAATGCCTAGCCAGCCCTTCAGCAGCCCAACCTAGCCCCAAGAGGGCTGGGAAGAGACTAGCAACAGACCCGGCCAAGCATAAGGACGTGTTGAGTAAGGTATTAGGCAGTCTGAAGATCAAAGATACCAGCAGCACCGCCCCAGGCCTTCCAACCCCAGGACAGCACCGCTGAGTGCCGCCAGCCCCCAGTCGGCTGCATCTGGCACGACGCCGATCGGTCCAAGCTCGCCACTGCCGACTGCCGCACCGATGAGCCCGACGGTCGGTAGCTCTCCACCGCCGAGTAGACTATCAAGCCCCTCACCGACTTCCTCCGCCCCCAGTGCATCGAGGTGGAGGTTTAAAACTTCCAAGAGGTATGAAAAATCTTCGGTCTTCCATGAAACTTGAACATTCTTGCAATATCTTGATTGTTAATGATTTCTGCAGGAAGTCGAGTGACGCTGACCCCAAGGGGGTAGTGCCACCAACCCCCATAGCAGACCCCGTCCCAACTAAGCCCAAGCCAGTCACGCCGTAGGTCGAGCTGGAAGCCTTCCCAGCCCTTGAAGGTGAGTCGACCCACCCGGCTGAGCCACATGCGTGGCCCAGTCAGGACATTGCGGTGAAAGCCCCTATCCTTGAGCTCACCCAAGACCCAGCGCCGCCGATCGACCCCTGGCCAAGGACTCCATCGCCAGCACTATCTTCTGATGATGAAGATCTCCCAAGGCTTGAAGCTCCCCTAGCCAACTTCCCAAAAAACTTCAACTGGGTCACCCTAGATGGGGTGGCAGAAAGCTTCGAGCATGACGAGGCGGTTGCCCAAAAAGAAAGGGTTGATTTGATGCAATCCGCCATCACCGCGTCGAAGGGGATCTAGGTACATAGTCTTATGTCATCGTGATTTGCTGGCTTATGGCTCTTCGGAACTCTGCGCTCTTGCTTCTTGCCCCATTTGACCTTGATGTTCCTACAGCAGAAAGTAGTCGATCGATCGAAAAAGATGGGCAAGGTCCTGACTGAACTCGCCCCTCAACTGCTCCAGCTCCACCAGCTCCAAGTGGCCAAAGACGACCTGGAGAGATCTAGCCAGGAGAAGGAGAAGTGGCTGAGGGGCTCCATTGACAAGCTTAGGGATGACAACTAGGCGCAGATAGGGACTATTAGGAGTGAGTTTCCTTCTTGCCCGAGTAGCTTTAGGCAAAACTGTCTGTGCTGCTTACTCTTGATTCTTGCTTGGCCGTAGCTCTCGAGACAAATCTTAATAACCAGTCCAAGGAGATCGAACACCTGAAGAAGGAGTATAAAGAGCTTGAGAAGGCAAAGTCCAAGGTGGACACCGATTACATGAGTGAGTCTCATGACTGTCTTTGTACTCGGTCGGCTTAGTTGTCCTGGTGTTGCTGATGTCTTTTGTCTTCTCATGAGCAGCCTTTAAAGCCAACTCGCAAATCCAGTTTAGCGCCTTTGCAGAGGAAATAATGATCATAAAGGAATCACGACATGTCATCGTTGACTCCGCGAGGACTTTGCTGGACATCATGCAGCCATACCAGGCCAGGTCTAGCTCCAGCACGATCACTCAAGTAGCGCAACATCTCGAGGATGCTCCAGGGATCCTAAAGAAGTACTTGGACGAGCGCGTCGCCTTCAGGGTTTCCCAAGCTCTAGCCATGACCAAGTCTCTCTACTCGAGGGTAGATATAGAGGCAATTGGTGAAGGTTTTGCTGATGGCACCACTCCCAAAGAGGGCTTGGAGCTGATTAGCCAGGTGAGGCCGACTGCCGAGGCTATAGCCGAAGATCTGCCCATGTGAACAAGAGTTTTGATGTAATCGATGTTCATTGAGGACAATGTATAAATACTGTAAATATTTTTGCTGCTTTGTTATCAAGTCTTGCCGAGTATTTGTTTCATCTAAGCCATCACTAGCTTTACCCGACTAGATGGTTTACGTCGAGTGACTCGAGGTCAACTTAAGTAAAAACGTTCACCTCTCAGGACTATACTCGGGAAAACTTAACACGATCATTATAAAACTTCATGACTTAGATAAAATAAGCTCGGACTGTATTAACAACAACAGGCATGTAGTAACATGTAGCCCTCGACTCACTACTCGGTTGAAACAAGCGATGTAGTGAGTCAGAGTATTAAACTTTATTTATATATAAAAAGAGTACAAAACTCAGGTATAGAAATGACGTAGCTGTTCTATGCTCCATGAGTTGTTGACTAGGACGCCGTCTTCTGTCTTTAGTCGGTAGGCGCATAGACATGTTACCTTAGCGATAATGAACGGCCCTTCCCATAAGAGAGATAATTTATGCCTGTCTTCGGTGGTTTGGATTTTTCTCAGAATGAGATCTCTCACCAAAAAGGTGCGGCCACGAACATTTCGACTGTGATAACGATGCAAGCCTTGAAGATACCTTGCCAACTGGATAGTTGCGATGTCCCCTGGTTCTTTCAACTGATCGAATTCGACTAGTCAGCCTTTAGTTGATTTTTCGTCTGAGTGGGCCCAAACTCGTGGTGATCTGAACTCCAACTCGGTTGGTAACACAGTCTCGGCACCATAGACCAGGAAAAAAGGGGATTGCCCTGTTGCCCGATTAACTGTGGTACTTAAAGACCAGAGAACGGATGAAAGCTCTTGCACCCACCGCCCTGCATATGGTTCTAGTCGGGCAAACACCCTAGTCTTGGTACATTGTAAGACCATGCCGTTTGCAAGCTTGACCTGCCCATTGCTTCATGGGTGTGCCATAGAAGCATAACAGATCTTGATGCCAAAGTCGTCACAAAAATCTTGAAAAATGCCGCCAGTGAACTGAGTGCCGTTGTCCGTGATGATGTAGTTGGGTACCCCAAATCAGTATACAATACTCATGATGAAGTCTTTTGCTCTTGTCACTGTTATGGTAGCAACAGGTTTTGCCTCGATCCACTTCGTGAATTTGTCCATTGCGACAAACAAGTGTGTGAACCCTCCTGACGTCTTTTTGAATGGCCCGACCATGTCAAGCCCCCAAACCACAAAGGGCCAAGAGATTGGAATTGTTTGTAGTTCTTGAGCTAGAAGATGTGTTTGCCGGGCGAAGAACTGGCATCCCTCGCATGTCCGAATTATGTCTTTAGCGTCTGTAACCGCAGTTGGCTAGAAAAATCCTTGTCTGTAAGCCTTTCTGACTAACGTCCTTGATGCAGCATGGTTGCCACAAATGCCCGTGTGGACGGATTGCAGAATCTGCTTGCCCTCCTCAGGTGTGATGTAGCGCATGAGGACTCCGGATGCACTTTGACGAAAGAGATCTTCTCCGACTACCAGGAAACATTTGCTTCGACGTTTGATTCGGTTAGCTTCACTACGCACTTCTGGGAGCTCATCCTCCAAGAGAAATTTGATGATTGGAGTCTGCCAGTCTTGGGAGATGATGAATACTTCGTTTGTTGCCGGGGTAGGTTCAGCCCCCGACTGCTCGAGTACCGGTCTCTTCTTGACTGACGGTTCCAATAGTTGCTCAACAAATATTCCAATCAGGACCACTTCTTGTTTGGATCCCATATTGGCTAACTCATCTGTTGCTTCGTTGTATTGGCTAGCTCGTGTGTGATCTCCAGTCCATCAAACTTGTTTTCCAGCTTTCGTACCTCCTGACAATATGCCGCCATGTTGTTGTACAGACACGCCCAGTCTTTCATGACCTGGTTTACCACGAGTGGAGAATCCCCGCGCACTACCAGTCGGCGAATGCCGAGTGATATGGCGATGCGAAGCCCGTGGATGAGTGCCTCGTACTCGGCTACATTGTGGGACGCTGAAAAGTGTATCTGAAGGACATATTTCAATTTTCACCGGTAGGTCACATTAGTACGACGCCAGCCCCTACTCCTCCAATGCACAGAGATCCGTCGAAGTACATTGTCCAGTATTCTAGCTTGTTTGAGGTTGTAGCCGACTGAACTTCCATCCACTTGGTCACGAAGTCGGCTAGTGCTTGTGACTTGATTGCTGTCCGAGGTTGAAAGGAGATGTCAAACGCCATCAGTTCGAGCACCCATTTAGCAATTCTGCCAGTGTGGAGGCCATGGGCCCCGAGTACCTCATCACAAGCATATGGGCCACTCGGATAGAGGATAGGCTGAGTCTTGTAGTTAGAGATATAGTAGCACCCGGTAGATTTTGCCTTGTATAAAAAGGAATATACAATCTTAGCCGGGTAAGATGTATCTCTATGAAGGAAATCCCTTGGCCGTATCCGGCTGGGATTCCTATCCTGTACCTCTGTCCCCTAGTATATAAGGGGAGGCAGGGCACCCCATGAGGGCAGAAGATCATTGATTGACACACATCCTCAAAGGAATATCACCACAACTGGACGTAGGGTATTACCTCACATCGAGGGCCTGAACCAGTATAAAATCTCTTTGTGTTCCTTTGCAATCCACCGAGTTTCCCATCGTCGGGTAGCCCCGTATTCATATTGCCGGTGTAAAACATCGACAGTTGGCACGCCAGGTAGGGGCTCCAGCGAGTTTCACATCTACAAGCTCGATGGATCCAACAACCAGAGTCGACGGCAACAAGTTCTCCCCTGGAGACACGATAACCTTTGGCAGCCTCGACTTCATCGTCGACCAGATCGGCAACCTCACCTTGGCCGAAGCAGATCCAATCCAACTGGCCGAGGAACCAGCCGACGTTGCACCAGTCGGCCCGCAAGATGCTGCAGTCACCTTCATCGACTTATTGCGGCAGTCTTTCACTTCGCCGAGACTCGGGACAACTCTCTCTTTCGGCGTCCGACTCGCGCTAGGCCTTGAGCCAGCTCGGGTCGGGCTAGGAAGGGGGGAGAGCATCAATGTCCCACATGAGCTTGGCAACGCCGCAGATCTACACTTCGTGCGGCAGACCCGATCCCCCATGGTTCAGTTTGGACATGGCTCAGAGTCATTTCAAATTGGATCTAGGGAGGTCGGAGTCGTTCTTACTCCAATAAATTACTCGGACTCCGACTCTAAGTCGGACAATGGTTCGAACGCTAGTTCGGACTCCAGTCTAGCAAGTTTCCTCTTGTCCCGCGAGATTTTCATGGCTTCAACACCACCAACCAAGGTACGCTGACTACAGGAAGAGCAGCAGGAGGAGGCGTGTCGACTATGACAACAGGAGGAAGTTGACTGCGAGGCTCGCAACGACGGGCTACGCAAGGCTGGTGTCGATGCTTTGCACCGGCAATAATACTATGGGGGTACTCGGCGAACTGGAATTCGGCGGATTGCAGAGGAACACGAGGGAATTATACTGGTTCAGGCCCTCAAGGTGAGGTAATACCCTACGTCCAGTTGAGGTGTTATTCCTCTGAGGTGGATTTGTGATCAATGATCTCGGTTGCCCTCATAGGGCGCCCTGCCTCCCTTTATATACTAGGGGACGGGGGTACATGGTAAGGATCCCAGTCGGATACGACCAAGGGATTTCCTTATTAGAGATAGAATCCTATCCGACTAAGGCTATGTTTCCTTATTGTACAAGGCACAGCCTGCCGGGTGCTATCTTATCTCTAATTACATGATCTGGCCCATCCTCTATCCGAGTGGCCCATGTGCTTGTAGTGAGGTACCCGGGGCCCATGGCTCCCACAGCTGGGTGAGCCGCCCAGCAATAGATTCTCCAGACCAAAGTCGGCGACCACGATGTCTTCGTCACGCCACAACAGAATGTCATGGCCACCGCAACCCTGCTGGACACACTCCAGCTCGGGCCCGATCACCAGGCCACTCCGACTATCACCAAGTTCAAGGCAATGATCACAGCTGCTGCTTGTCAGCAGCAACAGCAGTCGGGCGACACAGTTATACCGACAACAGGTCGGGTTCTCCGGCAGCAGGCTCATCTACATCAGCATGGCGTCGGGGGGCCGGCTCAAGTCGGCCACATGAGGAATCGCGCCAAACATCACTCGGCAACACCAACAACAACAACCGGCGACGCCACCAGTACGACCGCTGGCCTAACCAGGATCTCCGAGTCCGGCTACAATGTGACCTCCGACACACCATTAATGCTCGGCGCCATGAAAGCGAAGAAGACGAGCGTCGCCGACAGGAGGACGACTACGAACGCTTCGGCCTCAACCACGAGCGGTATAACAGCCACAACACGAGCCGGAGCCCTCACGAAGACGAAGGCGTTCCGGCTTTCACTCACGAGCTCCAGGACGTCGATTGGCCGTCGGGCTTCAAGCCTACGGGGATCAAAAAATACGACGGCAAAACCAACCACAAGCGGAAGTCGGACAACGAGGTGGCCAACATGAAGCGCACTCAGTCGCGGCCTCAACGGAATAACGACTACCAGAAGGTCATGGACGGGCCATGCCCCTTCCACCCCAAGGGCAAGCACGTGGCCAAAGATTGCTTCATGCTCAAGAAGTTTGCTTCCGAGCAGGCTTCAACCTCTGGCACCGACAAGAGCAAAGACAAGCCAGATCAAGACCCGGTTGACGATTTCCAAGATCCCCAGGCCGAGTTAAACCATATCTTCGGAGGGCCGTCTGCATACGAGTCCAAGCGCAAGCAAAAGCTAACAGCGCGTGATGTCAACACAATATCTATAGTAGACACCCTCAATACCTGCGCTGGTCAGAGACGTCCATCACGTTTACTCGCGCAGACCACCCAAATCGGGTTTCGCACCCAGGGCGTTATCCACTCGTCCTGGACCTGGTCGTCAAGAACATCAAGCTGAAGAAGGTTCTCATAGACGGAGGCAGCGCGCTCAACATCCTCTTCGCCAAGACTCTAGATGAGATGAAGATTCCTCGTTCAAATCTGCGGCCAAGTACGGCGCCCTTCCACGGTATAATTCCTGGCCTATCTTCAACGCCACTCGGGCAGATCACCTTGCTGGTAACTGTGGAGGCCATGGGCCCCGGGTACCTCATAACCAGCATATGGGCCACTCAGATAGAGGATGGGCCTAGCCTTGTAATTAGAGATATGGTAACCCTCGGCAGATCTTGCCTTGTACAATAAGAAATATACAGTCCTAGCCGGGTACATTATATCTCTAAGGGGAGATCTCCTAGTTGGAATCTGGCGGGGACTCCTACCTTGTAACCCTGTCCCCCAGTATATAAGGGGAGGCAAGGCGCCCCTTGAGGGCACGGCCATACGGTTCATCAGAATCGCCACCATAATCCCTCAAAGGAATACATATAAACTGGACGTAGGGTATTACCTCACATCGAGGGCCTGAACTAGTATAAAATCTCCCTGTGTTCCTTTGCAATCCACCGAGTTTCCATCCGCCGAGTAGCCCCGTATATTTATTGTCGGTGTAAAACATCGACAGTTGGCGCGCCAGGTAGGGGCGTCGGCGCGATCTACATCTACAAGCTCGATGGATCCAGCAACCGAAGTCGACGGCGGCAAACTCTCCCCCAGAGATACAATCGCATTCAGAAGCCTCGACTTTGTCGCCGACCAGATCGGCAATCTCACCTTGGCCGACTCGGACTTGATCCGATCTGCCAGGGAACCAGCCGACTCCGCGCCAGTCGGCCTACACGATGCTGTAGCAATCTTTCACGACATGCTGGGGCGATCTCCAATACGCCCGAGTCCAGGGACAACTCTTTCTTTCGGTGTTCGACTCGGACTCGGTTTTCAGCCGGCCGAGATCATGCCAAAAAAGGAAGAGATCGTCAATTTCCCGTTCGAATTCGGTGACGCCGCGGATATCTACAATCTACATCTGACGCGGCAAACCCGATCCTCTGGAGTTCGACTCGGATATGGCCCCGAGCCGCTCGAGATCGGATCTAGGGAGGTCGGAGTTGTAATCACCCCCATCAACTATTCCGACTACGACTCTCAGTCGGACTACGACTCCCAGTCGGATTCCGACTCTAAGTCGGACAGCAGTTCGTCAAGCTTCTCCCCGCCACGAGAAATCTTCATGGCATCCAAAGGCTCTACTTCTACTCAGGAATCACGCCGACTACGCGAGCAGCAAGAGGAGGAAGCCTGCCGACTACGAGAACAACAGGAGGAAGAAGCAAGACGCCTGCACGCCCGCAATGATGGCCTACGCAGGGCAGGGCGAACCGCTCAGCAACAAACCCTCCAAACAAAAGTCGGCGACCACGACATCTTCGTCACGCCACAACAGAACATCATGGCCGCCGCAACCCTACTGGACATGATCTAGCTTGGGCCTGATCACTAGGCCACCCCGACCATCGCAAGGATAAAAGCCATGCTTACCGCTGCTGCATGTCAGCAGCACCAATAGTCGGGTGATACCCTCATACCGACCAACCGGTCGACATCCCCAACGGCAGTCTCATCTACCTCAAAGCGACGCCGAGCGGCTGGCTCCAGTCAGCCGCATACGGAGGCACATCAGGCGTCACTCGGCAACCCCAACGACAACCGGCGATGTCAAAGCAACCGTCGGGACGATCAGGACCTCCGAGACCGACTACGACGTGACCTTCGGCAAAACATCATCGCTCGGCGCCGTGAACAAGAAGAAGATGAGCAACGCCAACTAGAAGACAAGAACAAGCGTTTCGGCCTCCACCACGAGCGGTTTCACCGCCATATTCGGAGTTGGAGCCCTCATAAAGACGAAGGCATACCGGCCTTCACCCAGGAGCTACAACAGGTCGACTGGCCGTTGAGTTTCAAGCCTGCAGGCATCAACAAATACGACGGCAAGACCAATCCCGAGTCCTGGCTCATGGTCTACACTCTGGTGATCCGAGCAGCTGGGGGAAATCACAAAGTCATGGCTAACTACCTCCCAGTCGCTTTAGCCGACTCAGCGAGGATATGGCTAATAGGACTTCCAAGCAATCAATCGACTCCTGGGGAGAACTCCGGGAACGCTTCATCACCAACTTCCAGGGAACATACGAGAGGCCATCTTCCGAGTACGACTTATATCAGTTGCATAAAAGGAAGAACGAGTCTCTTCGTGACTTCATCAAGAGGTTCTCTGAGAAGAAAAATTCAATCCCGAACATCAAGGACGAGGTCGTCATCACCGCCTTTCGAAAAGGAGTCAAAGACACCTCGTTCATCGACAAATTCACTCGGAAGCCTCCCAACTCTGTCAAGGCTATTCGACATGGCGAACAAATACGCCGACTCAGCCCACGCTGTTGCTGAGGCCCTTGAAGATAAAAAGGTATCCTGACAGAAGAAGCGGGAGGGCACCAACGACGCGGTCCCGACTAAAGCCGGGAATCGCAAATGCAAGTCAGATGGCTTCATTGTGGCAGTCGGTCACAATCGTCTTCGACTTTCAACAACTGAAGATTATCAGAACAACAAGTGACATGCTCGGGGGCTCACAAGCTCAAACGCAAGGATGGCATCCCCACTCCGAAATATTGAACAGCTAAGTCGCTTCCTGATAAGTATTTCTTCACTCGGCCTTGCCAATGCCGCTCACACCTAATAGGTGCACAAGCTACACTCTTCTCTGTTTTTGCTTTTAAATGATTGCAAAAGTACTCAAGTAGCATAAATCCTGATCCGTGAAACTTTGCTTCATGAAAGACGAACTCAAGTCACCCAAAACGCGTGTCTGGGAAAGCGCCATGAGCCAACTCCCGACGCTAGGGGGCTATGACTAGTCGGGCAGAGTGCTTAAACGTAAGGGGTCAACTACTCGGGGAAATTAATATCAATAAGAGGAAGAACATGAATTTACATATATTGTAAAATACATTTTATTCAGATGATTGTTTTCATCATCAGATGCTACTCATCCGATATCTTTATATTGCAGGCCCAGCTCCGGATACGCGTGATAGGAACTCAGGGTTGCGAGCCTATCTCCAATGCTCGGGGGCTGGACAAGTCTGCCAAAATACACTCGGGATGCTCCATGAGGGCTACTTACTGAGTACTTGCGCCAGTTGGGACGTCATCTTCCCTGGCTACGCTCCATGTGAGCTGAAAACCGACTTCCGGCACTAGTCGGGGGTCGTATATCACTCGGCTGGGTGAGGTACGCCCCATGAGGGTCGCTAGCCGAATCCTATGCTAATGCAAGGTTCGGGTACCTCGCTTGGCTATAACTCTGTTGGGTAGGGTATGCCCCATGAGGGTCGCTAGCCGAATCCTATGCTAATGCAAGGTTCGGGTACCCTGCTCGGCTCTCCTGAAGTCAGAGAAGACTTACATCGTCAAAGCGCATCTGGAGTTGTCATGCACCGCGTCACACTTGAGGAGGGCAAGCAGATCCTGCAATATACCTACTCAGACTTCTGTGGCAACCAGGTTGCATTCGGAACATAAGTCGGAAAGGCTTGCGAATAAGGATTTCTCTGACTGATTGCGGTTACCGACACCAAAAAACTCATCCTGACATGCGATGGATGATACTTCTATAGAGCTATGCTGGATAGGTCAGCTCAGGCCGGCTTATTTGGTAGCAGTCACCAAGATATGAGTTCCTACAGTAGCATGCTCCATGTGGGCCGCCCGCAGGCTGAGTTGAAATTATAGCGCTGGTGCTCCCAACAGGAGCCGATGAGGTAAACAGATATGCTCCATGAGAGCCTTATTGCTAAACATATATGTATCTGTTTTATCCACCAGGTCTCGAGGATATATCCTTATAAGGATCACAAGCTAGTCTTCATTAAAATTAGGGATGCAGGTATCTTTCTCGGGTACACCTGACCACGCCGTGGATTTATTTTCATAAAGTGGTACTCGGCCTACATGCGTGGCCATTGGTTGCCATGAGCAACATTTTACCCGTTGACATGATGTGGAAGAATCTAACTACTCGGGAGAGACTATAAATATCTATTCCTGCTGACATGACGCGGAGGAGTCTAACTTCTGGGTGGGACGCCACTCGGAAAAGACTATAAACCCCCCTTTCCAGCTGACATGAAGCTGAAGAGTCCCATATACGAGTAGCATCCTACTCGGTAAGACTATAAACATACATTCCGACTGGCATGAAGTCGAAGAGTCCCACATACGAGTAGTTCCTTACTCGGCAAGACTATAAAATCATATTCAGGTTGACATGATACCGAAGAGTCTCATATACCAGTAGTATACTACTCGGGAAAGACTATAAGGTTAAAGATCTTTGACTTTATGTTTAATTATCTTCACAATTAAGCACAAAGTCGGGGGCTACACCTAATAGGTGCGCCTATTCGACGCACACTATTCATACTTCTACATCGAGCCCTTCATAGCCTCGCTGCCAGCTGACATGAAGCAGGACTCGGGAGAAGAAGCACTCGGACAAAGAGTACTCGGGAGCAATGCACTCGGGAAGACTTCACCGTGGAGGATGAGCACTCGACATCAGCTGTGACTCAACTATGAAGGTCTCAGGGGCTACTGTGGAGGCCATGGGCCCCGGGTACCTCATAACCAGCATATGGGCCACTCAGATAGAGGATGGGCCTAGCCTTGTAATTAGAGATATGGTAACCCTCGGCAGACCTTGCCTTGTACAATAAGGAATATACAGTCCAGCCGGGTACATTATATCTCTAAGGGGAGATCTCCTAGTTGGAATCCGGCGGGGACTTCTACCTTGTAACCCTGTCCCCCAATATATAAGGGGAGGCAGGGCACCCCTTGAGGGCACGGCCATACGGTTCATCAGAATCGCCACCATAATCCCTCAAAGGAATACATATAAACTGGACGTAGGGTATTACCTCACATCGAGGGCCTGAACTAGTATAAAATCTCCCTGTGTTCCTTTGCAATCCATCGAGTTTCCATCCGCCGAGTAGCCCCGTATATTTATTGCCAGTGTAAAACATCGACAGTAACCTTCGGCACACGGGATAACTTCTGTATAGAAAACATCTGCCTCGAGGTCGCCGACTTCGAGACTGCGTATCACGTGATACTCGAACGACCGGTGCTCGCTAGATTCATGGCGGTACCGCACTATACATATATGGTGCTTAAGATGCCAGGACCAGCAAGAGTCCTCTCCCTCCGCAACGACGTCAAGCAAGCCTTCACCTGCGACAAGGAGAGCGGCGAGCTGGCTCAGTCCCAAGAGGCGGCAGTCGGGCGCAACAGTATTTGGCAAGTCGTCACATCCCAATTCAAGGAAGATCAAGTTCTGGCCAAGAAAGCAGTGAAGTCAGGAATTTCAGCGGACTCTGACACGAAGAAGATCCCCCTGGACCCTTCCGACCCCTCCAAGACTACTCTAGTCGAGAATAAACTTGACCCCAAATAGGAAGACGCGCTCGTCACCTTTCTCCAAGCCAACAAAGATATCTTCGCGTGGAAACCGTCCGACATGCCGGGCGTGTAGGATCGAACACAAGAACCAAGCCTACCAGAGGGGGGGGTGAATGGTAGGAGCACAAAAAACCAAAATCTTTTGCGGAATAAAAGATACCCTCAAACCTGGATGGAGTGCATCGGTCAGACCGTCTCTGTTGCGTCGGTCTGACCGTCGTATGTTCACCAGTAGAACCACCGCCTCGCCGCCGCGCTCTTGTCGGATGAACCGTTGGAATTCAGAAGAATACACACCAAAGATGCTCTTCAAAGTAGATTAACTTTATTGCATCAAGATGTGTTTACAAAGTGCATACAAAGCACTCCTTTCTCTCAAAACTAAACCATAACTTTTCTCTCTTCTAAAAGTTATACAACCAGGGTCTCAACCCCTCATCTATTTATACCTCAAACATCCTACACAAAGTAGGAGTAGAACTCCTAGTTTCACTAGGACTCAAACTTTCTATTACCAAATGCAATTACAATTTACCAAATTAAATTCTTCTTTCCGTAACCAACTCAGACTCCCTAACGCGCAGGAATTACTGTAGCACTCCGACACTGTAGCCGCGAGTCGGATTACTGTAGCAATCCGATTCACTGTAGCAGGAACCGAGTACTGTAGCAGCCTCTGTCCTATTTTCTTTTCTCCGAATTTCTCCGTGATTTTTTCAGCGCTTGCACACACGACTTGTGAAGCCCGTTACGAATACCTCCCACACGGTGTCCAGCCACCGTGTGCCACCTTGTGTCGAACCTCGTCACCCGGTTTCCTTGACCGTTCTGGACCTCGACTCCTTCCTGAGTTTTGTCCCGATCCTACCGTTGACTGATGTTGACTACAAGATAAACTGACTTTAGTCCAACCTTGTCACATGGCATCCCGACCGTGCTAGACCTCCGCTCCTCCCTGAGCGTAGTCCCGGTCCTCACCATGGACCAAGGTTAGACCTCAAGTCACCTACACACAAATCAACAAAACAACCGTTTCTGGGTACAGATATTGCAACCTGACCCACATTAGTCACACACTCACGCCAACATCCACATATATTTTCAATCCAAAGTTCACTAAATAAATCATTCGCAAAGCCAATTGTTCATCACAAAATATTAATCATGACAATGATTCTACAGGGCGTACCAAGGGAGGTGATCGAGCACGCCCTCAACGTGAAGACAGATGCCAAGCTAGTCAAGCAACGGCTGTGACGCTTCGCTCAAGACCGTAAAGATGCTATTCGGGAGGAGATAACCAAGCTCCTCGCAGCCGGGTTCATCAAAGAGGTCTACCACCCGGATTGGCTGGCAAACCCAGTTCTGGTCCGGAAGAAAAACGGTAAATGGCGCATGTGCGTCGACTACACCGATCTCAATAAGGCGTGCCCTAAGGACCCATTTGGTTTACCAAGAATAGACCAGGTGGTGGATTCGACAGCAGGGTGCGACCTTCTCAGTTTTCTCGACTGCTACTCGGGATACCACCAAATCAGCCTGAAGGAGGAGGACTGCCTAAATACGTCCTTTATCACGCTGTTTGGAGCGTACTGCTACATCACTATGTTGTTCGGTTTGAAAAATGCTGGAGCAACGTATCAACAGGCGATTCAGCGGTGTCTACACACTCAGATCGGGCGCAACGTGGAGGCCTACGTCGACGACGTGGTGATCAAGACCAAGTCCAAAGAAGACCTCATTGCTGACCCGGAAGAAACCTTCCAAAATCTTTGAAGATTTAAGATGAAGTTAAACCCGGAAAAGTGCACCTTCGGTGTGCCATTCGGCAAGCTACTCGGCTTCATCGTCTCGCATCGCGGCATCGAGGCCAACCCGGAGAAAGTCAATGCAATCATGAACATGGCTCCCCCGACTAACCAAAAGGACATCCAGAAGCTGACTGGCTACATGGCGGCACTCAGCCGGTTCATTTCCCGACTAGGCGAACGGGGCATGCCCTTCTTTAAGGTATTGAAGAAAGCAGACAATTTCCAGTGGACTCCCGAAGCCCAGCAAGCCTTCGAAGACTTCAAGCAATTTCTCACATCACCCCCCATGTTGGCGTCACCCATGCCCCAAGAACCGCTAATGCTATATCTGGCAGCAACTACTCAGGTAGTCAGCACGGTGCTGGTGGTCGAGCGATCCGAACAGGGTCACATCCAGAAAGTCCAAAGGCCAGTTTACTTTGTCAGCGAAGCCCTTGCCGACTCGAAGACGAGATACCCGCAGGTCCAAAAGCTGCTCTACGGCCTACTCATCACTGTCCGAAAGCTGGTGCATTATTTCTAAGCACATCAAGTCACGGTGGTCACATCGTTTCCACTCGGGGACGTCCTACATAACCACGAGGCCATCGGCTAAATCACTAAATGGGCACTCGAGTTGATGGCGTTCGACATCACCTTTCAGCCAAGGACAGCAATCAAATCACAAGCTCTAGCCGACTTCGTGGCCGAGTGGACAGAAGTTCATATGCCTACATCAATAGCAAAGCTAGAGTACTGGACAATGTACTTAGACGGTTCTCTACGGATCAGCGGCGCCGGGGCTGGAGTCATACTCATGTCTCCCACCGACGAAAAACTAAAGTACGTCCTACAAATCCACTTCTCGGCTTCCCACAACGTCGTCGAGTACGAGGCACTTATCCATGGGCTCCGCATCGCCATATCACTTGGCATCCGTCGCCTGGTCGTGCAAGGAGACTTCCAACTTGTGGTAAACCAAGTCATGAAGGACTGGACATGCCTCGACGACACAATGGCAGCATACTGTCAGGAGGTCCGCAAACTAGAAAACAAATTCGATGGGCTAGAGATAACATAGGTGCTACGACAATATAATGACGCTGCAGATGAATTGGCAAATCTGGGATCCAAGCGAGAGGCGGTCCCGACAGGGATCTTTGTCGAGCAACTCATGGAGCCGTCAGTCAAGAAGAAACTGGTGCCAGAGCAGTCGGGAGGCGAACCTACCCCGGCAACAGATGAGGCGCTGCACATATGTCAAGATTGGCAGACTCCTGTTCTCAAATTCCTCCTAGATGATGAACTCCCAGAAGATCACAGTGAAGCTGAACGAATTAAACGTCGAAGCAAGAATTTCTTAGTCGTCGGAGAAGACCTGTACCGAAGAAGTGCATCCGGTGTCCTTATGCGCTACGTCACCACCGAGGAGGGCAAGCAGATCCTGCAGTCGATCCACTCTGGCGTATGTGGCAACCACGTCACATCCAGGACGCTAGTCGGAAAGGCCTACCGGCAAGGATTTTTCTAGCCAACAGCAGTAACAGACGCCAAAGACATCATTCGCACATGCAAGGGCTGCCAGTTCTTTGCAAGACAAACCAATCTCCCAGCCCAGGAACTCCAAACAATCCCAATCTCTTGGCCCTTCGCAGTATGGGGGCTTGACATGGTCGGGCCTTTTAAGAAAGTGCCAGGAGGGTTCACACACCTGTTCGTCGCAGTGGATAAATTCACCAAGTGGATTGAAGCCAAACCCGTCGCAACCATAATGGCGGCACGAGCAAAGGACTTCATCATGAGTATATTATATCGATTCGGGATCCCTAACCGCATCATCACCGACAACGGTACTCAGATCACGGGAGGCGTGTTTCAGGATTTCTATGATGACTTCGGCATCAAGATCTGCTATGCGTTTGTGGCACACCCGTGGAGCAATGGGTAGGTCGAATGAGCCAACGGTATGGTCTTACAAGGCATCAAGACAAGGATATTCGACCGACTACAGCCATACGCGGCCGGTGGGTGCACGAACTCCCATCTGTCCTCTGGTCCCTCAGAACCACAGTTAGTCGGGCAACAGGGCAATCCCCTTTCTTTTTGGTCTACGGTGCTGAGGCCATGCTGCCAACCGAGTTAAAGTTTGGCTCTCCGCGAGTTCGGGCTTACTCAGAAGACACTTCAAACAACACCCGATTGGTTGAACTAGATCAGTTGGAAGAAGCAAGGGACATCGCAACAATCCAGTCGGCAAGGTATCTCCAAGGCCTGCGTCGCTATCACAACCACAAAGTCTGTGGCCACGCCTTTTTGATTAAGATCTTGTATTGAGAAAAATACAAACCACCAAAGACAGGCATAAACTATCCCCAATCTGGGAAGTGCCGTTGATTATAGTGGAGGTGTGGAGGCCATGGGCCCCGGGTACCTCATTACCAGCATATGGGCCACTCGGATAGAGGATGGGCCGAATCATGTAATTAGAGATAAGATAGCACTCGGCAGACTTTACCTTATACGATAAGGAATAACAGTCTTAGTTGGATAGGTTTCTATCTCTAAGAAGGAAATCCCTTGGCCGTATCCGGCTAGGATCCTTATCATGTACCCCTGTCTCCTAGTATATAAAGGGAGGCAGAAGATCATTGATCACAAACCACCTCAGAGGAATAACACCTCAACTGGACGTAGGGTATTACCTCACATCGAGGGCCTGAACCAGTATAAATCTTCTCTGTGTTCCTCTGCAATCCACCGAATTCACCTTCGCCGAATAGCCCTATAGTTTTATTGCCGGTGTAGAGCATCGACAGTTGGCGCGCCAGGTAGGGGTTCCGGTGAATTCCTCATCAGCAGATTCGATGGATTCAACCAACGGAGTCAATGGCAACAAGTTCTCCCCTGGAGACACAATTACCTTCGGGAGCCTAGATTTCGTTGCCGATCAACTCGGCGATCTCACCTTGGTTGAGGCAGACCCAATCTTGCCGGTCGAGGAACTAGCTGACATTGCGCCAGTCGGCCCACAGGACACCGCCGTCTCCTTCAACGACTTACTGCGGCAGTCCTTCATGTCGCCGAGCATCGGGACAACCCTCTCCTTCGGCGTCCGACTTGCGCTAGGCCTTGAGCCAGCCTGGGTTGGGGCGAGAAGGGGAGAGATCGTCAATCTCCCGCACAGCTTTGGCGACGCTGCGCATCTACATCCCGCGCAGCAGACCCGACCTCTAGTAATTCAGTCTGGACACGGCCAAGTGCCATTTCAGATTGGATCTAGAGAGGTTGGAGTCGTGCTTACTCCGATAAACTATTCGGAGTCCGACACCAAGTCGGATAGCGGTTCGAGCGGCAGTTCGGACTCTAGTTTGGCAAGCTTCCTCCTTCCCCGCGAGATCTTCATGGCTTCAACACCACCTTCTGAGGTACACCGACTACAAGAGGAGCAACAGGAGGAGTCGCGCCGACTACAACAAGAGGAGGCCAACTGCGAGGCCCGTAATGACGGGCTACGCCAGGCTGGGCGAGTCGCTTAGCAGCAGATCCTCCAAACCAAAGTCGGCGACCACGACGTCTTCGTCACGCCAGAACAGAATGTTGTGGCTGCCGCAACCCTGCTAGACACACTCCAGCTCGGGCCTGATCACCAGGCTACCCCGACTATCGCCAAGATCAAGGCGATGATCAAAGCTGCTGCCTGTCAGCAGCAACAGCAGTCGGGCGACACAGTTATACCGACCAACCGGTCGGGTTCTCCGGCGACAGGTTCATCTGCATCAACGCGATACCGGGCGGCCGGCTCTAGTCGACAATGCGAAGAGTCCCGGCAAACAACACTCGGCAATACCAACAATGACAACCTGCGGCGTCGCCAGTACGATCGCCGACCCAATCAAGACCTCTGAGTACGACTGCAACGCGACCTTCGCCACACCTTAAACGCTCGACGTGAAGAACGCAAAGAAGATGAACGCCGCCGACTGGAGGACGAAAACGAGCGCTTTGGTCTCCATCATGAGTGGCTGCACCGCCGAGATCGGAGCCGGAGCCCTCATGAAGACGAAGGCATCCCAGCTTTCACTCGGGAGCTATAGGACGTCCATTGGCCGACTGGCTTTAAGCCCACTGGCATTGAAAAGTACGACGGCAAGACAAATCCCGAGTCCTGGCTCACCGTTTATACCCTAGCAGTTCGAGCCGCTGGGGGCGACAGCAAAGCCATGGCTAACTACCTCCCAGTCGCTTTAGCCGACTCTGCGAGGACATGGCTGACAGGCCTCCTGAGGCGGTCGATTGGTTCCCGGGGACAACTTAGGGAGTGGTTCATCGCTAATTTCCAGGGGACCTACGAGAGACCGGCTTCGGAGCATGATCTTTATCAGTTGCACCAGAAGAAAAACGAGTCTCTGCGCGAATTCATCAAAAGGTTTTCCGAGAAGCGCAACCAAGTTCCAACTGTCAAAGACGAGGCCGTCATCGCCGCCTTTCGCAAGGGGGTAAAAGACGCCCCGCTTATTGCAAAGTTCACTCGGAAGCCACCATCCACAGTCCGGGCTCTCTTCGACATGGCCAACAAATACACCGACTCGGCCGAAGCGGTCGCCGAGGCCCTCGACGAGAAGAATGAGCCCCGACAGAAAGACCAGAAGGTGAAAGCCGACAACGAGCCATCTCAAAATAAGTCTGGCAGCCGCAAGCGGAAGTCGGACAACGAGGTGGCCAACATGGAGCGCAGTCGGTCGTGGCCACAACGGAACAACGACTACCAAAAAGTCATGAACGGGCCATGCCCCTTTCACTCCAAGGGCAAGCACACGGCCAAAGACTGCTACATGCTCAAGAAGTTTGCCTCCGAGCAGGCTTCATCGTCTGGCACCGACAAGGACAAGGACAAGCCAGACTCGGGTCCGGCCGATGATTTCCAAGATCCTCAAGCCGAGCTCAATCACAACTTCGGGGGGCCGCTCGCGTACGAGTCCAAGCGCAAACAGAAGCTTTCGGCGCACGACATCAATACGGTCTCTACAACAGACACCCCCCAGTACATGCGCTGGTCAGAGATGGCCATTACCTTTAATCGCGCAGATCACCCAGATCGGGTTTCTCACCCGGGACGCTATCCACTCGTCCTGGACCTGGTCATCAGAAACATCAGGCTGAAGAAAACCCTCATCGACGGAGGTAGCGCGCTCAACATCCTATTCGCCAAGACTTTGGATGAGATGAAAATTCCTTGTTCAGAACTACGGCCGAGTACCGCGCCCTTCCACGGGATAATCCCCGGCCTGTCATCAACCCCATGTGGGTGCCATGGTCCCCGGGTACCTCATGACAAGCATATGGGCCACTCGGATAGAGGATGGGCCTAGCCTTGTAATTAGAGATAAAGCTAGATTCGGCAGACTTCGCCTTGTATAGGAAGGAATATACAGTCCTAGTCCGGTGCGTTATATCTCTAAGGGGAGATCTCCTAGTCGTAATCCGATGGGGACTCCCACCTTGTAACCCTATCCCCCAGTATATAAGGGAAGGCAGGGCGCCCCATGAGGGCAGGTTGAGTTGGTTCACCAGAATCACCACCGCAAATCCTCAAAGGAATAACACCATAACTGGACGTAGGGTATTACCTCACATCGAGGGCCTGAACCAGTATAAAATCTTCCTTGTGTTCCTTTGCAATCCACCGAGTTTACATCCGCCGACTAGCCCCATATATTTATTGCCGGTGTAAAACATCGACAGTTGGCGCGCCAGGTAGGGGCTTCGGCGCGATCTACATCTACAAGCTCGATGGACCCAACAACCGAAGTCGATGGCGGAAAACTCTCCCCCGGAGATACAATCGCATTCAGAGGCCTCGACTTCGTCGCCGACCAGATCGGCAATCTCACCTTGGCCGACTCGGACTCGATCCGATCTGCCAGGGAACCAGCCGACTCCGCGCCAGTCGGCCTACACGATGCTGCAGCAATCTTTCACGACATGCTGCGACGATCTCCAATATGCCCGAGTCCAGGGACAACTCTTTCTTTCGGTGTTCGACTCGGACTCGGTTTTGAGCCGGCCGAGATCAGGCCAAAAAAGGAAGAGATCGTCAATTTCCCGTTCGGACACGGCGACGCTGCGGATATCTACAATCTACATCCGACGCGGCAAACCCGATTCTCTGGAGTTCGACTCGGATACGGCCCCGAGCCGCTCGAGATAGGATCTAGGGAGGTCAGAGTTGTAATCACCCCCATCAACTATTCCGACTACGACTCTCAGTCGGACTACGACTCCCAGTCGGATTCCGACTCTAAGTCGGACAGCAGTTCGGCAAGCTTCTTCCCGCCACGAGAAATCTTCATGGCATCCAAAGGCTCTACTCCTACTTAGGAATCACGCCGACTACACGAACAACAAGAGGAGGAGGCCTGCCGACTGCGAGAACAACAGGAGGAAGAAGCAAGACGCCTGCACGCCCGCAACGAAGGCCTACGCAGGGCTGGGTGAACCGCTCAGCAACAAACCCTCCAAACAAAAGTCGGCGACCACGATGTCTTCGTCACGCCACAACAGAATATCGTGGCCACCGCAACCCTACTGGACACGATCCAGCTTGGGCCTGATCACTAGGCCACCCCGACGATTGCAAGGATAAAAGCCATGCTTACCGCTGCTGCATGTCAGCAGCACCAATAGTCAGGCGATACCCTCATACTGACCAACCGGTCGGCATCCCCAATGGCAGTCTCGTCTACCTCAAAGCGACGCCGAGCGGCCGGCTCTAGTCGGCTGCACACGGAGTCACGCCAAACGTCACTCGGCAACCCAAACAACAACCGGCAACGTCGAAGTGACCGTCGGGACAACCGGGATCTCCGAGGCCAACTATGGCGTGATCTTCGGCAGGACACCAATGCTCGGTGCCGCGAACGAGAAGAAGGCGAGCAACGCCAACTGGAAGACGAGAACGAGCATTTCGGCCTCCACCACGAGCGGTTTCGTCGCCGTCATCGGAGTCGGAGTCCTCATCAAGATGGAGGCATACCAGCCTTCACCCAGGAGCTACAACAGGTCGACTGGCCGTCGAGTTTCAAGCCTATAGGCATCAAGAAATACGACGGCAAGACCAATCCCGAGTCCTGGCTCACGGTCTACACTCTGGCGATCCGAGCAGCTGGAGGGAATCACAAAGTCATGGCTAACTACCTCCCAGTCGCTTTAGCCGACTCAGCGAGGACATGGCTAACAGGACTTCCCAAGCAATCAATCGGCTCCTGGGGAGAACTTCGGGAACGCTTCATCGCCAACTTCCAGGGAACATACGAGAGGCCATCTTCCGAGTACGACTTATATCAGTTGCATCAAAGGAAGAACGAGTCTCTTCGTGACTTCATTAAGAGGTTTTCTGAGAAGAAGAACTCAATCCCGAACGTCAAGGATGAGGTCGTCATCACCGCCTTTCGAAAAGGAGTCAAAGACACCTCGTTCATCGACAAATTCACACGGAAGCCTCCCAACTCCGTCAAGGCTTTATTCGACATGGTGAACAAATACGCCGACTCAGCCCACGCTGTTGCTGAGACCCTTGAAGATAAAAAGGCATCTTGACAGAAGAAGCGGGAGGGCACCGACGACGCGGTCCCGACTAAAGCTGGGAATCGCAAACGCAAGTCGGACGGCTTCATTGTGGCAGTTGGTCACAACCGTCTTCGACCTTCAACAACTGAAGATTATCAGAACAATAAGTGACATGCTCGGGGGCTCACAAGCTCAAACACAAGGATGGCATCCCCACTCCAACATACCGAACAGCTAAGTCGCTTTCTGATAAATCTTTCCTCACTTGGCCTCGCTAATGCCACAGCCGCTTACACCTAATAGGTGTACAAGCTGTACTTTTTTCTGTTTTTGCTCTTAAATGATTGCAAAAGTATTCGAGTAGCATAAATCCTGATCCGTGAAACTTTGCTCCATGAAAGACGAACTCAAGTCACCCAAAACGCGTGTCTGGGAAAGAGCCATGAGCCAACTCTCGACGCTAGGGGGCTATGACTAGTCGGGCAGAGTGTTTAAACGTAAGGGGTCAACTACTCGAGGAAATTAATATCAAAAAGAGGAAGAACATGTATTTACATATATTGTAAAATACATTACATTCGGGTGATTGTTTTCATCATCAGATGCTACTCATCCGATATCTTTATATTGCAGGCCCAGCTCCGGATACGCGTTACAGGAACTCAGGGCTGCGAGCCTATCTCCTACGCTCAGGGGCTGGACAAGTCTGCCAAAATACACTCGGGATGCTCCATGAGGGCTACTTACCGAGTACTCGCGCCAGTCGGGACGTCATCTTCCTCGGCTACGCTCCATGTGAGCTGACAACCGACTTCCGGCACTAGTCGGGGGTCGTATATCACTCGGCTGGATGAGGTACGCCCCATGAGGGTCACTAGCCGAATCTTATGCTAATGCAAGGTTCGGGTACCTCGCTTGGCTATAACTCTGTTGGGTAGGGTATGCCCCATGAGGGTCGCTAGCCGAATCCTATGCTAATGCAAGGTTCGGGTACCCTGCTTGGCTCTCCTGAAGTCAGAGAAGACTTACATCGTCAAAGCACATCCGGAGTTCTCATGCACCGCGTCACACTTGAGGAGGGTAAGCAGATCCTGCAATATACCTACTCAGACTTCTGTGGCAACCAGGTTGCATTCGGAACGTAAGTCGGAAAGGCTTGCGAATAAGGATTTCTCTAGCTGATTGCGGTTACCGACACCAAAAAACTCATCCTAACATGCGATGGATGATACTTCTATAGAGCTATACTGGGTAGGTCGGCTCAGGCCGACTTATTTAGTAGCAGCACCAAGATATGAGTTCCTACAGTAGCATGCTCCATGTGGGCCGCCCGCAGGCTGAGTTGAAATTATAGCGCTGGTGCTACCAACAGGAGCCGATGAGGTAAACAGATATGCTCCATGAGAGCCCTATTGCTAAAAATATATGTTTGGGTATCTGTTTTATCCACCAGGTCTCGAGGATATATCCTTACAAGGATCACAAGCTGGTCTTCATTAAAATTGGGGATGCAGGTATCTTTCTCGGGTACACCTGACCACGCCGTGGATTTATTTTCATAAAGTGGTACTCGGCCTACATGCGTGGCCATCAGTTGCCATGAGCAACATTATTCCCGCTGACATGATGTGGAAGAGTCTAACTTTCGAGTAGTGCACTACTCGGGAGAGACTATAAATTTTTTATTCCCGCTGACATGACGCGGATGAGTCTAACTTTCGAGTAGTACACTACTCGGGAGAGACTATAAAATTCTCATTCCCGCTGACATGACGCGGATGAGTCTAACTTTTGAGTAGTACACTACTCAGGAGAGACTATAAAATTCTCATTCCCGCTGACATGATGCGGAGGAGTCTAACTTTCGAGTAGCATACTACTTGGGAAAGACTATAAACATTCTTCCAGCTGACGAGCTGAAGAGTCTAACTTCCGAATGGGACGCCACTCGGGAAAGACTATAAACACCTTTTCCAGCTGACATGAAGCTGACGAGTCTAATTTTTGAGTAATATATTACTTGGGAAAGACTATAAATAATCATCCCGGCTGACATGATGCCGACGAGTCTGATTTTCGAGTAGCATCCTACTCGGCAAGACTATAAACACACATTCCGACTGACATGAAGTCGAAGAGTCCTATATACGAGTAGTTCCCTACTCGGCAAGACTATAAATCATATTCCGGTTGACATGATACCGAAGAGTCTCATATACCAGTAGTAATCTACTCGGGAAAGACTTCAAGGTTAAAGATCTATGACTTTATGTTTAATTGTTTTCACAATTAAGCACAAAGTCGGGGGCTACACCTAATAGGTGCGCCTATTCGGCGCACACTATTCCTACATCTACATGGAGCCCTTCATAGCCTCGCTGCCAGCTGACATGAAGCAGGACTCGGGAGAAGCAGCACTCAGACAAAGAGTACTCGGGAGCAATGCACTCGGGAAGACTTCACCGTGGAGGGTGAGCACTCGGCATCAGCTGTGACTCAACTATGAAGGTCTCGGGGGCTACTGTGGGTGCCATGGGCCCCGGGTACCTCATGACAAGCATATGGGCCACTCGGATAGAGGATGGGCCTAGCCTTGTAATTAGAGATATAGCTAGATTCGGCAGACTTCGCCTTGTATAGGAAGGAATATACAGTCCTAGTCGGGTGCGTTATATCTCTAAGAGGAGATCTCCTAGTCATAATCCGATAGGGACTCCCACCTTGTAACCCTATCCCCCAGTATATAAGGGGAGGTAGGGCGCCCCATGAGGGCAGGTTGAGTTGGTTCACCAGAATCACCACCGCAAATCCTCAAAGGACTAACACCATAACTGGACGTAGGGTATTACCTCACATCGAGGGCCTGAACCAGTATAAAATCTTCCTTGTGTTCCTTTGCAATCCACCGAGTTTACATCCGCCGACTAGCCCCATATATTTATTGCCGGTGTAAAACATCGACACCCCACTTGGGTAGATAACCTTGCCGGTAACCTTCGGCACGCGGGATAACTTCCGCACGGAAAATGTCTGCTTTGAGGTCGCCGACTTCGAGACCGCGTACCACGCGATACTCGGACGACCGGCACTCGCCAAATTGATGGCGATACCGCACTACACATATATGGTGCTCAAGATGCCTGGGCCAGCAGGAGTCCTGTCCCTCCGCAGCGACATCAAGCAAGCTTTCACCTGCGAAAAGGAGAGCTGCGAACTGGCTCAATTACAAGAGGCGGCAGCCGGGCGCGATAGCATTCGGCAAGCCGCCACAACTGAAGTCGAGCAGGATCAAGTTCCGGCGAAAAAAGCGGCGAAGTCGGGAATTTCAGCGGACTCTGACACGAAGAAGATCCCCCTGGACCCTTCTGACCCCTCCAAGACTACCCTAGTCGGGACTGGACTCGACCCCAAATAGGAAGACACGCTCGTCACCTTCCTCCAAGCCATCAAGGATATCTTCACGTGGAAATCGTCCGACATGCCGGGCGTACCAAGGGAGTGATCGAGCACGCCCTAAACGTGAAGACAGACGCCAAGCCAGTCAAGCAACGGCTGCGGCGCTTCACTCAAGACTGCAAGGATGCTATCCGGGAGGAGATCACCAAGCTCCTCGCAGCCGGGTTTATCAAGGAGGTCTATCACCCCGATTGGTTGGCAAACCCAGTTCTGGTTCGGAAGAAAAACGGTAAATGGCGCATGTGCGTCGACTACACCGATCTCAACAAAGCGTGCCCCAAGGACCCATTTGGTCTTCCTAGGATAGATCAGGTGGTAGACTCCATGGCCGGGTGCGACCTACTCAGCTTTCTCAACTGCTACTCGGGATACCATCAAATCAGCCTGAGGGAGGAAGACTGCCTAAAAACATCTTTCATCATGCCATTTGGAGCGTACTGCTACATCACAAGGCCATTCGGTTTGAAGAACGCTGGAGCAACCTATCAACGGGCAATTCAGCGATGCCTGCACACTCAGATCGGGCGCAACGTGGAAGCCTACGTCGATGACGTGGTGATCAAGACCAAGTCCAAACAAGACCTCATCACTGACCTGGAAGAAACCTTCCAAAACTTTCAAAGATTCAAGATGAAGTTGAACTCGGAAAAATGCGCCTTCGGTGTGCCATCCGGAAAGTTACTCGGCTTCATCGTCTCGCATCGTGGCATCGAGGCCAACCTGGAGAAAGTCAACGCCATCAGGAACATGGCACCCCCGACTAACATCAAAGATGTCCAGAAGCTGACAGGCTGCATGGCGGCACTCAGCCGGTTTATTTCCCGACTGGGCGAACGGGGTATGCCCTTCTTCAAGCTCCTCAAAAAGGCGGACAACTTCCAATGGACTCCGGAAGCCCAGCAAGCCTTCGAAGACTTTAAACAATTCCTCACATCTCCTCCCGTGTTGGCGTCACCTCTGCCCCAAGAACCGCTAATGCTATATTTGGCGGCAACTACTTAGGTAGTCAGCACGGTGCTGGTGGTTGAGCGATCCGAACAGGGTCACATTCAGAAAACACAACGGCCAGTCTACTTTGTCAGCGAGGTCCTTGCCGACTCGAAGACGAGATATCCGCAAGTCCAGAAGCTGCTATATGGCCTACTCATTACAATCCAGAAGCTGGTGCATTATTTTCAAGCACACCAAGTCACGGTGGTCACAGCGTTTCCACTCGGGGATGTCCTTCATAATCGCGAGGCCACCGGCCAAATCGCTAAATGGGCACTCGAGTTGATGGCGTTCGACATCACCTTCCAGCTACGGACAGCAATTAAATCACAAGCTCTAGTCGACTTCGTGGCCGAGTGGACGGAAGTTCAACTGCCTACATCAACAGCAAAGCTAGAGTACTAGACAATGTACTTTGACGGTTCTCTACGGATCGGCAGTGCCGGGGCTGGAGTCATATTGACGTCCCCCACTAGCGAAAAACTGAAGTACGTTCTACAAATCCACTTCCTGGCTTCCCACAACGTCGCCAAGTACGAGGCACTCGTTCATGGGCTCCGCATCGCTATATCACTTGGCATACGTCGACTGGTTGTGCACGGGGATTCTCAACTCGTGATAAACCAAGTCATGAAAGACTGGACTTGTCTCGACGACACCATGGCGGCATACTGTCAGGAGGTCCGCAAGCTGGAAAACAAGTTCGACGGGCTGGAAATAACACATGTCCTGCGTCAATACAATGACAAGGCAGACGAGCTGGAAAACATGGGATCCAAGCGAGAAGCAGTTCCGATTGGAATTTTTATCGAGCAACTCATGGAGCCATCAGTCAAGAAGAAACTGGCACCGGAGCAGTCGGGAGGCGAATGTACCCTGGCCACAAACGAGGTGCTACACATATGTCAAGACTGGAGGACTCCTGTTGTCAAATTTCTCCTGGACGACGAACTCCCAGAAGATCGCAGTTAAGCCAAGCAGATCAAGCGTCGAAGCAAAATCTTCCTACTAGTCGGAGAAGACCTGTACTGAAGGAGTGCATCCGGTGTCCTCATGCGTTGCGTCACCACCAAGGAGGGCAAGCAGATTCTGTAGTCGATTCACTCGGGCATATGTGGCAACCATGCTGCATCCAGGACGTTAGTCGAAAAGGCTTACCGGTAGGGATTTTTCTAGCCCACAGCAGTAACAGACGCCAAGGACATTGTTCGCAAGTGCGAGGGTTGCCAGTTCTACGCAAGACAAACAAATCTCCTAGCCCAAGAACTCCAAACCATCCCTATTTCTTGGCCATTCGCAGTATGGGGGCTCGACATGGTCGGGCCCTTGAAGAAAGCGCCAGAAGGGTTTACACATCTATTCGTCGCGGTGGATAAATTCACCAAGTGGATTGAGGCTAAACCCGTTGCAACAATTACAGCGGCACGAGCAAAGGACTTCATCATGAGTATACTATACCGGTTCGGGGTCCCTAACCGCATCATCACCGATAACGGTACTTAGTTCACGGGCGGCGTATTCCAAGACTTCTGCGAAGATTTCGGCATCAAGATCTGCTACGCATCTGTGGCACACCCACGGAGCAACGGGCAGGTCGAACGAGCCAACGGTATGGTCTTACAAGGCATCAAGGCCAGGATATTTGATCGACTACAACCATACGCGAGCCGGTGGGTACAAGAACTCACATCGGTTCTCTGGTCTCTCAGAACCACGGTTAGTCGGGCAACAGGGCACTCCCCTTTCTTCCTGGTCTACAGTGCCGAGGCTATGCTATCGACAGAATTACAGTTCGGCTCTCCGCGAGTCCGGGCTTACGCAGAAGACGTTTCAAACAATACCCGACTGGTCGAGTTAGATCAGTTGGAAGAAGCAAGAGACACCGCAACAATCTAGTCGGCAAGGTATCTTCAAGGCGTACGTCGCTACCACAATCGCAATGTCCGTGGCCGCGCCTTTTTGGTTGGGGATCTCGTTCTAAGGAAAATACAAACCACCAAAGACAGGCACAAATTATCCCCAATCTAGGAAGGGCCGTTCATTATAGCCGAGGTCACGCGGCCAGGCGCCTACCGACTGAAGACTGAAGACGGTGTCCTCATGAACAACTCATGGAACATAGAACAGCTACGTCCTTTCTATACCTGAGTTTTATACTTTTTCATGTGTACAGTTTCTCTGACTCACTACGCCGCTTGCATCAACCGAGTAGTGAGTCGGGGCTGCATGTATATATGTGCTGTCAATAATATACGAGCTCGTCCTACTCAGTCACGAAGCTTTACTACAACTGTCTCGTTTGCCTGAGTCCAGCTTCTTACTTTGAACAATTTTATTAAGTTCTAACAGAATAACTCGGCACAGACCGCACGGTCAAGTAAAGCTAATGACAACTGAGTACATGAGCTTGGTGGCGTCGCACATATATTTGCACATGTTTCTTCACAAAAAGTGTATACATACCGACTACATAATATGTTGCCCTTACAGACCCAGGTCTCAGGTAATTACCTCAGCAGTCGGCTTCGCCCGGGCAATCAGCTCCAGCGCCTCCTCGGGCGTCGTCTCCTCGGCAAACCCCTCCCCAATGGCTTCAATGTCTGCCCTCGGGTAGATGGACTTGGTCATCGCCAGGGTTTGGGCCACGTCGGCAACAACATGCTCATCCGAGTACTTCTTCAAGGCACTCGGTGCACTCTCAAGACGCGCCTCTATTTGGGGGATCCTGCTGCAACTGGTTCCCACAGGGTTGGGATCTATGAGGTCAAGGAGCCCTTTCACGGACCCGACGAGGGCCTCCCGTGACTCCTTGATGACTCTTATCTCCTCTGTGTAAAACCGATACTGGGCCTGGACATTGACTCTCATATCTGTCCTTGTCCACCGGCGAGTAAAACTTGTCAGACTCGGTTGCAGCTAGAATGATTAATCAATTGGTTAAGATCACGGTCGGGTTGAGGACTTACATTCGTAGTCGGCCTCCCACCTGGCCACGGTCTTCTCTAGTTCGGCTATTTCCTTACCGAGCTTGACGACGGCCTCTTTCAACTCGGCCTTCTCCCGATCAAGCTCGGTGTTGGCCCTTGTCAGGTCGGCCTTGACCTTTTTGAGCTCGGCCCTGGCTTCTTCGGCCTCCTTCAGCTGGGATTCCCTCTCTGTTCGGGTCTTTAACTCCGCTTTGAGGGCTGCACGACAGATTAGCCAAGAGCTCAACCGTGCAGTCATGACATAACTGGGTAGTCGGGAACAACGCAGCTGAATGAATACGTCGATGGTTCAGTCGGGAAGGCGCATTCGGGGAATTTACCTCTGATCTTTCTAGCTAGGACCCAAGTCTCCTCCCTGAGCTGGTCGGCGCCACTCTTCAGCCAGGCTTCCCTCCCCGCGTGATGCTCCTCCATCTTGGCCTTCAATGCCCGAAGCTGCTCCAATTCTGCGAGGTGGGGAGCCATTTCGACCAGGATCTCTGTCATCGCCTCATTGCGGTCGACAAGCTTCTGCTCGGGGTAGAAAACAAATCAAGGATGGAGTTAAACGTCAAAACGAGAAGATCACCACGACTCTGCCACAAGAATCATACCCCGACTCCCTGGGACCCGCTGATAGCGGCGCGAAGCAAGCTTTCGTGTTCCCTTCTCGCGACAACTTCATCAAGCCTGAAGCTCTTCACGGTCCCGTCAGGCGCCGTCCAGGTGAATGTCCGGGGCATCCTACGCAGAGGAGCTTCAATCCGAGGTAGGTTCGGGATCTCTGGCGGCGACGACGATGACGACAACGACCACAACGGCGACGGGGTCCCGGCCCCCATGCTGTCGTCCCCCGTGGCCTTGGGGACTGGCTCGGGGGCTCCGACAACGGCCTCCGTGACGGGCGACGCTTTAGGGGCTAGGGCCTCAACCTTAGCAGCTGCCTCTTGGTCAGGTGGTGGCGGCGACCATGCAGTCGGGACCACCTCAGTCTCAGCTACTGGGCTGGCCACCGGCTCAGGGGGTGTGTTCGCGGCCGCCGGCTCGGCTAGAGCAGGCTCTTCAAGGGGAGCGGTCGAATCGGTCTCCTTGAGATCGATATCGGCCCACTTCCTGCATGACGAAACAAGACATCAAAACACTACAACAACACGCAAGGATTCCAGGAGATTCAGAGCAGCATACCTCTTGGAGAACTTCAGTTTCCTGCCGGGCAACCTGAGTCCTGGCGGAGTGCTATCTCCGGTCGTCAGCCTGGCCGGCGAATTGGTCGGCGCCACAGTCGGTGGTGGCATATCAGCTCGAGTCGGCCCCGGTTCCGGCGCGGCTGGCTTGGGCGCCCCCGTCCTCGGCGATATCTGCTCTGGCCGACCCCTCGACGGTGTTGTTGCCGGACTCGGCAATGTTGGGCTCAAACCCATAGGTCTCAACCTTGGGCTTGATCGCCTGGGCGCCGCGGTGACGGTGTCCTTTATCTTTAGGCTTCCGGCCACGGTGCGCAGCATCATGGCCTTCTCGCCCCGATACAGAATGGGCTTCTTCCCCACTCTCTTGGAGTCGGGCTGGGTAGCAGAGGGGCTCCTCGGCCTTTTCTTCGATGCAACGGCCGACAATGGGCGGGAGTCTTCATCGAACTCTTCGTGCCACTACAAATGAGTCAACAAAATACATCACACAGTGCTGAACAATCACAGCTCCACAGGCATTCATCACAGAAGAAGATTAAAGGTTACCTTGGTCCGGGGCCGAATGAAGCTATAGGCCGCGACCCGGCGGTTATCGTCTTCGGTTGCGACCACCCCTTCGGAGAAGTAACCGAATAGGGTCTCGGTCACTACGTCCTTGCTGGCCGACTTGTTGCTTACTCGGTCAGGATCATTTTTGCCTTTAAAGGCCCAGCCAAATGCACTCCTCAGCTTCAACGGCTGGATGCGCCGAGTCAGGAAGTGACGAGCCACCTAAGGTCCTGTCAGGCCAGCCTTTTTGAGGCCATCTAACTTCACCAACAATTGATGTGCCTGGCCCATGTCCTCAAAGGACGACTCTGCTGACCAATTTGGTGAAACCACGGGCGGCAAGCCGGTAAATGGGCGCAAGGAGGGAGCCAGATCTGCACAATAGAACCATTCCTTGTGCCAGCCTTTCAGAGAAGATTTCAAGGGAAGATCAAGATATGACTTCTTCCCATCGCTCCTCAGCTGGAGACCAGCCCCCCCAATCACACTAATATTATTCTTGGAGGGTTGGGGTTTGATGTGGAACAGATGTTGGAAGAGGATAAAATGGGGTTCAACACCCAAGAAGCACTCACAGAGAGTAACAAATATTGAGATATGAAGAATTGAGTTGGGGTTCAAATGCACCAACTCCAGCCCGTAGAAGTCAAGGACGTGGCGGAAGAAATCGGAAGATGGAAAGCACAAGCCCCGATTGAAAAAAGAGGCGAAAACTACTGTTTCACTAGGTTGGGGATTTGGGACCGACTCACCTTTAGCCGGCCGCCAGCGAATCACTTCTTGGCTGGGCAACTTCAGTTGACTCTCCAGCAGCTTCAGCTTCACTGAGCCGCAATCTGAGATCGGCCAAGCACTCTCCGGTGCACCCGCAAGATCCGAAGCTTTCGGCATGGCTGGAAGCGACAAGATTTGGGGAAAAACGAATCGGGGACTTGGAACAAACGAAGACGATTGGAATCGCCCGAGTCCGGGTGGGGAACAGCAGCAGCTAACCCTAGCCGGGCGGGAAGCGAAAAGTTGGGCGCGAAGGTGGAAGACGAAGCAATTGGATGATTTAGGGAAGATGAAGGAATCTTTTCTCTCTCCCCGCCTTTATAGAGCCGATGCCGACTAGATGGGCTTGGGCCTATACAGTCAGCACTGGGCCATCAAGATATGAGTTCCTATAGTAGCATGCTCCATGTGGGCCGCCTGCAGGCTGAGTTGAAATTATAGCGCTGGTGCTACTAACAGGAGCCGATGAGGTAAACAGATATGCTTCATGAGAGCCTTATTGCTAAACATATATGTTTGGGTATCAGTTTTATCCACCAGGTCTCAAGGATATATCCTTATAAGGATCACAAGCTGGTCTTCATTAAAATTGGAGATACAGGTATCTTTCTCGGGTACACCTGACCACGTTATGGATTTATTTTTATAAAGTGGCACTCGGCCTACATGCGTGGCCACCAGTTGCCATGAGCAACGTTATTCCAGCCGACATGATGCTGAAGAGTCTAACTCTCGAGTAGTGCACTACTCGGGAGAGACTATAAATATCTTTTCCCGCTGACATGATGCAGAGGAGTCTAACTTCTGAGTGGGACGCCACTTGGAAAAGACTATAAACCCCCTTTTCCAGCTGACATGACGCTGAAGAGTCCCATGTACGAGTAGCATCCTACTCAGCAAGACTATAAACACATATTCCGACTGACATGAAGTCGAAGAGTCCTACATACGAGTAGTTCTCTACTCGGCAAGACTATAAAGTTTATTCCGGTTGACATGATACCGAAGAGTCTCATATACCAGTAGTAATCTACTCGGGAAAGACTTCCAGGTTAAAGATCTTTTGACTTTATGTTTAATTGTCTTCACAATTAAGCACAAAGTAGGGAGCTACACCTAATATGTGTGTCTATTCAGCGCACACTATTCATATATCTTCATGAAGCCCTTCATAGCCTCGTTGCCAGCTGACATGAAGCAGGACTCGGGAAGAAGACTTACTCGGACAAAGAGTACTCGGGGGCATCGCACTCGGGCAATCTTCACCGTGGAGGATGAACACTCGGCATCAGCTATGACTCGACTATGAAGGTCTCAGGGGCTACTGTGGAGGCCATGGGCCCTGGGTATCTCATTATCAGCATATGGGCCACTCGGATAGAGGATGGGCCAAATCATGTAATTAGAGATAAGATAGCACCCGGCAGACTTTACCTTGTACGATAAAAAATAACAGTCTTAGTCGATTAGGTTTCTATCTCTAAGAAGGAAATCCCTTTGCTGTATCCGGCTGGGATCCTTATCATGTACCCCTGTCCCCTAGTATATAAAGGGAGGCAGGGTGCCCCATGGAGGCACGGAAGATCATTGATCACAAACCACCTCAGAGGAATAACACCTCAACTGGACGTAGGGTATTACCTCACATCGAGGGCCTGAACCAGTATAAATCTTCTCTGTGTTCCTCTGCAATCCACCGAATTCACCTTCGCCGAATAGCCCTATAGTTTTATTGCCGGTGCAGAGCATCGACAGGAGGTTACTCGGCCAGGCTCCTACCGACTGAAGACCGAAGACGGTGCCCTCATCAGCAACTCATAGAACATAGAATAGCTATGTCCCTTTTATACCTGAGTTTTATACTTTCATATGTGTACAGTTCTTCTCTGACTCACTACGCCTTTTGTTTCAATCGAGTAGTGAGTCGGGGGCTGCATGTATTGTATGTGCCGTGTCAATAATATACGAGCCTATTTCACTCAAGTTATGAAGTTTTACTATGACTTTTCCATGTCTGCCCGAGTACAGTTTTCTGCGGTGAACGTTTTTATTAAGTTCCTATAGACTAACTCGGCGTAGGCTATATTGTCGAGTAAAGCTAATGACAACTGAGTAATAGTCTAAAGCTTGGCGGCATTGCACATGCATTTACACATATTCTTACCAAAATGTATATACACACCGACTGCATGATATATTGTCTTTACATACCTAGGTCCTAGGTGATAATTTTTGCAGTCGGCCTCGCCTTAGCTATCAGCTCCAGCGCCTCCTCAGGAGTCGTCTCCTCGGCAAACCCCTCCCCGATGGCTTCGTAATCTATCCTTGGGTAGATGGACTTGGTCATCGCTAGGGTCTGGGCCACACCGGCAATAACACACTCATCCGAGTACCTCTTCAGGGCACTCGGTGCGTCTTTAAGGCACTCCTCCAGTTGGAAGATTGTGCTGGAGCTGGTTCCCACAGGACAAGGATCTATCAGGTCAAGGAGCCCTTTCACAGACTCGCTAAGGGTTTCCCGTGACTCCTTGACTACCCCGATCTCCTCTGCAAAAGCTTGGAACTGGATCTGGGAATTGGTTCTCGCAGCTACCCAGATTCACCGACAAGTAAAATTGTTAAGCAAAGCCGCATATGGAGTAATTAATGGATTGGCTAAGGTTATTGTTAGGGCGGAGACTCACTTTTGTAGTCGGCCTCCCACTTGGCTATGGCCTTCTCCAGTTCAACTTTTTCTTGTTCGAGCTTAGTATTGGCCGCGTTCAACTCGGCCTTCTCTTGCTCAAGCTCGGTTTTGGCCTCTGCCAGGGCGGCCTTGTCTTTTTCAAGTTCTGCCCTAGCTCTCTCGGCCTCCTTCAGCTGCTCTCCTCCCTCTATTTGGATCTTCAACTCGGCTTCAAGGGCTGCACGATAGATTAATCAAGAACTCGACGATGCAGTCAAGACACAACTGGGCAGTTGGGAAATAACATAGCTGGAGGGATATATCAAGGAATTGGTTAGGAAGAAGGGCTCTAGAGGCTCTCCTCTAATCGTCTTGGCTTGATCCCAGTTTTCGCTCCTAAGCTTGGTGACGTTCTCCCTCAGCCAAGATTCCCTCTCATGGCTGCGCCCTTCCACTTCAGTTTTCAGGGCCCGGAGTTGGTCCAACTCTTGGAGGTGGGGGGCGATTCGGTTCAGCACCTCATGCATTTTCTCTGAGCGATCAACAACTTTTTGCTCGGGGATCAACAAATCAGAGCAGAATCGAGCATCAAGAAATACTACCAAAATTCCGGCACAATGGAAACCGTACCCGAATCCCCTCGGACGTGGCGAGTGTGGCACGAAGCAGGGCTTCACGTTCCCTTCCCGCTGCCACATCATCGACCTTGTAGGTCTATGCAGTTCCGTCAGGCGCCGTCCACTGGAACGTCCTCGGGAACCTGCGCGGAGGGGCCTCGATCCTGGGGAGGTCGGGTCTCTCTGAAGGAAGCGATGATGACGACGATGACGACCACGACCAGGAAGGCGACGGACTCCTGGCCCCCGGCTCGGCGGCTTCTGCGGCCTCGGGGGCTGGCTCAGGTGCTGTAGCAGCGTCTTCGACACCAAGTGCTAGCTCAGGAGGTGCAGCGACAACTTCAGCGACAGGCGCCGGCTCAAAGGTTGGGGCGGCGGCTTTGATAACCACCCCTTGGTCGGCCGGTGTCGGCGACCCTGTAGTCAGGACGGTCTCAACCCCTACGGCTAGGCCCGCCTCTGGCTCAGCAGGCGTACTCGCTGGCTCCGGACCGGCTAGGACAGGGTCGACAGCAGGGACAGTCGGCGTGACTTCCTTAAGATTTATGTCGACCCGCTTCCTACACAACAAGTCAAGCATCAAGGTGCGACAACGCTGAACATGATTTTCAGAAGACCAAGAATGGCCTACCTCTTGGAGAACTTGAGCTTTTGCCCGGGAGACCCAGAGGGCGGCACTGGAGGGCCACTAGCTGTTGGGCCTGAGGGCGCGGCAGTCGTGTCGATGCTTTGCACCGGCAATAAAACTACGGGGCTACTCGGCGAGGGTGAATTCGGTGGACTGCAGAGGAACACAAAAGAATTATACTGATTCAGGCCCTCAAGATGAGGTAATACCCTACATCCAGTTGAGGTGTTATTCCTCTGAGGTGTATGTAGATCGATGACCTAGTTGTTCTTGTCGTGCTTGCCCTGAGGGGCGCCCTGCCTCCCTTTATATACCAGGGGACAGGGGTACATGATAAGGATCCCAGTCGGATACGACCAAGGGATTTCCTTCTTAGAGATAGAATCCTATCCGACTAAGACTATGTTTCCTTATTATACAAGGCACAGCCTGCCGGGTGCTATCTTATCTCTAATTACATGGTCTGGCCCATCCTCTATCCGAGTGGCCCATGTACTGGTAATGAGGTACCCGGGGCCCATGGCCTCCACAAGTCGGCGGTGGCACCTCTGTCCTAGTCGGCCCTGTTTGCAGTGTGGTCGGCTGGGGCGCTTGGGTGCTCGGCGGCGCCGGAGTCGATCTTGTACTCAGCCGCGTTTGGGTTGGGCTCGATGTTGCTGAGCTCAACTGCGCCAGTCCCGGTCTGGGACTCAATGGCCTAGGTGCTGTGCCGGCGGGGTCCCTTATCCTTAAACTCTCGGCTGCGGCACTCGGCTTCATGACCTTTACCTTGCCCTGATCTACAATGGGCTTCTTCCCCGCTCTCTTAGAGTCGGGCTGGGCAGCAGAAGGACTCCTCGGCCTCTTCTTCAACTTGGTGGCCGACAACGGGCGGGAGTCGTCATCAAACTCCTCGCACCACTACAGAAAGTTTAACAACATACAACAAAAAATGCTGGGCAATTGCCGACACATGTTCACAGGCATTCTCCGACGCACCCGCAAGGTTTGAGGCCCTCGGCATGGCTGGAGCGGAGAAATTTGGGGAAAATGCAATTGGGGGCTTGGAATTGACAAGAAGGATCAGAATCGCCCGAGTTCTAGTGAGCAACAGCAAGCAGCAGTGAACCCTAGCAAAGCGGGAGGCGAAATTTCGGCGTGGGGACGGAAGACGAAACGATTGGTCGTGTGGGGAAGATAGAGGAATCTTTTCTCTCTCCCTCAGCCATTATAGAGCCTGTGCCGACTAAATGGGCTTGGGCTTACACAGTCGAAGTTGGGCCACTGAAGATATCAGTTCGTACAGTAGCACGCTCAATATGGGCCACTTGCAGGCCGAGTTAAAACGCAGCGCTGGTGTTACTAGCAGGAATTGATGAGGTGAACAGGTATGCTTCATGAAGGCCTAATTGCTAAATATATATGTTTGGGTATCTGTTTTATCCACCAGGTCTCGAGGATATATCCTTATAAGGATCACAAGCTGGTCTTCATTAAAATTGGGGATGCAGGTATCTTTCTTGAGTACACCTGACCACGCAATGGATTTACTTTCATAAAGTGGTACTCGGCCTACATGCTTGGCCACCAGTTGCCATGAGCAACATTATTCCAGCTGATATGATGCTGAAGAGTCGAACTTCTAAGTAGTGCACTACTCGGGAGAGACTATAAATATCTTTTCCAGCTGACATGACGTTGAGGAGTCTAACTTCTGAGTGGGACGCCACTCGGAAGAGACTATAAACCCCCTATTCCAGCTGACATGAAGTTGAAGAGTCCCATATACGAGTGGCATGCTACTTAGCAAGACTATAAATCATATTCTAGTTGACATGATACCGAAGAGTCTCATATACCAGTAGTAATCTACTCGGGAAAGACTGCAAGGTTAAAGATCTTTGACTTTATGTTTAATTATCTTCACAATTAAGCACAAAGTCGGGGGCTACACCTAATAGGTGCGCCTATTCGATGCACACTATTCATATACCAACATGAAGTCCTTCATAGCCTCGTTGCCAGCTGACATGAAGCAGGACTCGGGAAGAATAAGCACTCGGACAAGGAGTACTCGGGAGCAATACATTCGGGCAATCTTCACTGTGGAGGACGAGCACTCGGCATCAGCTGTGACTCAACTATGAAGGTCTCAGGGGCTACTGTGGAGGCCATGGGCCCCGGGTACCTCATCACAAGCATATGGGCCACTCGGATAGAGGATGGGCCGAGTCTTGTGGTTAGAGATATAGTAGCACCCGGTAGATTTTGCCTTGTATAAAAAGGAATATACAATCTTAGCTGGGTAAGATGTATCTCTAAGAAGGAAATCCCTTGGCCGTATCTGGCTGGGATTCCTATCCTGTACCCCTATCCTCCAGTATATAAGGGGAGGCAGGGTGCCCCATGAGGGCAGAAGATCATTGATCGACACACATCCTTAAAGGAATATCACCACAACTGGACGTAGGGTATTACCTCACATCGAGGGTCTGAACCAGTATAAAATCTGTTTGTGTTCCTTTGCAATCCACCGAGTTTCCCATCGCCAGGTAGCCCCGTATTCATATTGCCGGTGTAAAACATCGATAGCCGGTGGCCTCGCGATTGTGCAGGACGTCCCCGAGTGGATACGATGTGCCGATGGTTACTTGATGCGACTGAAAATAGTGCACCAACTTCCAGCAGTTATTAGTAGGCCATATAATAGCTTCCGGACTTGGGCATAACTCATCTTGGATTCGCCTAGTACTTCGCTGACGAAGTAGACTAGTCTCTGTACTTTTTGTACATGCCCTGGCTCTGTCCACTCAACAACCAATACCGTGCTGACTACCTGAGTGGTTGCCGCCAGATATAGCATAAGTGATTCCTGGGGCATAGGTGACGCCAACACGGGTGGTGATGTGAGGAACTTCTTGAACTCTTCGAAGGCTTACTGGGCTTCTGGTGTCTATGGAAATTATCAACTTTCTTCAATAACTTAAAAAAGGGCATACCCTGTTCACCGAGTCAGGAAATAAATCGGCTGAGTGCCACCATGCAACCGGTCAGCTTTTATACGTCCTTTTGGCTAGTCGGGGGTGTCATGTTCATGATAGCGTTGATTTTTTCTGGGTTACCATCGATGCCTCGTTGTGATACAATGAATCCGAGTAATTTTCCCAAAGGTACTCCAAAGACAAATTTTTTTGGGTTCAGCTTCATTTTAATTCTTTGAAGGCTTTAAAAAGTTTCCTCCAAGTCGGCGATGAAATCTTCCTTGACTTTGGTCTTTATCACCATGTCACCGACATATGCCTCCACATTGCACCCGAGTTGAGTGTAAAGACACCGCTGGATGGCCCGTTGGTAAGTGGCACCAGCGTTTTTCAACCTGAACAGCATAGTGACTTAGCAGTATGCCCCAAAGGCATGATAAAAGAAGTTTTTAGGCAGCCCTCCTCCTTCAGGCTGATTTGATGATATCCTGAGTAGCAGTCGAGAAAACTGAGTAACTCACATCCCGCAGTTGAATCAACCACCTGATCAATCCTGGGTAGACCAAATGAATCTTTGGGTCATGCTTTGTTTAAGTCGGTGTAATCGACGTATATGCACCATTTACCGTTCTTCTTCTAGACTAAGACTGGATTTGTGAGCCAGTCTGGGTGGTAGACCTCTTTGATGAACCCGGCTGCAAGGAGCTTGGTAATCTCCTCCCGAATAGCATCTTTCCAGTCTTGTGCGAAGCGCAGTAGTTGTTGCTTGACTGGTTTGGCGTCCGGCTTGACATTGAGGGAATGCTCGATCACCTTCCTTGTTACACCAGGCATGTCAGAAGGTTTCCAAGCAAATATGTCCCTGTTCGCCTGGAGGAAGGTGATAAGCTCATTTTTCTATTTGTTGTCGAGTCCGATCCCGACAAGTGCAATCTTGGTGGGGTCAGAAGGGTCCAGGGGGATCTTTTTTGTATTTGAATCCGCTGAAATTCCTGACTTGGCTGCTTTTTTGCTGGAACTTGGTCGTCCTCGTTTGCAGATGTTGCGACTAGTCGGATATTGTTCCGCCCGACTGCCGCTTCTTGAGATTGGGCCAGCTCACAGCTCTCTTTGTCACAGGTGAAGGCTTGCTTAACATCACTGTGCAGGGAAAGTACCCCTGCTGGTCCTGGCATCTTGAGCATTATGTATGTATAATGGGACACTGCCATGAACTTGGCTAGTACGGGCCATCCGAGTATGGCGTGATACGCTGTCTCGAAATCGGCAACCTCGAAGCAAATGTTCTGTATGCAGAATTCTCCCGCGTGTCAAAGGTTACTGGCAGAGTGAACTATCCAAGTGGAGTAGAAGATAGGCCGGGGATCACCCTGTGAAAGGGCATTGTACTCGGTCGTAGCTTGGATCAAGAAATCTTCATCTCGTCGAGCGTTTTGGGAAACAATATGTTAAGAACACTTCCTCCGTCGATGAGGACCTTCTTCAACTTGATACTCTTGATGACCGAGTCCAGGGTGAGTGGATAGCGCCCTGGGTGAGTGACTCGGTCAAGGTGATCTGGATGGTCGAAGGTGATTGCTGTTTCTGACCAACGCAAATATTGGGGGTGTCTGCTGAGACCGAGTTGACTTCTCGGGCTGGTAGCTTTTGTTTTCTCTTGGACTCGTATGTAGATGGCCCTCTAAAAATATGGTTGAACTCAACTTGGGGATCTTGGTAGTCACTGGCCACTCCCAAATCTGGTTTGTCCTTGTCCTTGTTGTCGCCAGATGTTGCGGTTTGGTTTGAAGCAAACTTCTTGAGTATGAAACAGTTCTTAGCCGCGTGTTTCCCCTTTGGGTGGAAAGGGCATGGCCCGTTCATGACTTTTTAGTACTTGTCCGTCCTTGGGGGTCGCGGCCGACTGCGCTCTACAGTAGCTACAACGTTGTCCGACTTATGTTTGTGGTTGCCGGACTTGGTCTGCGCTGCATCGTCGGTATCTTTTTTATCCTTTAGTCAGGGCTCCTTTTTGTCATCCAGGGCCTTAGCAACAGCATCAGCCGAGTCATCATACTTGTTGTCCATGTCAAATAGAGCTTTAACAGAAGTCAGAGGCTTCCGAGTAAACTTGGCGATGAACAGGGTGTCTTTGACTCCTTTACGGAAGGCAGCGATGACGACCTCGTCCTTGATCTTTGAAATTGAATTCCTCTTCTCGGAAAACCTCTTGATAAAATCATGGAGTGACTTGTTCTTCCTTTGATGGCATTGATATAAATCTCAGAAGACGGCCTCTCATATGTTCCTTGGAAATTTGTGATGAAGCATTCTTGGAGTTCTCCCCATGAACCGATTGATTGCCTAGGAAGTCCTATTTGCCATGTCCTCGCCGAGTCGGCTAGGGCGACTGGGAGGTAGTTAGCCATGGCCTTGTGGTCGCCTCCGGCTGCACGTATCGCTAAAGTGTGGACTGTGAGCCAGGACTCGGGATTGGTCTTCCTGTCGTATTTAATCAATCGGCTTGAAGCCAGATGGCCAGACGACTTGTTGTAGGTCGTGGGTGAACGCCGATACTCCTTCGTCCGTGTGAGGGCTCCGTGTCGATGTTTTGTATCAGCAATAAATATATAGGGCTACTCATCGGACCGAAACTTGATGGATTGCAATGGAACACAAGCGATTTATACTGGTTCAGACCCTCGAGATGAGGTAATACTCTACGTCCAGTTGTTGTGTATTGCCTTTGAGGTTTCTCAGGTGAGATTTCTTCTTCTTCTTCTTCTCCTCCTGCCCTCAGGGGGCGCCCTGCCTCCCCTTATATACTGGGGGACAGGGTTACAAAGTAGAAGTCCCAGTCGGACTACGACCAAGGGATCTCCTTCTAGGAATACAACGTGCCTGACTAGGACTGTATTTTTCCTGTCATACAAGGTTAAGTCTGCCAAGTCCTATTATATCCCTAATTACAAGGCTAGGCCCATCCTCTGTCCGAGTGGCCCATATGCTTGTCATGAGGTACCCGGAGCCCATGGCCTCCACTTAGCCCCCGAGACCTTCATAGTTGAGTCACAGCTGATGCCGAGTGCTCATCCTCCACGGTGAAGAATTCCCAAGTGCATTGCTCCCGAGTACTCTTTGTCCGAGTGCTTCTTCTCCCGAGTCCTGCTTCATGTCAGTTGGCAACGAGGCTATGAAGGGCTTCATGTAGAAATATGAATAGTATGCACCGAATAGGCGCACCTATTAGGTGTAGCCCCTGACTTTGTGCTTAATTGTGAAACAATTAAACATAAAGTCAAAGATCTTTAACCTTGTAGTCTTTCCCGAGTAGTGCACTACTGGTATATGAGACTCTTCAGCATCATGTAAAGTGGAATGATTTTTGCTCATGGCAAATAATGGCTAAGCATGTAAGCCGAGTATCACTTTATGGATTTTAACCCAATACGTGGTCAGGTGTACTTGAGAGATACCTGCATCCCCAATTTTAATGGAGACCAGCTGTCGATCCTTATAAGGATATATCCTCAATACCTGGTAAATAATGCAGATACCCGAATGTATACACCTGGCTGTAGGCTTAGCATGAAGCATATCTGATTATTTAATCGGTTTCTGTGAATAGCACTTGCACTGTGATTTTAACACAGTCAGCGAGTGGCTCAATAGAGCATGCTATCGAGAAACTTATATCTTTGGCCGACTACCGAATAAGCCGGCCTAAACTGACCTACCCAGTGCAGCCCTATAAAATTAGCATCCCTCGCATGGCAGGATGAGTACTCCAGCGTCGGTAACCGTAATCAGCCAGAGGAATCCTTGTTCGCAAGCCTTTCCGACTTATGTTCAGGATGCTGCATGGTTGCCACAGATGCCCGAGTAGGTATATTGCAGGATCTGCTTGCCCTCCTCAGGTGTGACGCAGTGCATAAGAGCTCCGGATGCGCTTTGACGATATAGGTCTTCTCTGACTTCGGTAAAGCTGAATAAGGTACTCGAACTTTGCATTAGCATAGGATTCAGCTGCCGACCCTCATGGGGCGTACCCAACCTGACAGAGTTGTGACCAAATAAGGTATCTGAACCTAGCATTAGCTTAGGATTCGGCTGGCGACCCTCATGGGGCGTACCCTACCTAGCCGAGTGGCACACGAGCCCCAACTGGCGCCGGAGGTCAGCTATATTAGCCGAATAAGGTACTCGAATCTTGCATTAGCATAGGATTCGGCTGGCGACCCTCATGGGGCGTAACCAACTCAGCGGAGTGGTACCCAAGCTCTGACTGGTGCTAGAGGTCAGTTGTTAGCCGAATAAGGTACCCGATCCTTGTATTAGCATAGGATTCGGCTGGCAACTGTCATGCCCAAAAATTTAGCCAATTTCTAGACTATTTTGTGTATTAAAATCCCTGTCCAGGAATCAAGCCAGGGTACACAAAATGACAAATCAATAAACATATCCAAACATAAATAAAGCGTAAATACTTATAACAGAGGCGCTTAGTCCTCACACAGCAGAAAACAGCAACGGAAAGGCGAAACTAGCGTGACTTCAGCTCCACACCACAGGCAAGCTCAACTAGGGTATAAGCCAAGGTCTTCACTTCTGAAAGGGGGAATATAGCAAGGCTGAGTACCACCCACCGTACTCAGCAAGCCACACCAATGATGCATTTGTGCACGGGATTTCAAAGGGAGGCTGGTGGCTAATTTGAGTAAAAGCAGTTATAAAAGTGGTAATTATAAAATAGGTAAAACAGTTGTTATTTTAATCAGTATTAATCCATCACTGAACAACGCTACACCACATTGAACAAGCCCCAAACCATCCACCTGAACTATACCAATCCCATTAAATCAAGTTAATTAAAGAAATGTGAGATTAATCACAGTGAGTCTTGACCAGTCGCCCATATCCACGGACGCGACTATTCGAATAGATTTACTCTGATCAGAGGTGTACAACTATACCCACAAGACACAACCCCACACATGTTCCCGTGTGCCGGTGTATCACTACGATACCCCGTAAGAGGCTGTGACAGGACCGTTCACGCAACCTCTCCCTAACCATCCACACCTCGCTGAGGTTGCACCTGCCGACAGGGCACACCATATTGGCCAAGCTACCCCCCTTGCGCCACGGTGGATCCGAAAGCCGATCAACCCTACCTCGGGCCGACCCAACTCCATCACGCCCACCCTCATCTCCAGTGCCTAGGAGAGGGAGAAGAGACGCTACAGGCCTAGCCGTTGCCCATGCTGGCTTGTGGAAAGTACGAGAATCTACCCAAGGGGGTCCCATGAACCGGTCCTTAATTGCCATGGGTGCGACATGCCAAACCATGCACCCACAGCCCACCATTAGGGTCACATTTTAGTACTTTAACATTAACATATCCAAGGTTCAATATTGCCGACATTGAGTTGAACCAAATAATGATCATATCTATATAGATAATTCCCAGATGAGCTATGTTGCTAAGCATGGCTAAGCAGGTCCTATCTCTAGCTGTGTCGCCGAATGAGACATAAGCTAGTCAAATTATCACCCAAAGTTATCAAGGAATGAATAACAAATAAACAGGGTCTCAAGCAAACGGATAGGTTGTCCCATATTCCATGTAATTGGCAAAACATGCAATTTATTTATAAATCATAAAATGTTTCACAAAGTAGGTTCAACATGCTCAAGGATGAATGTGTGACTTGCCTTGTGACAAAACATCTTTGATTGCTCTTCCGAACTCTTCCATAGACTTTGCGATCCTCCGAAACGGCGATTATACGTGACTACACGCAAAAGATAAAAACCCTAAGAAAATCCAAATAAATAGTACATAAAAATTATATAAACAAGTAAAGCATGATTTTAGATGAATTTAGGAAGAAGAACGGGTCGAATCGTAGTTCGGACGGGAAAGATATGGCTTCTGGAATATCGAATTCAGAATAAATCCGAAAACAATTGAAAAAGAATATTCTCCGGAATATTTTCTCGGAATTAAATTAAAAGAATTAGTTTTGAATGGATAAATGAGTGGGACCCACTGTCATGGACACAAATCAGGTGGACCAGGTCCATGGACCGAGGGAAAAGATGAGGTGGTGGACTAGAATGATGTGTTTGCCTCGTGGATAAAGAAACAATGTCGCTACTGAGGTGGATGCCGATGTGGCATGAAAGGTGAGATGGCGATGAGGTGGATCGATAATGAGGAGATCAGGGCTGAGGTGGCAAATGAGATGGTCTGGCTAGGATTAACGTGGCATCGGATTTAGACGTGTGGATCCAACGATGGAGACTTGACCTGGACAATCCGTTGGTTGCGATCGGCTTGTATTTTATGTGGATCGATCGGCCTGAATTAGGTCTCGAAGGATCGGCAACTGGGATCGACCTGATGGATTTTAAATGGCTGAGATTGATTTAGGAACTTGATATAGATTGGACGGCCGAGATTCAACCCTAGGGTTTATGGAGATTCGATGGTGAAGATTGGATTCAATTGATCGGAGAGCTCTAATCAGCCCAGAATGATCCAATAACTAGGGTGGCCGAACTACTGCACGTGGGACCCACGCGGTAGCATCACAGGAAGAAGAGGCCGAGCTCCTGCCATTGCCGGCCGAGGCAACTGCGCGGCAATAGCGACGCAGGCATTGGCCCCGGGACGGCACGGCGGCGATCAATGATGGCACCGGGATTGGATGGAAGAGACGGAGGTGAGGCCAGCGGTTGGGCGATGGGCGGCGTCGACGACCATGACACAGGGTACTAGAGTGGAGAAGATGGGGACGGCAAGCAGGCTCGGCTTGCGGGCTCACCGGTGGCAGACGAGGGTGACGACCGGCGACGAAGCGACAAGGACGACGGCGACTTGGCCGCGAGGACGGAGGGCGGCATCCGACATGCAGGACGACGACCAGCATGGGTGACGTGGCTAGGAGACGGAAACGGCGCTCCATGGCACGGCGGTGTCGATGACAGACCAGGGCAGTGTCGGGGCTGAGGAGGAAACGGGGCGCCGGTGTAGATGGCAACGGTGAGGCCTATGACGACGAGGACACCGAGCACAAAAGGGGAAAGGACAGAGGCGACGAAGGAGGTAAGAGGGGATGGAGGCGTCGGGGACGACGGAGTGGATGCTCACCGGCGACGGACGGTAGGCGGGGATGACGACGACCATGGCGACGTCTAGCGGCAGCGCGACGACGAAACGAGGTGAGCGGGGCGGCGGCTTCGGGCTTGGGAAGCAAAAGAGGCGGCGGCACGACAGGAGGCAAGCAGTGGCTTCCTAGGGCGGTGGCGCACTGGAACAGAGCGGCGGCGACGATTGCCCGGTAACGGCGGCTCGGGGTAGAGCCGGGCTGCGGCGGCTCGGCCCAAGGGGCTGTAGACGCCGGCGGCGAGCGGCTGGCGGTGCTGCGCGTGGCGAGGAGCGGTGGCATGGCGTAGGGGTGTGAGCAGCCCAGGGCGTTGACGCACAGGTGAGCAGCCCAGTGCAGGCAGATTTGGGGGAAAACAGGAGAGGAGTGGGCGCCGGCCATCATGGCGACGTGGGCGCGATCTAGTCCATTTTCGGGGAAGTGGGAGAAGGAGACGGAGGTGGAGGAGACCGGTCCGAGGCGGCGTAGGCTGGCCCGGAGAGGAGCACAGCTGAGGGGCTCGGCCCAGCAACAGCGGCGGCTCGCTGGGCTCCATCGGGAGAACAGAGAGAGAAAAGAGCTTGAAGAAGATGAACAGGAGAGGGAAAAAGGAGAGGAGAAAAGGAGAAAGGAAGGGAAAAGAGAGAGAAAAAAAGAAAGAAATGGAGCGGGTTTTTCAAAAATTCTCCAAATTTAGAATTTAAAATTTAGAATTTCAAGAAGTATCAGGAATATCGAAAACTGGGAAATTGTTCGGAATTTTGGAGGGTTGCGAACGTTGGCGTATATATATATATTTGGAAAATCGAAAACGTCGAAACACTTTTGGAAATCGAAATATTTCTTTGGAATTGAGGAAATTCGCCGGAATTTTTGGAACTCTCTAGGTATAAGAATATTTCGGGAATTTCTAGAATATTGGAAGGAGTTAGCAGGAATATTTCGCAATTACGGAATGAGGAACTTGGGAAAAATGGAGGGTATTTTGCGTTGACCGAGAAATTAGGATATTCGAGGAATATATTTCACGGAGGTCGGGAAACGAAACAAATGAACTTCCAAAATATGGAATATTTAGGAGTCAAGAACGGAGAAATAGTTTAGGAAATAATCGATCGCTTGAAATATCGGTATATTTTGATAATCGGAACGTTGAGGGAGTTTTAGGGTTCCGGGAGCAACACGAAACCCTAGAAGAAAAGGGAGTCAGAGTTCACGATGAATGGGGAGGCTTCAAAGGAATGCACCGGAACGACCCGAAAAGGGGAAAAGACAGCGATTTTATTATAGATTTATCTAATTATAGAAGTGATCTTTGGCCCATTAAAATTTATTCTTGAGCTCCGAAAATTCCGAGAAAATTTCAGAGAGTTTATTAAATCAGGGGGAATTTACCAGAAATAAATGCCACCACGAAACACAAAGAGTTTATTATTATAAATACTTAAACGCTTAAAATATTCTGACAAAAAACCCGGGAATATAAAAGCATCCAAGTATTTATTTAAAAATTTTCAACTTGGGATTTTTAATATTGGAAATTTCAAAAATTTTATTCAAACACGTTTCTCAAACAAAATTTTTTTAACCTATTCTTGTATTTCAATTTACCCAAAAATAATTTTTAATGAAAGCGATTTTCAGGGCGTGATAGCAACCTCATGGGCATACCTTACCCAGCAAGTTGTGACCGAATAAAGGTACCCGAACCTAGTATTTAGTGTAGGATTCGGCTGCGACCCTCAATAGCGTACCTCACCCAGCTAAGTTGTAACCGAATCAGGTACATGAACCTAGCATTAGCAAAAGATTCTGCTGGCGACCCTCATGGGGCGTACCTCACCCAGCCGAGTGGTACCCGAGCTCCGATTGGCGCCGAAGGTCGGTTTTTAGCTCACACACGAGTCCCGATTAGTGCGAGTACTCGGACAGTGGCTCTCATGGAGCATTCCAAGTGATTCTTGAAGCATCACACTCCAAGTGTATCTTGGCAGACTGGTCCAGTCCCCGAGCGTAGGAGATAGGCTCGTAGACCTGAGTTCCTGTTACGTGTATCCGGAATTGGCCCTGCATTATAAACATATCAGATGAGTAGCATCTGATGATGAAAACAATCACCTGAAGAAAATTTATCTATTTTACAATAGATGTAAATACGTGTTTCTTCTCTTACTGATATTTATTTTCCTAAGTAATTGACCCCTTACGTTTAAACACTCTGCTCGACTAGTCATAGCCCCCTAGCGTAGGGAGTCGGCTCATGGCTCTTTCCTAAACATGCGTTTTGGGTGACTTGAGTTCATCTTTCATGGAGCAGAGCTTCATGGATCGGAATTTATGCTACTCGAGTACTTTTGCAATCTTTAAGAGCAAAAACAGAAAAAAGTGTAGCTTGTACACCTATTAGGTGTAAGCGGCTGCGGCATGCGAGCCGAGTGAGGAAATATTTATCAGAAAAGCGACTTAGCTATTCGATATTTGGGAGTGGGGATGCCATCCATGCATTTGAGCTTGTGAGCCCCCGAACATGTCACTTGTCGTTCTCATAATCTTCAGTTGTAGGAGGTCGAAGACGCTTGTGACCGACTACCACAATGAAGTCGCCTGACTTGCATTTGCGGTTCCCAGCCTTAGCAGGGGCCGCGTCATCGGTGTCCTTCCACTTCTTCTGTCAGGGTGCCTTTTTGTCATCGAAGGCTCAACAATAGCGTCGGCCGAGTTGGCGTACTTGTTCGCCATATTGAATAGAGCCTTGACAGAGTTGGGAGGTTTCTCTGGTGAGATTTCTTCTTCTTCTTCTTCTTCTCCTCCTACCCTCAGGGACCGTCCTGCCTCCCCTTATATACTGGGGGACAGGGTTACAAAGTAGGAGTCCTAGTCGGACTATGACCAAGGGATATCCTTCTAGGAATACAGCGTGCCCGGCTAGGACTGTATTTTCCCTGTTGTACAAGGTTAAGTCTGCTGAGTCCTATTATATCCCTAATTACAAGGCTAGGCCCATCCTCTTTCTGAGTGGCCCATATGCTTGTCATGAGATACCCGGGGCCCATGGCCTCCACACTCCGACTCCGACTGCGGCGATGAAATTGCTCGTGGTGGAGGTCAAAACGCTCATGTTTGTCTTCCAGTCAGCGGCGCTCATCTTCCTTGTGCTTCCAGCGTCGGGCATTGATGTCTTGTCGATGATCCTGCCATACCCGTCCTCGAGCGTCACGGTTGTCATGGCGGTCGTCGTGGTGGTGCCACCATCGATCGATGTTCTGATGGCCGAGTGATGTAGGATGTGACTTCGAAACGAGGCTGACTAGAGCCAGCTGCGCGGTGCCATGCTGAGGCAGATGAGAACGCCGTGTCAGATGCCATCCTGTTGGATGGTATAAGGGTGTCTCCCGACTATTGTCGCTGCTGACAAGCCGCAGCGATAATCATTGCTTTAATCCATGTGATAGTTGGGGTGGCCTAGTGGTCGGGCCTGAATTGCAAGGTGTCGAGTAAAGTAGCAGCGGCCATGACGTTCTGTTGTGGAGTTACGAAGACGCCAAGGTCGCCGACTTGGGTTTGGAGGATTTCCTATTGAGCAGTCCACCTGGCATTGCGTAGATTGTCGTTGCGAGCATCACGCTCGGCCTGCAAGTGTCGGCCTCCTCTTCTTGCTGATCGCGTAGTCAGCGGGCCTCCTAAGTGGGAGTTGAGCCCTTGGACATCATGAAGACTTCACCTGGCGGGGAGAAGCTTGCCAAACTGTTGTCCGACTGTGAGTCAGAGTCAGCGTAGTTGAGGGGGGTAATTACAACTCCGACCTCCCTAGATCCAATCTCGAGCAGCTCTGGGCCGTATCCGAGTTGAACTCCAGGAGATCGGGTTGGCCGCAACGGTGTTAGATTGAAACTATCCACGGCATTACTGAGTCCAAGCAGGAGATTGACGATCTCCTCCTCTCTTAGCTCAAACTCGTTCATCTCGAGGCCGAGTCCGAGTCGAACACCGAAAGAAGTCAGTTTGGTTTCTGGCCGCAGAGATTGCTGCAACATTGAGTAGGCTGACTAGCGCGAAGTCAGTTTGGTTTCTGGCCAACCGGATCAAATCTGAATCGGACAGGGTGAGGTTGCAAAACTTGTCGGCGATGAAGTCGAGGCTCCCAAAATTGATTGTTTGCCTGGGAAAAAATTTGATGCCGTCAACTCCGGTGGTTGGATCCATCAGGCTTGATGAAGATGATCTCGCTGAAGCCCCTACCTGGCACGCCAATTGTTGATGCTTTATATTGGTAATGATTATATGGGGCTACTCATGAGACCTAAACTTGATGGACTGCAAAGGAACACGGAACAATTTATCCTGGTTCAGGCCCTCGATGTGAGGTAATAACCTACTTCCAGCCGTGGTGTATTGCCTTTTGAGCTTTCTCTGGTGAGATTCTATTCTCCGCCCTCAGGGGGCTCCCTACCTCCCCTTATATACTAAGGAGGCAAGGCTACAGGATAGAAATCCCAGTCGGATTCCGACCAAGGGATTTCCTTCTAGGAATATAACATACCCGACTAGGACTATAGCCTTTCCTTATCGTATAAGGTAATATGCACCGAGTCCTATTGTATCCCTAATTACAGAATTAGGCCCATCCTCTGTCTAAGTGGCCACAATTCTTCTCATGAGGTACTTGAGGCCCATGGCCTCCACAGGGGTAATCCCTTCAGCAAAGCCTTCACCAATGGCCTCGATGTCTACCCGAGGATAGAGAGACTTGGTCATGGCTAAGGCCTGGGCAATCCCGACGGCAATGCGCTCATCCGGATACTTCTTCAGTATTCCTGGAGCTTCCTCGAGACGTTGTGCTACTTGAGCGATCGTGCTAGAGCTAGACCCGGCCCGGTGTGGCTGCATGATGTCAAGCAAAGTCCTCGCGGAGTCAACAATGATTTTCCGTGATTCCTTTATGACCTTGATCTCTTCTGCAAAAGCACCGAACTAGACCTGCGAGTTGGCCATGAAAGCTGTTTACACACAGACAAACACATCAACATACCAAGATGGCTAGTCAGATCAAGCACGCGGTCAGACGAGTGACTTACTCGCATATTCGGTGTCCACTTTTGACTTAGCCTTCTCGAGCTCCTTCAATTCCTTCTTTAGGTGCTCGATTTCCTGGGGCTAGGCACTGAGGTTTGACTCGAGGGCTACAGCAAAAGACATTCAGGACTTAACAATGCAGGAAGATTTATTCAGGATCACTCGGGCAAGAGGGAAGCTTACTTCTGATTGTCCCAGCTTGAGCCCAGTTCTCGTCCCTGAGCTTGTCAATTGATCCCTTTAGCCAGTCCTTCCTCTCCTTGCTGGATTTCTCCAGGTCGTCCTTGGTGATCTGGAGCTACCCGAGTTGAGTGAGCTAAGGGGCGAGCTTGGATAGGACTCAGCCCATCTTTTTTGACCGATCAACCACCTTCTGCTCAAGAAGTATTGAAGTCAAGCAAAATATGCAGCCAGGATGCAAAGTTCTGAGGGACCACCAATTGAAAGGCATGGAGAGACCAACTGCGTACCTGGATCCCCCTTGACGCGGCAATAGCAGCATACATCAAGTTGACTCTTTCCCTCTGGGCCACCTGCTCGTCATGTTCAAAGCTTTCAGCTTCCCCATCTGGAGTAACCCAATAAAATGTCTGGGAAAAGTCTAGCGGGGAGCTTCGAGCCTAGGGAGATTGCCTTCGTCAGAAGATGACGACAACAGAGGCGATGGAGTCCTGGGCCTCGGCTCGACTAGCGGCATGGCTTCCTGGGCGAGCTCAGGGACTGGGGCTTTGACCGCGACGTCCCGACTTGGCGATGATTGTGGCTCGGCTGGTGGGATCACCTTAGCTTCAAGGGCTGGGACAATCTCCGGCTCGGCCAGTTGTTAACGCCAAAATTTGGCACGGCTCATATCAGATTCGGTAAAGATAGAAGCTATATCAACCAGAGGAAATTAATCCAGAAGAAATCGGATTTGAGACGGAATCGTGAAGACCACGTTGTGGCAGTTATTTATCTTATCTATTAGATAGTTTTATCTTTTAGGAAACCTGATCTATTGTCCGATCAGGTCTGTTAGTTTTCCTTTTCTAGTTAGGAAAGTCCTGTTCCGTGTCCTATAAGGACTGTAATAACTCGGGGTATATATACGTATGCCCGGGTAGCTTGTAAATCATCTCAACGATCAATACAATTCGGCGCATCGCCACCCTTTACCAACGGGTTCTTGCTTCTCGAGCCGGGCTGCATCGGTTAGGTCCGAACTCCAGCGAGAGGGTAAGTCTCGTTACCCCGGCTACCAATCGGCTAGGACTTCCTCGGTTAGGTCCGATATTCTAGTCGGTATATGGTAGCCGGCTTACCACGATATATCTACTTTGTCTACGGCTGCATCGGTTCGGTTCGATCTCTTAGGCCTATCAGGTATATCACATCACGCGTGCATAGTTTTTATCGGTTTACTGGGGAAAGCTTATCGTCAGTTTGTGCTGCATCGGTTGGGTCCAACCTACTAAACTGAGCGATAAGTTGTTCCTGCTAGGCCGATGGTTTCTGTGCAAGCGTCTTATCGGAATGCATAGCCGGTAAGTTATCATATACATCACGATTGCATTAGATCTATCGGCTCACCGAGGTTCTTTTATTATTGTTAATCTGTGCTGCATCAGTTAAGTTTGAACTACTAGATTGATAGTGATAGATTTACTCTTGCTGAGTCGATAGATTTTATGCGATGTTCTATCGGAGTGCTTAGCCGATAGGTTATCTTTTAAAGCCGACTGCATGGCCTATTGATTGTTATTCTGCTATCTATCTTATCATCGGCTTCCAGCCGATGTACATGCATTCTCTTGGCAGTCGGCTAGCTTATGGTATAATTATGCTATTTTATGGTTTGCTTATAGCACCATCGGATTCTAGCCGATGCATCAATATATCGTCTTATTTTTATCTACATTATACTACTATCAGCTTTCCAGCCGATATAATACTGTTTTGTTTTTGGCACACTGTATTATCATCGGTTTTCTAGCCGATGTACACGTTCCGACAGCACTATATTCATCATTGATTCTACTATCGGCTCCTTAGCCGATTGCGCAAGTGCTATTGATAGGCGAGGACTCAAGCGCGGGCACGATCGAGACTCGGGCATCGGACGAGCTATCGGGCACAAGCGAGGGCCCGGACACGAGTACAGGCGAGGGCCTGGGCACAGGCATTACCTTCGGTACAAGAGCTAGCGGCGATTGGCTGGAAGGAATCCGTATCGACTTGCTGGCCGATTGGATCGGTGATCTAATTTCCCTATCTCCTTGTCAATTGCTAGGTCAAATTGACTGGCACGCCTACGAACCTCAAATATTTTAGGACCTACACTGGAGCTAAGCAGATCTCCCAGGCCTTCGTATGTTCAATCGCATCAAACCAGATCATCAACAAGCTTCTTGGCACACCCGGTGGTTTTTGGTGCGAACACCAGTAGCGCGACTGGCTCAGGCTCAGTCAGGGCAGGATCTACCACGAGGGTTGGTGGCGCTGCCCCCTTGGGTCAGCGTCACTCGGCTTCCTGTAGAGATATATAACAGTCAAGATATTGCAAGATTATCTAGATTCTCTTGAAGATTGAAGATTTTCATACCTCTTGGAAGTTTTAAACTTCCACCCCTGTGTGCTGGGGGCGGAAGTAGTTGGCGATGGGCTTGATAGCCTACTCGGCGGCAGAGAGCTGCCGACTATCGGGCTCATTGGCACGACAGTCGGTGGTGAAGAACTTGGCCCAGTCGGCGCCGTGCTCGATGCGGCCGACTGGGGGGTGGCGGCACTCAACGGTGCTGTCCTAGGGCTGGGAGGCCTGGGAGCAGCGCTACTGGTGTCCTTGATCTTCAGACCGCCTGGTGCCTTACTCGGCACATCTTTCTTCTTGAGCTGGTCCGTTGCTGGTCTTTTCCCAGCCTCTCGGTGCTGGGTTGGGCAGCTGCGGGGCTGGCTGGACGCTTCCTTGACCCAGCAGCCGACTGGCTTTGGGAGTCAAAATCAAATTTTTCACAGTCCTGCAAATGTTCAGATATTGTATATTATGTACTGCATGGCTAGACAACGTTCATGGCATTCATCATAGATAGATATCGAGATGACAACATGTGGGAGCCATGGGCCCCGGGTACCTCACTACAAGCACATGGGCCACTCGGATAGAGGATGGGCCAGATCATGTAATTAGAGATAAGATAGCACCCGGCAGGCTGTGCCTTGTACAATAAGGAAACATAGCCTTAGTCGGATAGGATTCTATCTCTAATAAGGAAATCCCTTGGTCGTATCCGACTGGGATCCTTACCATGTACCCCTGTCCCCTAGTATATAAAGGGAGGCAGGGCGCCCTATGAGGGCAACCGAGATCATTGATCACAAATCCACCTCAGAGGAATAACACCTCAACTGGACGTAGGGTATTACCTCACAACGAGGGCCTGAACCAGTATAATTCCCTCGTGTTCCTCTGCAATCCACCGAATTCCAGTCACCGAGTACCCCATAGTATTATGCCGTGCAAAGCATCGACAGTTGGCGCGCCAGTAGGGACCGAGTTCTTCATCAACAGATTCGATGGATCCCATCAACGGAGTCAGGAGCGACAAGTTCTCCAACGGAGACACCATCACCTTCGGAGCCTTGATTCGTCGCCGATCAACTCGGCAACCTTTTCTTGGCTGAGGCAGATCTGATCTTCCAGCCGAGAGCCAGCCGGCGTTGCGCCAGTCGGCCCCAGGGACGTCACCATCTCCTTCGACGATCTACTACGACAGTCCCTCACATCGCCGGACATCGGACAACTCTCTCCTTCGCGTCCGACTCGCGCTAGCCTTGAGCCAGCGCGGGTTAGGCCAAGAGGGAAGAGATCGTCAATCTCCCTACGGATTCGGCGACGCTGTGCATCTACAACCCGCGCAGCAGACCCGACCTCCACGATTCGGTTTGGACACGGTCCACGAACCGTTTCAGATTGGATCTAGGAGTCGGAGTCGTCTTAACTCCGATAAACTACTCGAGTCCGACACTAAGGTCGGATGGTGGTTCGAGCATCAACTCGGACTCCACCTTGGCAAGCTTCCTCCTCCCCCGCGAGATCTTCATGGCTTCAACGCCACCTCCCGAGGTGCGCCGACTGCAAGAGGAGCAGCATGAGGAGCGCGCCGAGTACAACAACAAGAGGAGGCCAACCGACAAGCTCGCAATGATGGGCTCGACAAGCTGGGCGAGCCGAGCGCCCCAGCAGCAGATCCTCCGAACCAAAGTCGGCGACCACGATGTCTTCGTCACGCCACAACAGAACGTCGTGGCCGCCGCAACTCTGCTGGACACGCTCCAGTTTGAGCGGACCATCAGCCACACCAACCATCGCCAAGATCAAGGCGATGATTACTGCTCGCCTGCCAGCAGCAAGAACAGTCAGGCAACACTCACATACCGACCCGTCGAACGGCTCTCCAGCGCGGAGTCATCTGCATCAGCACGACGACGGCAGCCGGCTCCCACCGGCAGCATGAAGAATCCCGCCAAACAACACTCGGCAATACCAACTACGACAACCGGCGCGTCACAATACGACCGCCGACCCAATCAAGACCTCCGATTGCGGTTAAACGCGATCTTCGCCACACCATAAATGCCCGGCGCGAAGAGCGCGAAGAGGATGAACGCCGCCGACTGGAGACGAAACACGAGCGCTTCGGTCTCCACTACGAGCGGCTACACCGCCCAAACCGAAGCCCGAGTCCTCACGATAATGAAGGCATCCCAGCCTTCACTCGGAGTTACAGGACGTCGATGGCCAGTCGGCTTTAAGCCTACCGGAATTGAAAAGTACGACGCAAGACCAACCCAGAGTCCTGGCTCACCGTTTACGTCCTAGCAGTTCAAGCTGCTGGGCGACAGCAGAGCATGGCTAACTACCTTCCAGTCGCGTTATCCGACTCGGCGAGGACATGGCTGACAGGCCTCCCAAGGCGGTCGATCGGTTCCTGGGGACAACTCAGGGACGGTTCATCGCAAACTTCAACGGACCTACGAGAGACCGGCTTCCGAGCACGACCTTCTACCAACTGCATCAGAAAAAGAACGAGTCTCTACGGAATTCATAAAAAGGTTTTCCGAGAAGCGCAATCAAATCCCAAGCATCAAAGACGAGGTCGTCATCGCACCCGCCTTCTGCAAGGGAGTAAAAGACGCCCGCTCATCGCGAATTTTCACTCGGAAGCCACCATCCACCGTCCGGACTCTCTTCGACATGGCCAACAAATACGCCGACTCAGCTGAAGCCGTTGCAGAGCCTTCGACGAGAAGAGGAGCCCCGACAAAAGACAACAGGGCAAAGCCGACAACGAGCCGCCTCAGAACAACCTGGCAGCCGCAAGCGGAAGTCAGACAACGAGTGGCTAACATGGAACGCAGTCGTCGCGCCCCAGCGGAACAACGACTACCAGAAAGTCATGAGCGGGCCTTGCCCCTTTCACCCCAAGGGCCGGCACGCGGCCAAAGACTGCCACATGCTCAAGAAGTTTGCCTCCGAGCAGGCTTCATCATCTGCCGTCGGCGACAAGGACAAGGACAAAGCCAGACTCGGGTCCGGCTGATGACTTCCAGGACCCACAAGCCGAACTCAACACATCTTCGGGGCCCACTCGGTACGAATCCAAGCGCAAGCAAGCTATCAACGCGGGATATTAACGCGGTCTCCACAACGGATACCCCCCAATACCTGCGCTGTCAGAGATGCCTATCACCTTCAACCGCGGATCACCCAGATCGGGTTTCCCACCGGGACGATACCCACTCGTCCTAGACCCGGTCGTCAAAAATATTAGGCTGAAGAAAACCCTCATCGACGGAGGCAGTGCGCTCAACATCCTGTTCGCCAAGACTTTGGACGAGATGAGAATTCCTCGTTCAGAACTACGGCCGAGCACCGCGCCCTTCCATGGGATAATCCCCGGCTTGTCATCAACCCCACTCGGGCAGATAACCTTGCCCGGTGACCTTCGGCACGCGGGACAACTTCTGCACGGAAAACATCTCCTTCGAGTCGCCGACTTCGAGACCGCGTATCACGCGATACTCGGACACCGGCCCTCGCCAAATTCATGGCGATACCGCACTACACATACATGGTGCTGAAAGATGCCGGGCCAGCAGGAGTCCTCTCCCTCCGCAGCGACGCTAAGCAAGCCTTCACCTGCGACAAGGAGAGCTGCGAGCTGGCCCAAACACAAGAAGCGGCAGTCGGGCGCGACAGCATCCGGCAAGCCGCTACATCTGAAGTCGATCAAATCCAGTTCGGCGAAAAAAGCAGCGAAGTCAGAATTTCAGCGGACTCTGACACGAAGAAGATCCCCCTGACCCTTCCGACCCCTCCAAGACTGCCTTAGTCGGGACCGGACTCGACCCCAAATAGGAAGACGCGCTCGTCACCTTCCTCAACCAACAAAGATATCTTCGCGTGGAAACCGTCTGACATGCCGGGCGTACCAAGGGAGGTGATCGAGCATGCCCTACACGTAAAGCCAGACGCCAAGCCGGTCAAACAACGGCTGTGGCGCTTCGCTCAAGACCGCAAGGACGCTATCCGGGAGGAAATCACCAAGCTCCTCGCAGCCGGCTTCATCAAGGAGGTCTACCACCCGGACTGGCTGGCCAACCCAGTCCTGGTCCGGAAGAAAAACGGTAAATGGCGCATGTGCGTCGATTACACCGACCTCAACAAAGCGTGCCCCAAGGACCCATTTGGTCTTCCCAGGATAGATCAGGTGGTTGACTCCACGGCGGGGTGCGACCTACTCAGTTTTCTCGACTGTTATTCAGGATATCATCAAATTAGCTTGAGGGAACAAGACTGTTTAAAAACATCTTTCATCACGCCGTTTGGAGCGTATTGCTATATCACAATGCCGTTCGGTCTGAAAAACGCAGGCGCAACCTACCAAAGGGCTATTCAGCGGTGTCTGCACACTCAGAGATCGGGCGCAACGTGGAAGCCTACGTCGACGATAGTGGTGATCAAGTCTAAATCCAGACAAGACCTCATTGCCGACTTGGAAGAAACCTTCAAAAACCTTCGAAGATTTCAAGATGAAGTTGAACCCGGACAAGTGCACCTTCGGGTGCCGTCTGGGAAGTTACTCGGCTTCATCGTCTCGCACCGCGGCATCGAGGCTAACCCGGAGAGAAGTCAACGCCATCAAGAACATGGCGCCCCCGACCAACCTCAAACGACATCCAGAAGCTGACAGGCTGCATGGCGGCACTCAGTCGGTTTATCTCACCGACGGAGCGAACGGGGCATGCCCTTCTTCAAGCTCCTCAAAAAAGGCGGACACCTTTCAGTGGACCCCGGAAGCCCAGCAAGCCTTCGAAGACTTCAAAAAATTCCTCACATCACCCCCCGTGCTAGCGTCACCCCTGCCCCAGGAACCACTAATGCTTTATCTGGCGGCAACAACACAGGTAGTCAGCACGGTGCTGGTAGTGGAGCGATCCGAACAGGTCATCTTCAAAAAAATACAACGGCCAATCTCTACTTTGTCAGCGAAGGTCCTTGCCGACTCCAAAACACAGATACCCGCAGGTCCAGAAGCTGCTATACGGCCTACTCATCACAGTCCGAAAGCTGGTGCACTACTTTCAAGCACATCAAGTCACGGTGGTCACAGCGTTTCCACTCGGGATGTCCTTCATAATCGCGAGGCCACCGGCCGATCGCTAAATGGGCACTCGAGTTGATGGCGTTTGACATCACCTTTCAGCCACGGACAGCTATCAAATCTCAAGCTCTAGCCGACTTCTCGTGGCCGAGTGGACAGAAGTTCAAACTCCCAACACCAACAACAAAGCTAGAGTACTGGACCAATGTACTTCGACGTTCCCTACGGATCGCGGGTGCCGGGCTGGAGTCATACTTGACGTCCCCCACTGCGAAAAGTTGAAGTACCGTACTACAAATCCACTTCCCGGCTTCCCACAACGTCGCCGAGTACGAGGCTCTTGTTCACAGGGCTCCGCATCGCCATATCACTCGGCATACGTCGACTGGTTGTGCGCGGGAGACTCCCAACTCGTGGTCAACCAAGTCATGAAAGATTGGACCTGTCTCGACGACACAATGGCGGCATACTGTCAGGAGGTCCGCAAGTTGGAAAACAAGTTCGACGGCGCTGGAAATCACAACACATCCTGCGTCAATACAACGACGCGGCCGATGAGCTGGCAAACATGGGATCCAAGCGAGAAGCGGTTCCGACTGGAATCTTTGTGAGCAACTTATGGAGCCATCAGTCAAGAAAGAAACCGGCACAAGAGCAGTCGGGAGGCGAGCCTACCCGACCACCAACGAAGTGCTGCACATATGTCAAGACTGGAGGGGCCCTGTTCTCAAATTCCTCTTGGACGATGAACTCCCAGAAGATCGCAATCAAGCCCGAGCAAATCAAGCGTCGAAGCAAAAGCTTCCTGCTAGTCGGAGAAAACCTGTACCGAAGGAGGCGCATCCTTCCTCATGCGGTGTCCACCACCGAGGAAGGCAAGCAGATCCTGCATTCAATCCACTCGGGCATATGTGGCAACCACGCTGCATCCAGGACATTAGTCGGAAAAGCTTACCGGCAGGGATTCTTCTGGCCCACCGCAGTCACAGACGCCAAAGATATCATTCGCAAGTGCGGAGGGTTTGCCAGTTCTTCGCAAGACAGACAAATCTTCCCGCCCAGGAACTTCAGACTATCCCTATTCTCTTGGCCATTCGCAAGTATGGGGGCTCGACAGTCGGGCCATTCAAGAAAGCCGCCAGGAGGGTTCACACATTTATTCGTCGCAGTGGATAAATTCACCAAGTGGATTGAGGCTAAACTGTCGCAACAATCACAGCGGCACGAGCAAGGACTTCATCTTGAGTATACTATACCGTTTGGGGTCCCTAACCGCATCATAACCGACAACGGCACTCAGTTCGCGGTAGGCCTATTCCAAGATTTCTGCGACGACTTCGCATCAAAGATCTTGCTACGCGTCTGTGGCACACCCACGAGCAACGGGCAGGTTGAGCTGAGCCAACGGCATGGTCTTACAAGGCATCTAAGGCCAGGATATACGACCGACTACAACCATATGCGGTCGGTGGGTACAAGAACTACCATCCGTTCTCTGGTCTCTCAGAACCACGTTAGTCGGGCAACAGGGCAATCCCCTTCTTCCTGGTCTACGTACTGAGCCATGCTACCGACCGAGATACAGTTCGGCTCTCCGCGAGTCCGGGCTTACTCCGAAGACGATTCCAACAGCACCCGACTGATCGAATTAGATCAGCTGGAAAGCAAGAGACGCCGCAACAAATCCAGTCGGCAAGGTATCTTCAAGGCCTGCGTCGCTACCACAAATCGCAATGTCCGTGGCCGCGCCTTTTTGGTCGGGGATCTCGTTCTAAGGAAGATACAAACCACCAAGGACAGGCATAAACTATCCCCCATCTGGGAAGGGCCGTTCATTATAGCCGAGTCACGCGGCCAGGCGCCTACCGACTGAAGACCAAAGACCGGCGTCCTCATCACCAACTCATGGAATATAGAACAGCTACGTCCTTTCTATACCTGAGTCTTACTTTTTCCATGTGTACAGTTTTTCCTGACTCACTACGCCGCTTGTTCCAATCGAGTAGTGAGTCGGGGCTGCATGTATATATGTGTTCTATCAATAACATACAAGCTTATCTCACCTCGGTTTGAAAGCCTTGCCACGACTGATGCGTTCGCCGAGTATAGCATCTTCCTCTGAACGATTTTTATCAAGTTCTATCTAACTAACTCGGTGCATGCTACATGGTCGGGTAAAGCTAATGACAACCGAATAATAAGTTGGCGGCACGACACATATATTCACACATGATCGTAATGAAAAGCAGATGTAATATACCGACTACAAAATATATTGCCTTTACAGACCCAGGTCTCGGGTAATCGCTTCAGCAGTCGGCTTCGCCTGTGAGATCAGCTCCAGCGCTTCCTCGGGCGTCGTCTCCTCGGAAAATCCCTCCCCGATGGCCTCAATGTCGCCCTCGGTAGATGGACTTGGTCATTGCTAGGGTCTGGCCACCGGCGGCAACCCGCTCGTCTGAGTACCTTTTCAGGGCACTCGGCGCGTCCTCGAGACGCCCCATTATTTGAGGAATTCTGCTACAGCTGGTCCCCACTGAGCGGGGATCCACAAGGTCAAGGAGCCCCTTCACAGACCCGACGAGGGCCTCCCGTGACTCCCTGATTGACCTTATCTCCTCCGTGTAGAACCGGTACTGGGCCTGGACGTTGCTCTCATGCCTGCCCAGATCGGCCGGCAAGTAAGCTCAGTCAGGATCAGCTACACACAGGGTGAATAATGTATCGCTTGAGATCACAGTCGGGTTTGAGGAACTTACTTTTGTAGTCGGCCTCCACCACGGCCACGGTCTTCTCCAGCTCGGCCTTCTCCTTACCGAGCTCGACGACGGCCTTCTCCAACTCGACTTCTCCCGGTCAAGCTCGGTGTTGGCCTTTGTCAGGTCGGTCTTGACTACTTTCAAGCTCGGCCTTGGCTTCTACGGCTCCTTCAGCTGCGACTCCCTCTCCGCTTCGAGGTCTGCACCACAGATTAGCCAAGAGCTCAATCGCGCAGTCATGACACCACCAAGCAGTCGGATTGACGTAGCTGGATGATTACAACCAACGGTCCAGTCGGGGAGATATGCTCGAGGATTTTACCTCTGATCTTCTCGGCTAGGGCCATGTCTCAGCCCTGAGCTGATCAGCGCGCTCTTCAGCCAGGCCTCCCCTCCTCGTGTGACGCGCCTCCATCTCGCGGCCTTCAATGCCCGAGCTGTTGTAATTCCGCGAGGTGGGGGCCATCTCGACCAGGATCTCTGTCATCGCCTCATTGCGGTCGACGAGCTTCTGCTCAGGACAAGGAACAAACCGACGACAGAGTCAAACATCAAGACAAGAAGATTGCTGGAGCTTCACTACAAGAATCATACCGCGACCCCTTGGGACCCGTTGATGGCGGCACGAAGCAGGCTCTCGCGCTCTCTCCTTGCGACGACTTCATCGAGTCTGAAGCTTTTCATAGTGCCGTCGCGAGTGGTCCACGAGAAGGTCCGGGGCATCACACGTGGGGGAGCTTCGATCCGAGGCAAATGTGGGATCTCCGGTGGCGGCGGCAACGGCGACGATGGCGATGACGATAACCATGATGGCGACGGGGTCCTGGCCTCGGCATCACCTTCCCCTACAACACTGGGGACCGGCTCGGGGGATCCGTCCCCCGCTTCCGCGACGTGTGGTGCCTCGGGGGCTGGGGCCTCAGTTTCAACAGCCACCTCTCGGTCGAGTGGCGGTAGTGGCCCTGTAGTCGGAGCCACCTCGGTTTCAGCGACCGGGCTGGCCGCCGGCTCAGCAGGTGTGTTCGCTGCTGCTGACTCGGCTGGGACGGGCTCATCAAGCAGGGCAGATGGGTTGACCTTTTTGAGGTCGATATCGGCCCGCTTCCTGCACAACGAAGCAAGACATCAGGACTGTATTTTAACATACAACGACTACAGAATGCTCGGAGTAGCGCACCTCTTGGAAAACTTCAGCTTCCTGCTAGCGTGCCCGCTCCCCGGCGAAGCGCTAGCATCGGCACTCGCCCCGGATGGTGTCGCCGACGGCAGAGGCATATCGGCCTGAGTCGGCTTTGACTCTGGTACGGTTGGTTCGGGTTCCTTCGCCCCAATCGGCCTCTGCTCTGGTTGGCCCCTTGGCGGCGCTGTTGCTGAGCACGACAACGTCGAGCCCAAGCCAGCTGCTCTCAGCCTGGGACTCGACCACGTGGGCGTTGTGGCAGCGGTGTCCTTTATCTTCAAGCTACCGCTCATGGCCCGCGCTGTCATGGCCCCCTCGCCCCGATATAAAATTGGCTTCTTCCCCGCTCTCTTGGAGTCGGGTTGGGCATCAGAGGGGCTCCTTGGCCTCTTCTTCGACGCAACCGCAGACAATGGACGAGAATCTTCATCAAATTCCTCATGCCACTACAATCAAGTCGACAAGATACCATCACGCAAGGTTGAACAATCATCGTTCCACAGGCGTTCACCACAGAAGAAAGTAGAAGGTTACCTTGGTCCGCGGCCGGATGAAGCTATAGGCAGCAACTCGGCGGTTATCATCTTCGGTGGCAACGACCCCTTCGGAGAAGTAGCCGAACAAGGTATCAGTAACTACCCCCTTGTCCGCTGTCTCGCTGCTCACCCGGTCGGGATCGTGTTTACCTCTGAAGGCCCAGCCGAAAGCGCTTCTCAGCTTCAGCGGCTGGACGCGCCTCGTCAGGAAACGACGAGCCACCCAGGGCCCGGTCAAGCCGGCCTTCTTGAGGTCATCTATCTTCGTCAGCAATATGTGTGCTTGGCCCAGTTCTTCAAAGGTTGGCTCCGAAGACCAGCTTGGCAACACCACCGGCGGCATACCAATAAACGGGCGCAAGGAAGGAGCCAGATCGGCACAGTAAAACCACTCCTTGTGCCAGCCCTTCAGAGAAGATTTCAAGGGCAAATCGATATATGTTTTCTTCCCATCACTCCTTAGTTGAAGACCAGCCCCCCCAATCACACTGATGTTACTCTTGGAAGGCTGGGGCTTGACATGGAACAAGTGTCGGAAGAGGATGAAATGGGGCTCAACACCCAGAAAGCACTCGCAAAGAGTAACGAATATGGAGATCTGAAGGATCGAGTTGGGATTTAAATGCACCAACTCCAGCCCGTAGAAATCAAGGATGCGGCGGAAGAAATCAGACGACGGAAGACACAAGCCCCGATCAAAGAAAGAGGCGAAAACCACTGTTTCACCGGGCCGGGGGTTGGGGCTCGACTCATCCCTCGCCGACCGCCACCGGATCACTTCTTGGCTGGGCAACTTCAGCTCGCTCTCCAACCGTCTCAGCTTCACCGAGCCGCAATCCGAGATCAGCCAAGAACTCCCTAGCGCACCCGCAAGATTCGTCGCTTTCGGCATGACTGGAGGTGTTGAGATTTGGGGGAAAGCAAATCGGGGGCTTGGAATAAACGAAGAGGATTGAAATCGCCCGAGTCCGGGTGGGGAGCGGCTGCTGCTAACCCTAGCCGGGCGGGAGGCGAAAAGCTAGGCGCGAAGGTGGAAGATGAAGAGATTGGTTGCTTTGGGGAAGACGATGGAATCTTTTTCTCTCTCCCCATCCTTTTATAACCTGTACCGACTAGATGGGCCCAGGCCTGCACAGTTGGTATTGGGCCGACAAGACATGAGTTCCTACAGTAGCATGCTCCTTGTGGGCCGCCCGCAGGCTGAGTTGAAATTATAGCGCTGATGCTACTAACAGGAGCCGATGAGGTAAACAGATATGCTTCATGAGAGCCTTATTGCTAAACAAATATGTTTGGGTATCTGTCTTATCCACCAGGTCTCGAGGATATATCCTTACAAGGATCACAAGCTGGTCTTCATTGAAATTGGGGATGCAGGTATCTCTCTCGAGTACACCTAACCACGCAATGGATTTATTTTTCATAAAGTGGTACTTGGCCGACATGCGTGGTCACCAGTTGCCCTGAGCAACGTTATTCCAGCCGACATGACGCTGAAGAGTCTAACTTTCGAGTAGTGTACTACTCAGGAGAGACTATAAATCTTCATTCCCGCTGACATGACGCGGATGAGTCTAACTTCTGGGTGGGACGCCACTCGGGAAAGACTATAAACATCCCCTTTCCAGCTGACATGACGCTGAAGAGTCCCATATACGAGTAGTATCCTACTCGGCAAGACTATAAACACACATTCCGACTGACATGAAGTCGAAGAGTCCTATATACGAGTAGCCTCCTACTCGGCAAGACTATAAATTATATTCCGGTTGACATGATACCGAAGAGTCTCATATACCAGTAGTGATCTACTCGGGAAAGACTTCCAGGTTAAAAATCTTTGACTTTATGTTTAATTGTCTTCACAATTAAGCACAAAGTCGGGGGCTACACCTAATAGGTGCGCCTATTCGGCGCACACTATTCATATATTTACATGAAGCCCTTCATAGCCTCGCTGCCAGCTGACATGAAGCAGGACTCGGGAAGACTTACTCGGACAAAGAGTACTCGGGAGCATCGCACTCGGGTAACTTCACCGTGGAGGAAGAGCACTCGGCATCAGCTGTGACTCAACTATGAAGGTCTCAGGGGCTACTGTGGGAGCCATGGGCCCCGGGTACCTCACTACAAGCACATGGGCCACTCGGATAGAGGATGGGCCAGATCATGTAATTAGAGATAAGATAGCACCCGGCAGGCTGTGCCTTGTACAATAAGGAAACATAGCCTTAGTCGGATAGGATTCTATCTCTAATAAGGAAATCCCTTGGTCGTATCCGACTGGGATCCTTACCATGTACCCCTGTCCCCTAGTATATAAAGGGAGGCAGGGGGCCCTATGAGGGCAACGCCAGATCATTGATCACAAATCCACCTCAGAGGAATAACACCTCAACTGGACGTAGGGTATTACCTCACATTGAGGGCCTGAACCAGTATAATTCCCTCGTGTTCCTCTGCAATCCACCGAATTCCAGATCGCCGAGTACCCCCATAGTATTATTGCCGGTGCAAAGCATCGACACACAGGCATAATTTCTCCACCACAGGATATCTTGTTTCAGCATCCAGAAGTCTTCTGCTCAGATAAAACACAACTCGCTCTTTTCCTTCAAACTCTTGTATTAAGACAGATCCGATGGATTTCTCATCGGCCGACAAATACAATTTGAACGGCATTCCTTTCTGCGGCGGAATTAAAATAGGTAGGGAACTCAGATAATTCTTGATTTCATCAAATGCCTTCTGTTGTGCTGCCCCCCACACAAACTCTTGATCGGCCTTCAACTTCAACAACGGCATAAAAGACTCAATTCTCCCTGACAAATTTGATATAAATCTTCTCACAAAATTAATCTTGCCGATCAACGATTGCAACTCCGTCTTATTGCTTGGTGGCTCTGTAGTCTTAATGGCTCTGATACTTCACTGACTAACTTCAATCCCTCGCTCATGAACCATAAAACCCAAAAATTGCCCAGCCGATACACCAAAAGCGCACTTATTGGGATTCATTCTTAGTCCGTATTTCTTGGCTCTCTCCAGCACTTTTTGTAGATCGGCTATATGGCTTTCCTCACTTTTAGACTTGACCACCACATCATCAATATAAATCTCTACCAATAAGCTGATGAGATCATGAAATATATAATTCATCGCCCTTTGATAAGTCGCACCGGCACTTTTCAATCCAAAAGTTATTACTACCCACTCATACAGGCCGATAGCTCCTGGACACCGAAACGCAGTCTTATGTATATCTTCTTCAGCCATAAAAATCTGATTGTATCCCGCATTGCCATCCATGAAGCTGATAATCTTGTGGCCTGAGGCAGCATCCACCAATAAATCCGCTATCGGCATTGGGTACTCATCCTTGGGGGTAGCTTTATTCAGATCCCGGAAATCAATACATATCCTCAATTTTCCATTTTTCTTCTCCACTGGGACGATATTAGAAACCCACTCAGCATATCGGCATGGTCTTATAAATTTGGCATCATATAACCTTGTAATCTCCGCATTGATTGGCTTATGTAATTCTGCCTTGAATCTCCTTGGAGCCTGCTTAAATGGCCGATATCCTGGTTTAATGGGCAGCCGATGTTCAACAATTGATCGGCTTAATCCTGGCATTTCATGGTATTCCCAGGCGAAACAATCCCAATACTCTTTCAACAGTGTTATCAATTCTCCTCGAAGCTCAGGATTTAACCTTCTGCTTATGTGCGTCGGCCTTGGCTTATCTCCCGGACCTATGTCGATCTCCTCCAAATCATCGGCCGACGTAAATCCTTGCCCCAGTTTCTCCTCGAAGTCTTCAATAGAGCCCATTATAGTAACAACTCATAACCGACTTGCTGAATCGTCTATATCCCTTGGTTAGTGACGCTAAGGTAGTCTCCTTCCCATACTTTTCCTGATAGGCAATCAACACCGTCGGCTTCCCAGACTGGTAGATCGGTCATGGCAATATTGGTCGACCGATCTGCTAGCACTACCTCGACTTGATCCCCCTGCCATTGTATCAAACATTGATGCATTGTCGAGGGCACACAGCAGTTTGCATGAATCCAGTCCCTGCCGAGAAGCAAACTGTACGATCCCTTCCCGTCGATGAAGAAAAACGTGGTGGGTAATGTTTTATTCCCTACTGTCAACTCCACGTTTAACACTCCTTTTGCTTCTGATGAATTCCCACCGAAGTCTTTTAACACCATATTTGTCTTGATCAAATCTTCGGTGGTCTTTCCCAATTTCTGAATGTGGCATGAGGCATGAGATTAACCGCTGCTGCCCCGTCAACCAGCATCTTCGCTATCGGCTTCCCATTCACATAACCCTTGATGTATAAGGGCTTTAGGTGCCGATGCTCTGACTCTTCAGGTTTATCAAATATGGCTTGGTCAGGTTGCAGTGTTAACTTAGCAAAAACTCCCTCACGGCCTTCCTCATCTGATGAAAATGCTTTATATTCCAAAGGCAAAAAGAACACCATATTTACCAGCGCCGATGCCTCCTCATCATCCTTTTTCCTAACTTGCCAAACTTGCTTGGTCTTTTTAGGACGATGATCAGCTTCCTCCTGATCATGGCGTTGCTCTCCCTGTTGCTCTCGGTGCCGTAACCGCTATGCCCTTCTCTTCTGATTCTTCGTGAATATCCCACTCGGGCACCATTGAGGATTCTGGATCTGTTCTTCACGCACTTCCTCTTCATCCTCAAAGAATTCTCCATGGATCGGTCCTAATCGGCTATGAACCGATGCTCTTTTTCCAAACGACCGATCCTGCAAAAACTCCTGCTGGCGATCATACCGATTCCCTGCACTGCTGCATTCGGGACAATCTTCTACTGATGGCAATCTCATCCCCTGATCCCAGCAGAATCTGAAGAACGGGCAGTTCCAATGTGGATTATACATCTCTGGCTCATCCCTCTGTTCCTCGTATCTTGAATATTTTTCTATCATGTCCGATGAAGTAACCCTTGATTTATACTTTTGACGTCTCGCTCCACCGGCCTGATCCCTTGATGATGATCCCGCGTATACCATGTTCACGGGAAATGGGTGCCCATCAATCTTCATCGGCTTCTTGTCTTCAAACTTGATTCGTCCTTGCTCAACTGCCGATTGAATTTGTTGCCGAAAAACCTTGCACTCGTTGGTGTGATGCGATATCGCATTGTGCCACTTGCAATATTTCTTCTTCTTTAGTTCTTCGGCTGACGGAATAACGTGATTTGGCGGTAGTTGTATCTGTTTCTCTTGTAACAGCAAGTCAAATATTTTATCGGCCTTACTGATATCAAAATCATACCGTTCCTCCTTGCCGATATCCTTGACCCATGGGCACGATACTAATCTCTTGTTCCTGGTCCACTCTGCCAATCCAACTTCAGCATCGGATTCCTCATCGTCTGAGTCCGATGAATAAACTTGTACCTGGGCAACTCGTCTTTGAAATTTACCCTTCTTCGCTTCCTGAAATCGGCTTTCATGAGCCGATACCCTCTGCACCAGATGGCCAAAGATTCGAACTCCTGAGATGAAAACTTCTCCTTGATCGGCGCCAAGAGTCCTTGGAAAGCCAGATCGGCCAGCTGCCCATCGCTCAGGTTCAGACTGTAACATCGGTTTTTAACCTCCCGAAATCACTGGATGTACTCCGGTACTGTCTCATCTGGTCGTTGCCTAACCGATGTCAAATCTATCAGTCTCATCTCATGGATCCCAGCAAAGAAGTATTTGTGAAACTGTTTTTCTAGATCGGCCCACCCCCGAACTGAATTCGGTGGTAATGAAGAAAACCATGCGAAAGCCGATCCGGATAAGGACAAGGGGAAAAATCTAACCCTCAGGGCCTCTTCAGCCGATGCCTCCCCACACTGTGCCAGGAATCGGCTGACATGTTCTACTGTAGACGTATCGTCCTGTCCTGAGAACTTAGAAAAATCCGGGACCCTGTATCGGTGTGGTAATGGAACCCTGTCGAACCACTCGGGGTATGGATGCCGATACATAAACATTTGCTCTCTGGGCCTTATCCCGAACTGTTCCCTCATTATTTCTTCAACTCGCACCGATAAGTCTTCTTCCCTTGGATTCTCCTGTTTATACTGTTGATACTGTACCGGTGGAGTTGGTTGCCGATTTTGCCTATAATAATCCCTCTGATAATTACCTGGATCGGCCCCTCCCGCTGGATAGTTTTGTTGATATCCCCCATAGTAAGCAGACCGATGATATCCAGCAGGAATATCCTGTTGCCCCCCAGCCTGGTTTTGCGTAAACAAGTTTTCTGGTACATCCCTGCTGATGTTGTAAGCAACCTGATTCGGCTCTATGTTTGGCGGGAGGAACACAGGACCCCGGGTCGGTTCTTGGGCAATTGATCCATCAACGGTTTTCTTGATGAGGTTATGCAATGTATTCACCAAAATTCCCGACTGATTAATGAGCGCGTGGTGCACCGCCTCATTGACCATATCCTGTAAAGGCTTGATTGGTGGGCTCTCGGGTTGAGTATGGCTCGATTCTCCAACCAACACTGGCTTCGGAAACTGGGATTTTTGAATCGGCCCTTGTCATGTCATGCTAAAAGATTCTAAGCACAGCTTCTGGAAGTTGGCCATAGTCTGCTCAATTTGCTGTTTCTGCTCTTCTGTCAAATCCTCCATGCTGACCGGAATTATGTTGTTTGTTTTAACTTCCTTCCCGGCCATGTTGCAGGTCTGATTGTCGAAACTTGGCGTTTGAGACTTATGGGTTGAAACTTCGTGTCCCACTGGGTGTGCCAAAAGCGTGTTGACGCCAAAAATCGCCGGGATCTGGTTCGGCGTCGGGTTGACACGCGAAGGCCTAGGAGATTTGCTTTACTCCAGTGCAGGTCCTAAAGTGTTGAGGTTCGTAGGCGTGCCAGTCAATTTGACCCTGTAATTGACAAGGAGAAAAACGTTAGATCAATGAGCCAATCGGCTGAAAGCCGATCTAGACTCGTTTCATCGGCCGATGGCTGATAAGCACTGTAGCACTTATACATCGACCAGAAGCCAATGATGGCATGAATAATAACTAATAATAAGCAAACGTTAAATTAGCCGATCATCGAAGGGATGCTCAAAAACCGGTTGTAAACTTGGTAAAATAAGCAAGCAGGATACATGAGTAAAATAAACTAAAGGAATTCTAGCCGATCGTGGTTTAGAGTTACTGATATCGCTGTGAAGATCCTGTCCGTGCTCGTGCCCGGGTCCCTTGCTCACATCGGCTTCTGAGATCTTCGTCCACTGTCCATACCCGTGCCCGAGTCCTTACCTAGGCTCGTGCCCGGGTCCTCCCCTGAGGTCGTGCCCGGGAACTTGGTTGGGATCGTGCCCAGGAACTCGGTTGAGCAGGATAAACCAATCGGCTAGCCCTTAACCGATCGCAACAGTAATACAGGCAAGGATGTATAACAAGGCAAGCGATAACATAAATGATAAACAACTAACGAATCTGCCGACTACTGAACAGGGCGCATGGACATCGACTGGAGGCCGATGACAAAAAGATAACAGAATAATAAAGCTATTAAGATAAATAAATGCAGTTGGCTTCAACAGATAACTTATCGGCTAAGCACTCCGATAAAGACGCCGCATGATACCCATCGGCTTATCAAGAGTGAAGCTATCATCATCGGTCTAGTAGATCGGACCCAACCGTTGCAGCACAGACTGATGATGATAGCGACACCTTGATAGGCCGATAGATCTGATGCGATCGTGATGTGAAACATGATAACTTACCGGCTATACATTCCGGTAAGACGCCTGCGCATAAAGCATCAACTTAGCAAGAACGATTTATCACTAGCAGTTTAGTAGGTCGGACCTAACCGATGCAGCACAAACTGATGATAAACTGCTCCCAGTAAGCCGATACGATCTACGCACGCGTGATGTGATATACCTAGTCAATCTATGAGATCAAACTGAACTGATGCAGCCATAGATAAAATAAATATACCGTGGTAAGCCGACTACCATGAACCGACTAGAATATCGGACCTAACCGAGGAAGTCCTAGCCGATAGGTAGCCGGGGTGACGAGACTTACCCTCTCGCTGGAGTTCGGACCTAACCGATGCAGCCCGGCTCGAGAAGCAGGATCCCGTCGTAAGGGTGGCGATGCGCCGAAGTTTGTATTGATTGTTGTTATTTTTACAAGGCACCCGGGCATACGTATATATACCCCGAGTTACATGCGTCCTTATAGGACACGGTACATGATTTCCTATCCATAACAGAAAAATGCTAACTAATCCTGACCGGACACGAGGTCAGGTTTCCTAAAGATAAACACTTGCCTAATTAATAGGTACAGTAAATAACTGCCAAGTAACGGTCTTCACGGCTCCTTCCCGATTCCGGCCTCTTCTTTGTCAGTTGACTGCAATCTCTCCTTTGACCGAATCTGACACAGGGCCTTACCAAATTTTGGCGTTAACAACAATACAATCGGCTTTAACTAATAAAAGATAATCTATCAGCTAGGTACTCCGATAGAACATTGCATGGACACCCATCGGCTTAACAAGGATAAATCTATCATTATCAATCTAGTAGTTCAAACTTAATTGATGCAGCACAGATTAATAACGATAAAAGAACCTCGATGAGCCGATAGATCTGATGCAATCGTGATGTAAACTAGGATAACTTATTGGCTATACATCCCGATAAGACGCTTGCAGAAAATCTATCAACCTAGTAGGAAAAATTTATCGCTAGCAGTTTAGTAGGTCGGACCTAACCGATGCAGCACAAATTAATGATAAATTACACCCAGTAAGCTGATAAATCTATGTACGCGTGATGTGATATATCTATTCGAACTATGAGATCAAACCTAACTGATGCAGCCGTAGATAGAACGGATATATCGTGGTAAGTCGACTACTGTGAACCGACTAGAATATTGGACCTAACCGAGGAAGTCCTAGCCGATATGGTAGCTGGGGTAACGAGACTTACCCTCTCGCAGGAGGTCGAACTTAACCGATGCAGCCCGGCTCGAGAAGCAAGAACCCGTTGAAAGAGGGTGGCGATGCGCCGAAGTTGTATTGATCTTTTTGATAGTTTACATGGTCCCCGGGCATACGTATTTATACCCCGAGTTGATACAGTCCTGATCGGATACGAAACAGGAGTTTCCTAGCTATAAAAGGAAAATTAACAAGCCCTGATCGGACACGAGATCAGACTTCCTAAAAATTATTATCTCTACCTAATTTACAGATAAGATTTTAACTGCCTTCCCGTGGTCTTCACGATCCTTTCCCAAACTCGGCTTCCTTTGGATTAATCCCCACTAATTGATTGTGATTTCTCCCTTAACCGAATCTGATAAAGAACCGTACCAAATTTTGGCGTTAACAATAATGAACATGGCTCCCCCGACTAACCTCAAAGACGTCCAGAAGCTGACAGGCTGCTTGGCGGCACTCAGCCGGTTTATTTCCCGACTGGGCGAACGGGGTATGCCCTTCTTCAAGCTACTAAAAAAGGCGGACAACTTCCAATGGACTCCGGAAGCCCAGCAAGCCTTCGAAGACTTTAAGCAATTTCTCACATCACCTCCTGTGTTGGCGTCACCTCTGCCCCAAGAACCGCTAATGCTATACCTGGCGGCAACCACTTAGGTAGTCAGCACGGTGCTGGTGGTCGAGCGATCCGAATAGAATCACATCCAGAAAATACAATGGCCAGTCTACTTTGTCAGCGAGGTCCTCGCCGACTCGAAGACGAGATATCCGCAGATCCAGAAGCTGCTATATGGCCTACTCATCACAGTCCGGAAGCTGGTGCGCTATTTTCAAGCACATCAAGTCACGGTGGTCACAGCGTTTCCACTCGGGGATGTCCTTCATAATCGCGAGGCCACCGGCCGAATCGCTAAATGGGCACTCGAGTTGATGGCGTTCGATATCACTTTTCAGCCATGGACAGCAATTAAATCACAAGCTCTAGCCGACTTCGTGGCCGAGTGGACAGAAGTTCAACTGCCAACATCAACAGCAAAGCTAGAGTACTAGACAATGTACTTCGACGGTTCCCTACGGATCGGCGGCGCCGGGGCTGGAGTCATATTGACGTCCCCCACCTGCGAAAAACTGAAGTACGTTCTACAAATCCACTTCCCGGCTTTCCACAACGTCGCCGAGTACGAGGCACTTATTCATGGGCTCCGCATCGCTATATCACTCGGCATACGTCGACTGGTTGTGCGCGGGGATTCTCAACTCGTGGTAAACCAAGTCATGAAAGACTGGACTTGTCTCGACGATACCATGGCGGCATACTATCAGGAGGTCCGCAAGCTGGAAAACAAGTTCGACGGGCTGGAAATAACACATGTCCTGCGTCAATACAACGATGCGGCAGACGAGCTGGCAAACATGGGATCCAAGCGAGAAGCAGTTCTGACTAGAATCTTTGTCGAGCAACTCATGGAGCCATCAGTCATGAAGAAACCGGCACCGGACCAGCTGTGAGGCGAACCTACCCCGGCCATAGACGAGGTGCTGCACATATGTCAAGACTGGAGGACTCCTGTTGTCAAATTTCTCCTGGACGACGAACTCCTAGAAGATCGCAGTCAAGCCGAGCAGATAAAGCATCGAAGCAAAAGCTTCCTACTAGTCGGAGAGGACTTGTACCGAAGGAGCGCATCCGGTGTCCTCATGTGTTGCGTCACCACCGAGGAGGGCAAGTAGATTCTGCAGTCGATTCACTCGGGCATATGTGGCAACTATGCCGCATCTAGGACGTTAGTCGGAAAGGCTTACCGGCAAGGATTTTTCTGGCCCACAGCAGTAACAGACGCCAAGGACATTGTTCGCAAGTGCGAGGGTTGCCAGTTCTACGCAAGACAAACAAATCTCCCAGCCTAGGAACTCCAAACCATCCCCATTTCTTGGCCATTCGCAGTATGGGGTGTGGGCACCCCGGAAGTGCATTATGAAGAGTAACTATTATGGCAACGCGAACTATCTAGATGGATGGGGTCTCGAATAAAACCCGAATAAATGCGGTAACCATCCATCCTCATCGCAGACTTGCCATAATCTTTACCCACTCACAATGCAAATCCAAAATGCCGAGAAGTGTACAAAAGAGATAATCATAAGGAAAGCTTGCCAGTCCTCCCCGTCATACGCCCGTCAAACCACTCGATGGTGGCGACCAAACACGATACGTACCCCAGAGGACTTGAACCACAATAGCTATCCCCCAACCATCTCAATTATACACAATTCATACTCATGTTCAGCTAGTCCCCAGGAAAGCGACTAGCCTCACACTTTCATCGCAAGCAATTGATAAACATCACAAGTACTCTAAATATGGATAAACATGTAGCAGAGTTATATATGTTATTTGTAGGGTTCTCACACCCTAATTCATCACAGAGTATACAAAATATAGCAGCGGAAAAATAATAACACAAAAGATAAGATCAGTGGTGCCAAATCCCAACCACAGGGCAACCGACTGGGGCAGAGCTTAACTACAACTACACATTATCCTCGCCACCCTCGGTGGGATAATAGTAGACCACCTCAATATCGTCGTTGTCCTCACCTGAAAATTATGCAACGTGAGTACGAATGGTACTCAACAAGACTTACACGATATTAATAGTACAAAGGAATCATGCTGGTTTCAACATCAAGGAAGAAGGCTATATTGATTTGATTTTGCACAAAGCTGATTTTATTGAGCAAGTAATACTTGAAACTATAAGCATTTTGTGAAATAACTCAATCTGAAATTTTAAGACAGCAAGTATATGGTTCTGAAAATGGAATATAAATGAGCATAATCCCATGCTCTAACATCATCTATGGGCCACCATTGCCCAAACACTCATGCTACACAAGCATATCACCTTTTATGACTAAACCAAGTCGTATTTAACATCAAATTTTCTTATATAAAAATCCATCCATCCATGACTATCCTAAGTCATGGTAACCACATAATTCCCATAACTACATATCCCAAGTTGGATGCTAACACAATTGAGGAACACATCAAGTGTCGTCCGTAACCGTGGACACGGCTATTCAAATAGTTCTTACTTTTATCAGAGGTGTACATCTTTACCCACATGATGTGATAGAAGCCAAATGGCTACACTCTAGTTTGATCTGTACCGCGCCAGTACCCACACTCTACACATTGAGTGCGGACTAGAGGTCACAACAAAACCTTTTGCACGCTTAGCCCCAACCACCTAAACCACGTCTGGGCCCCCGACGACTTAGTCGTGCATGTGTGGTGACTAAGGCGGGCTCACCCGTCGTGGGAGGCACCTCCGGCCATAGCTAGGCGCGCTCGAGGTCCTCCAACGGAAATCCCTCCTCACGACTGACGGACGGGCGTAGATGGTCACAACCTCCCGTGCTACTGAGTTAAGCTGTCCCATTCCCGGCGTGTGGAAGTACGTATAGTGCTTGAATAGACGTCAACCTGCTCGGTCCTTAACGACCCAGACGGAGCTACTTGCATGGGGAAACACCATCCCTTCATCACCCTATCATCCGTCCAAGTCAATCATATTCTCAATTATTAATCAGAAGTGATTCTTGTCAGATTTTAACCCATCCAATCGCATTAAACTAGTTTTGAACCGATAGCTCCATCTATCGGATTTCTCTAAGTCTAGAAATGAGCATGGCTAAGCATTCGGTAAAATAAAAGTATTCAAAGTCCTTAACCAGTGGTGACAAGGTATAAACATGGAATCAATAACCAAGGAATGGAAATGCATACAATTGGGTAATATTAACTCTACTCATTTTCGCCATTTTAAACAAACTGAAGCATGCATATAGATATTATTTTCACAAACAAATCAATTTATTGAAAACATAGGTTCAATATGCTTAGACGCTTGCCTTGCTGCAGCGATGGGTCACTCTCAACTCCTGGGTTAGTCTCCACGTACTCCGTATCCTCAGAATCTATCGATAAGAAGCAATATGCAAATAAGAAGCAATTAAACATGTCTATGCAACATGATCAATTAATTATGAGATAAATACAGTAGGTAGGGCATGACCTAACAAGAGTTTAGGAGAAAGGACCAAGTCATTTGCATCTCTGGATTGGGAGATACAAAAATGACAAGGTAGAAGGGCTGAAAACGGCAAAAGCCGAGACTATAGGAAAAATCCTAAGTGGAAAAATATATACTTGCATTCTCTGGTAGGATTTTATGAGTGTGAGCATTTTTATGTGAAAAATACATATCCTCCTGGTTCCGACAAAATTTGTTTCACTGAAATTCGATTTAAAACGATTTAGATATGAATTTTACAAGTTTAACAAAAAGAAAGGTTAGAAAATACTTTGGGCCTATTTTGAGAGGTAGTTTCGTCAAATGCAAATTATTCACAGCAAAGATTACAATTTTCTGAGTTAAACAAAAGTGGTTTCACATTTTTAGCAATTAGGATGAATTTTCTAGAAATTTATAAACTTCCAGGTTATAAAGAGATATATAAAAAAAGTATTTCCATTTTTAGAGAAAAATCCTACACAGAAGTTCCCACTTTTTATGTTACAAAATTAAAGAGCACATTTTTATGAATCTATGGAAATTTGGTTCACCTCAGAAAGAGTCATAATGGATTTTATAGAAATATTTGAAGTTCTTAAGCACAAAATAAGTTATTATTGCTTCTTATTATTTTATAGATATTTCCTGTACAGAAGTGGTAATATTTTATTTGACAGTATTAAAGTTCACAAATTTACAGAATGAGCAAAATTGGTTTCACTCAAAAATGAGTTAAAATGACCAAGATATGAATTTACAAAGTTTAAACATTTTCTTTTCTTTTCTTATTTCTCTCTTTCTCTCTTACAGGTGGGGCTTGAGCGACATAGAGACAAAGCAGAGCAGGGCGCGGGAGCAGGGCGCGACGTGAGACCAAGGAAGCGGACCGTCCGGACTAGGAGTGGATGGTCCGGCGTGGCAAAACAGAGGAGGTTTTAGTCATCGAGCTTCTCCGCGGCGGTGACGGCGATGGCGGCGTCGGCTGTTGTCGGGCCCAAAATAGAAAAGGTAGAGGAGTTCACGGCGGAGCTAAGGGTGGTCTTCTTGACACCTCGGGTGACCGGAATCTCGCCGGCGGCGATCTCCAGCGGCGTCTCTTTTCGGGTCGATAGGGGAAAACTTTCTACAAGCTCAAGCTGGCCATATTAATGCATGCATATGCGTCTACCAAGTATTTGGGTTCTCACCGTGAGGTTTGACGAGGCTGGCGAGGTCCTGTCAGTGCTGGCGGAGCTCAGCCGGAGTTGGTGAAGACGGAGGCCGATCTCGGCGCTTAGGACTTCGCGACTCGATTCCTTCGGGTAGCGGGCTTCTGGAGGCGAGGCGACGTTGTTGGCGCAAGGGCTCGGTCAGACTCACTCCGAGGCGGTCGAAATGGCGGGATGGCGCCGGCGGCGGCGCTGGAGCGCAGAGACAGAACACGGCGGCGACGCGGCTGCTTCGGCCGACGGTTCCTAGGGCAAGGTAACGCGAAAATGGAACTATTAGGAGTTGCAGATCATGTTCTGGAGGCTTAGAAAGGATGGAGCTCACCGGCGTTGGCTCGGGACCGATCGAGCACTGCTGGCAGAGGAGCAGATGGGCTTGCTGGCGGCGATCCTTGGTGTCTCCGTCGGTTTGCTCGGTGGGAACGTGAAGAGGATGAGGAGGAGGTTCTTCTGGCGAAGTTTGAGTCGAGATGGTCGAGGTTTCCCAGACCAGTGCTTATCTCAGTGTCCCTGTGAGCTGTGAGGGAGCAGGAGAAGGAGGCAGCGACACCTGTGCCATGCAGTGCTGAGTTGCTTTGGTGCTACAGTGTTCCAAGGTGGGTCCCACATGTAAGAAAATGTTTTTCTACACATTCTTGGCTAGATTTAGTCTATGTCTTGTGGGCCCCTGTAGTTAATCTCTAGGGAAAAGAGAGGGGTGTGGGTAGGAATGGGGTGAAACTCACTGTCCCAAGACTGGCAGAGGCTTACAGGTGGGCCAGGGTGTTGTGGGTCCCACTGGTCAGTGAAATAGAGAGAGGAGACTACTCTAGAGACTGTTTTGTGAGCTGTATGGACAGCTGTCTTGCATCTGTGATTTCAGCAGATAAATAAGGGAGATAAATTATGGCAAAATTACTGGAGGTAGAGGAAGATTTGTGTAACATACTGACCAAATTTCGTGGTTAGAAGTGATCTGGTTTATTTTTGGCGAATTTGCAAAGTGGGGTCACTGATCCAGTTTTTCTGCAGCTTGATTCATGTCCCTAGGGCTTTGCTCCTATTATTTCATGTGACTTCTTTGGGAATTAAATTGAGCCAAAATTACTAGTGATAGGGTTCATGTTGGCACACACTTTGGCAAAAGGGCTCTGTCTAATTAGTCATCATTTTCATCTGGTGAATTTCAGAAGTAACCCAATTTATTTCAGCTAGCTTCCTAGCTTTGCTGAGTTGAGGGACTTGGTTGAAGTATTTATTGAAGGGATAAAATTATGTAAAATTTACAGGGGCTTACTCACATCACCTGACATGTTTAGGAATTTTTGTAGGATTTTTAGATATATAGAACTTGGGAAGTGACAACTAGCACAAAGCAAAGGATTAGCTAGGGCTTAACACTAATTACCTTAATTTAGATTTAGGGCTGTGACATGGGGGCTTGACATGGTCGGGCCTTTCAAGAAAACGCCAGGAGGGTTTACACATCTATTCGTCGTGGTGGATAAATTTACCAAGTGGATTGAGGCTAAACCCGTTGCAACAATTATAGTGGCACGAGCAAAGGACTTCATCATGAGTATATTATACCGGTTCGGGGTCCCTAACCGCATCATCACCGATAACGGTACTCAGTTCACGGGCGGCGTATTCCAAGACTTCTGTGAAGATTTCGGCATCAAGATCTGCTACGCATCTGTGGCGCACCCACGGAGCAACGGGCAGGTCGAACGAGCCAACGGTATGGTCTTACAAGGCATCAAGGCCAGGATATTTGACCGACTACAACCATATGCGGGACGGTGGGTACAAGAACTCCCATCTGTTCTCTGGTCTCTCAAAACCACGGTTAGTCGGGCAATAGGGCAATCCCCTTTTTTTTTCTGGTCTACGGTGCCAAGGCTATGCTACCGACAGAGTTACAGTTCGGCTCTCCGCGAGTCCGGGCTTACTCAGAAGATGACTCAAATAACACCCGACTGGTCGAGCTAGATCAGTTGGAAGAAGCAAGGGACACCGCAACAATCCAGTCAGCAAGGTATCTTCAAGGCCTGCATTGCTACCACAATCGCAATGTCCGTGGCCGCGCCTTTTTGGTCGGGGACCTCGTCCTGAGGAAAATGCAAACCACCAAAGACAGGCACAAACTATCCCCAATCTGGGAAGGGCCGTTCATTATAGCCGAGGTCATGCGGCCAGGCGCCTACCGACTGAAGACCGAAGACGGTACTCTCATCAGCAACTCATGGAACATAGAACAGCTACGTCCTTTCTATACCTGAGTTTTATACTTTTTTCATGTGTACAGTTTCTCTAACTCACTATGCCGCTTGTATCAACCAAGTAGTGAGTCGGGGGCTGCATGTATATATGTGCTGTCAATAATATACGAGCTTGTCCTACTCAGTCATGAAGCTTTACTACAACTGTCGCGTTTGCCCGAGTTGAGTTTCCTACTTTGAACGATTTTACTAAGTTCTAACAGAATAACTCGGCACAGACTCCACGGTCAAGTAAAGCTAATGACGACTGAGTATATGAGCTTGGTGGCGCCGCACATATGTTTACACATGTTTTCCACACAAATTTATACATACCGACTACATAATATGTTGCCCTTACAGACCCAAGTCTCGGGTAATTATCTTAGCAGTCGGCTTCGCCCGAGCAATCAGCTCCAGCGCCTCCTCGGGCATCGTCTCCTTGGCAAACCCCTCCCCAATGGCTTCAATGTCTGCCCTCGGGTAGATGGATTTGGTCATCGCCAGGGTTTGGGCCACGCCGGCAACAACATGCTCATCCGAGTACTTCTTCAAGGCACTCGGTGCATTCTCAAGACGCGCCTCTATTTGGGAGATCCTGCTGCAACTGGTTCCCACAGGGCTAGGATCTATGAGGTTAAGGAGCCCTTTCACGGACCCGACGAGGGCTTCCCGTGACTCCCTGATCACTCTTATCTCCTCTGTGTAAAACTGATACTGGGCCTAGACATTGGCTCTCATGTCTGCCCAGGTCCGCCGGCAAGTAAACTTGTTAGGTTCGGTTGTAGATAGAATGACTAACGGATTGGTTAAGATCATGGTTAGGCTGGGGACTTACTTTCGTAGTTGGCCTCCCACTTGGCTACGGTTTTCTCCAGTTCGGCCTTTTCTTTACAGAGCTTGATGGTGGCCTCCTTTAACTCGGCCCTTTCTTGTTCAAGCTCGGCATTGGCCTCTGTCAGGTCGGCCTTGACCTTCTCAAGCTCGGCTTTGGCTTTTTCGGCCTCCTTCAGCTGGGCTTCCCCCTCTGTTCAGGTCTTTAATTCAGCTTCAAGGACTGCACGATAGATTAGTCAAGAACTCGACCGTGCAGCCAAGACGCAACTGGGTAGTCAGGAACAACTCAGCTGAAGAAATACAACAAGGGTTCGGTCGGGAACATTCATTTGGGGACTTACCTCTAATCTTTCCGGCTTGAGCCCAAGTTTCCTCCCTGAGCTGGGTGGCGCCCTCTTTCAGCTAGGCTTCCCTCCCCGAGTGACGCTCCTCCATCTCGGCCTTCAATGCATGGAGCTGCTCCAATTCTGTGAGGTGAGGAGCCATTTCGACTAGGATCTCTGTCATCGCCTCATTACGGTCGACAAGTTTCTGCTCAGGGAAAAGAACAAATCAAGAATGGAATCAGATGTCAAAACGAGAAGATCACCACGACTCCACCACAAGAATTATACCCCGACTCCCTGGGACCCGCTGATAGCGGCGCGAAGCAAGCTTTCGCGTTCTCTTCTCGCGGCAACTTCGTCAAGCTTGAAACTCTTCACGGTCCCGTCAGGCGCCATCCAGGTGAACGTCCAGGGCATCCTACGCGGAGGAGCTTCAATCCGAGGCAGGTTTGGGATCTCTGGCGGTGGCGACGATGACGACGATGACCACAACAGCGACGGGGTCCCAGCCTCCACACCACCGTCCCCCGCAGCCTCGGGGATCGGCTCGGGGCTCCGACAGCGGCCTCTGCAGCGGGCGACGATTCAGGGGCTGGGACATCAGCCTCAGCCACCGCTCCTTGGTCGGGCGGCATCAGCGGCCCCGCAATCTGGACCACCTCAGTCTTCGCGACTAGAGTGGCTACCGGCTCAACGGGTGCGCTCACTGGCGCCGGCTCGATCGGGGCGGGCACTTCAAGGGGAGCGGTCAGGGCGGTCTCCTTGAGATCGATATCGGCCCACTTCCTGCATGACGAAACAAGACATCAAAACACTACTCCAACACGCAATAATTTCAGAAGATCCAGAGCAGCATACCTCTTGGAGAACTTCAGTTTCCTGTCGGGCGACCCGGGTCCTGGCGGAGCGCTAGCTCCGGTTGTCGACCCGGCCGGCGAATTGGTCGGTGTCACAGTCGGCGGCGGCACATCAGCTCGAGTCGGCCCCGATTCAGGTATGGTTGGCTTGGGCACCTCCATCCTCGGCGGTGCCTGCTCTAGCCGGCCCCTCGACGGCGCTGTTGCCAGACTCGGCAATGTTGGGCTCGACCCCACAGGTCTCAACCTGGGGCTTGATCGCCTGGGTGCTGCGGCGACGGCGTCCTTTATCTTCAGGCTTCCTGCCATGGTGCGCGGCGTCATGGCCCCCTCGCCCCGATACAGAATGGGTTTCTTCCCCGCTCTCTTGGAGTCGGGCTGGGTAGCAAAGGGGCTCCTCGGCCTCTTTTTCGATGCAACGGCCGACAATGGGCAGGAGTCTTCATCGAACTCTTCGTGCCACTATAGACGAGTCAACAAAATACATCATGCAGTGCTGAACAATCGCAGACACAAGCCCACAGGCATTCATCACAGAAGAAGATTAAAGATTACCTTGGTTCGGGGCCGATGAAGCTATAGGCCGTGACCCGGCGATTATCGTCTTCGATCGCGATCACCCCCTTGGAGAAGTAACCAAACAGGGTCTCGGTCACTACGCGCTTGTTGGCTGACTCGTTGCTTACTCGGTTAGGATCATTTTTGCCCTTAAAGGCCCAGCCAAATGCGCTCCTCAGCTTCAGCGGCTGGATGCGCCGAGTTAGGAAGCGATGAGCCACCCAAGGTCTTGCTAGGCCAGCCTTCTTGAGGTCATCTAATTTCACCAACAATTGATGCGCCTTGCCCATCTCCTCAAAGGATGGCTCTGCTGACCAATTTGGTAAAACCACGGGCGGCAAGCCGGTGAATGGGCGCAAGGAGGGAGCCAGATCTGCGCAATAGAACCATTCCTTGTGCCAGCCTTTCAGGGAAGACTTCAAGGGGAGATCAAGATATGTCTTCTTCCCATCACTCCTCAGCTAGAGACCAGCCCCCACAATTGCACTAATATTATTTTTGGAGGGCTGGGGTTTGATGCCGGAAGAAAATAAAATGGGGTTCAACACCCAAGCAAGCATTACAGAGAGTAACAATATGGAGATAATGATAGAATCAGAGTTTGGGGTTCAAATGCACTAACTCTCCAGCCCCGTAGAAGTCAAAGGACGGCGGCGAAAGAAATCGGAAGATGGAAGGCATAAGCCCGATCGAAAAAAGAGGCAAAAACTACTGTTTCACTAGGTTTGGGATTTGGACTTTCCGGACTCTCACCCTTAAGCCGGCCCGCCAGCGAATCACCTCTTGGCTGGGCAAACTTCAGTTGACTCTCCAACAGCTTTAGCTTCAACCTTCGGCCCTCGCAATTGAAGTCGGCCCAAGCACTCTTCTCGAAGTACCCCGCAAAAGATCAAGCTTTCGGCATGGCTGGAAGCGGCAAAGAAATTTGGGAAAGAACCGGGGTTTGAACAGACGAGAGGAGGACTGCTCGAAGTTCGGGTGGGGAACAGCAGCATCTAACCAGCCGGGCGGGAAGCTGAAAAGTTGGGCGCGAAGGTGGAAAGACGTGAGATTGGCTGATTTGGGGAAGATGAAGGTTCTTTTTTTCTCTCTCCCGCTTTTATAGAGCAATGCCGACTAGATGGGCTTGGGCTAACACAGTTAGATGGGCACAAAGATATGTAAGTTCCTACAGTAGCATGCCCATGTGGGCGCCCGCAGGCTGAGTTGAATATTATAGTGCTGGTCTACTAAATAGGTAGCCGATGAGGTAAACAGATAATGCTCATGAGAGCCTTATTGCTAAACATACTGTTGACGCCGAAAACCGACGCCGGGGGCCATTCGACATCTTGCGAGACACGCGATAGGCCTGGGAGTTCTGCTTAGCTCCAGTGCAGGTCTAAAATATTTGAGGTTCGCAAGCGTGCCAGTCAATTTGACCCTCATTGACAAGGAGACAAAAACTTAAGATCAAGTAAACGATCCCGGCCAAGTGATAGTCCTTAGCTCGATAGCCATGATAGCCAGTTGAACTTGCACATCGGCTAGAAGCCGATGATGATATGATGATTAGTAACCAGCCGAATTGCGTTATTGCCGAGTGATAATCGGCCGGTGATAAAATAAACCCAGGCATCCGTGCCTGGGTCCCCTGCTCATGTCGCGAGTCGTCATCTGTGACCCGCGTCCGGGTACTCATCTATCGCTCGTGCCCGGTCCTTGTTGTCTGCCCGGCGCCGGGTCTTGCCCGGTCCGTTCCGCGCCGGGGTCCTTGGTCGTCTACCAGTAGCACTTGCACATCGGCAGGAAGTCGATGGTAGCATGGATGAACTATATTAACAGATAATAAACAGCATCGGCTTAAGGAGCCGATGATAGATGTAGATGATATATAACAAACAATAAGACGCTAGCCGACTGCCAATAATAACACATGGCATCGGCTAGGAGCCGATGATAAAGTAGATAGCAAATAATAATCAATAGACAATGCAGCCCTCCCGCCGCTTTAAAAGAGATCCTTATATCGGCTAAGCACTCTGAGTAAAACATCGCATAAAAAACTATTCGATACTCAGCACGGGATAAATTCTATCACTATCAATCTAGTAGTTCAAACTTAACTGATGCAGCACAAGATTAATATGATAAAAGAACCTCGATCACCGATAGATCTAATCAATCGTGATGTATATGATAACTTACCGGCTATACATTCGATAAACCGACGCTTGCACAGAAACCATCGCCTAAGCAGGAACAAACTTATCGCTCAGTTTAGTAGTCGGTACCCAACCGATGCTGCACAAACTGACGATAAACTATACCACAGTAAACCGTATAAAACTATGCACGCGTGCATGTGGTATACCGACTCAGCCTAAGAGATCAAACTGAACTGATGCACAGCTCCGCCAAGTAAAATACACCTGGGTAAGGGGTGACAGTCAATACCCTCTCGCAGGAGTTCGACCTAACAGAGTGTTAGCCGGCCTCGAGAAGCAAGAACCTCGTCGAAAAGGGTGGCGATGCGCCGAATTTGATGATCGAGAGATGTTTTCAATGTAATCCGGCGACATTATTTATAGCCTCAGGTGGATAGAGTCCTATTGCTACGGAACAGGACTTTCCTAATAGAAAAGGAAAACTAACAGACCCGATCGGACAAGAATCAGGTTTCCTAAAAATAAAACTATCTAATAGATAAGATAAATAATTGCCTTATAACTGGTCTTCACGATTCTTTCTCAAATCCCGGCTTCTTCTCTGGATTAATTCTGGTAAATATTCCTCCGGTTGATATAGCTTCCTTCTTTACGATCGACTACTGAGTATGAGCCGTGCCAAATTTGGCGTTTAACACATACATGTTTGGGTATTCTGTTTTTATCCACCAGGTCTCGAGGAATATAGTATCTTACAAGGATCACAAGCTGGTCTTCATTAAAATTGGGATACAGGTTCTTTCTCGAGTACACCTAACCATGCGTGGATTTATTTTCATGCAGTGGGTACTCAGCTGTTACGCCTGAAATTCGCGGTCCCGGTTGGGCGTCTGGGATGACACGCGAAGGCCTGGGAGATTTGCTTCAACTCCAGTGTAGGTCCTAAAGTTTGAGGTTCGTAGGCGTGCCAGTCAATTTGAGCCCTGTAATTGACAGGAGGAAAATGTTAGATCAATGAGCAATCGGCTGGAAGCCGAGTCTAGACTCGTTTCATCAGCCAATGGCCGATGCACACTGTAGCACTTACACATCGGCTTAGGTCCGATGACGGCAAGAACAATAATGTAATAATAAACAAATATCATGCTAGCCGATCATCAAAGGGATATTCGAAAACCGGCTATAAGCTAGATAAAATAAGCAAGTATAATCATAAATAGATCAAATAGATCCTAGCTGATCATGATCTAGTGTTACTGATATTGTTGTGAAGGTGTGCCTGCACCCGGCCCTTGCTCCCGAGATCGTTCGTCCCGCTATCCGGGCCCATATACTGGTTTTCCTTACCCGGGCTCATGCCCGGGCCTTACCTGGGGTCAATGCCGGGAACCTGCTTGTACTTGTTCTTGGATCGGCAGAATAACCCTCGGCTAGCCTTCGATTGTGACAATAATGCACGGAAGAACATATAATAAAAATAATGCAATAACGTAAATGAATAAATAATTGGTAAACTAGCCGATTACTTAACAAAGCGAGTACAGGATAAAACAATGAATAATGTAGTCGGCTTTTAACAGGTAACTTATCGGCTAAGCACTCCGATAACACCATCGCAAACACCATCGGCTTATTAAGAGTAAAGTTTATTATCGTTAGTCTAGTAGATCGGACCTACCGTTGCAGCAACAGACCGACAATGATAACAATGCCTCAATGAACCGATAGATATAATGCGATCGTGATGAAAAAATATATTTACCGGCTATGCACTCCGATAAAACGCCTGCACACACGATCGGCCCAGCAGGATCGACTTATCACTAGCAGTTCAGTAGGGTCCCGGACCTAACCGATGCAGCACGAACTGATGATAAATCGCTCCAGTAAGTCGATACAGTCTGTGCACACGTGATGTGATATACCTTAATCAATCTATGAGATCAAACTGAAACTGATGCAGCCATAGATAAAATAATATATCGTGGTAAGCCGACTACCATAAACCAACTAGAATATCGGACCTAACCGAGGAAAGTCTAGCCGATTGGTTAGTCGGTGTGACGAGACTTACCCTCTCGCAGGAGTTCGGACCTAACCGATGCAGCCCGGCTCGAGAAGCAGGATCCCGTCGAAGGGGTGGCGATGCGCCGAGTTTTGTATTGATCGTTGTGAATGATTACAAGGTCCCCGGGCATACGTATATATACCCCGAGTTAGCCTGAGTCCCCTTATAGGACCGATATTATGATTTCCTATCTATAACAGAAAACGCTAACGAGACCTGACCGGACACGAGGTCAGGTTTCCTAAAAGAGATAAACCTTTTCCTAATAACTATAGTAATTAAACTGCCACGCGCGGTCTTTCAAACGGCTCCTTCTCAGACTCGGTCTGCTTCTTGGATCAATTTTCCATTTTATCCGACTGCAACGTCCTCTTGGACCGAATCTGATACAGGTCCTTACCAATTTTGGCGTTAACACAATGCCCCCCAATTTTCGGAGTTCTTCTGTAGGATTCGAAATTCTTCCAACTTTGGGCCTCTAGATTTCTTCCTATACCGAGGCGGCCCAAGATATCCCACTTGCCATAAATGTTTGAAACAGTGCCAACGGCCCTCAATTCCCGCTCGGCTGTCATAAACTTTTTCAACAAAACGCTTCGTCTCTTGCCCTCTTTTTTATACTTTCACATCACCAGAGCCCACCGCTTCATCTTCCACATCCTCACCAAGCTTCTAGCGAATCTTAGACGAATTACTGCAACCTCTCTCTCCGTCCGTCGACCCCCTGCACTTCTCCTATTTTCCGCGATGGCAACAGCATCTGTAATTCCTGAGGTAATCTCTTCACCGGTTATTTATTTCCCCAATCTGGCAATCTTGTACGAAACCGATTTGCCATGTTCTTCACCTGTTCTTCATCGTGTTCTTGTCTACTGTAGCATCTCAAAGCCAGATCTGATTCCGGCCGCCGATTACCCTGCTTTTTCTATCATGGCCCCATGGGCAGCGAAGATCCCACCGATTTCATCAGTGCCGAAACCCAACGCACTCCCTTCAAGAACTCGGCCTATGTTGGTCAGTGACTGGACCCAACAGCTTCAGGTCCTGGCCGAGCAGATTGCCCGGATGGAGAGACTGGTACATCAAAGTATCGGCTGCAAAGAGGATCTATTGGGAAGAATCTCACATCGGCCACTGCATCAACTCTCCTTGGCCGATATGGAAGGAATGAATCTCTGCTCGCATCGGCCTCATACTTCTGGTCCGATGCTCTCAATGCCTTCTGTTTGGTCATGGGCCGATGACCCCCACTCTGCTAGATGTGACCATGCTCACCTGCCTGGACACGACAAGCTATATCAACCCCTTCAAACTCCGGTTCAAGCCTGCCCACCGGCTCCAAACAAAAAACATCGGCGGCTGGTCCAGGTATATATCCCTTCACAACAAAGGAACTGGACCGGTTGATGATCGGGAGCACGTCGCTTTTTCTGAACTTGTGGGTTGGAACGGTTCGTCTTTGGTGGCGCAGACCTCGGCCCGACGACCAATATGCAATGCTAGCAGAATGCTTGGCCGATAGGAAACAAATTCCATTAGGGCACTATCTCCTTGGCGCCACCTACCAGCTGCTTCATCAGGTGGCAACTAAGCTATCGGCCGGCCAGCCCGTCGGCCACATTGGGGGTCCTTGGTGGTTCGTACAGCTCTGGCTTAATGTTTACACTTCCAAGGCCATCCCAGAAACTTCCCTCCTCAAGCAATCCTTTCCCAGCTGATTACCCAGAAGATCAAGACCCCATCTACCGCCGATGCATCTCTATGGGTGAGGCTGCATCGGCCTTTCTGGCGGCAAGATATCCCCTGCTGAAGTTAGCCAGTGGTTCAAGGGGTTTTATTATGGCTTTACCAGGGATGCTACTCTTTGGTTTGCTTACAATGACGCATCATCATTCGAGATGCCTTCCAACTTTGATCCACTCAAAGCTCTGAACGATGATCAATCTAAAGCCATATTCCTATCGGCCATCAGTCCTTGCCTGCTGCCAACCGGCTTTTCTCTGGGTCGAACTCAACCATCGTATGAGTTCTACACCCATCAACCAGCTCCCGTCAAACTCGGCCTTGGCCAGCTTCCGATCGGCCTGTTCTTTCACCGACAAACTCCAGGCTCGGGGCACGGTCAGCAGCGCCCTGGAATATGATCGGCTGCGGTCTTTGACAGACTCCCTCCTGCTAGGCGCTGCCACCGAGGTGTACGTCTGCACTGCCAACACCAAGCCTTTTGTCCGATGGTGGTCGGAATGGAAAAAAACATCTGTTCTGCTTAGCGCCCACTTGTTATTGCTCCCGTCTGGACGCCGACTATGTTGAATCTGACAACGAGGTAACTCTTGCAAGCTTCAAATATCATCCTCAATCGTCTCTGACCCTTGCTTTGCAGGCCGCCAGCGTCGAGCCCCCATCAACAAGCACAGCGGTCGGCCGATTCTATACCAACCCTCATCAGCCGTTCCGAACTTAGGACGCGACGCTCCATCTCCATCGGCTCTTCTCAAGGCGCCTCGGCCGATGGGACAAAAGCGGAAGAAGTTAGCGCATCGCCCTCTTTGAAGAAGCAGAAGACCGATGCCGATGTCGGCTGCTCCAACGCCACCTTCTCCTCAAGCAACATCGGCTCCCCCATCCCCTCAGGTATGGCGCCAAATTCGTTATCGTCATTATCCACTCTCTCATTTATTTTACCAAATCCTTTTCAGCTTGGGTCATTGGCTCCAGAACCTCAACATTCTTCTGACATCCTTCCAAGTGCCGAACCGATAGCTTCTCCAGCTCCCCCTCTTTCAGCACCAAGTCCTCCAGCCATCGACGAGACTGCTTCTATTCCATCGGCTGACATCGGCCCCTCTGAAGAACAACCCACTCATCCTACCGAAGCCGATGTCACCCGATCTGCCGACGTCCTTCCTCAGGTAACCTTTGTCATGCTCGTACTTTGCTTCTAATCTCTTATTGATCACCTTTCCTATACCAATTTTGCAGTCCTTGACCGACTTGTTCTCCTTCGACATCGGTCAATATCTAGAGGTAGAAGAAGCTACAGCCACCAGTGCAGCCTCCAAACCGCCCTTCTCAGCCGATGTGCGCGAGTATTTAACAAGCATCATCAGTCGGCTGGAAAATCCAATCGATGCACTGGTAGAAGACTGCGGGCCAATCCGAGCAAGATTTGCAGACATCGAACACCACCTACCCGAAGAGCTCGTTGATGCATTGACCCCCGCAGCATACCTAGAGTCTCATAGGTTTAAACTTATCAAGCTCAGACAGCGTATAGCCGATCGTGCTGACCAACAGAAGATAACCCAAGACATCCAAACCGATCGGCTATCAGCCCAGACAGACAAGAAGAAACTTGATGACATGGCAGCTGTCCCCCAAAAACTTCAATCCAAGCTAAATCAACTAAAGAAAAAGGAAGCCGATTTGCTGGGAGAACTTGAAAAAGTTCGCAAGGATCTTGAAGACACAGAATCCCAGCTCATCGGTCTGCCGCAAGCCATCCAAGATCAAGAAGCCAAAGTTGCAGCAGCAGTGCGCCAAGTCATCCATCGGCGCAAAAGCTTGAAAGTCATCCCAGGCTCTGATGAAGACGATATCCGGGCCATCAATGAAATTGATCAGATCCGTCTGCGCGCAATCGAAACTATCCGAAAGTTTTTGTAAGCCTTAAACCCTTATAACTGACGATTTTCCGGAACATACCGATCACCCTTCTGCTGTTATGTAATCAGATCGGCTCTGCTATTTATCTATCTCAGTCCTGATAATTTTTCCGCTTGTTTTGATCTAAAGGCGATACCAATTGATATCGGCTGTCTTTAGGCGACGTATAAAAACATCGGCTTTCTGAATTGCTTAGAAATCGGCTATACTTAACCGATTTAAGAGTTGATCCAAACGCTAGGGTAGTATTTCTTGAGATATTTCCCATTAAGTGCTTTAGCAACTCCGTCCGTAAGATCTTCTAATATATATGCGTTACCAGGCACACAGCGATTAATCCGATAAGGCCCTTCCAATTAGGCGACCATTTTCCGAACTTATTATCTCTGGACCCGATCGGCAAATCAACTTCCACACAAGGTCCCTCGGCAAACGATTATTCACCACCTTTTTGTTGTAATGCCGAGCTGCCCTAGCCTTATTCTCCTTGATCTTTCCAGCGCTCTCAACCGATTCTGAGCTAAATCTTCAAGTTCATCGGCCATCAAGTTATAATAATCATCGGCCGTCAATTGATTCTGCAAAGAAAGTCTTCTAGAGCCGATGTTAGTTTCCCATGGCAAAACCGCCTCATGTCCATATACCAACTGATACGGCGGTACCCGAGTAGACCCGTGGCATGCCATCCGATAAGCCCATAGTGAATCGGCTAATGTAAAATGCCATCGCCGTGGCTGCTCATCAATTTTCCGCTTAATCAACTTGATCAAACTCTTGTTGGAAGCTTCTGCTTGCCCATTGGCTTGAGCATAATAAGGCGATGAATTTAATAACTTGATTCCCATACTGGCAGCAAACTGTTGAAACTCATCAGAAACAAAAATAGACCCCTGATCAGTAGTTATCGTCTGAGAAATCCCAAACCGATAAATGATATGCTCCTTGATAAATTCAATCGCTTCTTTGGACGTGACCTTCTTCAAAGGAATTGCCTCTACCCACTTAGTGAAATAATCTGTTGCTGCCAATATAAACTTATGTCCCTTACTTGATGGAGGAAAAATCTGGCCGATCATATCAATTCCCCATCCTCTGAACGGCCACGGTTTGATGATAGGATTCATAGCCGATGCCGGTGCCCGCTGTATATTTCCAAACCTTTGACAATCTTGACATCCTTTATAATACCTAAAGCAATCTTCCAGCATTGTCGGCCAAAAATACCCTACTCTTCTCAACAACCACTGTCGATGTTTTACACCGGCAATAAATATATGGGGCTACTCGGCGGATGGAAACTCGGTGGATTGCAAAGGAACACAAGGAAATTTTATACTGGTTCAGGCCCTCGATGTGAGGTAATACCCTACGTCCAGTTTGTATGTATTCCTTTGAGGATATACGGTGGTAGTTCTGATGAACTGTATGGCCGTGTGCTTCTATGAGCTCTTCTCGTGATTGCCCTCAGGGGGCGCCCTGCCTCCCCTTATATACTGGGGGACAAGGTTACAAGGTAGGAGTCCCCATCGGATTACGACTAGGAGATCTCCCCTTAGAGATATAACGCACCCGACTAGGACTGTATATTCCTTTCCATACAAGGCGAAGTCTGCCGAATTTAGCTATATCTCTAATTACAAGGCTAGGCCCATCCTCTATCCGAGTGGCCCATATGCTTGTCATGAGGTACCCGGGGCCCATGGCACCCACAGTAGCCCCCGAGACCTTCATAGTTGAGTCACAGCTGATGCCGAGTGCTCATCCTCCACGGTGAAGTCTTCCCAAGTGCATTGCTCTCGAGTACTCTTTGTCTGAGTGCTGCTTCTCCCGAGTCCTGCTTCATGTCAGCTGGCAGCGAGGCTATGAAGGGCTCGATGTAGATGTTGGAATAGTGTGCGCCGAATAGGCGCACCTATTAGGTGTAGCCCCCGACTTTGTGCTTAATTGTAAAGACAATTAATCATAAAGTCAAAGATCTTTAACCTGGTGGTCTTTCCCGAGTAGATTACTACTGGTATATGAGACTCTTCGGTATCATGTCAACCAGAATATGATTTATAGTCTTGCCGAGTAAGATGTTACTCGTATATAGGACTCTTCGACTTCATGTCAGTCGGAATGTGTGTTTATAGTCTTGCCGAGTAGGATGCTACCCGTATATGGGACTCTTCAGCGTCATGTCAGCTGGAAAGAGAGGTTTATAGTCTTTCCCGAGTAGTATATTACTCGAAAATCAGACTCATCAGCTTCATGTCAGCTGGAAAAGGTGTTTATAGTCTTTCCCGAGTGGCGTCCCATTCGGAAGTTAGACTCTTCAGCTCGTCAGCTGGAAGGTTGTTTATAGTCTTTCCCGAGTAGTGCACTACTCGAAGGTTAGACTCATCCGCGTCATGTCAGCGGGAATGAGAATTTTATAGTCTCTCCCGAGTAGTGTACTACTCGAAAGTTAGACTCATCCCGCGTCATGTTAGCGGAATGAGAATTTTATAGTCTCTCCCGAGTAGTGTACTACTCGAAAGTTAGACTCATCCGCGTCATGTCAGCGGGAGTAATGTTGCTCATGGCAACTGGTGGCCGCGCATATAGGCCGAGTACCACTGTATGAAAAATAAATCCATTACGTGGTTAGGTGTACTCGAGAGAGATACCTGTATCTCCAATTTCAATGAAGACCAGCTTGTGATCCTTGTAAGGATGTATCCTCGAGGACCTGGCGGATAAGACAGATACCCAAACATATATGTTTAGCAATAAGGCTCTCATGAAGCATATCTGTTTACCTCATCGGCTCCTGTTGGTAGCACCAGCGCTATAATTTTCAACTCAGCCTGCGGGCGGCCACATGGAGCATGCTACCGTAGGAACTCATATCTTGGTGGCTGCTACCGGAAAATAAGCCGGCCTGAGCCGACCTATCAGCATAGCTCTAGGGAAGTATCATCCATCGCATGTCAGGATGAGTTTTTTGGTGTTTGGTAACCCGCAATCAGCCAGAGAAATCCTTATTCGCAAGCCTTTCCGACTTACGTTCTGGATGCAAACTGGTTTGCCACATGTACGCGTAGGTATGTTGCAGGATCTGCTTGCCCTCCTCAGGTGTGACGCAGTGCATGAGAACTCCGGATGCGCTTTGACGATGTAAGTCTTCTCTGACTTGGGAAAAGCCAAACAAGGTACCCGAACCTTGCATTAGCAGAGGGTTCGGCTGGTGGCCCTCATGGGGCGTACCCTATCCAACAGAGTTATAGCCAAGCTAGGCACCCGAATCTTGCATTAGCATAGGATTCGGCTGGCGACCCTCATGGGGCGTACCCAACCTGACAGAGTTGCGGCCAAATAAGGTACCCGAACCTAGCATTAGCGTAGGATTCGGCTGGCGACCCTCATGGGGCGTACCCTACTTAGCCGAGTGGTATACAGCCCCGACTGGCGCCGGGGGCCGATTGTTAGCTCCCATGGAGCGTAGTCGGGGAAGATGACGTCCCGACTGGCGCAGGTACTCGGTAAGTAGCCCTCATGGAGCATCCCGAGTGTATTTCGGCAGACTGGTCCAGCCCCCGAGCATAGGAGATAGGCTCGAAGCCCTAGGTTCCTGTCACGCATATCCGGAGCTGGGCCTGCAATATAAAAATATCGGATGAGTAGCATCTGATGATGAAAATAATCACCCGAATAAAATGTATTTTACAATGTATGTAAATACGTGTTCTTCCTCTTTTTGATATTAATTTCCTCGAGTAGTTGACCCCTTACGTTTAAGCACTCTGCCCGACTAGTCATAGCCCCCTAGCGTCGGGAGTTGGCTCATGGCTCTTTCCCAGGCACGCGTTTTGGGTGACTTGAGTTCGTCTTATATGGAGCAGAGTTTCACGGATCGAGATTTATGCTACTCGAGTACTTTTGTAATCATTTAAGAGCAAAAACAGAAAAAAGTAAATGCGCAGCTTATACACCTATTAGGTGTAAGCGGCTGTGGCACTAGCAAGGCCGAGTGAGGAGATGTTTATCAGAAAGCGACTTAGCTGTTCGGTATTTGGGAGTGGGGATGCCATCCTCGTGTTTGAGCTTGTGAGCCCCGAGCATGTCACTTGTTGTTCTGATAATCCTCAGTTGTTGAAGGTCGAAGGCGGTCGTGACGACTGCCACAATGGAGCCGTCTGACTTGCGTTTTGCGATTCCCAGCTTTAGTTGGGACCGCGTCGTCGGTGTTCGTCCCGCTTCTTCTGTCAGGGTGACTTGTTGTCATCGAGGGCCTCGGCAACAGCGTGGGCCGAGTCGGCGTACTTGTTTGCCATGTCGAATAGGGCCTTGACAGAGTTGGGAGGCTTCCGCGTGAATTTGTCGATGAACGAGGTGTCTTTGGACTCCTTTTCGAAAGGCGGCGATGACGACCTCGTCCTTGATCTTCGGGGATTGAGTTCCTCTTCCCAGAAAACTCTTGATGAAGTCACGAAGAGACTCGTTCTTCCTTTGATGCAAACTGATATAAGTCGTACTCGGAAGATGGCCTCTCGTATGTCCCTGGAAGTTGGCGATGAACGTTCCCGGAGTTCTCCCCAGGAGCCGATTCGATTGCTTGGGAGTCCTGTTAGCCATGTCCTCGCTGAGTCGGCTAGAGCGACTAGGAGGTAGTTAGCCATGACTTTGTGATTTCCCCCAGCTGCTCGGATCGCCAGAGTGTAGACCGTGAGCCAGGACTCGGGATTGGTCTTGCCATCGTATTTGTTGATGCTTGTAGGCTTAAAGCCGACTGGCCAGTTGACCTGTTGTAGCTCCTGGGTGAAGGCTGGTATGCCTCCGTCTTCATGTGGACTCCGACCCCGACTACGGCGGCGAAACCGCTCGTGGTGGAGGCCGAAATGCTCGTTCTCGTCTTCCAGTTGGCGTTGCTCGTCTCTTCTCGTTCGCGCGCCGAGCATTGGTGTCCTTGCTGAAAGATCACGCCATATTGGCCTCGGAGATCCCGGTTGTCCCGACGGTCCTTCGACGTTGCCGGTTGTTGGTTTGGGCTGCCGAGTGACGTTTGGCGTGACTCCTTGCGCAGCCGACTAGAGCCGGCCACTCGGCGTCGCTTTGAGGTAGATGAGACTGCCATTGGGGATGCCGACCGGTTGGTCGGTATGAGGGTATCTCCTGACTGTTGGTGCTGCTGACATGCAGCAGCGGTAAGCATGGCTCTTATCCTTGCGATCGTCGGGGTGGCCTGGTGACCAGGCCCAAGTTGGAGCGTGTCCAGTAGGGTTGCGGCTGCCACGACGTTCTGCTGTGGCGTGACGAAGACGTTGTGGTCGCCGACTTTTGTTTGGAGGGTTTGTTGCTGAGCGGTTTGCCCAGCCCTGCGTAGGTCGTCGTTGCGAGCGTGCAGGCGTCTTGCTTCTTCCTCCTGTTGTTCTTGTAGTCGGCTGGCCACCTCTTCTTGCTGTTCGTGTAGTCGACGTGATTCCTGAGTAGGAGTAGAGCCTTTGGATGCCATGAAGATTTCTCGTGGCGGGGAGAAGCTTGCCGAGCTGCTGTCCGACTTAGAGTCGTAGTCCGACTGAAAGTCGGAGTCCGACTTCGAGTCGAAGTCGGGATGGTTGATGGGGATGAGTGTAACTCCGACCTCCCTAGATCCGATCTCGAGCGGCTCGGAGCCGTATCCGAGTCGAACTCCAGGGGATCGGGTTTGCCGCGTCGGACGTAGGTTGTAGATATCCGCGGCGTCGCCGAGTCCGAACGGGAAATTGACGATCTCTTCCCTTCTCGGCCCGATCTCGGCCGGCTCGAAACCGAGTCCGAGTCGAACACTGAAAGGAACAGTTGTCCCTGGGCTCGGGTGTATAGGAGATCGCCGCAGCATGTCGTCGAAGATTGGCCGCAGCGTCGTGTGGGCCGACTGGGGCGGAGTCGGCTGGTTCCTCGGCCGGGTTTGGATGGGTCCGTGTCGGCCAAGGTGAGATTGCCGATCTGGTCGGCGATGGGCGTCGAGGCTTCTAAATGCGATTATATCTCCAGGGGAGAGATTTCGCAGCCGCCGTCGACTTTGTTGCTGGATCCATCGAGCTTGTAGATGCAGATCGCGCCGGGCCCCTACCTGGCGCGCCAACTGTCGATGTTTTACACCGGCAATAAATATATGGGGCTACTCGGCGGATGGAAACTCGGTGGATTGCAAAGGAACACAAGGAAATTTTGTACTGGTTCAAGGCCCTCGATGTAGTAATACCCTACGTCCAGTTTGTATGTATTCCTTTGAGGATATACGGTGGTAGTTCTGATGAACTGTATGGCCGTGTGCTTCTATGAGCTCTTCTCGTGATTGCCCTCAGGGGGCGCCCTGCCTCCCCTTATATACTGGGGGACAAGGTTACAAGGTAGGAGTCCCCATCGGATTACGACTAGGAGATCTCCCCTTAGAGATATAACGCACCCGACTAGGACTGTATATTCCTTTCCATACAAGGCGAAGTCTGCCGAATTTAGCTATATCTCTAATTACAAGGCTAGGCCCATCCTCTATCCGAGTGGCCCATATGCTTGTCATGAGGTACCCGGGGCCCATGGCACCCACAACCACTTCATCTTATGAGCCGATTGATGAGTCCCACAGATGCCTTCGTGCACTTCACACATAACCACTTTGGCCTCTTCCAAACCCAGGCATCTAAGCAGAACTCCCTCAAACATCCGATAATACAACTCCTCATCAAGTAGCACATATTTAGTAGCTTTATACCGAATCTTCCTGGAAACAGACTGCGACGGGTTTCGTAAGTAATCAATTATCTCCTGTCTCCACTTCAACCTGCCTATTCAGCCGATATCCTGAAGCTATCTGTGCAAGATCATTGGCTTCCAAATTCTGCTCCCTGGGAATATGATTCATTGACACCATCTTGAAATCCTTCAACAAATCCACGCACTCTTCATAATATGACCTCAAAACATCATCCCTGCACTCATATTCTCCAGACAACTGTTTGATCACCAACAAGAATCACCATATCTCTATATATCGGCCCCGATCTCCTTTAATAGTTGAAGTCCTTTCAGCACGCCTCGTACTCCGCCTGACGCCCCGAGGCGACACAATAACCAAACGCGATACCAGATCATGCCGTGCAAACCGATCCATCAAAAATAAGACCCCACGGGATCGGCTCCACATAGTTCCTCATGAGACCCTCTGTGCTGGACAATCTAAAATCGCCCACTGAGCGGCTTGTCCTTTGATTGCTTTTAGCCGATTCGTACCTCAAGTCAAACTCTGTCAAGGCAAAAACCCACTTGCCAACTCGCCCTTTCAAGACTGGAGCCGACAACATATATTTGACCACATCGGCCGGCAAACTACTGTACATTCAAGCCGATAGGTATAATAATGCCTCAAAACTTTGTACACGAGAAATATAAACACAAGCATAACTTCTCCACCGTGGATATCTCGTCTCAGCATCCAAAGTCTCCTACTTAGATAGAACACAACTCGCTCTTTACCTTCAAATTCTTGGATCAAAACAGAACCGATGGACTTCTCATCGGCCGACAAGTATATATCTGAACGGCACTCCTTCCTGCGGCGGAATCAAAACAGGCGAGGAACTAAGATAATTCTTGATCTTCGTCAAACGCCTTCTGCTGCGCTGCCCCCCACACAAATTCTTGATCGGCTTTCAACTTCAATAACGGCGTGAAAGACTCAATTCTCCCTGATAAATTTGATATGAATCTCCTCACAAAATTAATTTGCGATCAACGATTGCAACTCTGTCTTATCGCTTGGTGGCTCTGTGGTCTTAATGGCTCTGATACTTCGCTGACTAACTTCAATCCCTCGCTCATGAACCATAAAACCCAGAAATTGCCCAGCCGATACACCAAAAGCACACTTATTGGGATTCATTCTTAGTCCGTACTTTCTTGGCCCTCTCGTCAGCACTCTTCGTAAATCGGTATATGGCTTTCCCCACTTTTAGATTTAACCACCACATCATCAATGTAAATTTCCACCAATAAACCGATGAAGATCATGAAATATATAATTTATTGCTCTTTGATAGGTTGCACCGGCACTTTTCAATCCAAAAGTCATTACTACCCACTCATACAAAACCGATAGCTCCAGGACATCGGAACGCAGTCTTGTGTATATCCTCTTCGGCCATGAAAATCTGATTGTATCCTGCATTGCCGTCCATGAAGCTAATAATCTTGTGGCCTGACGCTGCATCCACCAACAAATGCCGCTATCGCATCGGGTACTCATCCTTGGGGGTAGCTTTATTTAGATCCCGGAAATCAATACATATCCTCATTTTCCCATTTTTCTTCTCCACCGGGATGATATTAGAAACCCACTCAGCATATCGGCACGGCTTATGAACTTGGCATCGTACAACCTTGTGATCTCCGCCTTGATCGGCTCATATAATTCTGCCTTGAATCTCCTTGGAGCCTGCTTGAATGGCGATACCCTGGTTTAATAGGTAGCCGACTGTTCAACAATCGATCGCTTAATCCTGGCATCTCATGGTACTCCCAGGGCCAAAACAATACCCGGAGATACTCCTTCAACAATGCTATCAATTCTTCTCGTAGCTCAGGACTTAATTTTTTGCTTATATATACGTCGACTTGATCTATCTCTGGTACCCTATATCAATCTCTTGCCAAATCATCAGCCGACGTAAATCCTTGCCCAATTTCCCTCGAAGTCTTCAATGGAGCCCATCAGAGTAACAATTCAGAGCCGACTTGCTGGATCGGCTGTATCCCCTGGCTAGTAACCTTTAGGTAATCTCCTTCCCAAACTCTTCCAGATAGCAGTCAACACCATCGGCTTCCCAAGGATGGTAGATCGGTCATGGCAATATTGGTCGACCGATCTGCTTGCACCACCTCGACTTGATCTCCCTGCCACTGTATTAGACATTGATGCATTGTCGAAGGCACGCAACAGTTTCGCGTGAATCTAGTACCTGCCGGAAGCAAACTATTATGACCCCTATTTTCCGTCAATTACAAAAACGTGGGGTAAATGGTCTTACTCCCTAACTGTCAGCTCCACGTTCAATACGCCTTTCGCTTCAAGATGAATTCCCACCGAAGTCTTTTAGCACCATATTGTCCTCTGATCAGGTCTTCGGTAGTCTTCCCCAATCTTCCGGAACGTAGCATGAGGCATGAGGTTAACAGCCGCTCCCCCATCAAACCAACATCTTTGTCATCGCTTCCCATACGTATCCCTTGATGTATAACGGCTTTAAGTGCGATGCTCTGACTTCTCAGGTTTATCTTTATTAAATATAGCTTGATCAGATTTCAACGTTTAGTTGAGCGAAAACCTCCTCATCTCCTTCTTCATCTGATGAAAGCGCTTTATACTCCGAGGCAAAAAGAACACCATATTTACCGGTGCTGATATGTCCTCATCGTCCTCTTCTTCACTTGCAAACTTGCCTAGTCCTTTTGGGACGATGATCAACCTCCTTTGACTCTGGCATTGCTCCTTTGCTGCTTCTCGGTGTCGTAGCCGCTGTGCCCTCGCTCTTTCTGATTCTTCGTGAATATGCCGCTAGGACACCACTGAGGATTCTGGACTTGTTTCCCATGCGCTTCCTCTTCATCCTCCTCAAAGAACTCTTCATGGATCGGCCCCAATCGGCTATGAACTGATGTCTCTTTTTCCCAGTCGACCGATCCCGCGAACACTCCTGTGGCGATCATGCCGATCTCTGTACCGCTGCACTCGGGCAATTTTTCAGCTGATATGCAATCTCATCCTGATCCCAGCCAGAAACGAGAAAAACGGGCAGTCCCAATGCGGGATTATATTGTTCCGTCCATCTCCCTGCTCATCGTACCTTGAAGTACTTCTCTATCATAACTGATGAAGTAATATCGAATTTACTCTGACGTTTTCCTTCATCGGCTTGAGTCCTGGACGATGACCCCGCATAGACCATGTTTACGGGAACGGTGCCCATCTATCTTCATTGGCTTTTATCTTCAAACTTGATTCTGTGCGCCTCCCGACTAGCGGGGGTGAAGCCACCATGTGCATAAGCAACCCGATCCCAGGATCAGTAGTCGGGTACGCACAACAATGATACAACACAGAGTTACAATAATACCATAAACAGCTACTACTTACATATACGTACAAGAGATCCATCCAGGACAGACCCGGGATGGGCAAAATAATCAACTGTTAAACTAGCGAAACAGCAGAACAGGGCGGAAGGCTGGACAAAAAACTACTCCACAGCTCGGTTTGGGAACTAGGCTCGAAACCTTCAGAGGCTTCGTAGTCGGCCTGGTCTGGAGGAACTCGGCAGCAGTCGGATCTTCGTCTTCCACTCCAAAACCTACTATACATATATATGAACAAGGTGAGTACTTTCGTACTCAGCAAGCCGGGAATGATGCCATGTTGGTTAGACAAGAAGAGCTAAGGGTTTCATTTGCGAAAGACTGCCTTATTAAACTCTTTTCTTTGCAAAACACTAGTGAGTTCCAAATTTTAGTTGGCGGACAGAGGCTCACGCCTCCATCCAATCCGCAAGTTGCTTTTTTCAACAACTCACCACTTAAGGAAACAAGAGTAAAACATACATGTTCTTATTATCTTTTACTTTGCATTTGTTGGTCCTTTATCTCCCGAGTAGCTACAACCACTCGTTGACCCTGAGACTCGGCTACAACCAAATCTCAGCTGTGGCACTTGATGCCCGCTACACTGGCTACAACCAGCTAGCTAGTCGGCCGCCCTGGCTACAACCCGGGGGCTCATCATCGCTGCCCTGGCTACAACCCGGGAGCATGATCATGGCACTGAATGCCCGCTAGGCTGGCTACAACCAGCTAGCTAATCGGCTGCCCTGGCTACAACCCGGGGGCTCATCATCGCTGCCCTGGCTACAACCCGGGAGCATGATCATGGCACTGAATGCCCGCTAGGCTGGCTACAACCAGCTAGCTAGAACACTGCTGCCCTGGCTACAACCCGGGAGCGTGCTCATCACCGTCTTCTGGCTACAACCCGAAGACTGAATTGCCGCCCTGTCTACAACCCGGGGGCTTAAACTTGCTGCCCTGGCTACAACCCCGGAGCATGATCTTCATCCTGTTTACTTTCATACACTTGTTTATGTGCTTAACACCCCGGACCACACAGATCCGTTTCTGGCCAACACAGGCCTTCCGTTTGCTTACTCGGCAAACTCAGGTCACGGTTCCCTTTCCGTCAAACACTTTTCACAAATCTCTGACAAACAAATCTACGCCATGGAATCGATCCTTAATGATAATACATAGCCAAGCCACACAGGCACTGTCTCTGTACATCAAGATTTTCACAAATCTTTCCTTTATTTCACAAAACGCGCCGATACACAAGGTATCGGGTTTTCCAAACTGTTTAGTAAAACCCATCATTTTCCCAACGACAAACAACGTTGCAGGGCTAAGCCATTTTACTCGGCATCGTATCCTCAGATAGGATGCTAGCGTGCCATTTGTGCGGCTCTTCAAGGGAGAAATATAACAACATCCTACCAAATAAGTGGGTACTACTGGGCGGGGTCCATCGGTTGCGCTTGCATAACCGAGGCCAACAGTTTAAAAAGGTGTAAACTAAGCATGCATATATTTTCCAAACAACATAGTTTTGCATATAGGGAAACAATATGATCAAAGAGGCTTGCCTTGTTCCAAGGAGGGGTCTTCTTCGGCGAAGGTGGCTTCGGGATCGTCCACCGGTTCAGGTTCTGAACAAGCAGAAAGAAACACTGATAAGCAGGAGAAGTAAAACACCAAGAAAAAGGATCAAGAAGTAGTCGGCTGCAGAAAAGGTGGCAGTCGGCTGAACCAGGCTTGCGAACCAGGCGACAGAGCTCCAAAGCTTGAGAGGATGAAAACTTAGCAGAGCTGGAGCTGGCCGGTTTGCAAAACAAAGGAAGAAGGGGGCACGGTGCCATAATATATATAGCCGACGTGCAAGGTTGAGGCACGGTGGAGCTAGGCAACGGGTGGAGCAAGGAATCAAGATGAACTGACAGGGATATGACAGGAAGTGACTTTGGAGTCCAACTGGTCAGAGGAGTTGGCAGGCACTGTAGCCGCGATGAGACATTAAGGTCAAGGCTAGGACAGGTTGGAGAAATCTCACTGACCGGGCTTCGGACTGACCACTGGTCCAAGCGATGCTGCGGTTAGTGAAGATTGATTCTCACTACTTCGGTAGTCGGCGTCCAACGGAGTGGGTGCAACTCGGGACAAAGAAGCAACAGGTCTTAACAAGGAGTCGGCCACATCACAGTGCTCACTCGGCAGCAAAGGGGTCCGAGTAAGACAAGGATAAGGGCAGGGTACAAGGACTGAGTAGCAACTCTACTCGGCACAAGAGAGAAGGAAGTCGGCTGGCCGGGGGAGAGGAAAACGGAGGCACAGCTGACAGGATAGGAAAAGATTAAGATCAGAAAACCAGTTACAACAGGGAAAAGGAAAGCGGGTCGTTACAAACCTCCCCCCACTTAACAGAATCTCGTCCCGAGATTCGGCTACTCGCAAAGAGCTCCGGGTACTCAGCTTGAAGGCGATCTTCTCGTTCCCATGTAGCTTCGTTTTCAGAATGATTACTCCATTGCACCTTGCAGAATTTGATTGCCTTTCGTCTTGTATGTCTGTCCCTTGTCTCCAAAATCCGAATAGGGCGTTCCTTGTATGTAAGGTTGCTTGTACGTTGATCTCTTCCAACGGAACTTGCTCTTCTGGGATGCGAAGACATTTCTTCAACTGGGACACATGGAACACGTCGTGGACGTCAGAGAGTTCTTCGGGTAACCTCAGTTGATACGCCACTACTCCGCGTCTGTCGACAATAGGGTAAGGTCCGATATAGCGAGCGCTAGCTTTCCACCCATTCCAAATCTCTTTGTTCCTCGTAGGGGTGATACTCGGAGATACACATGGTCTCCTATCTGAAACTCGAGCTCTCGTCTCCGATTATCTGCCATAGTTCTTCTGCCGGGTTTGGCTGTCTTCAAGCGCTCTCGGATAACCTTAACTCGCTCTTCTGCCTCTTTCAAAATGTCTGGTCCAAAAACCATCTTTTCTCCTACGTCTGTCCAACAGAGTGGGGTTCTACACTTGCGTCCATATAGAGCTTCATTGGGGGCCATCTGGATACTGGCTTGATAGCCTGTTATTGTAGGAGAACTCGCATAAGGCAGACAGAGATCCCAGGTTCCTTCAAAATCCAAGGCACATGCTCTTAGCATATCTTCCACGATCTGGTTGACTCTCTCGGTTTGTCCATCCGTCTGGGGGTGATATGCGGTACTGAAATTCAGGTTAGTGCCCATTGTCTCATGCAACTTTTGCCAAAAGTGGGAGGTGAACTGAGCTCCTCGGTCAGATACTATCTTCTTTGGGACTCCATGTTGGCAGATAACCTTGGTCAGATACAGCTTGGCTAGCTTCTTGGCCGGGTAGGTTGTCTTGACGGGGATAAAGTGGGCGACCTTGGTCAGTCGATCCACTATTACCCAGATGGAATCATGTCCTGCCGGGGTCTTAGGTAATCCAACGATGAAATCCATTCCTATTTCTTCCCATTTCCACTCGGGTATCCTTAAGGGCTGAAGCAATCCTGCTGGCTTCTGATGCTCTGCTTTAACCCTTTGGCAAATGTCACAAACTGCGACATACTCGGCAATATCTCGCTTCATTCCAGGCCACCAGTAATGATCCTTAATATCCTTGTACATCTTGTACTTCCTGGGTGGATGGAATAAGCGGACTCATGGGCTTCTCTCAAGATCAAGTCTTGGATTTCCTTTCTGTCGGGCACGCAAATGCGTTTCCAAACCAAACAGTTCCTTGCTGTCGATGGAGAACTCGGGGGCTTTTCCCTGGGTCATGCTTTCCTTTAGAGATACAATCTTTTCATCTACTTGTTGAGCTTCTCTGATCCGGTCCTCCAAGGTAGGCTGAATCAGCAAAGTCGCCAGCGTTCCTGGCTTGACCATATTTATCCTTAGCTTTTCCAGCTCTCGACTTAGCTCGGGTTGAAGGGGCGGGTCAAGATGGCATTACAATGGACTTTCCGACTGAGGGCATCGGCAACAACATTTGCCCTGCCAGGGTGGTAATGTATTCCAAGCTCGTAATCCTTAATCAACTCAAGCCATCTTCTTGTCTAAGATTAGCTCCGTCTGAGTGAAGATGACTTCAGACTCTTATGATCGGTGTATACTTCACACCGGTTTCCAACCAGGTAGTGTCGCCATATCTTCAAGGCATGCACTACTGCTGACAACTCTAGGTCATGGGTCGGGTAGTTCAGCTCATGGGGTCTTAACTGTCTTGAGGCATACGCAACCACTCTTCCTTCCTGCATAAGCACACAGCCTATGCCTAGTCGGGATGCATCACAGTATACCTCAAAGTCTTTCCTGATATCCGGAAGGATCAACACAGGTGGGGTAGTCAGCCTTTCCTTAACTCCATGAAACTTTTCTCACAGGCGTCACTCCATTCAAACCTCTTTCCTTTTTAGCAATTCTGTCATGGGTTTGGCAATCCTTGAAAATCCTTCAATGAAATCTCCGATAATAACCAGCCAAACCTAGGAAACTTCTCACTTTCCGTGACCGTAGTTCGGGATTTCCAAGAAAGCACGTCTCTCACTTTCCCCGGGTCCACTTCTACTCCTTGGGCAGTGACCACATGCCCGAGAAAAGCAACTCGGTCTAGCCAAAACTCACACTTCGAGTACTTGGCAAACAACTGGTGCTCTCTTAACTTTCCTAGAACCATTCTCAAATGTCCAACATGTTCCTGCTCGTCCTTGGAGAAGATTAGGATATCATCCATAAATACCACGACAAACTTGTCGAGATATTCCATGAATACCTTATTCATAAGGCTCATGAAGAAAGCTGGAGCATTAGTGAGTCCGAAGACATCACCGTATACTCATATAATCCATATCGGGTCAGGAAAGCTGTTTTGGGTATATCTTCAGATCTGATCTTCAATGGTGGTATCCTGATCTCAAGTCAACCTTAGAGAAAACTTTAGCTCCTTGCAGCTGGATCGAACAGATCTATCCTTGGTAGAGGATACTTATTCTTGATGGTTACTCCATTCAGTGCGCGATAATCAACGCACATCCTCTTGGTCTTATCCTTCTTTTCCACTAGGAGCACTGGAGCTCCCCAAGGTGATGTGCTAGGTCGCACAAAACCTAGGCTCTCAAGTTCTTCTATCTGCTCTTTCACTTCGGCTAACTCATTAGCCGCCATTCTATAGGGTCTCTTGGATATGGGTGCTGTGCCGGGTAGCAACTCTATAGAGAATTCAATCTCTCTATCAGGGGGCATTCCGGGGTAAACTGTCTGGAAGACATCAGTACTCATTGATCACCGGCACTTCTTCCAAAGGACTATTTGCATGGAGCTCAGTGGGGGTCGGTTCTTAGGGTCTCCAAGGGAGGCAAACTTCACTTCTTGTCCAAAAGGGCACTGCAGGGTTATGGGTGCTAGTTGCACAGTCTATTCGGCCCTTATGCTTAGCTAACCAGTCCATGCCAAGAATCAAATCCAAGCCTTGTGATTCCAGGACAATGGGGTTGGCTGAGAAACTAACTCCTTTAATTACCAAGGTAACTCCAGAGCAAGATTGGTCTGACCTAAACTCCTTGCCAGGGGAGTGTATGACCATAGGTATACTAAGACCTCGAACATCCCAACCATACTTATCCACAAAAGATTGAGAAATAAAGGAATGCGATGCTCCAGAATCAAACAGAACAACTGCAGGTACGGAGTTGACAAGAAACGTACCCATTACCACATCTGAAGCTTCTCGGCTGTCTCTGACTGGATATGATTGACTCGCCACGTCCAAAGGTCGGAGGGGCACGGGAGGCAGATCCATTAGTATGTGTAGTCGGCTGTCCTCGACTGAACACAGGGGCTCTTGAAGCGCTGGCGTTAGGGCGTCCAGGGACTGCAGGTCTTGCTTCTGGGCAGTGTCGGGCGAAGTGACCCAACTCGTTGCAGTTGTAGCATCGGCTTCCCGGGGCACTCGGAATACTCTTCCGCTGAAGCCGGCTGAGGTAGGCGACTTGCACCGGTATTTGCACTGAGGGGTCGGGACTGAACAGAAGAAGTCGGGCGCAGAAACAGACGAGCGAAACACCCGCTCTTGAAACTGGGATGGGGCAAACTGACGGGAAGGACTGGGAGATAGGGCCTAGAACTCGGACCACTACGAGACTGCATCTGGAGCCTTGCGCTTGCGAAAAAACGTCGATCTCCTTCCTCGCATCTTCAACCACTAAGGCTCTGTTAACCATGTCTGGAAGGTAGGTCATGGGCAAGAAGCTGGACCTTCATTGCCACATTCATCCCTTTCAGAAACCTTCTGATCTTCTTCTTGTCCGTGTTCACGTCCTCTGTGCATAGCGAGCTAGATGGTTGAACCTGCCTCAGGTACTCGCTGATGCTGGAATGTCCCTGCTTGAGGTTGTTGAACTCTTCTCTCTTGATGTCTATTACTCCTTCTGGGACATGTGCATCTCTGAAGGCTTCCGCAAACTCGGGCCAGGCGATGTTGGCGGCATCTTGATGGGCAGCACAGTAGTTTTCCCACCAGTCAGGTGCGGAACCACGAAGTTGATGTGCAGCAAACTGGGTCCTTTCCGTGGGTGTGCACTACACTAGGTTCAGCTTTCTATCCATATCCTTCAGCCAGTCGTCAGCCTCCATTGGCTCAGCGGTCTGCGAGAACTCGGCTGGACGGGACCTCATGAAGTCGGCAAGCTTGGAGCGGCTACTGACTTGTTCTGGTCGAGCTTGATGGAGAAGAGGCTGCATTGCGGCCAGATTCTGAGCAATGCCTTGCAAGATCTGGGTTCTGGATGGCCATAAGCTGCTGGGGGTGGGGGTCTGCTGGAAGGTGAGGAGGTTGAGGCAATCCTCCAGGGTTTGCTGTTGCAGCGTCGAAGTACCAAGGCCGGCTGCACGGCCACTTCCTGACATCCGATCGTGGTCTGCTCCACTTCTTGTTCCTCCGCAGGCAGTAAGCAGGTTGTGCGGACTGGACCTTGGTCTTCAAAAACCCAAGCGGCCGGGGTACGGACGGCACGGCGCTGACGTTCTGCCATCTGGTCCTAGAAAAGGGCAAACCAAAGGAAAGAGGGCTCAGCAAGGATATTGGCAACCAAACCGATGGAACAGATGAAGGAGCAACAAGATTAGCAAGATGGATTCAAGCAGCAGAACAAGGAATATACTCGGGAACCCAGCCTCAACGAAAAGATGACAGATGGGGCACTGGAACCTAAGAGCTTGCGCAGAACCCAAGGTAGGGAAATAGCCAAGAGTTTAGAAACATTTCCAAATTCTACAAAGCAGAGAGAGGTACCCAGACAAGTCCTAGTCTTTTGCAAATAGTATAGTTTTCAAAATAAGATCCTCAAAGACATCTACACGGTGGGGTTTCGTTCCTAGGGCCAACCTTTTGCTCTGATACCACCGCTGTGGCGCCTCCCGACTAGGTGGAAGGCCACCATGTGCATAAGGCACCCGATCCCAGGATCAGTAGTCGGGTACGCACAACAATGATACAACACAGAGTTACAATAATACATAAACAGAGTACTTACATATACGTACAAGGAGATCCATCCAGGACAGACCCGGGATGGGCAAAATAATCAACTGGTAAACTAGCGAAACAGCAGAACAGGGCGGAAGCTGGACAAAAACTACTCCACAGGCTCAGTTGGGAACTAGGCTCGAAACCTTCAGAGGTCTTCGTAGTCGGCCTGGTCTTGGAGGAACTCGGCAGCAGTCGGATTTTCGTCTTCCACTCCAAAACCTACTATACATATATATGAACAAGGTGAGTACTTTCGTACTCAGCAAGCCGGGAATGATGCCATGTTGGTTAGACAAGAAGAGCTAAGGGTTTCATTTGCGAAAGACTGCCTTATTAAACTCTTTTCTTTGCAAACACTAGTGAGTTCCAAATTTAGTTGGCGGACAGAGGCTCACGCCTCCATCCAATCCGCAAGTTGCTTTTCAACAACTCACCACTTAAGGAAACAAGAGTAAACATACATGTTCTTATTATCTTTTACTTTGCATTTGTTGGTCCTTTATCTCCCGAGTAGCTACAACCACTCGTTGACCCTGAGACTCGGCTACAACCAAATCTCAGCTGTGGCACTTGATGCCCGCTACACTGGCTACAACCAGCTAGCTAGTCGGCCGCCCTGGCTACAACCCGGGGGCTCATCATCGCTGCCCTGGCTACAACCCGGGAGCATGATCATGGCACTGAATGCCCACTAGGCTGGCTACAACCAGCTAGCTAATCGCCGCCCTGGCTACAACCCGGGGGGCTCATCATCGCTGCCCTGGCTACAACCCGGGAGCATGATCATGCACTGAATGCCCGCTAGGCTGGCTACAACCAGCTAGCTAGAACACTGCTGCCCTGGCTACAACCGGGAGCGTGCTCATCACCGTCTTCTGGCTACAACCCGAAGACTGAATTGCCACCCTGGCTACAACCCGGGGCTTAAACTTTGCTGCCCTGGCTACAACCCGGGAGCATGATCTTCATCCTGTTTACTTTTCATACACTTGTTTATGGTGCTTAACACCCCCGGACCACACAGATCCGTTTCTGGCCACACAGGCCTTCCGTTTGCTTACTCGGCAAACTCAGTCACGTTCCCTTTCCGTCAAAACACTTTTCACAAATCTCTGACAAAACAAATCTACGCCATGGGAATCGATCCTTAATGATAATACATAGCCAAGCCACACAGGCACTGTCTCTGTACATCAAGATTTTCACAAATCTTTCCTTTATTTCACAAAACGCGCCGATACACAAGGTATCGGGTTTTCCAAACTGTTTAGTAAAACCCATCATTTTTCCCAACGACAAACAACGTTGCAGGGCTAAGCCATTTTACTCGCATCGTATCCTCAGATAGGATGCTAGCGTGCCATTTGTGGGCTCTTCAAGGGAGAAATATAACAACATCCTACCAAATAAGTGCTACTACTGGGCGGGTCCATCGGTTGCGCTTGCATAACCGAGGCCAACAGTTTAAAAAGGTGTAAACTAAGCATGCATATATTTTCCAAACAACATAGTTTTGCATATATGGGGGACAATAGGATCAAAGAGGCTTGCCTTGTTCCAAGGAGGGGTCTTCTTCGGCGAAGGTGGCTTCGGGATCGTCCACCGGTTCAGGTTCTGAACAAGCAGAAAGAAACACTGATAAGCAGGAGAAGTAAAACACCAAGAAAAAGATCAAGAAGTAGTCGGCTGCAGAAAAGGGGCAGTCGGCTGAACCAGGCTTGCGAACCAGGCGACAGAGCTCCAAAGCTTTGAGAGGATGAAAACTTAGCAGAGCTGGAGCTGGCCGTTTGCCAAAACAAAAGGAAGAAGGGGGCACGGTTGGCCATATATATATATAGCCGACGTGCAAGGTTGAGGCACGGTGGAGCTAGGCAACGGGTGGAGCAAGGAAGTCAAGATGAACTGACAGGGATATGACAGGAAGTGACTTTGAAGTCCAACTGGTCAGAGGAGTTGGCAGGCACTGTAGCTGCGATGAGACATTAAGGTCAAGGCTAGGACAGGTTGGAGAAATCTCACTGACCGGGCTTCGGACTGACCACTGGTCCAAGCGATGCTGCGGTTAGGTGAAGATTGATTCTTCACTACTTCAGTAGTCGGCGTCCAACGGGTGGGTGCAACTCGGGGACAAAGAAGCAACAGGTCTTAACAAGGTAGTCGGCCACATCACAGTGCTCACTCGGCAGCAAAGGGGTCCGAGTAAGACAAGGATAAGGGCAGGGTACAAGGACTGAGTAGCAACTCTACTCGGCACAAGAGAGAAGGAAGTCGGCTGGCCGGGGAGAGGGAAAACGGAGGCACAGCTGACAGGATAGGAAAAGATTAAGATCAGAAAACCAGTTACAACAGGGAAAAGGAAAGCGGGTCGTTACAGATTCGTCCTTGCTCAACGGCCAGCTGAATTTGTTGCCGAAAAACCTTACACTCGTTAGTATTGTGCGATATCGCGTTGTGCCATTTGCAATACTTCTTCTTCTTTAGTTCTTCGGCTGATGGAATCACGTGGTTTGGCGGCAATTGTATTTGCTTTTCCTGCAACAACAAATCAAAGATCTTATCGGCTTTGCTCACATCGAAATCATATCGTTCCTCTTTGCCGATATTTTTGACCCATGGGCATGATACCGACTTCTTGTTCCTGGTCCACTCCGCCAATCCAACCTCAGCGTCGGATTCCTCATCATCTGAATCCGTTGAATACACCTGAACCTGAGCAACTCTCCTCTGGTACTTGTCCTTTTTCGCCTCTTGAAACCGGCTTTCATGAGCCGATACCTTCTGTACTAGGTGTGACAAAGATTCGAACTCTTGAGACGAAAACCTTTCTCTGATTGGCGCCAAGAGTCCCTGAAAAGCTAGATCGGCCAGATGCCCATCGCTCAGGTTTAAACTGTAACACCGGCTTCTGATATCCCGAAATCGCTGAATGTATTCCGGTACTGTTTCATCTGGTCGCTGCTTAACCGATGTCAAATCTGACAGTCTCAGCTCGTGAATCCCAGCGAAGAAATATTTGTGAAACTGTTTCTCCAGATCGGCCCACCCCCGAACAGAATTCGGCGGTAACGAGGAGAACCATGTAAAAGCCGATCCAGATAGTGATAGGGGAAAAAACCTAACCCTTAGGGCCTCTTCAGCCGATGCTTCCCCGCACTGCGCCAAAAATCGGCTGATATGTTCCACTGTAGATGTGTTGTCCTGCCCTGAAAACTTAGAAAAATCCGGGACCCTGTATCGGTGTGGCAACGGAACCCTGTCAAACCACTCAGGATATGGGTGCCGATACATGAACGCTTGTTCCTTGGGCTTGATCCCGAACTGCTCCCTTACTATTTCCTCAACCCCGCCGACAAGTCTCCTCCCTTGCATTCTCCTGTTGATACTGCTGATACTGCATCGGCGGGTTGGTGTTGCCGATTCTGTCTGTGATACTCCCTCTGGTAAGTACCTGGATCGGCTCCTCCTCCCGGATAGTTCTGCTGGTATCCCCCATAATAAATAGATCGGTGATATCCAGGAGGGATATCCTGTTGCCCCCCGGCCTGGTTTTGCGCGAACAAGTGTTCTGGTATATCCTTGCTAACGTTGTAATTAACTTGGCCTGGCTCTATCTTCGGTGGGAGAAAAACAGGACCCCGAGTTGGCTCTTGGGCAATTGATCCATCAACAGTCTTCTTGATAAGGTTATGCAATGTATTTACTAAGATCCCTGACTGATTGATGAGTGCGTGGTGCACAGCCTCGTTGACCATCTCCTGTAAAGGCTTGATTGGTGGACTCTCAGGTTGTGTGCGGCTCGATTCTCCTACCAGTACTGGTTTTGGAAACTGAGACTTCTGAATCGGCCCTTGTCTTGTCATACTGAAGGATTCTAAACACAGCTTCTGGAAATTTGCCATGGTCTGTTCAACTTGCTGTTTTTGTTCTTCAGTTAGATCTTCCATGGTGACCGGAATTACGTTGTCCGTCTTGATTTCTTTTCCAGCCATGTTGAAATCTTGATTGAAACAATTGTTTGTTGGAATTCTGGCTTAAAACTTCGTGTCCCACCGGGCGTGCCAAAAGCGTGTTGACGCCGAAATTCGCCGGGTCCCGGTTCGGCGTCTGGGTGACACGCGAAGGCCTGGGAGATTTGCTTCACTCCAGTGCAGGTCCTAAAGTTTGAGGTTCGTAGGCGTGCCAGTCAATTTGACCCTGTAATTGACAAGGAGGAAAATGTTAGATCAATGAGCCAATCGGCTGGAAGCCGATCTAGACTCGTTTCATCAGCCAATGGCCGATGCACACTGTAGCACTTACACATCGGCTTAGGTCCGATGACGGCAAGAACAATAATGTAATAATAAACAAATATCATGCTAGCCGATCATCAAAGGGATATTCGAAAACCGGCTATAAGCTAGATAAAATAAGCAAGTATAATGCATAAATAAATCAAATAGATCCTAGCTGATCATGATCTAGTGTTACTGATATTGTTGTGAAGGTGTGCCTGCACCCGGGCCCTTGCTCCCGAGATCTTCGTCCGCTATCCGGGCCCATATACTGGTCCTTACCCGGGCTCATGCCCGGGCCCTTACCTGGGGTCGTGCCCGGGAACCTGCTTGTACTTGTTCTTGGATCGGCAGAATAAACCCATCGGCTAGCCCTTAGCCGATTGTGACAATAATGCAGGCAAGAACATATAATAAAATATGCAATAACGTAAATGATAAATAATTGGTAAACTAGCCGATTACTTAACAAAGCGAGTACAGGATAAAACAATGAATAAATGTAGTCGGCTTTAACAGGTAACTTATCGGCTAAGCACTCCGATAACACCATCGCACAACACCATCGGCTTATTAAGAGTAAAGTTATTATCGTTAGTCTAGTAGATCGGACCTAACCGTTGCAGCACAGACCGACAATGATAACAATGCCTCAATGAACCGATAGATATAATGCGATCGTGATGAAAATAATTTTCCGGCTATGCACTCCGATAAAACGCCTGCACACAACGCATCGGCCCAGCAGGATCGACTTATCACTAGCAGTTCAGTAGGTCGGACCTAACCGATGCAGCACGAACTGATGATAAATCGCTCCCAGTAAGTCGATACAGTCTGTGCACACGTGATGTGATATACCTAATCAATCTATGAGATCAAACTGAACTGATGCAGCCATAGATAAAATAAATATATCGTGGTAAGCCGACTACCATAAACCAACTAGAATATCGGACCTAACCGAGGAAGTCCTAGCCGATTGGTAGTCGGTGTGACGAGACTTACCCTCTCGCAGGAGTTCGGACCTAACCGATGCAGCCCGGCTCGAGAAGCAGGATCCCGTCGAAGGGGTGGCGATGCGCCGAGTTTGTATTGATCGTTGTGATGATTACAAGGTCCCCGGGCATACGTATATATACCCCGAGTTACATGAGTCCTTATAGGACACGATATATGATTTCCTATCTATAACAGAAAACGCTAACGAGACCTGACCGGACACGAGGTCAGGTTTCCTAAAAGAGATAAACCTTTTCCTAATAACTATAGTAATTAACTGCCACGCGCGGTCTTCACGGCTCCTTCTCAGACTCGGTCTGCTTCTTGGATCAATTTCCATTATCCGACCGCAACCGTCCTCTTGACCGAATCTGATACAGGTCCTTACCAAATTTTGGCGTTAACATCAGCCTACATGCGTGGCCACCAGTTGCCATGAGCAACGTTATTCCAGCCGACATGACGCTGAAGAGTCTAACTTTCGAGTAGTGCACTACTCGGGAGAGACTATAAATATCTATTCCCGCTGACATGATACGGAGGAGTCTAACTTCTGAGTGGGACGCCACTCGGAAAAGGCTATAAACCCCTTGTTCCAGCTGACATGAAGCTGAAGAGTCCTATATACGAGTAGTACCCTACTTGCCAAGACTATAAAGTTTATTCCGGTTGACATGATACCGAAGAATCTCATATACCAGTAGTAATCTACTCGGGAAAGATTATCAGGTTAAAGATCTTTGACTTTATGTTTAATTGTCTTCACAATTAAGCAGAAAGTCGGGGGCTACACCTAATAGGTGCGCCTATTCGGTGCACACTATTCATACATCTACATGAAGCCCTTCATAGCCTTGCTGCCAGCTGACATGAAGCAGGACTCGGGGATAAGACTTACTTGGACAAAGAGTACTCGGGAGCCTCGTACTCGGGCAATCTTCACTGTGGAGGATGAGCACTCGGCATCAGCTATGACTCAACTATGAAGGTTTCAAGGGCTACTGTGGAGGCCATGGGCCCCGGGTACCTCATTACTAGTATATGGGCCACTCGGATAGAGTATGGGCCAGATCATGTAATTAGAGATAAGATAGCATCCGACAGGCCTTGCCTTGTATAATAAGGAAACATAGTCTTAGTCAGATATGTTTCTATCTCTAAGAAGGAAATCCCTTGGCCGTATCCAGCTGGGATCCTTATCATATACCCCAGTCCCCCAGTATATAAGGGGAGGCAAGGCGCCCCTCAGGGCACGGAAGATCATTAATCACAAACCACCTCAGAGGAATAACACCTCAACTGGATGTAGGGTATTACCTCACATCGAGGGCCTGAACCAGTATAAATCTTCTCTGTGTTCCTCTGCAATCCACCGAATTTACCTTCACCGAGTAGCCCTATAGTTTTATTGCCGGTGCAAAGCATCGACAACAGGCCTCCTCTTCTTGTTGCTCGTGTAGTCGGCATGATTCCTGAGTAGGAGTAGAGCCTTTGGATGCCATGAAGATTTCTCGTGGCGGAGAGAAGCTTGCCGAGCTGCTGTCCGACTTAGAGTCGGAGTCCGACTGAGAGTCGAAGTCGGAATAATTGATGGGGGTGATTATAACACTAACTTCCCTAGATCCGATCTTGAGTGGCTCTGGGCCGTATCCGAGTCGAACTCCAGAGGACCGGGTTTGCCGCGTCGGATGTTGTTTGAAGATATCTGCGGCGTTGCCGAGTCCGAACGGGAGATTGATGATCTCCTCCTTCCTTAGCCCGATCTCGGCCGACTCAAGACCGAGTCCGAGTCGAACACTGAAAGGAAGAGTTGTCCCAAGACCCGGGCAAGTGGAAGATTGCCGCAACAAGTCGATGATGGTCGCTGCAGCATCGTGTGGACCGACTGGCATGGAGTCGGCTGATTCCTCGGCCGGTTGGATCTGGTCTACGTCAGCCAAGGTGAGATTGCCGAACATGTCGATGACGAAGTCGAGGCTTCTGAATGAGATTGTATCTCCGGGGGAGAATTTGCCGCCGTCGACTCCGGTTACTGGATCCATCGAGCTTGTAGATGTAGATCTCATCAAAGCCCTTACCTGGTGTGCCAACTGTCGATGTTTTACACCGGCAATATGAATATGGGGCTACTCGGCGGATGGAAACTCGGTGCATTGCAAAGAAACACAGGGAGATTTTATACTGGTTCAGGCCCTTGATGTGAGGTAATACCCTACGTCTAGTTGTGGTGGTATTCCTTTGAGGATGTATGTATGGTGGTGATTCTAGTAAACAAACTCAACCTGCCCTCAAGGGGCGCCCTGCCTCCCCTTATATACTGGGGGACAGGGTTACAAGGTAGGAGTCCCAACCGGATTACGGCCAAGGGATCTCCTCTTAGAGATATAACGCACCCAAGTAGGACTGTGTTTTCCTTATCGTACAAGGCAAAGTCTGCTAGGGATTACTATATCTCTAATTACAAGGCCAGGCCCATCCTCTATCCAAGTGGCCCATATGCTTGTCATGAGGTACCCGGGGCCCATGGCACCCACACGACCGCACCGTTATAGTAACCAGTCTAGAAGGAAAGACAGTTACCTTCAAGTCGCTGGTGCCACATAAGCAGGAAGCTAGCTTAAATCTGGTCACAATGGAGCCACAGTAGGGAAGTGGGAAGAAGCTAGATCGGAAAATAGAGGAAATCCCGATAGTGAGGGAGTACCCGGATGTGTTCCCCGAAGATCTACCGGGGATGCCACTAGAAAAGGAAATCAAGCTCACAATTGATTTGGCACCAGGAACAACGCCTATCTACAAGAGCCCGTACAGAATGGCACCAAACGAGATGGCAGAAGTCAAGAAGCAAGTCGACGACTTGCTACAGAAGAGTTACATCTGACCAAGCACGTCACCTTGGGGTGCACCGGTCATCTTCGTGGAGAAGAAAGACAAAACGAAGCAAATGTGCATGGATTATCGCGCACTAAACGACGTCACAATCAAGAACAAGTACCCCTTGCCAAGGATTGATGATCTCTTCGATCAATTGGTGTGGAGGCCATGGGCCCCGGGTACCTCATCAGAAGCATATGGGTCATTCGGATAGAGGATGGGCCTAGCCTTGTAATTAGAGATATGATAGAACCCGACAGACTTTGCCTTGTACGGTAAGGAATATACAATCCTAATCGGGCAAGTTATATCTCTAAGAGGAAATCCCTTGGCCGGAATCCAGCTGGGATTCCTACCTTGTACCCTTGTCCCCCAGTATATAAGGGGAGGCAGGGTGCCCCATGAGGGTAGAGGCACACAAATCCTCAAAGGAATAACACCACAATTGGACGTAGGGTATTACCTCACATCGAGGGCCTGAACCAGTATAAATCTCCCCGTATTCCTTTGCAATCCACTGAGTTTCCATCCGCCGAGTAGCCCCATATTCATATTGCTGGTGTAAAACATTGACAGCTGGCATGCCAGGTATGGGTTTTCGGTGAGATCTACATCAACAAGCTCGATAGATCCACCAACAGGAGTTGACGGCGATTAATTCTCCCCCGGAGACACAATTTCATTCGGAAGCCTTGACTTCATCACCGACATGTTCAGCAACCCCGCCTTGGCCGACGCAGATCTAATCCAACCGGCCAAGGAACCAGCCGACTCAGCGCCAGTCGGCCAACAAGACACCGCAGTCACCGTCATCAATCTGCTGTGGCAATCTTCCACTTCACTGAGCCTCGGGACAACTCTCTCCTTCAGCGTCTGACTCACGCTAGGCCTTGAGCCAGCCTGGGTCGGGCTAAGAAGGGGAGAGATCGTCAATCTCCCGCACGGGCTTGACAATGCTACGGATCTACATCTTACGCGGCAGACCCAATCCCCCACTGTTCAGTTTGGACATGGCTCAGAGCCGCTCCAGATTGGATCTAGGGAGGTCGGAGTCGTCCTTACTCTGATCAACTACTCGGATTCCAACTCCAAGTCGGACAGCGGTTCGAACACCAGTTCGGACACCAGTCTGGCGAGTTTCCTTCTGCCCCGCGAGATCTTCATGGCTTCAACCCCTCCACCAGAGGTACGCCGACTACAAGAGGAGGCATGCCGACTACGGCAATAGGAGGAGGCCGACTGCGAGGCTCGCAACGACGAGTTGTGCAAGGCTGGGTGAACCGCTCAGCAGCAAATCCTCTAGACTAGAGTCGGCGACCACGACGTCTTCGTCACGCCACAACATAACGTCGTAGCCACTGCAACCTTGCTAGATACACTCCAGCTCGGGCCTGATCACCAGGCCACCCTGACTATCGCCAAGATTAAAGCCATGATCACAGCTGTTGCATGTCAGCAACACTAGCAATCGGGCAAAACACTTATACTGACCAATCGGTCAGATTCTCCAGTGGCAATCTCGTCCACATCAGTGCGACGCCGGGCGGCCGACTCAAGACAACCATACGAGGAGTCGCGGCAAACATCACTCGGCAACACCAACAACAACAATCGGCGGCATCACCAGAACGATCGTTGGCTCAACCAGGACCTCCAAGTTCGTCTACAACGCGACCTCCGAAAAGACATTAATGCCCGGCGCCGTCAACGCGAAGAGGACGAGCGCCGCCGACTGGAGGATGAGCATGAGTGCTTCGGCCTCCACCACGAGCGGTTCAACCGCCGCGATCGGAGCTAGAGCCCTCACGAAGATGAAGGCATTCCAGCTTTCACCCACGAGCTACAGGACGTCGACTGGCCGTCGGGCTTCAAGCCTACGGGAATCAAGAAATACGACGGCAAAACCAACCCCGAATCCTAGCTCACCGTATATACTATGGTAATCCAAGCTGCTGGAGGTGACCACAAAGCCATGGCTACCTACCTCCCGGTCGCCTTGGCCGACTCAGTGAGGACACGGCTAACCGGGCTCCCGAGGCGGTTGATCGGTTCCTGGGGAGAACTCTGGGAGCGGTTCATCGCTAACTTCCAGGGGACCTACGAGAGGCCATCTTCCGAGCACAATCTATACCAACTGCACCAGAGGAAGAACGAGTCTCTACGCGAATTTATCAAGAGGTTCTCCAAGAAGCGCAACCAAATCCCAATGATCAAGGACGAGGTCGTCATCGCCGCCATCCGCAAGGGAGTAAAGGATGCCCCGTTCATCGTGAAATTCACTTGGAAGCCTCTAGCCACTGTCAGGGTTCTCTTCGATATGGCGAATAAATACACTGACTCAGCCGAGGCGGTCGCAAAGGCCCTCGACGAGAAGAAAAAGTCCTGGCAGAAGGGCCAAAAGGCAAAAGCCTACAACGAGCCATCACAGAACAAGTTCAGCAGCCGCAAGCGGAAGTTGGACAACGAGATGGCCAACATGAAGCGAACCCAGTCGTGGCCCCCAAGGAACAATGACTACCAAAAAGTTATGAACGGGCCTTGCCCCTTCCACCCCAAGGGCAAGCACTCGGCCAAGGACTGCTTCATGCTTAAGAAGTTTGCTTCTGAGCAAGCTTCATCATCTGGCGCCAACAAGGACAAAGACAAGCCAGATTCGGGCCCGGCTGATGACTTTCAACATCCCCAAGCCGAGCTCAACCATATCTTCAGAGGACCGTTTGCGTATGAGTCCAAGCGAAAGCAGAAGCTTATGGCGCGCGATGTCAACGCGGTCTCTACAGCAGACGTCCCCCAGTATTTGCGCTGGTCAGAGATGTCCATTACATTCAACCGCGCAGATCATCCAGATCGGGTTTCACACCTGGGACGCTACCCACTCGTCCTAGACCCGGTCGTTAAAAATATCAAGCTGAAGAAGGTGCTCATAGATGGAGGCAGCGTACTCAACATTCTGTTCGCCAAGACTCTGGATGAGATGAAGATTCCTCGTTTAGAGCTGCGGCCGAGTACCGCGCCCTTCCACGGGATAATTCTCGGCCTGTCTTCAACACCACTCGGGCAGATAACCTTGCTGGTCACCTTCGGCACGCGGGATAACTTCCGCACAGAAAACATCTGCTTCGAGGTTGCTGACTTCGAGACCGCGTACCACGCGATACTCGAACGACCAGCGCTCGCCAAATTCATGGCGATACTGCACTATACCTACATGGTGCTCAAAATGCCTAGGCCAGCAGGAGTCCTCTCCCTCCGCAGTGATGTCAAGCAAGCCTTCACCTGCGACAAGGAGAGCTGCGAGTTGGCTCAATCACAAGAGGCGGCAGTCGGACATAACAGCATTCGGCAAGCCGTCTCAACCGAAGTCGAGGATGACCAAGTTTCGGCCAAAAAGCAGCGAAGTCGGGAATTTCAACGGACTCTGACACGAAGAAGATCCCCCTGGACCCTTCCGACCCCTCCAAGACTGCTCTAGTCAGGACCGGACTCGACCCCAAATAGGAAGACGCGCTCGTCACCTTCCTCCAAGCCAACAAGGATATCTTCGTGTGGAAACCGTCTGACATGTCGGGTGTACCAAGGGAGGTGATCGAGCACACCCTCAACGTCAAGATAGACGCCAAGCCAGTCAAGCAACGGCTACGGTGCTTCGCACAAGACCGTAAAGATGCTATTCGGGAGGAGATAACCAAGCTTCTCGCAGCCGGGTTTATCCAAGAGGTCTATCACCCGGATTGGCTGGCAAACCTAGTCCTGGTTTGGAAGAAAAATAGTAAATGGCGCATGTGCGTCGACTACACCGATCTCAACAAGGCGTGCCCCAAGGATCCATTTGGTCTACCTAGAATAGATCAGGTGGTGGATTCAACCGCAGGGTGCAAACTTCTCAGCTTTCTCGACTGTTACTCGGGATACCACCAAATCAGCCTCAAGGAGGAGGACAGCCTAAAGATGTCTTTTATCATGCTGTTTGGAGCGTACTGCTACATCACTATGCCGTTCGGTTTGAAAAACGTTGGAGCAACATATCAACGGGCCATTCAGCGGTGTCTACACACTAAGATCGGGCGCAACGTGGAGGCCTACGTTGACGATGTGGTGATCAAGACCAAGTCCAAAGAAGACCTCATCACTGACCTGGAAGAAACCTTCCAAAATCTTCGAAGATTCAAGATGAAGCTGAACCCAGAAAAGTGCGCCTTCGGTGTGCCATCCGGCAAGCTACTCGGCTTCATCGTCTCGCATCGCGGCATCGAGGCCAACCCAGAGAAAGTCAACGCAATCATGAACATGGCACCCCCGACTAGCTAGAAGAACGCCTAGAAGCTGACAGGCTGCATGGCAACACTCAACCGGTTTATTTCCTGACTAGGCGAACGGGGCATGCCCTTTTTCAAGCTATTGAAGAAAGCAGAAAATTTCCAATGGACTCCCAAAGCCCAGCAAGCCTTCGAAGACTTCAAGACATTTCTCACATCACTACCCGTGTTGGCGTCACCCATGCCCCAAGAACCGCTAATGCTATATCTAGTGACAACCACTCAGGTAGTCAGCACGGTGCTGGTGGTCGAGCGATCCGAACTGGGTCACATACAAAAAGTTCAACGGCCAGTCTACTTTGTCAGCGAGGTCCTTGCCAACTCGAAGATGAGATATCCGCAGGTCCAGAAGCTGCTCTATGGCCTACTCATCACTGTCCGGAAGCTGGTGCACTATTTCCAAGCACATCAAGTCACGGTGGTCACATCGTATCCACTCGGGGATGTTCTGCATAATCGCGAGGCCACCGTCTTCTCCAAGATAGACCTGCAATCAGGCTATCATCAGTTGAGGATTCGAGAAGTGGATATTCCGAAGACAACTTTCACCACTCGGTATGGGTTGTACGAGTGCACCGTTATGTCCTTCGGACTGACAAATGCACTAGCCTTCTTCATGAATCTGATGAAAAGGTGTTCATGGAGTTTCTAGACAAGTTCGTGGTGGTTTTTATCGACGACATCCTTATCTACTCAAAATCAATAGAAGAACATGAGCAACATCTCCGGTTGGTTCTCGAGAAGCTGAGAGAGCATCAGTTGTATGCCAAGTTTAGCAAGTGTGCCTTCTGGTTGAGAAAAGTACAGTTCCTCGGGCACGTTATCACCGCCCAAGGAGTTGCTGTGGATCCAACGAATGTGGAGTCCGTTACCAATTGGAAACCACCCAAGACAATGACACAAGTGTGGAGTTTCCTCGGGTTTGCGGGTTATTACTGCTGGTTCATCGAGAACTTCTCGAAGATTGCGAGATCCATGACTCAATTGTTGAAGAAAGACGTAAAGTTTATCTGGACAGCCGAGTGCAATCATAGCTTTGAGGAACTAAAAAGGAAGTTAGTCTCGGCACCAGTCCTGATCTTGCCAAATCCCAAGAAAGACTTCCAGGTGTATTGCGATGCATCCCGCCAAGGCCTAGGATGTGTGCTGATGCAAGAAGGCAGAGTGGTAGCCTATGCATCATGACAGTTGCATCCCCATGAGGGCAACTACCCGACACACGACTTGGAATTGGCTGCAGCAGTTCATGCTTTGAAGATTTGGTGGAATTACCTCATCGGTAACCGCAGCGAGATCTATACGGACCACAAGACTCTGAAGTATATCTTTACCTAGCCTGACCTGAACCTCTGTCAAAGAAGGTGGCTGGAGTTGATTAAAGTTTATGATGTGGGAATACACTACCACCCGGGAAAAGCCAACGTCGTGGTAGACGCTTTGAGCAGGAAAAGTTACTGCAACACCGCTCGAGCAAAGATGTTGTGCAAGGAAGTGCAGTAGGAGTTCGAACGTCTGAATCTAGGCATTGTTGACCCTGGATTCGTGGCAGCCCTAGAGGCCCAGCCCACACTCTTCGATCAAGTTCACGAGGCACAAGCGAATGATCCAGAGATCAAAGAACTCAAGAAGAACATGAGAGTTGGAAAAGCCCAAGGATTCACGAAAGATGAAAATGGGACAGTCTGGATGGGAGAACGATTGTGCGTCCCAGAAAACAAGGAACTCAAAGACTTAATCCTCCGGGAAGCTCATGAGACGCAGTACTCCATTCATCCCGGAAGTACTAAAATGTACCAAGATCTCAAGACAAAGTTTTGCTGGCCCAGCATGAGAAGAGAAATCACGGAATTTGTGGCGCTTTGTGATGTGTGCCAGTGAGTCAAAGCAGAACATCAAAGGCCCGCAGGACTTTTGCAACCACTTATAGTCCCAGAGTGGAAGTGGGAAGAGATCAGAATGGACTTCATCACCGGTTTGCCCCACACATCTTCGGGATATGACTCAATCTGGGTGATCGTGGATCGGCTCACCAAGGTTGCCCATTTCATTCCGGTGCATACAATGTACTCAGGCAAGATGCTGGCAGAACTCTACATGGCGTGCATAATGTGTTTACACGGAGTACCCAAGAGGATTGTCTGACCGCGGTAGCCAGTTCATTTCCATGTTCTGGCAGGCAAAACTAGGAACCCGACTGAATTTTAGCACAGCCTACCATCCCCAAACAGACGGACAGACTGAAAGAGTCAAGCAGATATTGGAGGACATGCTAAGGGCTTGTGCGTTGGATTTCAATGGGACTTGGGATAAGAGTCTGTCCTATGCGGAGTTCTCGTATAACAATAGCTACCAAGCCAGTCTGCAGATGGCCCCATTCAAAGCTCTGTATGGCAGGAAGTGCCGTATGCCCCTTTTCTGGGATCAGACAGGTGAACGCCAGGTATTCAGGACTGATGCACTCAAAGAGGCAGAAGAGAAGGTAGCCATTATCCAGGAGCGATTAAAAACAACTCAGTCAAGACGTCACCTCGCATTTGCTACACCCGCGTGTCTTGTCGTTATCGGCCACGCTCTCACACAGTCGACCTAACCAAGAAGGTTTTGCTCCTACAAACAATCAAAGAAATTTGCAAGAACAAAGAAAACACAACCTGAATTGCAGATGGATGTTTAGCACACAAAGTTAGGGTTCCACAAACCGATCTAGATGGCAAAACTACAATGGCAGAATAATCTAAGCAAAACCCAACCCTAACTTGATGACTTCTACTGAATATATAGGGTCTAGGGTCAGCCAAGGACCCCTCAACGCGTCCCTAATGGACTCTGACATGATACAAGACCCAATGGCCCAAAAGATGGTGGCGTAGCACCCTGACAGATTCTGGATACTGATTTGTTTGGATGATTCCTGTTGACTCACAAGGAATTTTGACATGAGACCAGATCCATTAGAAAGGTGGTCTCGTTAGCTTTCTGTACATATCTTGAACGTTGAAAACGGAGTCCGGATGTGATCTGGGCAACCAATTTAGTGCGGACTGCTCCTGGAATCCGAGATGGACTTAAGCTCGATATGAATTGGGCCTCCAACTTGACTTGAACGCCTTTGCTGGCCTTGTCCACCTCCTAGCCTCTCTCCAAATGCTTCCTGGTTCTCTCTAGGATTCCTAATCATAATTAAATCATTAGGTAGCAATCTATTCTCAAAGTCACCAAAAGAAGAACTTAGGAATGAGTTCACCTGGAGATTTAATTGTTGTGCCCGAGCTCTAGCAATTGGCCCTTGCATAACAACTTGAGGATTGTTGTAAGTATCCAAAGGAGTGATGTCCTCATCAAAGGCTAGCACCATCGAGCACAGCAACATTGAGTCTAGCAACATCGAGGCCAAGGCCGGCGCTGCCGAGTACGAGATCAGCAACATCGAGCCCAAGGGCGGCGCCGCCGAGTACCTCGATGCCCAAGTCGGCTGCGCTAGAAATAGAGCCGACTAGGGGTAAATCGCCACTGCCAACTGCCGCGTTAACTGGCCCAACAGCCAGCAGCTCTCCACTGCCGATATCTTCTGGAGTCCCCTTGTGGAAGTTCAAGACTTCCAAGAGGTAAGCAATCTTCAATTTTCCAAGAATCTTGAACGAAGTGATAGTGCCTTGATATTTGGCATATTGTGCCGAAAGCGAGTTGACATAGATCCCAAGAGGACTATGCCAGCTACTCCTATCACCGAGCCGACCCCAGCCGAGCCAGCACAGACAAGTTCATCTGCTGAACCAGAGGCTACCCCAGCTGTAGAAGCTGAAGCACTCTTGACAGCAGGACCACTAGCACCGACCGACCAAGGGACGAGTGCTGAAGTTGTTGCTCCAGCCCCCAAACAAGCCACCGAAGCCCCTACAGCTGCCGAGTGCTATTCTTATCGTTCAAGGTAAGGCCTGCCGGGTGCTGTCTTATCTCTAATTACATGATTCGGCCCATACTCTATCCGAGTGGCCCATATACTGATGATGAGGTACCCGGGGCCCATGGCCTCCACAAGTGGGCTCTAGCCAAAAAGATCAGAAGTAAGTCGTCTGTGTTATCCTCTCGAGTAAATCCTATGTAGACTTCTCTAGCATTGTTGATTCCCGACTGCCTTGTTGAGTTTTGACTGCAATCTTGAGTTCTTGACTGTTCTGATTTGCAGTCCTCGAAGCCGAGTTAAAGGCCTAGGTAGAGGAGAAAAGACAACAAGAGATTAAGCTGAAGGAAGCAGAAAAGGCCAAAGCCGAATTGGAAAAGGCCAAAGCCAAGGTGGAGGCCGACTTTGCTAGTAAGTCTCCTGCCTGACAATAACCTTAACTTGTCTTCTTGTTGCTCCGACTGCATGTCTTGGCTAACAAGTATACTTGTTGATGCATTTGAACAGCTTCAAAAGCCAATGCCTAGATCCAGTTTAACGCCTTTGCAGAGGAGATCAAAGTTGTCAAGGAGTCACAGCAAATCCTCGTTGGATCCATGAAAGGGCTCCTTGACATTATGGAGCCTCACCATGTTGGAACCAACTCCAGTACTGTCTCCTAGGTGCAAGCACGCCTAAGCGAAGCTCCGAGCATCTTGAAACAGTACTCGGATGAGTGTGTCACTATTGGTGTTGCCCAAACCCTGGCCATGACCAAATCGATCTACCCTAGGGTAGATATCGAGGCCATCGGTGAGGGTTTTGCCAAAGAGACAACACCCAAGGAGGCACTGGAGTTGATCAGCCAGGCGAGGCCAACTGTAGAGGCAATTGCAAAAGACATAGGTATATAGAAACAAAACAATTATGCAGTCGGTGTATATGACTTTTGTAAGGACATTTGTAAATATCTTGTAAAATGCTGCCGAGTACTTCATAATCGTTCACTTCAAAAAGCTATACTCAGGCAAACGTAGCATAATCATTGTAAAACTTCATAACTTAGATAAAGTAAGCTCATAATTTATTGACAAGGCGCATAATACATGCAGCCCCCAACTCACTACTCGGTTGAAACAAGCGATGTAGTGAGTCCGAGAAAAAACTTTGTGCATATATATAGAGGAAATACAAAACTTAGGTATAGAAAAGATGTAGTTGTTCTATATTCCATGAGTTGCTGACGAGGGCACCGTCTTCAGTTTTCAGTCGGTAGGCGCCCGGATGTGTCATCTCAGCGATAATGAACGACCCTTCCCACAGAGGGGATAGTTTATGCCTGTCTTTGGTGGTTTGTATTTTTCTCAAGACGAGATCTCCCACCAAAAAGGCGCGGCCATGGATATTTCGACTGTGATAATGATGCAGGTCTTGAAGATACCTTGCTGACTGGATAGTTGCGATATCCTTCGCTTCCTCCAATTGATCGAGTTCGACCAATCGGGCTTTGTTTGATTTGTCTTTTGAGTGGGCCCGAACTCGTGGAGAGCTGAACTCCAACTCGGTTGGTAGCACAGCCTCAACACCATAGATTAGGAAGAAAGGGGATTGCCCTGTTGCCCGACTAACCGTGGTTCTTAGAGACTAGAGAATGGATGGGAGTTCTTGTACCCACCGCCCTACATATGGTTGTAGTCGGTCGAACACCCTAGCCTTGATACCTTCTAAGACCATGCCATTAGCACGCTCGACCTACCCATTACTTTGTGGGTGTGCCATAGAAGCATAATAGATCTTGATACCGAAATCGTCACAGAAATCTTGAAATACGTTGCCCGTGAACTGAGTACCGTTGTCCGTTATGATGTGGTTAGGAATCCCAAATCGGTATGAAATACTCAAGATGAAGTCCTTTGTTCGTGCCGCTGTTATGGTTGTAATGGGTTTTGCCTCAATCCACTTTGTGAATTTATCCACTGCGATGAACAAGTGTGTGAACCCCTTGGTGCTTTTTGGAACGGCAAGACCATGTCAAGCCCCCAAACTGCAAAGGGCCAAGAGATTGGAAATGTCTGAAGTTCTTGAGCTGGAAGATGTGTTGGTCTTGCATAGAATTGGCATCCCTCGCATGTGCGAACTATATCTTTAGCGTCTATTACTGCAGTCGGCTAAAAAAAACTGCATGTAAGCCTTTTCGACTAACATCTTAGATGCGGCATGGTTGCCACAGATACCCGAGTGGATCGATTGCAGAATCTACTTGCCCTCCTCGGGTTTGATGCAGAGCATGAGGACCCCGGATGCGCTTCTACGGTACAGGTCATCTCCGACTACAAGGAAACATTTGCTTCGACGCTTGATCCGTTCGGCTTCACTGCATTCTTCTGGGAGTTCGTCGTCCAAGAGGAATTTGAGAACTGGAGTCCACCAATCTTGAGAGATGATTAGTATTGCCGGGGTAGGTTTAGCCCCCGACTGTTCAAGCACTGGTTTCTTCTTGACTGATGGCTCTAGTAGTTGTTCAACAAAAATCCTAGTCGGGACCACTTCTTGTTTGGATCCCATGTTAGCCAATTCATCTGCAGCATCATTGTATTGTCGTAATACATGAGTTATCTCCAGCCCGTCGAACTTGTTTTCTAGCTTTCTGATCTCCTGACAATACGCCGCCATAGTGTCATTGAGACATGTCCAGTCTTTCATGACTTGGCTGACCACAAGTTGAGAATCCCTGAGCACAACCAGTCGATGGATGCCAAGTGATATGGCAATGCGGAGCCCATGGATAAGTGCTTCATACTCGGCGACATTGTGGGAAGCCAGAAAATGAATCTAGAGGACATACTTGAGTTTTTTGCCAGTGGGTGACGTCAACACAACGCTAGCCCCCGCGCCGCCGATCCGTAGAGAACTGTCAAAGTACATCGTCCAGTACTCTAGCTTTTCCGTATTTGTAGTCGTCTGAACTTCTGTCCACTCAACCACAAAGTCGACTAGAGCTTGAGATTTGATTGCTGTCCGTGGTTGAAAAATGATGTCAAACACCATTAACTCAAGTGCCCAATTGGTGATTCTGCCAGTGGTTTCGTGATTGTGTAGGACGTCCCCAAGTGGATACGATGTGACAACGGTGACTTGATGCGACTAAAAATAGTGCACCAACTTTCGAACGGTGATGAGTAGGCCATACAACAGCTTCTGGACTTGAGGATAACTCATCTTGGAGTCGGCTAGGACCTCACTAACAAAGTAGACTGGCCATTGAATTTTCTGTATATGACCTGGCTCTAATCTCTCGACTATTAGCACCATGCTGACTACCTGAGTAGTTGCCTCCAAGTATAACATTAGCGGTTCCTGGGGCATAGGTGATGCCAACACTGGTGGTGATGTGAGAAATTTTTTGAAATTTTTGAAGGCTTGCTGGGCTTCAAGTGTCCATTGAAAATTGTCCGCTTTCTTCAGTAGTTTGAAAAAGGGCATTCCCCGTTCACCAAGTCAGGAGATGAATCAGCTGAGTGCCGTCATGCACCCTATCAGGTTTTGGACGTCCTTCTGGCTAGTTGGGGTGCCATGTTCATGATAGCATTAATTTTTTCTGGATTGGCCTAGATGCCTCGAAGTGATATGATGAAGTCGAGTAGCTTTCCGGACGGTACACCAAAAGCGCACTTTTCCGGATTCAACTTCATCTTGAATATCTGAAGGTTTTGGAAAGTTTCTTCCAAGTCAGTGATGAGGTCTTCCCTGGACTTTGTCTTGATTACCACATCATCGACATACGCCTCCACGTTGCACCCGAGTTGAGTGTGTAAACACCGCTGAATTGCTCATTGATACGTTGCTCCAGCGTTTTTCAACCCAAACGGCATAGTGATATAGTAGTATGCTCCAAACGGCGTGATGAACAAAGTCTTCAGGTAGTCCTACTCCTTCAAGCTGATTTGGTGATATCCCGAGTAACAGTCGAGAAAGTTGAGAAGTTCGCACCCCGCAGTTGAATCCACTACCTGATCTATTCTGGGTAGACCAAATGGATCTTTGGGGCACTCCTTGTTTAAGTCAGTGTAGTCGACGCACATGTGCCATTTACCGTTCTTCTTTCGGACTAAGACTGGGTTTGCTTGATGAACCCAGCTGCAAGGAGCTTGGTTATCTCCTCTCGAATAGCATCTTGGCGGTCTTGTGCGAAGCACCATAGCCGTTGTTTGATTGGCTTGGTGTCCAGCCTGACGTTGAGGGAATGCTCAATCACCTCCCTTGGTACACCAGGCATTTTGGAAGGTTTCCAAGCAAATATGTCCCTGTTCGCCTGGAGGAAGGTGACGAGCACGTCATCCTATTTAGGGTCGATTCCAGTCCTGACTGGAGCAGTCTTGGAGGGGTCGGAAGGGTCCAAGGGAATCTTCTTGGTTTTAGAATCCGCTGAAATTCCTGACATGGCTGCTTTTTTGGCCGGAACCTAATCGTCCTCACATGGAGTTGTAGCGGATTGCCAAATGCTGTTGTGCCCGGCTGCAACTTCTTGAGATTGAGCCAGCTTGCAGCTCTCCTTGTCGCTGGTGAAGGCTTGCTTGACATCGCTGCGAAGAGAAAGAACTCTAGCTGGCCCTGGCATCTTGAGCATCATATAGGTATAATGTGGCATTGCCATGAACTTGGCTAGCACTGGCCGTCCGAGTATCACGTGATACACGGTCTCAAAGTCGGCAATCTTGAAGCAGGTATTCTCAGTGTGAAAATTATTTCACGTGCCAAAAGTAATTGGTAGAGTTATCTGTCTGAGTGGAGTAGAAGACAGGCCGGGGATTACCCCATGGAAGGGCGCTGTATTCGGCCGTAGCTCTGAACGAGGAATCTTCATCTCATCTAACGTCTTGGCTAACAAAATGTTGAAAGCACTGCCTCCATCAATGAGAACCTTCTTCAGTTTGATGCTCCTGATGACCAAATCCAGGACGAGTGGATAGCGTCCTGGATGAGTAACCCGATCAGGATGATTTGCGTGGTCAAACATGATTGGCGTTTCTGACTAGTGCAAGTATCGAGGGCGTCTGCTGCAGAGACCGAGTTGATTTCACGTGCTGTAAGCTTCTGCTTCCTCTTGGACTCATATGCAGACGGTCCTCTAAAGATGTGGTTAAGCTCAGCCTGGGGATCTTGGTAATCGCCGGCTGTGCCCGAATCTAGCTTGTCCTTGTCTTTATCAGCGCCAGATGTTGAAGCCTGCTCGGAAGCAAACTTCTTAAGCATGAAGCAGTCCTTAGCCGCGTGCTTGCCCTTTGCATGAAAGGGGCGTGGCCCGTTCATCACTTTTTGGTATTTGTTGTTCCTTGGGGGTCACGGCCAAGTACGCTCCACGGTAGCCACCATGTTATCCGACTTCCGCTTGCGGTTGCCAGATTTGTTCTGTGTTGGTTCGTCGTTGTCTTTCTTGTCCTTCTGCCGGGGCTCTTTTTTGTTGTCGAGAGCCTGAGCGACTGCGTCTGCCGAGTCGGCATAGTTGTTCACCATATCAAAAAGAGCCTTGATAGAAGCGGGAGGTTTCTGAGTGAACTTGGCAATGAACGGGGCGTCTTTGACTCCCTTGAGGAAGGCAGTGATGAAGGCCTCGTCCTTGATCATTGAGATTGAATTCCACTTCTCAGAAAACCTCTTGATGAACTCACGAAGAGACTCATTCTTCCTTTACTGATAGAGATCATGCTCAGAAGATGGCCTCTCGTAAGTTCCCTGGAAGTTAGCGATAAACGTTCCCAGAGTTCTCCCTAGGAGCCGATTGACCTTTTTGGGAGTCATGTTAGCCATGTCCTCGCCGAGTCGGCTAGAGCGACTAGGAGGTAGTTAGCCATGGCCTTGTGATCTCCTCTAGCTGCTCGGGTCGCCAGAGTGTAGACCATGAGCCAGGACTCAGGATTGGTCTTCCCGTCTGTGGAGACCATGGGCCCCGGTTACCTTATCACAAGCATATGGGCCATTCGGATAGAGGATGGGCCGAGACTTGTAATTAGAGATATAGTAGCACCCGGCAGACTTTACCTTGTACAATAAGGAATATACAGTCCTAGTCGGTAGATTGTATCTCTAAGAGGAGATCCCTTGGCCATATCTAGCTAGGACTCCTACCTTGTACCCCTGTCCCCCAGTATATAAGGGGAGGCAAGGCGCCCCCTGAGGGCACGAGCTCATAGAAGCAGACACAAATCCTCAAAGGAATAACACCACAACTAGATGTAGGGTATTACCTCACATCGAGGGCTTGAACCAGTATAAACCTCTCCTTGTTCCTTTGCAATCGACTGAGTTTCCATCCGCCGAGTAGCCCCATATTCATATTGCCGGTGTAAAACATCAACAGTTGGCGCGCCAGGTAGGGGCTTCAGCAAGATCTACATCAACAACTTTGATGGATCCAACAACAGGAGTTGACGGTGACAAATTCTCCCCCGGAGACACAATAACTTTCGAAAGCCTCGGTTTCATCGCCGACCAGATCGGCTATCTCACCTTGGCCGATGCAAATCCAATCCAACCGGCTGAGGAACCAGCCGACTCCGCACCAGTCGGCCCACGAGACGCTGCAACAACCATCATCAATCTGACGCAGCAATCTTCTACTTCGTCAAGCCTCAGGACAAATCTCTCCTTCGGTGTCCGACTCGCACTAGGCCTTGAGCTGGCCCGGGTTGGGCTAGGAAGGGGAGAGATCGTCAATCTCCCGCACAGGCTCGGCAACGCCACGGATCTACATCTTACGCGGTAGACCCGATCCCCTGCAATTTAGTTGGACATGGCTCAGAGCCGTTTCAGATTGGATCTAGGGAGGTCGGAGTCGTTTTTACTCTGATCAACTACTCGGATTCTGACTCCAAGTCGGACAATGGTTCGAACGCTAGTTCGGACACCAGTCTGGCGAGTCTCCTTATCCCCCACGAGATCTTCATTGCTTCAACCCCACCACCGGAGGTGCATCGGGTACAAGAGGAGCAACAAGAGGAGGCACGCCGACTACGGCAATAGGAGGAGGCCGACTGCGGGGCATGCAACGACGAGCTACACAGGGCTGGGTGAACCGCTTAGCAGCAGATCCTCCAAACCAAAGTCGGCGACCACAACGTCTTCGTCGCGCCACAACAGAACGTCGTGGCCGCTGCAACCTTGTTGGACATGCTCCAGCTCGGACCTGATCACCAGGCCACCCCGACTATCTCCAAGATCAAGGCGATGATTACAGCTGCTACCTGTCAACAGCAACAGCAGTCGGGCGACACACTAGTACTGACCAACCGGTCGGGCTCTCCGGGCGGCTGGCTCAAGTCAGCTACACAAGGAGTCACGGCAAACATCACTCGGCAACACCAACAACAACAATCGGCGGCGTCACCATTACAATCGCTGGTTCAACCAAGACCTCCGAGTTCGTCTACAACGCGACCTCCGATACGACATCAATGCCCGGTGTTGCCAACGCGAAGAGGACGAGCGCCGCCGACTGGAGGACTAAAACGAGCGTTTCGGTCTGCACCACGAGCGGTTCAACCGCCGTGATCAGAGCCAGAGCCCTCACGAAGACGAAGGCGTTCCAGCTTTCACCCACAGGCTACAGGACGTCGACTGGCCGTTGGGCTTTAATCCTACAGGGATCGAGAAATACGTCGATAAAACCAACCCCGAGTCCTAGCTCACCGTATACACCCTGGCAATTCGAGCTGCCGGAGGTGACCACAAAGCCATGGCTAACTACCTCCCGGTCGCCCTGGCCGACTCAGCGAGGACATGGCTAACCGGGCTCCCAAGGCGGTCGATCGGTTCCTGGGGAGAACTCAGGGAGCGGTTCATCGCTAAATTTCAAGGGACCTACGAGAGGCTATCTTCCGAGCACGATCTATATCAGCTGCACCAGAAGAAGAATGAGTCTCTGCGCGAATTTATCAAGAGGTTCTCCAAGAAGCGCAACCAGATCCCAATGATCAAGGACAAGGCCGTCATCGCCGCCTTCCGCAAGGGAGTAAAGGATGTCCCGTTCATCGCGAAGTTCACTCGGAAGCCACCAGCCTCTGTCTGGGCTCTCTTCGATATGGCAAACAAATACGCCGACTCGGCCGAAGCAGTCGCAAAGGCCCTCGACGAGAAGAAAGAGTCACGACAGAAGGACCAGAAGGCGAAAGCCGACAATGAGCCATCACAAAACAAGACCGGCAACCGCAAGCAGAAGTCGGACAACAAGATGGCCAACATGAAGCGAACTCGGTCGTGGCCCCAACGGAACAACGACTACCAGAAAGTGATGAACGGGCCATGCCCCTTCCACCCCAAAGGCAAGCACACGGCCAAAGACTGCTTCATGCTCAAGAAGTTTGCTTCCGAGCAGGCTTCATCATCTAGTGCCGATAAGGACAAAGATAAGCCAGATCAAGGACTGGCTGACGATTTCCATGATCCCTAGGCCGAGCTCAACCACATCTTCGGAGGGCCGTCTGCGTACGAGTCTAAGCGCAAGCAGAAACTAACAGAATGCGATATCAACGCGGTCTCTACAGCAGACGTCCCCAATATCTACGTTGGTTAGAAACGCCCATCACCTTCTACCGCACGGATCACCTCGGTCGGGTCTCTCACCCGGGATGCTACCTACTCGTCCTGGACTCGGTTGTCAAGAACATCAAGCTGAAGAAGGCCCTCATAGACAGAGGTAGCGCACTTAACATCCTCTTCATCAAGACCCTGGATGAGATGAAGATCCTTCGTTCAGATCTACGGCCGAGTACAACGCCCTTCCACGGGATAATTCCTGGCCTATCTTCAACTCCACTCGGGCAGATAACCTTGCCAGTCATCTTCGACACGCGGGATAACTTCTGCCAAGAAAACATCTGCTTCGAGGTCACCGACTTCGAGACTGCGTATCATGCGATACTCGGACGACCGGTGCTCACCAAATTCATGGCAGTACCGCACTATACATACATGGTGCTCAAGATGCCTGGGCCAGCAGGAGTCCTCTCCCTCCGCAGTGACATCAAGCAAGCCTTCACCTGCGACAAAGAGAGCTGCGAGTTGGCTTAATCTCAAGAGGCGGTAGTCAGACGCAACAGCATTCGGCAGGCCATCACAACTGAAGTCTAGGAAGACTATGTTTCGGTGAAAAAAGCAGCAAAGTAGAAAATTTCAACAGACTCTGACACGAAGAATATCCCCCTGGACCCTTCCAACCCCTCCAAGACTGTTCTAGTCGGGACCGGACTTGACCCCAAATAGGAAGACACGATCGTCACCTTCCTCCAAGCCAACAAAGACATCTTCGTGTGGAAACCGTCCGACATGCCGGGCATACCAAGGGAGGTGATCAAGCACGCCCTCAACGTCAAGACAGACGCCAAGCCAGTCAAGTAATGGCTACGGTGCTTCGCCCAGGACCACAAAGATGCTATTCGGGAGGAGATAACCAAGCTCCTCACAGCCGGGTTCATCAAAGAGGTCTATCACCCAAATTGGCTAGCAAACCCATTTCTGGTCTGGAAGAAAAACGGTAAATGGTGCATGTGCGTCGACTACACCGATCTCAACAAGGTGTGCCCCAAAGATCCATTTGGTTTACTGAGAATAGACCAGGTGGTGGATTCAACTACAGGGTGCGAACTTCTCAGCTTTCTCGACTGTTACTCGGGATACCATCAAATCAGCCTGAAGGAGGAGGACTGCCTAAAGACGTCTTTCATCATGCCGTTTGGAGCATACTGCTACATCACTATGCCGTTCGGTTTAAAAACGCTGGAGCAACGTATCAACGCGCAATTCAGCAGTGTCTGCACACTCAGATCGGGCGCAACGTAGAAGCCTACGTCGAAGACATGGTGATCAAGACCAAGTCCTAAGAAGACCTCATCACTGACCTGGAAGAAACCTTCCAAAATCTTCGAAGATTGAAGATGAAGTTTGTCGATGTTTTACACCGGCAATATAACTATAGGGCTACTCGGCAAGGGGAAACTCAGTGGACTGCAAAGGAACACAAGGAGATTTTATACTGGTTCAGGCCCTCGATGTGAGGTAATACCCTACGTCCAGTTGTGATGGTATTCCTTTGAGGATGTGTGTCGATCAATGATCTTCTGCCCTCATGGGGTGTCCTGCCCCTCTTATATACTAGGGGACAGGGGTACAAGATAGGAATCCCAGCCGGATACGGCCAAGGGATTTCCTTCTTATAGATACATCTAACCCGGCTAAGACTATATATTCCTTTCTATACAAGGCAAAATCTACCGGGTGCTATTATATCTCTAATTACAAGTCTTGGCCCATCCACTATCCGAGTGGCCCATATGCTTGTGATGAGGTACCCCGGGCCCATGGCCTCCACAGCAGCCCCTGAGACCTTCATAGTTGAGTCACAGCTGATGCCGAGTGCTTGTCCTAAACGGTGAAGATTGCCCGAGTGCATTGCTCCCAAGTACTCCTTGTCCGAGTGCTTCTTCTTCCCGAGTCCTGCTTTATGTCAGCTGGCAACGAGGCTATGAAGGGCTTCATATTGATGTATGAATAGTGTGCACCGAATAGGCGCACCTATTAGGTGTAGCCCCCGACTTTGTGCTTAATTGTGAAGACAATTAAACATAAAGTCAAAGATCTTTAACCTTGCAGTCTTTCCTGAGTAGATTACTACTGGTATATGAGACTCTTCAGTATCATGTCAACCGGAATATGATTTATAGCCTTGCCGAGTAGCATGCCACTCGTATATGGGACTCTTTAGCTTCATGTCAGCTAGAAAAAGGGGTTTATAGTCTTTCCCAGGTGGCGTCCCACTCGGGAGTTAGACTCTTTCGCGTCATGTCAGCTGGAAAAAATATTTATAGTCTCTCCCGAGTAGTGCACTACTCGGAAGTTAGACTCTTCAGCATCATATCAGCTGGAATAATGTTGCTCATGGCAACTGGTGGCCAAGCATGTAGGCCGAGTTCCACTTTATGAAAATTAATCCATTGCGTGGTCAGGTGTACTCGAGAAAGATACCTGCATCCCCAATTTTAATGAAGACCAGCTTGTCATCCTTATAAGGATATATCCTCGATACCGGGTGGATAAGACAGATACCCAAACACATGTGTTTAGCAATTAGGCCTTCATGAAGCATATCTGTTTACCTCATCGGTTCCTGTTGGTAGCATCAGCACTGCGATTTTAACTCAGCCTGCCAGCGGCCCATATTTGAGCGTGCTACTGTAGGAACTCATATCTTCAGTGGCCCAGCTTCAACTGTGTAGGCCCAAGCCCATTTATTCGGCACAGGCTCTATAAAGGCTGAGGGAGAGAGAAAAGATTCCTCTATCTTCCCCGCGCGACCAATCGTTTCGTCTTCCCAGGTCTGCACCAAAATTTCGCTTCCCGCTCCGCTAGGGTTCGCCATTGCTTGCTCCTCCCCACCAAAGCTCGAGCGATTCCACATCCATTTGTCCACTCCAAGCCCCCGACTATATTTCCCCCAAATCTCTTGCCGCCCCGAGCCATGCCGAAGGTGCCAGATTCCGTCTGGGCGTCGGATGATGTGTGGCCGACCTTGGATTGCAGCCGGTCGAAGCTAGAAAGATTGGAGAGGTCTCTGCGGCTGCAAAGCCGCAATATCATCCGATGGCACCGGGCTAAGAGTGAGTCGGTCCCAAATCCCCAATCCGGAGAAACCGTTGTATTTGCCTCTTTCTTTGACTGGGGTTTGTTCCTTCCCTCTTCCGAGTTCTTTCACCGTCTTCTTAATTTTTACGGATTGGAGTTGGTGAATCTGAATCCCAACTCGATCCTGCAAATCTCAATATTTGTGACTCTCTGTGAGTGCTACTTGGGTGTGGAAACCCACTTCAATTTCTTTAGGCATCTATTCCACATCAAGCCCCAACCCTCCAAGAATAAGGTTCAGGTGATTGGGGGGCTGGCCTTCAGTTGAGAAGTGAGATGAAGAAGATATATATTAGTCTCCCTCTATAGTCCTCCTTGAAAGGTTGGCATAAGGAATGGTTTTATTGTTCCAACCTGACACCCTCCCTGCTTGCATTCACCGGAAAGCCCCCGACGATCTCGCCCAATTGGTCATTGGACCCAACCTTTGAAGAGATGGGCCAGGTGCATCAGTTGCTAGCCAGATTGGAGAAGTTTAAGGAAGCCGGCCTGACTGGCCCTTGGGTAGCCAAGCGTTTCCTGACCCGGTGCATTCAGCCGCTGAAGTTGAGGAGCGAGTTTTGCTGGGACTATCAAGGGAAAGATGACCCCGACCGAGAAAGCTGAGAGGTGGTCAGCCAGCAAGAAGTGACCGAGACCTTGTTCACCTATTTCTCCAATGGGGTGATCGAGACCGAGGACGCAGAGCGCTACATTGCGGCTTACAACCAGAATCGGCCTCGTCCTGAGGTAACCTCTGCTTTTCTTCTGTGATGAATGCTTGTGGACATGTATCTGTAATGGACCAGCATTGTATGATGTATATTGCTGAATTATTTGCAGTGGTGCAAGGAGTTTGATGATGACTCCCGCCCATTGTCGGCTGCTAAATCAAAGAAGAGGCCGAGAAGTCCTTCTACCGCCCAGCCCGACTCCGAGAGAGCGGGGAAGAAATCCAGTGTGGACCGGGGCAAGGCGAAAGTTGTGAAGCCGAGCACTGACACCGGGAGTCTGAAGATAAGGGACACCGCTGGCGTAGTGCCTAGGCCATTGAGCCCTAGACCGGGACCTGTGCAATCGAGCTCCACATCGTCAAGCCCAACCAGAGTGTCACCGAGTACGAGGTCGACTGTAGCGCCACCGAGTACCCGTGTGCCCTAGCCAACCATATCGTGAACGGAGCCGACCAGGACTAAAATGCCGCCACCGACTACCATGCCCTACGGCCCGACAGCCAGCAGCCCTCCAGCGCTGCCCTCTGGATCTCCCGGACAGAAGCTCATGTTTTCCAAGAGGTAGGTCGTTTTGGGTCTTCTGAAAATTATGTTTATGATTGCGACGTCTTGATACTGGATTCGTTATATAGGAGACGAGTCGATATTGATCTCAAGGAGACCACGCCAGCCACCCCCACTGTCGATCCTGCCCCCGCCGAGTCAGCACCGACGAGCACACCCGCTGAGCCGGCGGTGGTCCCAGTTGTAGAGACTGAGACAGCCCTGACTGCAGGGCCGCCAACACCGATCGACCTAGGGACGGTTGCCGGAGCGACTTCTCCAGCCCTTGAGCCGGCGCCAGTCGCCGAAACCGCCGTGGCAGCTCCCGAGCAAGCGCCCGTTATTGATGCCGCAGCTGCAGCTTCTGAGCCAGCCCCCGAGGCTGCCGAGTTGGGGGCCAGGAGTCCATCGCCATCTTGGTCGTCATCATCATCGTCGTCATTGTCTCCTCCTTCAGACAAGCCGGATCTCCCTGGGCTCGAGGCTCCTCCTCGCAAGTTCCCGTGGACATTCCATTGGATGGAGCCCGACGGAACCGCAAGGAGTTACAAGCATGACGAGGCCGTGGTGGAAAGGGAGTGCGAAAGCTTGTTGCGTGCTACTCTCAACGTGTCTCGGGGGATCTAGGTATGACCCCCATCGTATTGTAGTCTTGGCTGTCATGCTCATATGGGTGATCTGAGGACTGACTCTGTTTTGCTCTGTTTTTCCCCGAGTAGAAACTTGTTGATCGCTTAGAGAGAATGAGCGAAGTCTTGATCCGGGTCGCCCCTCAGCTTCAAGAGTTGGACCAGCTGTAACAGCCCACTTTTGATCTTTGCTGCATAAAACCGTTTCCCCATCTGCATGCTCTTCATGTCATCTTTCATGCATGAAAAACCCAGCCTTGCCCCCAAGTTTCTTTCGGTTGGAAGCAAGCTGCCCCAATCGGACCATCCTCTTGGGGATTGGACGGTCCGAATCCTTCCCATCGGACCAGACGCCTCCCGATCGGACCAGCCGCCTCCCGATCAGACCTTCACCCGTGCCCGCGCTTGCTCGCGCCCGCGCCCTCTCTCTCGCAAGCCCGCGCTTGCCCGCGCCCGCGCCCGCACCCTCGCGTCTGCCCGCGCCCTCACCTGCGCCTGCGCCTGTGCTCTCTCCCGAGCCCACGCCCGCACTCTCTCTCTCCCGAGCTCACGCCCGCGCCCTCTCTCACGAGCCCGCGCCAGTCAGCTGGCTTTTTATTCCGCCTATCTCTGTTATCATCAGCTTCTAGCCGATGCTCAAGTATGCGAATGCTATCGGCAATCGGCCGGTTTGCTTTTTGTTTATATGATCATCGGTTTGCTAGCCGATATATATAGGTGCTGTCGGCCATCGGCTACGAGGAGTCCATATGAGTCTGTATCGGCCGATTGGTTTCGGCGTCAACACATGGTTGTTGGAGACAGTCCTCAAGTATGAATCTTTGATACGTGATGCTATCTTTTGTGCCCTGTCCTCCATCGTTCAAACGAGATCACGCAAGGATCTCTCCCCGCCCGTGCGGCTCGGCCAGGTGGCTTCCTCTGCGCGCCCCAGACCACGTGGGAGGGAGTGGCAGAGCCACCTTGGGACCTCGCGAGATGCCCCCGACAGCCTCAGCAGCGCCCTGCCCTGTCCCATCTGTCTGCTGCACGCTTGCCCGCGCGCACGCCATCGCGAGACCATGGAGCAGAGCAGCGCCCCTCCCCTCTCCTCTCCTTCCCTGCCTTCCTTTTAACCAAGCCTATGTCCTCCTGCTTCCCCAGCTCGCCCTCTTTCTCACGCACCCAAGGACCCAGGCGATTGCCCCTTGGTTCGCTGAGATCGTGAGGTGCCGCCCACGGCGCCGGCGAGCACACGCCTTCTGTCTGGGAGCTCCGATGAGTTTCACCTTGTCTCAGCTGTGTAACCATGTGTTCCTGCCGGACCTAACTCCGTTTTTGTCCTCGGCAAGCAGCAGGCACCACCGCAGCCCCATCGTGTTTTGCAATGCCGACCGGGTGCCTCCGTGATCTTGCGGCCGCTAAACTGCGCCCTGGTGAGTTAGCGCTGTCCTGGCCATATCACCATCTTCCCTTCACTCTTTGAGCTCATCATAGCACTTGTCTGCAGCCTCCATCACGAGCGACCCTGTTGCCGAGCCGACCATTGCCTCAACGTTGCACCCCACTGCCTGCACTCTTCGGTGAGCTCCTGTTTCTGCATGTGCTTTCTTTGTATTCCTAGGAGGCCACTAGTTCTCCCCACGTCCTTGGCTTGGCCTATCATGCCATTGTTTTGCCATCCACCCAAGCGTCACCACCGTGGCCATATGTGTGGATGAGGCTCAATCGGAGCATGGCCGCATGTTTTAGAACCCTACGACCTTGCATGCAGGACCCCTAGAGCTTCCCCACGCCCCTGCATCACTAGCCATGCACTAGAGCATGAGAGGACAGAGGTAGATAAGCCGTGCTTTAGCTTGGCTTTTCACCGAACACCTTAGGTGCGCTTGTGTTGAGTGTGCGACAGCCACCCCATCAGCCCCAAGCAAGCCAGGTTGGCCCCACTAGCATTAGAACGAGATTAAAACACGAGTAGAGCAGCTGCTGTTGAATTCCCGATTTTGCCGGTTGCCGTTAACGTGCGAAGACGTGTAGTTTTGCGCGTACGAAGACATCATTTTTGGACCGAGGCGTTCGCCACTGACCGAAGCCTTTCCATAGGTTCCACTTTGTACATCCAGTGATCCTAGGCCCTAGAAACCCTCCACGCCCCCAAATGCCTTAGATTAAAACTTCATCGCCCGGTGGATTTCACGTGTTAGGCCGTTTTAGTGACGTGTGAGCGTGCGCGATTAATATCCTAGCGAGTTGGAGAATATCCACTTTTGGAGTTGTCCTTAGGTTCACAGCAGCACACATGTAGGTTCGTACCATAAAAATGCCCCTAGAACCAAAAACGTCCCAAATAGACCACCCGTTAAGTCGGTAGAATGTTTTCAGCCGTTTCAGCAGTTCAGTCGAGCGAAAACGCTGTTTCTCATTTATTTTCGATTTTAGGACAGAGCAGACTTCGTTTAGCCGTATCTCCCTCATACGAACTCGGATTCAAGCGATTCTTTTTCCTAAATTCATCTAAAATCATGCACTTGCATATTCTGCAAAAATAGTTGTACTTCCTGTTCTGTTAAATATTTTGCCGTTGTTTTCATTGCATTCGTTTGGCATTCTCGTAGAACACGACGTTGTTGACCCAGTTGTGGAAGGATCAGAAGAGTTCCAAGAAGTCCAGGAACAAGGCAAGCACCCCCTTGATCAATTGCTCCTATATTTCAAACTTACAAACTATATTGATTGCAAACTATTATGCATGCGATGTTTTTACTTAAAAATGTGTGGGATTCTTGGGTAGTTAACCTCTTGTTGCATATGCCCTGTCCTTGTTACTTGAGTATCATGAATTCCTTGTCACTTATGTTGCCACTGAAAATTTGGGTTCATGTGGTTGGGAAGATGTCAATAGGTATGCTTTGTTGTAGAAACTAAATTACAGTGTTGAATAAAATTGATTCACTGAGATTAATCCCCTTAGAAATTCAATCACCTATGCGGAAATTTAATTCTAATCACTGACCTGCTTGTGAAGCCATCTTGACTTGAGTTCTTCTTCTTCTCTGCTTCCTCTTCTTCTTGAGCCTCAATCTCTGCGTGTGGTGCACGCCGGATGATTGATGAAGACCTCACGAACCCCTTCTAGTGCGTTTGTGGATCGGACACAATTAGGGTTTTGTAGTCGGAGACAACGGCGTCCCGTTCTTCTCCATTTTCTCTTTTATAATGTGCACTAGTGGGGCTCGGGGGTTTCCTTCGGTTTAGGAGGTTCGGTTGAATCCACCGATCACGGATTCTATTCGTATCTATATCTCTAAGCGATAAAAACACCAACATTCTCCCTTGATTTTAGAGGCTTAATTAATTTCTAAGTCTATTAAGTAAAACAGCCTCCCCAAGGCAATGTGTTATATACAACTTTAAACGTCATTAAGACTACAAGACCTATAGTTCACTATAATACTTAAATAAACTCACATCTTAACTTAGCGGTGGTTGATTGAAAAATTCATCCTATTTCCAGGATCTAGTCAAGGCAATCACTTAATCCATGTCGGCTACATGTTCTTAAATAAGTTGGGAGGTAGCCTTTGTTAGCGGATCCGCAAGCATAAATTTGAGTATTTAGTATTCAATCTTAATTGTTTGATCCTGGACTCTATCTTTCACACATGATATTTAATGTCAATGTGTTTGGCAGCTTCACTTGACTTGTTGTTACTCGATAGAATACTGGAGCTTCATTATCGCAGCATATACAAGTGGTCTCTCAATGCTGTCAACCACTTTTTAATCTTGGGATGAAATTCTTAAGCCATACGGCCTGCCCGTCGCATGGTAACATGCTACAAATTCGCTCGCATTGTCGACGATGCAGTAAGCGTTTGTTTAGAGCTTTCCACGAAATAGCTCCTCCGCAAGAAGGTGCAATATATCCTGAAGTGGATTTCTTTGTGTCTACGCACCCGGAATAGCGTCTGAATAGCCAAGGACTTCAGCTTATCAGACTTTCTGTATGTAGCATGTAATGTTTAGTTCCTTGTCATAACGCAGAACTTTTCTTTAACTGCCTCCAGTGGTCCATTCCTGGTTTAGACAGAAATCTCCAAGCATCCCTGTGCGAATGCTAAGTCTGGTCGCGTACAAGACTTGTGCATACATCAGCTAGCTTCGACACTGAAGCATAAGGTACCTTGTCCATTTTTTCGATTCTAACTCATTTCTTGGACTTTGGAATAATCCGAATTTTATGCCTTCATTATTGGAAAGGTGAAGAGGGCGCATTTACCATATTATATCTTTCTAAGATTCTGAGATGTAAAGCTTTCGAGATAGTCCTAGCACTCCTTTGGACCTATCTCGGTGAATCTCAGGCCCAAAACATAAGATGCTTCACAGATCTTTCATATCAAAATTTTGATGACAAGAATTTAGTTTTTTCGCAGCAGGTTCTTATCGCGCGTGCTAACAAAATGTCATAACATAGAGTACTATGATGATGAATTTACCACCTTTATATTTAAATAAATACAGTTTGTCCCTCATTCTCCTTAAATCCCGAATTGTCGTATGATGATCTGATCGAATTAAAGGTTCCATGCCTGGACGTTGTTTTAAGTCCATAGATGTATTTATTAAGCTTGCATGCTAATGGCCTTTTCCTTCCATAAAAAACCTTCCGGTTGTGTCATGTAACATTTTCTTTTAGGACCATTTAAAATGCAGTCTTTCCATCTTGATGGAGTTCTATAGTCAAAGTTGAGCCACTCAGCACCATGACTTTCTGAATGGAGTCTTTCTTAGAGACAGGAACAAAGTTTCATTATAGTCAATTCCTCCTCTCTGTGAAAAACCCTTGGCAACTAGCCTTGCATTGAATCGTTGATGTTCCCTCCTCTAGAGTCAAGCTTTGGTTTTGTTAGACCCACTTACAGCTACGGTTTTGACTCCCTTCTCATTAGACTTTACTTATAATTCCTCTAATCCCAACTATTATTGGCTCATTGATTTTAGTTCATTCCATAGCCTGAACCACTTAGATGATCCTCTGCGTTTTATTGCTTCTTTAAATGAGGTGGATCGTCTACTCACCTTCGCCATGTCTTCTTCATTCATGTATACTTCATAATAATCAGGGATGGAGATCTCCTCACTCGCTGTGACCTTCTTAATTCTTGAGTTTCATGTTTGTCACTTGAGGTTGAAGGATCTTATGTGGTTTCTTCTTTCATTTATGTGTCACTTCAATCTGTTGCGGCTCATCATCATTATTACTCTTCAATATTTCCTCAACAGAGGTGTAGTACCAGACGGTCCAGAATTACCCGTTGGCGTGCTACATCACGTGCACAATTAGAAATTATGGGGATGTTCTGAATAATTGGAATATCAGTCTCTCGGCTTTCCGGAGTTTGAAATTTAGCCGAATTCCTCAAGATTAATTCCCTGGTCTGTGATCCCCATTTATTGTCCTCAGAAAGACAGCATGTCTAGTCTCCACAAATTTAGTAACCCGATCTGGGCAATAAAAACGTATCTTTGGATCTCTCGGATAACCGATAAATGACAGCTCAAGTCTTAGGATCTAATTTCTTTAATTGTGATTAAATATTCTGGCTTCCGCACGATAGCCCACACATAGACGTAATTAATTGAGTGTCGGTTTTCTTCCGGGCCTAATTCATAAGGGGTCTTAGGCAGTGATTTTACTAGGCATTCTGTTGATTATGGGTTGCAGCTGTTTTAAGTGCTTCAATCCACAGCTTAGGTGACAGAGTAGAGTGATTTCAGCATACTGCGCACCATATCCATGAGTGTGCGGGTTTGAGCGTCGTTCTGCTACTTTAAAAAGTTCCGTTCTGTCTGGAGGTTCATCCAGGCTGAAATGGCAATATTGGCAATAATCATTGTTGGAGAACAAGGCAAATGGACCAGGAATTGCCCAAATGGAGCGGTTTCCGTAGTATTCACCACCACGGTCCGATCTCACAATTTTAATTTTAGCATTATGCTGATTCTCCACTTCCGCTTTAAATATTTAAATTTCTCAAGAGATTCGGAAGGTCGCTTATGGGTAAATATAACCATAACGGGAAATAATCATCTGTGAATGTTATAAATGAATCAAATCCATCCACAGATGTCACCCGGGAATGGTCACATATCAGTGTGAATTATTTCTAGTGGACTTGAGCTCCTAGTGGCTCTTTCTTTATTGTTTTAGTGAATTTCCTTATGCAATCAATGCAATGATCCGCGTAGAAAAGTCTAAGGAAGGAGTATCTTCTTCTCTTATGAGACGTTGCGTGTTCTGGTTGAATATCTCATCTCTCCCCAAGTATCGACTAGATAAATGGCTGTGGCCCTAGTGAGCGCATAGGTCAGGTGCCTAATTAATGTTTGGACCAGATACTTCATTGTTAATTTCATTTTGTAGCATTATTATCATCTAGCAGGGCGAGATTGAAATTACAGGTCTCCGTATACGTCGCGCCAAGGCGCAATCATGTATCTTATTCCGCATGCTTCGGGAAAGGGCAGCGCACATCACATTACGAATTTATGTCATTGCGTTATGACAGGTGATAGTCATCAACCCTGTATTATACGCCTCGTAGATAGAAAATTAGAGGGTTATACTTATGCTAATGAGTGAGATAATATATTCAGGAATTTTTCAAATTTTAATGTTGGTGAACCATATCAGGTGAGTCTAAGTGCAAGGAGAGTTTCTATGGCTATTAATCACCTAGGAATAGATCTATCTCATTCAGCTACTCTTAGGTGAATTCGCTCGTCCTATCCATTTTTAGCTACGAACCTGGGAAGGTACCGCAATTGATTTTTGAGAAATGATTTTTAAGCTGAAGGGAGAATCTAACTAAAATAAATTGTGAGATTCGGACCGTGGTGGTGAATCTGAACTACGCTCCATTTGGAAATTCTGGTCATTTTGCCTTGTATTCCAAAAATGGGATGAATAATCCATATGAGAACTGAGAAGGATGAGAAGACGCCACGCAACTCATGGATTGTGGCGTGTGAATTCTAATGTTAAGCTGTGGATGAAGTACTTATGAACAGTGATCACATAACAAAGCAGTTGGCATGTAATATAGTTCTAAGACGTTATGAAATTAGGAGTGAAGAAACGACACCTTTTTCGGTGGTGGGGGGGGAAGAGATTTCTCAATAGAAATTTGTCTAAATGTGATGTCATATTAGGTTCGAAGATCCAAAGCTACCGTTTATGAGATGGGTTTTAATTTGTGGAGACTGACCATCTGTCTTCTTGGGATTGGGGGGCAACCCCAAGGGAATTAATTTAGGAAATTCGGTGCTAATATAACTCGGAAATGAGAGCCTGATATTCATTATTCAAATACCAATTCTATGTTCCTTGTAGAGCGGGATCACGTCTGGATAAATTTGTGAGGAATATTAGGAGGAGTAAAAGATGTATGAGCTACAGGATTGGTGACACCTATGAAGAAGAATCCACAGGATCTACTCAAGTGACCATGAATAAAGAATTAAGAAGGTGCGGGGGTTGTTTATGGGTTGTGGGCCTTCACTAGGGTCGATCTCCGTGCTCGGTTTTGGTTTCCATTGGTGGGCTCAGTTGTTGGTCGTCCTCGGCGGGGTCTGGGGGGGTTGGTGCTGCGACATCGGAGTTAGATTCGCTCTTCCTTCGGGGTGGTGGGCTTGCTGTGGCACGTGTCGTGGCTGGTTTTGGCTGGACAGTTAGGATTTGTAGGTCTGCGTCAATCGGGGGGTAGGTACGTTGGCTGCACATGAGTTACAGACGGTGACAGTGGCACCTGAGTCAACCCACCAGGTATGAATGGAGAATTCAGAGTAAAATAACTCAAATTAACATTTGATATTTCATCAATCCATTTATACTTTCTTAGCTTAAGCACTCTCGGAAGCGTGACAATCCTCTGCAAATGTCATCTTTAACTGCAAAACTTGCAATATGGACTTGCTGCGTGGTGGAGGCAGCTAAAGCTTGAGACTGAGGATGCGGCTTTTGCTTGAGCAGTGTTACTCCCCTCCAGACTTATGAGGGGGTGATATGGCTTCTTTCTGCCACTACCCCGAGCTTGGCTGCCCTGGCCTATTGTTTTGCCTCTGCCTTTAGCGATGGATGAGGTTGAGCTGATCTTTAAGTTTCTGCTTATCAGCTTTGTCGCTCTTCCTCTCCACTGAGTGGGAGATCAATTCTGCTACGGTCCACTTCTTTTTGAGTATTATAATTTAATCTTGAAGGGACATAGTTAGGACCAAGAGAGTTCAATATGAAATGCACTAAGAAACCTTCAGACAATTCCATGTCCCATGTCTTCTTACTGTATGTGCATATCGAGTCATCTCAAGGATGTCTTTCTTACACACCTTTGCCATCATACCTGGTCGGTGATCAGCTTACTTATTAAGGTAATGGCATGGCTCTTAGATAAGTCTTAAAATTCTCTTCATGTTTGCAAGTACGTCTTAACATCGTTTGAAGTCGTAATCCTCCAATAATTCCTGAGCGATAGACTATCTTGATGTAATGAGAATACATTCTGTTGGACTTTTCCAACAAGAAGGCTACTTTTTCTTCGTAACTCCCACTTGGTATTATCATAACTTCCTGACTCATTTCGTCAGTGTACATGGGCTCCTCAGGGAGTCCTCTCTTAGTGCTAAGTCATAGTCGGCATGCCAAGATTCAATAGCACATCGTTCTTCCACTCAGGCGAAATTTGTTCCATCAAGGGTGTCACAATTTTAAGCTGTCCCCAATGCTGAAAATAACCAATGAAAAAAAATATTAGTAAAATATTGCATATGATTAATTTGCGTTGGCTCAATTAATACAATGCGATGATAGGCTCCTTTCTAAATTTATCACCGTTGGGCAAAAAAATTTAGGGAAATATATGAAGTGACAAAAAAATAATCCTAATTACATCACGTTGGGCAGAAATAATTAAGAAATAATATTATTAATTTATTAGACATGAAATTATAATTTTAACGTTGTCAAAAATAATTTCACATCATAAATATTCTCTAGCAAAACTTCCCGTTGGGTTCCATTCAGCTAGAAATAATTTCAGAGTGCTTAGAATAATTTTCCATAATCTTCAACATTTTTAATGGCCAAGAAAGCATATAAATGAATTTCTGTAAATAAAAATGAATAAAACAGTGGGGAATTGATTTAATTTCAAGGCGGGCGCGGGCGAGAGCCCGGGCGCGGGCACGGGCGCGGGGGCGCGGCGCGCCAGCGCGGGCGCGAGGCGCGGGCACGGGCGCGAGCCGCGCGGGCGCAGATGTCGGCCGTTCCGTTCGATTCAGACCTCGATACGGCTACGGTCATCCCCGTCTAATTTTGTTAGCGCCGTACGATTTCAATCCGACGGCTGAGATTATTTTTCACCGGGTCAAAGCCATCGGCTGTCGCAGCCGAAGCCCTAACCTATCCCCGGCCGATCCCTTTTCTCCGGGTTTTCTTCTCCCGACGCGCTCGAACGAGACAGCGGGCGGCGGCGATGGCGACCTATGGCGACGACGCGCGCCGAGGACGAAAGCAGCGGCGACGACGGCAATGCCCATCATTCCTCTCCCCCTCCCACCCAGCTTTCTCCCCGTGCGCAAGAGCAACACCGAGGTGAGCCTCGTCTCGCGCGGCGAGCGACGGCGCGAGACCGTCTGGAGTGGGGGTGGCTTAGCGGCGGAGAGGGAGTGCCCGAGGCAGCACGCGGCTAGCGACGGCGGCTACCGACGGTGACGCACGGATGCGAGACATCGGCAGCGAAGACGAGACGAACCGGGTAAGATAATCCCGATTTCATTGAATTCGCGTTTTATTTTTTTTGTGGTCTTATCGAACTAGGGTTCTTCGGATTTGGGGATTTTGATCTTTGCGAGTTAATTGATGATGACTTCACTAGGGATGAGATTTTGGAGATTAAATTCTCAGGGCTGTGCTCTGATACCACAATGTGTAGAAACTAATTACAGTGTTGAATAAAATTGATTCACTGAATAATCCCTTAGAATTCAATCACTATGCGGAAATTTAATTCTAATCATGACCTCTTGGTGAAGCCATCTTGACTTGAGTTCTTCTTCTTCTCTGTGCTTCTTCTTCTTCTTGATGCTTCTCTGCGTGTGTGCACGGACGATGGCTTGATGAAAGACCTCACGAACGCCTTCTAGTGCGTTTGTGGATCGGACACAATTAGGGTTTGTATTCGGAGACCGAGCGGCGTCCGTTCTTCTCCAATGTTCTCTTTTATATGTGCACTAGTGGGGCTTGGGGGTTTCCTTCGGTTTAGGAGGTTTCGGTGAAAATCCACAGATCACGATTCTATTCGTTATCTTATCTCTAAGCGATAAAAACAACCAACATGCTTAGTTTGCTATTTAACCAATGCTACTTGTTATAGTGATTTTGGGATGTGGGGAAAAAGAAGCATTTGCGAAAATATGGAAATGAACAGTGGGTATTTTTTTCCCTGTGCTCTTGGGAAAACAAAAACTGAAAACATGCTTTTGACTGGGCGAGTGGATGTAGTGTTTCGGTGCTTTGTTGTGGTACTGATTAGGTGGTTGTCTCGCCCGGGTCACTAAGGACCGATTTCTATGGTGTAGCTAGAAAAAGAAGCACAGTGCAAACACATGTGCTCTTATGGGAGTTCCTAGCTTAGTATATTGTTGATACTAGCAATAGACCCGCGGTGGGTGGTAGTATAGGTCATTATTGTTGACATTGGGATAGTGCGGGTTATGGTTTTTGTCATAGCCGAAGGTACCTTCGATTATTGTTCAAGGGTGACCAGCAATGTATGAGCCTGCGGATTTTGGGACCGTCAACTCCTAGGGATGGATCATAAGGCGGTATGCTAGGTCAACGATAGAGGCTTTGTCATTGATGTGTGAGCTCCTGTGTGGTCATCATATGTCTTGTTCATGTGGGTAGTTGGTACACATCTGAGAGTTAAACTATTCGAGCTAGCTGTCCTCGTTAGGACGCTTGGAATTCTTGTAACGCCAGAAATTCGCAACCGAAAGTCTGAACATTAATGTGTAATAAATCCCTGCCCAGGAAGCCAGCTACACAAACCAAGTTGCCATACAGAGTGTCCTACAAACAGAGTAAATTTATATTACATAAATGCAGCGAAAAGGTAAAACGGACATAAACATCTGCAAGCCGCCGATCCATTCCCACAGGCACCTTACGGGACCAGCCTATTCCTCAGGATGATTTCTTTCAATCTGACGCGTCCTCCAACACTGGAGGAAATTGGGAGCAAGGACGTGAAAGTACCACCACAGTACTCAACAAAATCACACCGCACAAAAGTATGCAGGTGCACAGCTGATACAAAGATGGATAGTGTTCTATTTTGCGGAAAAACCAGTTGCAAAAGGAAGTAGTCGCAAACAGTAAAAAGTTGATTAATAACAAGATAACTCCAC